>JBBEEQ010000029.1:3750000-5000000 GCA_037950945.1 Hypolimnas misippus | reverse complement strand
TATTCCATTTTTTTAAACACTAGCAGTGGCCCGTGGTTGTTTGTAGGTATAAGCAATGTCGTAAATAAATAGATTGTTCACTAGAGTTTTTGCCTGAAGCCCGTGTATCGTTCACTCGGTGTGCAGACCGCCACGTCACCGCAGTGTGATGTATGCCCTCCTTAACTAACAGAAACGATTTACGAGCATCGTGCTTTACAATTCAAAACATCGAGATAACAAGATACACGCAACATTCAGTGCTAAATTCACGGAAGGTTTTATTTATACAAGGAAATATAAAATGAATAGAGATAATGTTTTTAAGAATTTATTGTTATATTCATATTTGTACTATGATAGAGTCTAGCTGTAGTTTAGTAAGTACAGCTCGTATGCAGGCTGGCTGTACTACACTCTCACAGAAAATTGGCGAGAGGATTACACCATTTGTACAGCAAGTAAGATGTTTTGTAAATATTTAAGTTTATTCTATTTATGTATATTATATAGAACGAAAATATATGTAAGCGTATTATGTCATTTGGTATAATATGAGTACCGAGTATTTAAACAGTCAAATAATTAAAAAAAACCATTATATGTATTCTATTTACTTTATCTTACAAAATTAAAAAATATTTATTAACGAAATTAGACAATCCACAACCTAACCAAATTACAATTACACACAAAGTCTCATGTGGCTGCTAGGAGATATATACAATTACTAGCTGGTACTCGCGACTTCGTCTGCGTTGTCTGTGATGTCTACGTCATAGTAGCTATGCATGCAAAGTCTCATCCCGATCGGTTTAAAATTGACAAAGTTTCATACAAATTTTCAACCCCTATTTTATCCCCTTAGGGATAAAATTAATCAAAATCCTTTCTTAGCGGATGCCTACGTCATAACATGTATATGCATGCCAAGTTTCAGCCCGATCCGTCTAGTGGTTTGGGCTGTGCGTTGATAGATCACTATGTCAGTCAGTCAACTTTGAGTTATATTTATATACAATGTAGGTACATAAATATTAAAATTGTAGATACACTAAAGTATTTGCCTCAAAATGTAACAGTAATTCCTAGTCTTAGTCAAAACAACTGACTTGTAAGTAGCGACCAGTTTCAGTTATAATAATCAACTAAACACAAGATTTTTAAAAAAAGGAACCGACTTCAAAAGAAAAATAAATACATAATTAAGAGTCATCTCCTTTTTTATGTCGTTTGAAAATAGTACCTAAACTTGATGGTTTCGTTTTAGAAAACACCTAAATACTGAATATTTTATTTTAATATAACCTAAATTACTTCGAACATCCTGTCGCCTAACAAAAAATAAAATGGACGTATCCAAACCGTCAATTAATCTTATTGAAAGTCAAGTCAAGCGAGCGTAATAAATTAATTTAATAAGATTTGTAATCTACCTCCTCTTCTTGAAAACTTAATGGAGTAATGAGAAAAAATGACCCTCTAAGGTCCTCTTGAAAAAAAGTTAACTACACAAGTGAATAAACGAACACATTTTCTTTGTAAGCCAGATGCGGAACTATCCTATATTTTTTAAGAAGAAAAGGCCACTTTTTGGGTGTTTTATTTTTTTGCTCTGGGAAAAAGGGAATTTCAGATAACATTCTTATAATTTAATAAAAATTGTTTAATATTTTAGGACCATTGCTTTATTATCCACGCCATGCGACGCACAAGTTCAGTTTATTCATAGCTCATAATAAATAAGAAAAAAACATAAATATGTACTTTTCAATGAACACACAAGCAACGAGTTTAAAGGCGCGCGAAAGGTAAGCGAGCAAAATAAAAAGAAAAAAGAGATTTTGTTTGTGAGGAATGTGATGTTTTAGATTTATAGAACCACACAATTCAAAGAACTTAATTTAAGTCGGACACTTGTATGTATATCTCGAAAAATTTGGGAAAATACAAAATATCAGACAATCATTCACCTACCCTTAAGTCTAGTTAAATGTCCAATATGGACGGATTAATCATCTTAAATATCTTTAACGTTACATTCAATTCAATAAGTTAAAGTGATTGGTATGTATTCAAAGGGAGAGACTCGAAGGGCCCGATGAGATAAATGAACACATTGAACTTCAAATTTCACTTAATGAACATTCAATTGAAACAGAATTTTGCACGGCTTCATTCAATTGCAGGTTTATAAGTAGTTTTCATTATATTGTATTGATATGACGTTGGTTCTTCCTTTAGAGCATATATTCTATTTTTCGTTTAGTTTTCGATGGACATGTTTTTTTTTGTTAATTAATTTAAAACAATTTTTAGTCTACTAAATTTTGTGAAAATTGTGGAGTTGATCTTTGAGAAGTGACTCGTCAGATATGATACGAATTTTTAGTCTACTAAATTTTGTGGAGTTGATCTTTGAGAAGTGACTTGTCAGATACGATTCTGAATGCCGTGGCTCTGTCATCGTAGCACTTTAATTTATTAATAAATATGATTATAATTACATTTTATCTATCTTAATTGAATTGTACACAAAATTTCGTGTCTGGGGTATTGACCATCGAGGAGTTCTCTTAATAGAAGCCAATCTGAAATGCAGCAGTCGACCGTACGACCTGTAATTGTTACTAATTATATTTACAAAATTTTTGTTTTTGACCGTTAAAGAGTTCTCTCATTTGGAGCCATTACTGGATTAGGTTAAAGTTATCAGAGAAATGCATCGTCACCAGAGTTAATCGAACGTCTAAAGTTTCAACTCCAAAGGATAAGAGAGAGCGGTTCTAATTTAGCTTGCATCATTTGAATAGAAGAAACATACACAGCGAATTAAATAAAAGCTTGTTTGACAATAAATAATTCAAAAAAAAATATTCTTGTATTAAAAGTGAGATATTTATCACAAAACTTTGATGATGATAACTAATGCATTCATCACAAATTTTGCCAATTAATCTGCTTTATCGGGCAATTAATTCAGCTTAGCTTTATAATTGCAGTTATTGATCTGGTTATTACGCTGACGGAAATAGGCTTTTGCGACCACATATTACTGCAAGTGCATAATAACCCTCCAGGGGGCAAATAATATAGTAATCAAATGATAGTTGATTTGTGATTTTTGAATGTTTTCATAGAAAAAGAATTTTATGTGATTATATATTTTAAACTTACGCGACTTATACTATTCATATTTAATAAAACGGGTCTTATCGCGATAACTAATGGTAGCAATACCTTTTTATGTCCGACGTTTCGACGAAGTTGCATTCGTCGTGTTCACGAGCTGACTGGTGTACCGCGCGCCCTCCGGTGGCGAGTGCGCGATCTTCATTCGTCTACCCTCACAATATTAACATTGTCTTTACCGTTATTATAATGCTGGGAGCATACGATATTATTACACAATCGGTTCGCGCGGTGTTATGTGATATAAGTAGTTTTACTTTAAAGAACGATATTAACAACTCTGTAACCTAGTAACACATTCGTCGTAAATGATTGCGAAAACTATGAATGTCAAAAATAAGGCTCTGATAGTAAATTATTTTAGGTGTAAAACAATGAGAAACTACTTATAAAAATCTTTATAAAGTCAAATTACAAAATTTATAAGTGTAATTCTTATCTTATCTAAATATATAATTCAAAGGTGACTGACATAGTGATCTATTAACGCACAGCCTAAACCACTGGAAAGATCGTGTTGAAATTTGGCAAGCAGGTAAATATTAGGACGTAGGCATCCGCTAAGAAAGGATTTTGATTAATTCTTCCCCCAAGGGGATAAAATAGGGCATAAATTTTAAACCGATCGGCCTGAGACTTTGCATGCATAAAGCTACTATGACGTAGGCATCACAGAAATCGCAGAAGTCGCGAGCACCAGCTAGTAAAGTATAAAACTTTTATTTCTCGACAGACATGTTGTCGTGGTGGTCGCTGCAACTGACTAAAGTGTTAACGGTTGCGGGTTATTTCCAGGTTGTTTGCGGGTATGTTAAATGGATGCGCACTGTTTTTTTTTTGTTTACGTATTATTATTTTTACTCGTCAGCGGCAAAGCGCAAACGAAGGATTATGTGTATATCCGTTCATATGACCACTTTGAACTACTCAACGGGGTAACCAATTTTGATTAAGTAATCACTTACGATATATCTGTTTCTAAGTAACAGAATTCTAGGTACAGAAAACTTACAATTGTATTTCTCATCTTAAAATTATTAAAATCAGAAGCTTAAGTGGCTTCCTAAATAACTAAAACACATAATGTACATACAGTTGAAATTTAATTAGCTTTGCTCAGTTTATTTTGTTTTTTGGTCCCCTCTTAATAAAGTTTGGACATCACTGATCTATCGTATAGTTCGTGAAGTTAAATTGACCGGGATCAACTTGATAGAGCACTTCCTAGAATTGATTGAGTTCCTGGGAAATAGTCCATGTATGTACAAGCGTCTAGAGTTACTGGAATAAACATCTATATTCGTATGTATAGATTAATGATCCTAAGTTGTTTGATAAATACGCACCACTATCTTTATATACTGGATGAGTTTTTTAAAAACTCTGACGATTGTTGATAGAATAAAAATTCTGAAATTGCTTCACTCCGTTATTCAAATTAATTTTCCTACCTAGGAATTGAACTCGATAATTTTGAATAAAAAAAACATACCTTACTATACTTTAAGTTAATAAAAGAAAATATTAAATGTTAATTCTATTAAATTCGTTTATAGATTAATATTATTTTAAAATAATTAAATTATTATTATTAAGGTTAATAATGGTTTTAGTTGGCGAGTATAAGCAATATAAAATATTACAGTAGGAGACAAAGTTTATTTCATATTTTATTTTATTCTGTATTCAGAGATGACATATTTAAATAATCAATCCGCAAATGAGACAGAATAATATAATAAAGTAACATATTTTAAAATATATATGACCGCTCAGTAATCGTTACACTCAGTGGAGTGCACAGAATTTTTAGAAAGGGTATTAAAAAAATTTTAAAGCTCACGTACAAAAATAATCACTGCATGTTGGTTTAGGTTCATCGTCGTGTCTGTATACATAAATACCATGACTTTATGACCATATTAATTTGCAGATATTTGGACGCTGATAAGCAATAATGTGTCAACCCACACGGACTTCGTTTTCAGAAAATGGCGTCTAAAGATGTCAATCCTATTCTTACTTAATTTGTTTAATGAAGTTTATATCTATCTTTTGTTTTCTTTTTTTTAAAAGGTATAATGAAGTAAACGTAGATTGATATATTTAGTATATTATCTAATAAAACGTTTTTCAAATATTTCAGATTATTCTATAAATTGCAAAATATGGAACGCGCTTGAAATACGAAACAATTATTAAGATATTTTTTTCCGTACTTATGTAGTTTATATTACTTGATTTTTTTTATTATGTTGAATAGGTAATGCAGTATCAAAATACATCAAAATCTCCGAATTTAACTTTTTGTGGGTTAACACATTATTGCTTATCAGCATCCATTTGAAGTGGCGTTTCGGATCGATTAAGTTAATTAAGTGTACACCCAAACGAAAGGTGTAAAGGTAACTTACGTAAATTTTACATAGGTCCGTAAGCAAAACTTCTAAGTATAATGATCGCTTAAACGCCAAAGATTTACTAACGATAACGTTTATGGATCAATTAGCGTGGCTGAGGATAACGACCTAGAAGTCATTAGGCTGAAAGCAGTTTTGGTCACAAAAATTTAGTTTCGGATAGTTAGGTCACTTAATAAATCTTTAATCTATATCTATGCAGATAAATAAAATTGAAGTGTCTATTTGTAATTTCAAATTTACTGCTTTTAATTAAATGCATATAAAAGTATATACAGTACTTACATCAAAAACACTACCTTAAAATATATATAAATATTAGGATTATATTTGGTAGTCAATACTTTATACTTAGATAATCATGTTTTTTTATGATATACTATAAATCTTAATGCAAAAACTAATTTTTAAGATACATATAATAATTTGAAATAATTAAAATTTTGGCTTTATAAATTATTCTCTTTGCCTTTTGCCACAATTAGAAAAAAAGGTTAATGGCTTTAAAACTGAAGTACAGATGTCAATTCTGTATAAAGTAGATAAAATTATCATGGAGTTAATTAAAGCATATAAATAAAATATTGTCCTTATAAATACAAATTGATGAAGTGGGTCTAGGTTTGTGTCAATCTTCATTTTTTACTGTAAATTAATAAGCTAGCTATGGAGCGAAACATTCACTTCATAATATAATACACAAAAATTTCGGAAGTAATAGTTTTAAAATCAATTCATCAATAATTGCATTCATTACAATACGATATTTTAAGACTGATTCTTAAATTACGGTATTGAAATAAATTCAATTTTATTCAATTATTGATGAATTGATTTAAAAATGATTACTACCGAGTTTCTTGCCGGTTTTTCTCGATAAATACTGTATTCTGAATGGTGGTAGCTTTATATAAACAGTTTTACATTTGGCACTTAATAAGTTTAAATCCTACATTAAAAAATCTTTAATAAATAAAGCATATTATACCATACAAGAGTATTTTGACAACAAAGAGGAGTGGATCTAATTAATGTGCGGTAATGTTCTTACAGTATTTCCAAAAATTGTAATAGAAATCCATAATGTACGAATGATTTTTAAAAGAGCACCTATAGAGTTTCTTGCCGGTTCTTCTCGGTAGAGACTACATTCCGAACCGGTGGTAGCTTAAAAAAAATCTATAACCAATGGACCTGTAACTTGACGATTCAAAAGGGTTGTAAAAAGTCTATTTGAATAAAGTATATTTTGAATTTTAAATTGAACTTAAATATAAAATATTGATTTCTAACTTGACGATTCAAAAGTGAATAACTTTCAACTTAATTTTCCTAATATATTACATTAACATTTTAATATTCATTAATGTATTAGTTAAAACCGATTTCATCAAAATTATACAAAGGTGCAATCTGGACTTTTATTAGCTTAACTTATAACTATTTATTTTTAAATATTCGACTACGATATAATTTTAAATGTGCGTCTTTCACAATATGTGAAATAGCTCTTTCTTTGATGAGAAAAAAAAATACAATTAGTAAAAAATCATTTTACAAAAAATTAAATAAAAACAATTTCGTTATATAATAAAAAAGTAAAACCTTATATTCTAATTTAATACTAAGAACTTGTAAATTAAGCTGCGGACATACAGACAGACGGACATGGCGAAATTTTAAAGCTTCTTAATCGAATATGGAACTCTGAAAAACGAGTAGAAAATCTTATATTGTTTTATGTCAATAAAAATTTAGTTATATATTCTTAACTTATCCTTCTTCAATTATAACATTATTACTTCAATTATTATAACGTTAAATTATCTTTAATATCATCCGCAGTAATATTTGATTCTCTCAGTGATAATAATTAAGAGCGCACGTCTGGCTCTATTCTTCTAATGAGGTCTTATTAAAAATATCTCCATCCTTTGTCCGTGTCGATGCCCGGCTATAACAGACGTAGTTCTTTTAAATTGTATTTTTGTTAGGTTAAATCGAATTAAAATTATTGTATTTCATCTTTACAAATTCGTTAGCTAACAAAATTATTAGAACGTTTTTGAAAATACATAATTATATTTAGAATTTAGTTCATTTAGTTATTAAGTAAGAGTTTAATTAGTAAGAACTTCAAAGAATTGAATTTATGTTGGTATATTTGGTTCGCTTTTAAAGTCTATTTTGGCTTTAAATTTTGTAGAATTTCTTAGGAAATAACAGTCTTCATTGAGTTTGTTGTTAAGCTGTTTTTGACTATCGTTTTGTTTAGCTTCCAAGAAGTATTTATCTATTACAAAAAGGATATTCTGAAGCATTATATATTTTTATTTGAACCAAACTACAACACCGATTTTGATAAAAATTGTAAAGGACTGTGAAAGGAAATTCAAAATTAACGTTATTAAAAATTGACGTTGATCGGTTATGTTCTGGAGCTAACAAATTAAAAAAAAACATGTTATATGAATTACGGATATCCATTTTGAAGTCGCCTAAAAATAATAAAAAAAAGCATTTTGGTCTCTTTATTTTTAATTATAGGTGCGTTCAGTGTTAAAAAAGATTTTTTTATATTTACGTAGGTATATATACGTACGTATAGATTGAGTAATAAAAAAATAAATAAAAATCTTTAACAATTAAACTTATCTGAATATTTAGGTTTAGGTTGGTCGGTTTATTGTGACCTCCTGGTAGAATGCGCCCAGATCTCATCATAAATGCGCCGTAGTGGGCGCGAATGGCGCATTCGTCAGATTCAAACAGACCTTAGTAAGTATACACGTATTTATAATGAAAATTGAATATTATTTGGATGCTGATAAGCAATAATGTGTCAACCCACAAAATGTCGAATTTGGAGATATTGACGTATTCTGATAGTGCATCATGTATTTAACATTATTCAAAATATATTCAAGTCATCTATAGTCAAAAAATACGGAAAAAAGTTTATTAATGAAACCTTTCGAATATGGAAGTGCGGGCCATATTTTGCTATATATAATAATCTCCTGTATTAGAAAAAAATATTATTTGATAAAACGTTTCACTATACCAATCTACTTTTATTTCACTATAGATTTTATCGAAATAGACAAGAAAAATTGGATTTATACGTCTTCAAACAAATTTGTTACGAATTGGTTTGACATCTTTAGACGCCATTTTCTCAAAATGAAGTCCGTGTGGGTTGACACATTATTGCTCATCAGCGTCCATTTAATGATCAGCTATAATAATAAACCTTAAAAGTAAAAACGATTCATTATTACATTGCTAAAGTTAAAAGAGCAGTGGAGTGAACTCGATAAGTGTTTGTCAGTACGAGTTTTAATAATAAACAAGCTTAGCCCGGATGAAAAGTCGTTATGTCCAAAGCAGTGCGCCAAATGAAATAAACATAGCCGCACACTGCAAGAAATTTTTTTTAGAAATTATAGTAGAGTAAAAGTAAAGTAACAGCCTGTTGATGCCATAAAGAGCTTAACCGGTACGCTGCTCCACTGCGGGTTGATTGCTACATTTCTCCAGACACAATCAGGTTTTCTCACGATCTTTACCACCGAGCTTTAGATGAATTTCAAAACAAATTTAGCCCTTGAAAAGTCAGAGGTGCTAGCCGGGGTTTGAACGCTTGATCGTCGGTTGAGATCGACTTGTTATAACTACAAGGGCATAATGGCTCTTAGAAATTATACTTGAAACTTATTTTAATTTACCTAACTTTATTTAAGCTGTTAGTTTTAATAAATAAGTTTGGCATAAGTTATTTCAGATGTAAAAGCAATGATAAACAATTTGAGTAAATCACATGTTAGCAAAATTTACAAGTGAAGTTCTTGCATCTGACTACTAATGAAAAGTACATGGTAGAGTTTTCTAGCAAAAAATTTTTCAAATGTGCGGCCGGCCTGTTTCAGAAAACTTGAAGAGTTTATTAATGTGCTCTACTTAACTTATAATTGCAATTCAATATAACTCGTTCGTTGTTTCCGAGAAAGTCTTATTGTGGTTGTTTTTACCTCTGACCTAAAAAAGTGTCATGAGTTTGACGTGTTTATCTGTGTGTCTGTCTGTGATATCGTAGCTCCCTAATGAATATGCCAATTCAGATGCGGGTTTTTAATTTGATAGGTGATAGATTTTTGCTGTAATTTATTAAGATCTGTTCAGAAGTATGATGGTTATCAACTCTTTTCTAGTTATGGAAAGGATGTGACCTACTACTACTTATATAATTTATTCTCAATTCACTATATTGTGAATGATTTAAAAATATTTGGACGCTAATAAGCAATACTGTGTCGAGCCACACGGATTTTTTTGAGAAAACAGCGAATAAAGATGTCAAACCTATTCTTAACAAATTTGTTTGAAGACGTATGTATCCGTCTTCTCTTTTCTGTTTTGATAAAAAGTCAAATGAATTTTAAGCAGATGATATAATAAAAAGTTTTATCCAATAATAAGTTTTTCAAATATAATAAATTATTGCATATTGCAAAATATTGAGCACACTTCAATATTCAAAACATTAAATTAATAAACTTTTTTCCGTACTTTTGTAGTTTAGATGACTTGAAATATATTTGAGTAATGTAAATACAAGACACATTATCAGAATACATCATATATATATATATATATATATATATATATATATATATATATATATATATATATATATATATATATATATATATATATATATATATATATATATATATATATATATAACTATAATTTATCTTTATATATGTATATATATATATATATATATATAAACTATAATTTATCTATAGTACTGCGACGGCCAGCTAGTCATATCTATTAATGTATTTAACGTTAGCATAGTGTAGGTAAACATTTTCGTAAATGAGAAAGTAATTATAACACCGTTGCCGAGTGCTTAATATTAGGATATACATATATGTAATAATTATTTAGTAAATAATATAATTATATACAAAATGTGGATAGTATATAGGGACGTTGACCACGCTGATAAGCAATACTATGTTAAGCTGAGCGGACTTCACTTTGAGAAAATGGCGTCAAAACACGTCAAACCTATTCTTAACAATTTTGTTTGATGACGTATCTTCTTTTTTTTTATTTTGAGAAAGGTATAATGTTTTGAAAGCAGGTTGATACAATTAAAGTTTTATCTAATAATAAGATTTTCAAATATATTAAATTATTGCATTTTTAAGTTCGTATGAAAAAAATGTTTGAAAAACCGTACGAAAAAGGAAACACTCACAACACTAACACAAACACCCAGACCACGACAAATATCCGTATGGCCAATACAGACATTTGCCGTGAGCGGGAATCGAACCCGCGACCGTTAGCGCTTGAGTCAGTTGCAGTGACAACTGCGTCAACGTGTCTGTCATATATAATAATTTGGTACAGAGATAGTCGAAAAAAAGGGGAATAGGGGATTAAATTTAAAATAGAGGAAACTATTAATAATAAAAAAGGACTATATAATCCTGCATAAACGAAGTCGCGTACACCATCTAGTTTAATAAGGTGAGAAATAAATTAAAAGAATTAATTGTATAACGATGAAAAGACTTTATAATGTTGATATTAGTGTAGTTTAATGGAATTTATATTCGTTTAACTTACGTCCTTAATCTTCAAGGAGACGCAGATGCCACGTGAACTTTTTTAATATATCACTGCGTACTATTGTTTGAGAATAATAATATGAGTTGGTACAACATAATCCAAGATAAAGATTCAATAGAATTGAAAATGTCGGCCAGGGATAAAATCAAAATCAAAATCAAAAAAATACTTTATTCAAGTAGGCTCTTACGAGCACTTTTGAATCGTCATCCATGAAAATAACAAAAAAAAAAACATAAATAATGAAGCTACCACCGGTTCGGAACGCAGATTCTACCAAGAAGAACCGGCAAGAAACTCGATAGTTACTCTTTTAAAATATTGTAAATACAACACAGTTTATGATTACAAATTAATTATTTATCCTGTTCGAAATTCAGCATATACTACGATACGAAATCCACTGTCGATATTTTGAGAACTTTTCCTTATTATAATAACTTCTGTTAAATTTTATAACTATTTATCTACTGAAATCCTCGTAATTATGAAGGATGAAAGAATTACATAGAAATAATATAAAAAAAGTTAAAATTAAAATCTAAAAATAATTCTGTTGTTATATATTAAAAAAATAAAAGTCAATATTATTTATGCCTTTAAATTTAAAACAGTATTTTGTTTGCGTAAAGTAAACTCCGGAATCACTAAACCTATTTTCATTTAAAAATTGTGATACTATTTTTATATTTTGTGATAATATTTCGGGTATTATTTTAAAATAAAATATACATTAACGTATACAAAAGCTAATATTGGATATAATACCATTCTACTTCTTTCTAAACGGAAAATTATTAATATGCCTAAATTTATTTATACTATGTTTATATATCACACGAATACGTTTCCGTAAAAATAGTAATATTATTTCAGCACAATCTTAGTTCTAGAATCAACCTTAATTTGCATTGTTTTTATGTAAATTGGATTTAAATATAAAAAATGGTAAATGAAAAAAATTAACATATGTAAACTGTCTCCGGGTTAACCGCTCATTTATTATTCATAACAAATAAAATTATACCACGTGACATTAAATTTTTATCATATATTAATGCTTCAATAAATGATTTTGACTGGGGCTGCTTCGAGGGGGCAGTACCTCGCTCTCGCAGAAGAGCGGCGTAATGTAGCAGTAGTATAGTTTCGTTTCGTACGTGAGTGAGAGAGCCGGAAGCCTAACCTCCTCTCCATTCTTTTCCTAACTTCTTATTATCTTCCAACTTAATTCCTTTTTAAAATAGCGTAATGAATTTGTTGCGTCGCAGGTGCTGCAAATATTCATGTTGTTCATGAGCGGCGGTGGTCACTCAAAATCAGCTGTCCCGACTGCTCAAAATCAACTTGTAAAAAAATCATATAACTCGTACAATAGGAATAACACTAAGGACCCATCTTGAATCGCACCGATTCTCCTCGATCATGGATTCCCAATCAGTGAGGCGCTCCTCACTTGGACGGCGTTGGTTGATCTAGTGGGGAGGGGTCCCCACCCCTCCCCACTAGATTAGCTTCGGTTGTAATGATATATTTCCAAAGATATTCAGATTTTTAATGTTATATAATAATTATATTTTGAAAAAGCGTTGCGTATTCTTTTCCTTATACTTCATCTAAATAGGAGCAAAGACCTTTGTCCAACAGTTGGACATTTTGAGGCTGATATTTAACCATTTATACTTTTTCTTTGTTATAATACACTTTTAATTCTTATTAATATTATAAATGCGAAAGTAACTCTGTCTATATGTTACGCAATCACGCCTAAACTACTCGACCGATTTATAAGAAATTTGGTACAGAGAAGTCTAGAAGCTGAGAAAAGATATTGGCTATTTTAGAAAGGAAAATTGGTTAAAAAGTAATAATAATAAAAAATAGGGCTAAAAATCCTGTCCAGACAAAGTCGCGGGCACCATAGGAAAAATTGCTTTGTGGTCGGGGGAAATGGGAAAAATCTATTGTTTAAAAAAAACAAGGAGCTCAGGCTAAAGTTTTTACATCGATTACATCGGACAAATTCTCGTTTGTCATTCAGAACTCCACTAATTGATCTCAAAATATCGCCGAGCGATACCGTTGGAGTAATAGCTTGTGCAGTCGAAGAACAACGTTCTGGGTATTTTTGTCGCTCTTATTAGAACATTTAAACTTATCGCATACTAGGCATCATCACTATCGTCTCAGCTATAAGAAGTCGACTGCTGGACATAGGCCTCCTCTAAAGATTTTCAAAAGGACCGGTTCGAAGCGGCCGTCTTACGGTGACCCTTATAAGTTCATCTATTCATCTTATAGGTGGATGTCCTGTGGTCTCCATTTGAGAACCTTTTTACCCCATCGACTAGCGGTTCTTCAAACTATGTGCCCAGCCTATTGCCACTTCTGCTGGGTTATGCCGGTTTTAATTACTAATTAAAATTGGTTAATAAAGGACAAAGTTATGAGGTCACAGGTCCTTTTTTGAATTCGGTTGAAAATTTTGAAATCTCGTCAAGCTACGGTAGTTGATTATTATATCAAATCTACATTGGTTAATCAGCTTCCAAAAAATGAGGAGGTTCTCAATTTATAGGGCACTTTTTTAGGTATGTTTACCGATTACTCGAAAACGGCTTAACCGATTTGGTTAATTCTGTTGAAATGGTATATATGATCTTAAATTGGTCACATACAATTTTCATTCAAATGTGTCTAGTAACTTGATTTCAAAATCAAAATATTAAGAATAAAGTACCCTTATCATTCAAGTAAATAAATTCTTGGCTTTTGAATTTTTATAATGTAATTCAGATTTAAGTAGTTTTTCTGGTACGATCAAGATTAAATAATATATACATTCCTACCTCGATTGGTTAGTGGCCAGTCTGTACTAATATTTTAGAGAAAATTAAAAACAAACAAATTTTGTTTAAATTTGTTATTTTTAATTTTTATGTAATGTATGAAAGAACAAATTCGATTAAAAATATATTTTTGCATTAGCCTTTTTAGTGAGAGGCTTCTACGAGGCGTGGAGCAAACACCACAAGCGCGAGTGAAACCACGAGGGGTAGCTAGTATTTTATAATTTAACAAATTTATATAAAGCGTGCCTATTTTATAATAACTATTTAACTTGAAAAGTTTATCAAAAGAGATCAGACAAATTTAATGTTCAAAGTAATTCAAGTAAAGTTTGGGAAAACAGAAGATAACAATCTCGAGGTTTAGTTCGGCATCAAAACTTATAATGGCTTTAAGATTAACTTAAAACATTAATAGAATTATAATTATCAAAAAATAAGTATTGTTTTTTAGAAACGCTGTAAGAAAACAATGCAATAAAGTTATATAATTTATAGTGATATATTTTTTAATAAAAATTATCAAAAAAGTTTTTATCTTTCTTATTACAAAAAAAAAATTAAAACTTAAACTAATACATGGTGGATATTATTAAAGTATGTGTATATAATCCATCATGAGCTTTAAGCACGCGACCATCAAGACGCATCCAACAATATCTCATTGGTCAAATAATGATTAATAGTTTCAATGTTAAAAGGAAACAAGTGAATATACATACACCCACATAATGATCATAATCATAACCCTTCATTTTGCTACGCCGTAGTCGGGTGAAAAATGAAAATAATTGTTTATTCTTAGCTTAACTTATGTAAAGTTATTAAATCACTGCTTTGCTTTTTTATAGTAGGTACATATCGTTAAATAAAATACATTTGCAAACACTAAGAGTAGCCCAGTGGTAGAAAGTCGACCGTAAATTATAAGTTTGAACATTCTTAAGGTTCTACTGTCAGAGACTAACTTCTCAATTTGATACAGACTTTAATGAACAAAAGAGTTTATGTATATACCGATTTAAATAAAATAATATGGAACCTACCTTTCAAATAAAAAAGTAGTAGTAATCAAATCGGTCCAGCCGAATTTTCGAATATTTGATGAACATACATAAAAATATTAATGACGAATTGAGAACCTACTTCTTTTTTTGAAGTCAGTTAAAAATATATAAAATATACACAATACATACATACATTCTAGTAGTTAGGTAGGTAGTGGAGAGAAAAAAGTTTAACAGTTATTTTTTGTGTATTGGTTACATTATGTAATGAATATAATAAAAAAAAAACGGCCAAGTGCGAATCTCGAGAACTCGCACACCGAGAGTCCCGTAGAATCTTCTAAGAATGTAAACAGGACTTAAAAAAGGTATACCGACTTTAAAAGCCAAATACGTATTATGAGACTAATAGGAGAGTATACGATACTGATTAATGTCATAGTCAATGTTATAATATTATCATATAAAATTTAGTTAGGCTGTTTTATAAATCACGCTTCCATTTGTGTCAATGCAACATATATTTATTATATTGCATTATTTTTCTAAGATTTGATCCTGTTTTCGTTTTATTGTAAAGTTGTAAAATTTACTTTGGGACGTGGTTGACTTCTATGCTAACTTGTTATAAGTACCCAAAACTTTAATGCTAAGATTAAGATATTTGTCAGCATTCATGCTTGGTTTATTTTCTATAATGCGTTTTAAATAACTCGACTTAAGTGCATTTTGACTACGAAGTTTATTTTTTTACAGATGCAAGTCTTTGCAAACTGGTCAGGTTAATTTGAGATTGAAAATAATAATTTGAACATAACAACTTCACGTATTACTGAGAAAAAGGTCTTGACAAATAGACAGATGGACTAACGAATGGAAGGACAGACAAACAGACAGACAGACAGACGGACGGCAAAGTGATCTTATAAGGGTTTCGTTTTTCATTTTAAGGTACGGAACCCTAAAAAACACCAAACCAACCTAAAGTACCAAAGTTTATGTCGAAAAGTGGTACATATTTATCATCTTGTTATATACGCGATTGTTTCTCGAGGATATCTCGTATTTTTTCCGGCAATGTTTTTTTTACTCCCCGCTTACATTTATCCATGAGGCAAGGACGCAATGATTTATAGAAATCTTTTTTCTTCGCCAATATATTTTTCGTTTTGAATTAAAGATGTTACATTGTTGTTAGGATGTATATCTTTAGTTATAATTAAATTTAGTCATTATAAAATCTATACATAAAAGTAAATGTTCATTAATAGACGTTGTAATTGTTTTAAATAAAGCTACAAAACAAAATAAGCAACTTTGTATGTTTAAAGAGAACTTTATTGTATACAGATAAATAAAATTGAAGCCTCTGTTTGTAACTTCGAATTAACAGCTTTTAATTAAATGCATACGAAAGGATACACGGTGCTTACATCAAAAACACAATTTTTAAAATGTTGTCTGTTGTGTCTATTTGTTTCGGCTAATCTCTGAAACGGCTGAACCGATTTTTAAGGGACTCTCATTCACAGATAGCTAATGCTATAAGGATTACTCTTAAGCTACTTTTATATGAAAAAAAAATATTTTAGTAAATAAATATAAATATATTTTTTCTATTTCTATAGCTAGTTATATTATAAATTTTAAAAACAAAAAAAAAACAACCAACAACTTATTTAAGGAGTTGCTCTGATCCTTTCAACATTAAGAAAAGAGTTAATAACCTTCCAACCTCTAAACAGATCTTCACAAATTATAGCTATGATAACCCATTTTTCCCATTTTCGTTTACATCATTTTTTTACAAAAAAAAAAACCGCACCAAAATCGGTGCATTCATTAGTGAGCTACGATGAACACACAGATAACCTATAGTCACACAGATCGGTTAAAGACACACATGACACACACACATCAAAAACACGTTTATACAACAATCTATATATATATAAAATTACTTGTCTTGACTGATTCATCAACGCAGAGCCTAAGCCGCTGGGGCTACGAACTTGAAATTTTGGCAGTATGTGGCTTTTAGGTTGTAGGCATCCACTAAGAAAAGGGTTTTTCGATTATTCACCCCTAAAAGGGTGAAAAGGGGTAATAACGTTGGTATGCAAAATCTTATTCCGTGGTCTTATTAATTTAAAACTTAACATACTTCTGGGTGGTAGTAATGAAATATAAAATAGAAAACAGGGTACTATTATTCCACACTGGGGTGCAAGGGGGTAGTAAAGTTTGTGTGGAGAAAATGTATTTTTTTTGACGATTATCCTTAAATTTAGCACACACATTACTTAGGGAGAATAATTAAATATATGTATCTCAGAATTTAAATATCATCCCTTAAAATGATGCTAGGGGGTAATAAATCCTGAAAAGGTTTCAATTTCGCTGGTAGATTTATTTAGCTGAAATTCCAAAATATTCGCGGGCGTAGCCGCGAGCAACTGCTAGTATAATATAATATAATTTTTGTACGTAGCTCACAATTTCATGTACATTTTTCAATCGTTATCTCTATATTAAACCTAACCATTTCTTCAGAATAATAACGTTATATCTCACAGTAGACGAAAATGTAATAGTGGTATTTTATAAATTTAAAAAGATAAATCTGAGAGCTCTTTCTCCTGTACAGAAACGTAAAAGCACTTCATCCTAAAAACGCTATTGAGATCGCTATTAACTGTTCAGGCCCTGAAGGGTACGATATTTCTCAAGAAAAAAAAAACATTTAGATATAATGTTTGTTGTCCCCATTATTAGCAGTAAACCCGATTAATTTGTTTGTGGTTAACTGTAAACGGTTTACGATGGGTAACGCGATTACGCCATGAGGTTAACGATACCTCCGGGATTGGTAATCCGAATTTCTACTTTTGTTTATTCCTGTCCGACCTACTCCGACTGAATGATGTTGGTTTTGGCTATAAAGAAGCATTTTTGGTTACGTTAACGGAAGGCACGATTCTGTGTGATTTATATAAAAATCGTCAAACGTTTTCGTACGATAGTTTTTCTATTGGCTAT
The DNA here is from genome assembly GCA_037950945.1 of Hypolimnas misippus. Classification (NCBI taxonomy): domain Eukaryota; kingdom Metazoa; phylum Arthropoda; class Insecta; order Lepidoptera; family Nymphalidae; genus Hypolimnas; species Hypolimnas misippus. The sequence goes on along the minus strand of JBBEEQ010000029.1, from coordinate 4,981,865 downwards.
CATTAGTATAATATCGCATGTTTAGTATTAAAGGTTTTTTAAAATCACAATTTTCGGTAATCGTAAAATCGTTTCACATTTCGGGCTTCGTTTATTTAGACTTTAATGTAACAAGATGTCGATAGAATAGATTTCTTCCATACATAAAATTTTATATATTACATGTGTATGATATTTTGACTTTGAATGTTTATTATCTTTCTTATTGAAATATTTCTAAAATGATAAAATAGTTTAAAATTTGATTGATAAATAAAATGCTTCCTCACATTGATTAATATTAAAATGTGAACTGAACATACCCTGGACCTGTCAATCATGGTCTCATACATATTTAAAAATCATATCGAATACTCCATATTCATGTCCATTTTGCAAAAATTTAAATATCAATTTCTTTATCAGGAATTTTACATTTCTGTTAGTAATTTAAAAAAAAAAATCTCGTAAGACTACTTATTGTGAATTATTTCTTGCTAGTCCTTGCACAATGGTTATTATTGAAATTTAAACAAAAACATTGCACTGTTTTATTTTTAACTAGTTTTCGCTCGTGGCTTCGTTCAATTTAATGTAGATTTTGTTTTAAAATAATACGCATATACAGACAGTTTGTTTATAATTAAGATTCTTTAAATGGGTGGTATGCAACATAACATTTCGTTTAAAAATCAGCTTTTTACCCGACTGCGCGAAAGAGGTGAATGTGTTTATTAGCTTATGCAAGTATGTATGTGAGTTTGTATCCTCGTGGCGCTATTGAGGTTAAATGTGTGGGCCGATTTTAATAAATGAGATCTCGTTTTATTCGCCATGACAACGCAGATATCATAGAAAGCATAAAAATTAAAAAAAAAATTAAATTGACTACCTTAATCATGTTTAGATTTCTTATATTATTTTTCAACTAGAAACACTGTTTAGGAATTATAACGATTTAAAGTTAAGTAACGATTCTCACTTCTAGGCAGTTAAACAGAACTTATATTGGTACGTTACTGCAGACTGTAGATGGACTTGTTACGCATTCGAGTATTTATTTTTTTTTAATTTACTTATCTTGTTTATTATTTTGATCGTTTATCTTTCGATCGCAATTTGAATAAATGCAGCTCTATTTCATACCGATTTACTGTGGTACATCCCTAGTCGAGCAGGCCGGTATACGAGCTGTAAGGTACATCGAGGCTATACCGCAATGAAATAGATAGGTAAGCTGTAATTATTATTTTGTACAAGATTACTATAATTATAACCCAGAGCAGCGTGGATTTATTATACGTTGCTTTTCATTAAGGATTTTAGTCTAATTGCAATTAAATAAATTGATGTACATAATTATTTATTACGAGTGGCAACTGTTTCATATCGTGGATTATAATATTTCAATTTAAGAATACTTTGGTATTATATCTCTGAGGTTCTCAATCCGTAATGTTTATTTGTGTTTTATGTTTGCTGTCTTATAACTTCGACATTTGGAAATTTCATTTTTTTTTCAAAGCGAAATAATTGATACATTGTATGTGAGTACGTTCGTTCAAGTTAACGGAATTGCGTATTTTGCTTCTGATGTTGATTTCTTTTTTCAGAATTTAAAAGATAGTATCAGATAAATGTTATAAAATCATATTAATGATCGAAGTTATATCGGAAAAGTTATAACAATATACCCACAAAGTTCAAGGAAAACTTCTCTCTTTTATCATTTTCTTTAAAACTAACTTTTGTTCTTTTTCATTTTTTTTTGTACTAACATTTTTTTTCTTGACTTCGATAACTCGTTAACACTAATTACAGCGCTGCATTTGAAGTGTTGGCTTAATAGAAACTTTTAAATGAACACGTAAATTAGTTCCTTTTTACTTCCTTGTACGAGGAAAAGAAAATATTGTGGTCGTAATACAAGATGTAAGTAATTAAAAAACCCGACTGGCTAACAAGAATGCCCGCACCTTAAAATCGATCAAACTCCCTAGGATACAAGAGATCACAATAAAACGGACAAATTTTTTACATACCCACAAACATTCATACATGCGAAAACATTACAAAATTTATAATATAACTCAAATGCCCATCCTGAGACGAACCAAGAGTAAAGCGACTCAGAGCGTCTCCTAAAGGAGTTTAGCGACCATTAATCCTGAGTCCGTTTCATTCGTGTTTCTATGCAGATGCAGACGAAATTGCGGTGGGCTGCTAGCTTTTAATAAAAAAATGCTAAATCGATTATTCATACTAATATTATAAACGTGAAAATGACACTGTCTGTCTATTTGTTACGTTTTCATATCTAAACCGAAGAACGAATTTAATGAATTTTGGTACAGATATAGATCGAGCCTTGGAGAAAGAGAAGCTTTTGTATTTATGTAGTAAAACTTTATACGCATACGAAATCGCGGTGGTCGTCGCTTGAAAATATGTTTACCAAAACTACCAAACATCCATTATGGGTACAGTTTTAGTTGACAATAAAATCATCAAACATCTACCGCGTTAACGTCGTTGATAGCATCGTAATAAAGCAATTTCCTAACTGTAATCAACCTTCAAAATGACTGTTTCCCCTTCAGAATTGCGTTCACCCGTTGAGACAAATATTGAGTACCGATGCTCGTAGCATAGAAGTGGGTTAAAAATCCGTTTTGTTAAATAATATAAAAATTGTACGTGTTAAATAAAATCAATGGATATAATGTAGAGAATAATAGTAAACGTTTGATTAGAATAGAAATAAATTAATCCTTAGAATCAATCTATATAAATTACTAGTTACCCCTCGCGGTTTTACTCGTGTTTATGGTTACAGCTTCGCTTCTATGAGTCGTAGCGTGATGTTATATTATGTTAGCTTATAACCTTACTGAATGTTCAGGCTATCCAACGCAAAAAGATTTTTTTTTTAATTCGATGAGTAATTTAAGAGATTACCCCACGTAAAAACATACAAACACCCAAATTTGATTACTTTATATTTTCTTTATATATAATATTAGTGTAGATTTCTCAATGGAGTTTTTGTCGGTGATATATCTCCCCTAATTTTGCATTATAATAAATGGTTTTACGCCATTTTAATGACAATTTTTTTCTCTCTAATACCTCTAAATTATTTTTTAAATTAAAGAATTACAGTTTAAAATTATTATGTAACTAATTGCTAGTGGTGTATTCGCAAGGGTCGCCTAGTAATTTATAATTAAAAAGAGAGTATTAAGATAAGAGTTATATCCACAGATAAAGAAACATTTTAATTTAAATAATATTCGAAATCAATTGCATTAAGTAATCACTGGAACCCATCTAAGTTGTAATTAACTGTTTTTGATGGCCGTACTTAAGGCAATATCAGAAGGTTTAACCAACTGTTAAACTGGGTTTAAACTTGGGATAAAGTTCTAAGCTTAGCCGTTGCGACCTTGCCCACATAATAGTAAAAGTTAGACATCTCGTAACCGCTGTGGTTTAGTTCTCGATTTAAGATAAGATGCTCGAATCGATTCAAAACGTATATTACGTATGCTGGTTTTTAATGATGTTACACTCCGATTTATTAAATAAAAGAAGTAAATATATATATTTTTTGCTAATTGCAAAATCTACTAAAAAAGTAGTGATTTTTTTTATTTTTTTTAAAGCTAACAAAAGGTATAACACCAATGTTAATGATTTTCTTGAAATAATTGTATACTTTAACGTTTTATATTAATTTAAATTATATACCACTAACCGTTCTCGACAAAATCGATCTTGATAGATGGCCAATGAACAACAAAATAAAAATATAAAAAGGAACATAAAAAGACCACATAATAAATATAACAGCAAATATTTGTTTTAATACATAGACATATATACTTCCCCATACTTCGGATAAGTCTATTAATTTTTATTGCGGCTTCGCGAAACTATTCGTTCATATAATATATATTTTTAGTGCGAACTAGCTGTGTACCTTGCTCATGTGGTTTTACTAGCGTCTATGGTTACTGCTTCGATCATATAAGACAACCTGATGTAATATAGCCTATAACCATCCTCGATATACAAGCTATGCAACGCAAAAAGATTTTTTTAATTTAGATCAGTAATTTCAGATATTATCCTCTACATACAAAATAACATAAAAAACTTTACATTTTTATAATATTAGTATAGATAAAACAAAAGATGCGTTCCCAATTAATTCATTACAATCTCCTAATCTGTAATTAATTGTAACTTATTTTAAAATGAAATATTTTTGTTTACATTTATAACGCTTTAGTGATGTCGTTAGACTATAATGGAAGTATTGATAGGAATACTATCAAATGTGGCAATAGAATGTTTAAAATAACTTCATATTATGCATTAGACCTCAAAAGTTTCACGCGATGGTCTTATTTCTATGAATCAATCATAAATTATTTTTGTTAGAGCGCTCCCTCATCGAGAGCAATCACCTGTAATATTACAGTTTAAATTCGAACATTACACTAGTCAATGAGGAGAACTGGGCATTATAGCGCGTCACTTGTATTATACAAATTTTAACATACGCGATACGTGTAAAATCAATGCGTCCTAAACAGTGTGATCGCTTCGTCGGACTTTATAAAACAATTGTCTCTGAATGGGGGATATGTAATAAAGGCAGTGTAACGTAATGTTAGAATTTTTGATTGTTATGTTACGTTACACTATCACGTAGGAAGTCCAATCTTGTTTTTTTTAATGTTAGTTTAAAAAATAACAAGAACTTAAATAAACATATTGACGAAATGTTAAAAATCGAGTAGCTATCGAGTTTCTTTCCTGCCCTTATAGTAGAAGCTACCTTCCGAACCGTTGGTAACTTTCCATTAATTTAAATATTATTTGTTATTTTGGCGTTCCAAAAGTGTTTCTAAAAGTCTACTTGAATAAATCAGATTTTGATTTATTGATAAATCATTTACGTATTTTTTTTATCTTTTAAATAACAAATATTGTTCAAATTAATATTACACATATAAATTTTCAAAAGGCATTATTGTTTTTATTCAAAAGTTATTTCAGTGAGATAAGTCTTGTACTCGAATACGTGGTGTAGGTGAATCTGTTTCAATGATAAAAGTGCGTATATATCTACAAAAATTAACAGACTAATAACATGATAAATAGGATCGTGAAAAAGGGCTCCTATCTACTATTTAGGGCATTTTTTCTTATTTTATTTTTTTAACGTCCTAGAATTTCTATTTGAAATTATGATTGAGCGTCTAAATTATCAAATCCCACATTTTAAATAAATTTTATTTATAATCCAAAGGTATATAATCATTTGTCCTAACTGACTGACTGACGAACTGATTCATCAACTTTGGGGCTATAGACTTAAAGTTTTGGCCTTTTTAGGCGGTAAGCATCCACTATGAAAGGGTTTTTCGATATTTAACCCCTATAAGGGTGAAAATGTCTAAAAACTATTTTATATAAAATCTTTTCCGTTATCGTATTACACAAACAGTTTAATGCCAATACTAAAATATAAAACACAAAACAGAGTATTTTAGCAATTTCCTGAATCCATTCTATTAAATTCCAAAATATACGCGGGCGAAGCGAGAAACTGTTAGTTTACGAATGTACCGAACTAATACACACACATACACACATTTTCAATTCACACGAAGATTGTGACTTATCTATAAACTATTAGTGCTGTTATTCTGTTCTGAGTCTGTTATTATTTCTCATCAGGTACAAATGTGTCGTTAATATTTTATATTGTAGTTTCACCAGTAGCCCGTAAAAGCATCTTGACCGGTAATTCCCATTCCGCTTACGTTGACATTATAAACTAATCTCATAAATATACTACATATAATAAACACGATAATTCCTGACGTAATACAAATATTGTAATAAAATTAAAAACCGTCAAAATGGCTACTATTTAACACATTGCCTAAAATAAATAAAATATTAAAATAAAACTCTTTCTTATTACTAACATTTATTTCTGACAGTTTACTCAATTTTATTTTGCATGAAGTAACACTTTTTTTTAATTATCACATTTCCGAGCTGTGTAGAGTTTATCAGTAAATCTTTGAATGCAGTTTCTTAACTTTGAAATTGGGGACAACAAATTTCTCCAATTCTCATAGTTTCAGATTTCTCCCTGCTGACCCATTCGAATAAAACATTGTATAATACAATATTGGATTTCGCTTGAAGCTTGAGCAAGAAATGAATACACAAAACTTTTCCCAAAATATTTAGTATGAGAAAACATTTGTATCTTTTGACCGTAATTTGGACAGAGATTTAAAAGATTATATTTCTGCTCTTTCGCAGACTTGAGTATGAAGGCACTATTCCCGTATGATTACTGTATGGCGAGAATTACACTTATAACTTTCGTTCTCCACCATTTATTAAGATTTCCATAAGTTTGTCACTGTTTTACAGCTAAAAAATTTTACTGTGAGTGCCTCATTTTTGACAGCTACAGCTCTTGTAAGGTTATCTAGGTAACCGTCACCAGGTTACAGAGCTGTTTTATATTAATTACGACAGAGAAACTTACAAATTTGATTCTCGCCTATCATTAAGTAATAATATGTTGTAGACGTTTCCTAAGTGATCGGTGGAAGAGCCAAACAAACACAAGGACATGAAATATTAAGTTCTTAGAAAGAGTGTTGCCAATAGAGTATATCGAATAGAGGAGATGATGAATTTATCAAGAACTAGCGGGAAAATTAAACTTCTTATATGTACAATTTTAAACTTCTTCCTAAGAAGTACAATCTTAGTCAATATTGTTATATTAAATTAAAAAAAAAAAAACTTTGCGCTCGAGTTCATGTATTGTTTAAATCAGTATAAATTTATAAAAACGTTATAAATGAATGTCGAATGTACCTCTTTAATAACAAAAGAGTATAATTCGCTCATCACTCGAACAGCAACCTCATATCATTTGAACAAACAAAACTTTTAATATTACAAAAGTTATACCATTTTTTATTTCCAAAAATGTATTCTTTGCTTACAAATAGATAAAGTTGGGATCAGCTAGTGGGTATATTAAAGTATTTTACGTTATATTGAGGCTTATATACTCGAAGCAAACATAAGCGCTTCCTCGTTAAGCATATGGGTTTAATTTGCCCTCGAGCCACGATTATTACGCCTCGCCATTATTTTTATTGCTGCGTAAAAGACCGAACGTTAAACGGTGTATTTATAATTTACCCAGTTGGCTACCGCTATTTGTTATATACATATATGTAGGTATAGGAGATGGACTATTATCAACGATCGCTCTGGTGTTGTGAAACTGAATTTACCTCTTACGGCGATGGTTGCGGGTTCGATTCCCGTTTGAGAAAGATATTTGCATTTGTATATTTGTTCCTAGGTCTAGGTGGTTGCTGACCTTGGTATTACCGGGATAAATACTAGGTACATGATAAGAAGCGGGTCTATTAATAATATATGCGGGACCTGATATGATGTTTAAAATAGTATCAATGGTAAGAGTTTATGCCCCACACATAAAATTCGCTTTATTTTTTTATATCAGTCTAGATTATATTTATAAACTAGCCGGTGCCTGCGACCTCATCTGCAAAAAAATAAAATTTCTAAAATAAAAAAGCCTAACTTACTTCTTATATTATTATCTAGCTACGAGTGAAACTCTCATCAAAATCGTTTTAGCCGTTAGAAAGATTAAACGGAAGAAACCGATTAACAGACGGACAGACAGACAGAATTTAAAACATTAACTTTTAGCCATTAACCAAAAAATTGAATTGAATTGAAAAATTGACTTTTGATGAAAGTATCGTATATATATATCGTTAATTTAAAATTACAGACAGACACTTCAATTTTATTTATTAGTATGGATTTAAATCATAAAAAACGGTGTCAAGCTATTATTACGTTACCATTAAAACAAATGTATTAATAACTGATAAGTCCTTTTACAAGCCAGTCTAACGCCCCGTTGACTAGGCTATTTATAAAATCCTTGTATCCATTTCGCCTAGAGGTCTAAACCTCAAAATCCTGCGGTTAGTTCTAAGATAACCGAGGTCAGTTAAGAGCGATTCAAAATGTCACTTTGAGAGGCTGCGGCCGGACCCTTTAACAATCTTGGGTCGCGACGAATGTTTACAATCCTTGAGACAAAGTAGTTGATTGCTTTGATTGTGGGGTTTATTGAAGGATTTCTTTTTATTTATTCCTTTGCTGAGGGCTTTTGGCACTACAGAGATCTATATATATTTACAATTAGAATTGATATAGTGATTTGTTACTGTCTTATAAAATAAAAATTAGGCCTTTATTTTATTTTCTATAATTAAACTTCTGAACCAAATATTAGAGAAAATTATGTGAAAGACATTATCAAGTAAAATACATAAGCTACTTAAAAAATAATTTATCTTTAATATTTATGAACACATATTTTTTAGAATATTTTATATTTTGTTAAATAAATCATAACCTGTAATTATATAAACATAGCCTAAGAAAAATAATATTAACTGTGATATTATCTTTATTTTATTTGATTTTTTTATATATTACGTTTTTAGAAGTAAAACAAATCTATGTGGTTTAATAATTGCAATTATATATGTATGTATCAAATTAAGTATTTTTTGTGTATTCGATAACTAAATTAAATAATATGTATTAAAAAATTGTTATAAACGTTGTATGTAAAAAGTTTTTAACTTTATAAAAAGTTGAGGCTCTCAATCTACGGGGATTTATTTTTAATGTACGTATGTTACCCGATTACTCGAAAACGGCTTGTCCGATTTGATTATTCTTCTTTTGTTTGAATAAATATATTCTGCTTAAGTTTGTAACGATAAATGAAAATAATATATTGGTTTCTTGGTCTTAACCAATTTGAAAGAGGAAGGACGTTCTCAATGCGTAGTGTTTTGTCTATTTGTTTTAGGTTCAGAACATCGTTATTTATTATCGATTTTCAAATTTTTTTTTATATTTAAAAGGATATATTTTCTCATTAGTTTTATAGAATTTTCATCAAAATCGGTTCACTAGTTCAGTTTAAAAATCAAAATAACTGGAATAAGCAAGTAATCGAAATTAAACATTTGGCTTATAAAGTTGATTACCCCTTTTTAAAAAAGTCTCTTATAAAACCATAAGTGTATTAAATTCTTAAGGGTTCTTTATGGTGGCACTTCTGCATTATACTCGAAGTTAGTGTATTAAAATCCGATCAATCCTCTTAACATTTACGTTTCGGGAAACCGTTCTTAAGTACAAAGTTTGTTTTCGAGCAAGTGAAACTCGCTTTAAGTGATATATTGTATGTGTTTGTAACTTAGAAATCCCTTTATTCAGAACAGTTTCGTTTTCAAGAAAAATGGACGCTGATAAGCAATACTGTGTCAAGCCACACGGACTTCGTTTTGAGAAAATGGCGTTTAAAGATGTCAAACCTATTCTTAATAAATTTGATTGAAGACGTATATATTCAACTTTTCTTGTCTATTTTGATAAAATTTATATTGAATCAAAAGCAGATAGATTTATTTAATATGTTATCTAATAATAGGTTTTTAACTATTTAAGATTATTTTATAAATTGAAAAACATGTAACGTACCTGATATTCGAAGCATTGAGTTAAGAAACTTTTTATACTTATTTAGTTTAGATGATTTTAATTTTTTTTTATAATGTTAAATAGGTGACGTAGTACCGAAATACATCAATATCACCAAATGTGACTTTTTGTGGATTAACACATTATTGCTTATCAGCATCCAAATATTGTACTAATATAATTTAATTATAATTATGTACATTATTGGATTTGCTTGCGGTTATAATTTAATTTCGACGTTCAGGAGATTAATCTTGTAAAACTATAGTTTTTAAAGTCGAAAGAGGCGTTTTAGTACAAAATTTAGAAATTAAATAGGCCTAATAATTAGGTCTCAATTTAAAAGCGATAGTGTTTGGTAATTATATAACAATTTGTAATGTACGTTTAACGTTGTTTCTGTGTCAGCATACGAAAAATATTTGGTATAGGTTCTCACAAATTCTATTTTAAGATATAAGTTTGTATATCCTTTGCGAGAATGGTCCGTGGGTTAATTTCCTTCCTTTATTACCTACCGTCCTTCTCCAACAAGGCTTGCAAATAATCTTAGGCACATAATTTAATTATGACACATGTAAATGTGGAACGTTTCTACGTCTCCCATCTTTGTGGAGAGTAATCCATCTTGGAATGTTATGTCAATGATATTTTACTATAGATATGTTCTTTTAAATGAAAAATCTGTGCCCATTTCCAAGTTCATGAGCTTGTCAATTGACCTGTAGTTTCGCCTGCCATGTATAGTTGTTAGCTGGTTGCTAGGCAACACCGTCCAAATTGTTCGGCATTGGCTGCCAAAACCCATAAGCTTATAACATATCTATTGTTGTGTTGTGACTCACTTTATGTGTATATTATGGGTTGTGATAATAAATATTGTTAACTGAATATGAAAAAGGAGGAATTCACAATTCATACTGTATTTCTTTTTTGTTTGTTACCCCAGGATTCTGTCTTTTATTAACTTTTCTAAGATTGCTCATAGAATTTAAATTCGTCTAATCAAAATCAGTTCAGTAGTTTGGTTAAAATGAAAACCATTGGACGTAGTTAGTCACCTGACTAAACGAAATTGCGTATTTTGCTTCTAACGTGGGTTCCTTTTAAAAAAAAAAATCTTATTTATACTTTAAAAACTGGGGCATGTTAGTCTATTAACATTTTTTTCATTTTATGAACCTGAAGTTATACGGAAAAATTAATTAGGGTATGTTGGAAGAAAGAGCACGTTGCCACACTTTTATGTACACCCGCAATCTATCTCGTTGACGTACGTAATATGTTGTAGGTATATTTTTAATTAAGTAGTTCTGTTTGAGGTCTAGCAATTGGGGAATATTGGTTATAAGTTTTATTTTTCATTAATTAATTTATTTTCAATTGACAATCTCAAGCAATCAGTAGTAAATTGTTATATTTTTGAAAATGAATTTTATAAAAGCTTTAATTAATAATTAGTAGTGAATTAATTGTGAAAATTTATAAAATATAAATATCACCTATATTATTAATAAACAGACATTTACAAATAAGTCGGTATAAGTACACATCAGCAACAACACATTTTGTTACATTATTTATTAATTACAAGCTTTGACCCTCGTTATCCGACGATATAAGAGTAAGATTAATCTAATTCCCTTATTTTTTCGTTATACTATACCCTCCTCGCAATTTAGCCTGCGCTGAAGGTACAATAACATTTGTAAGTTTTACCCTCGTAAGTAATATAAAAAAAAACTGTAACATGATAACAGTTACCCAGTTAACCTTACGAAAGCTATTGCCGTCGAAAAAAAATCCGACACTAAATTCTTTCAGGTGTAAAAACATTATAAACAACTTACAATTATTATAGTAAATCTTTATGAAAGTCTGAAAGCAAAACTTACGCTCTGTTTATAATAATTACGTGATATGTCCCAAAAATATAATTTTAAAAACAGACTCAATAAAAATTGTATGAATCCATCAAGATGAGAAGATGTTCCCGCTATAGTGCGTGCCAGTATATCTTTTTCTGTGTCACAATATTTTTATATTAATCAAAATAAAAACTTCACGTTTCTTTATCAAAACTGTTTATTATGCGTCGATTTATGTTACTGGCACATTTGGCAAAAAATTAAATAAAAAGCGTTCAATACAGATTTTATTTTATAAAAGAACAAAATGTACACATTTTTCATAAACAAAATATATTTCAATTTCATATATACATAAAAGTTTTATAAGACGATTTTAAATATTTCCAAATGTTTATAAAGACAGTGAATAACTTATGATTATTGGTTTAAATTTTTTTATTGTTTTATATAAGATAGCATAGTGTAGATTTGAGAGCATTTATAGGTATTTTATCATCTTTATATATGAATGCTGATAAGCTATAATGTGTCAACCAACAAAAAGTCAAATTCGGAGATTTCGATGTATTTTGATAGTGCATCACCTATTTAACATTAACGAAAAAAATTTAAGTTATATAAACTAAATAAGTACGGAAAAAAGTTTCTTAATTAATTGTTTCGACTTTCAAGTGCATTCCATATTTTGCAATTTGTACAATAATCTTAAATATTTGAAAAACTTTTTATTAATATAAAAAACTTTTTAGTAATATAGTGAACATACTAATCTGTTTTTAATTCATTATACCATTCATCTAAAAATAAAAGAAAAGGTGGATACATACTTCGTCAAACATCTATAAGAATAGGTTTGACATTTTTAGACGCCGTTTTCTCAAAATGAAGTCCGTGTGGCTTGACACAGTATTGCTTATCAGCGTCCATATATATATGAATTTTCAAGTCTGAATGAAACAGAAGACGCCATACAAAATCAAAGCTAACGGAATAGCTCTTTATAAGTTTCGATTTGTAATATTTTCTGCCTACTATACTTTTAGGAAACAATTACACTTATAAAATTTGTTTTCAAATGTTCATAAATATTTACATAAATTGTTTGTCCGATTGAATGACATTAGGTTATTTCCATTTGTCGCTGTGTGTTATAGGGCCTTACTCGATAAATGAAGTATCAAACACTGGATTAACAATAGCGATCTGTGTTGACGTTGACATCAAAATAAGCCCTTACAAGAGACTGTTTACGATACGAGACAAAATTTTATGTCAAAATACAAAATATCGCTAGTAATAATTTCCACTTTGATATTATAAACCAGTAGATGTGTTGATCCGACATAACGTTAAAGGAATTTTTAAATTGAGTCTAGAAGTCAAATCAAATAAAAAACTGTTTTCAAATAGTATTTTACAAATACATAAGAATCGTCAAAACAAAAAAATAAACTAACGAAAAGCTACAGAGCATCCCAAATTAGCAAGTCCAAACAAACAGCAAAAGTAAACACGGCAACTTCAATTATTTGTGTAGGATATATACTAAGCTATGTTCGTGACCTTTAGAAAAATATAAATAATATTGCATAATACGAAAAGATTCAAAGGATGCGGTGATCCATACGATATTCATGAAGTAATTTAGTTTCTTTCATATAACACGTGAACACACCAGAGAGACCGAGATTATATCTATTTAAGATTCATGAGGTCTATATATAAGGAATAGAGGACATTTAATAACGTGAAAACCAATGTGAAAATGTTTATATTAATTTCTATCCTTATCACATAAAGGACCATTTTGTTTGAACGAAATAATCTTCGGAATATTCTTTTTAACTGTTTTCAAAAGAGGAGATTCTGTATTCGACCTTTTTTTTGTATCTTTGTAAGTGAGTATATGTGTGTTTAAATAAGTGTGTATGCGTCCCAAGTTTTAGTGGTTTTCGTTATATGAAACTCTTCAGCTTTATAATATTAATATAGATTTTAATGAAAACATTCAAAAAGCCCAATTTTATATTCTCCACTTTACCTTTCATTGTTAATATTTTCTAAAATACACACAAAAATCTTATCATAAAAACCAGGCAAATAAGCACTAAGTTACCTTTATGCGTCACACTTTATACTAACTTTGTTTGTGTTTGGTAATTTCGTTTTAACAAAGAAAGTTTATTTACTCGAGATGGCTGCAATATATCACCGAGATGAGATGGTTCCGTACGTAGTGAGGAAGTAATGTTTTGTAGTTTTTATTTAGTGTTGTCTTTTCTCTAATTGTTGCCAAGAGATAAAAAAGTTTGTTGTTTTCTTTAATAATGGTTGAAGTTATTCTTTGTGTGTTCTATCGAAAGTTCTTGATATTTTTTATAGTTAAGTACTTCCTGCTTTGCATGATTGTGGAAGAAAACAAAATTTTCCCTTCACTGTAGATACAACCATGTAAATTTATAACCTAAACTTTTCTTACGATTTTAAATACATTTGCTTTCTAATATGTTTCTGATTATTATACTTATTATTTTTTATATTTTATTATTATATTTAATTTTTTATTATATGTAATTATTATTGAAAAGTATACCAAGCTAAATATTGTGAAGCCATTTTAAAGTGAATCGTTTACATTATTATTAACCGATTTCAAACAAGAATTGGCTATCAATTCGTCAATTCATCGGGGACTTTTTATGTATTTTCACTAATTATTCGAGAACGGCTAGACCGATTTGGTTGATTCTTGTTTGTTTTAAAGGGTACATATAGGGTTTTCCAATTAGTGCAAGAGAATTTTAATAAAATCGATTCAGTAGTTTGTTTTTAAAATCAAAGGAACTGGAATACATTTATTGTTGAATTAAAGAAAATTACGTATTTTGCTGCAGTCGGTTCCCACTTTTTAAAAATTTCTATTAATCTTTCAATAACTAATACGCAAATTCCAATTGAGTCATGGAAGACATAAGACAACATTTTTATTAGTGCAAAAAAAATCTTCGAATACAATTTAACTTAAGAACTTCATCAGTTAATATATTTTCTTCTACACCATTTTAAATTGAATCTGAAGTTAACATTGACATCATCAAGTGTTTTTGTTGTAACTAAGACTAGTCGCTTTTACAACAACTTTGAAATCTATCCGAACGACTGTATAGAAATACTCTTTCTAGGACGACGGAGCACAAAAACTGCAACAAATATTTGTGTAGATTAAGCTTGTCTGAAGGAGAAACGTTTTTAAAAGTTAGTTCCGAGTACTGGCCATTATGCTGCTTGTAATGATCAAACAAACTCTTTATTAAATCCGAATCCATAGCAATTTAAAAGTAACTCTGTCTGTCTGATTATTTTTTACTGGTTCACCTCTAAACTGTTGAACCTATTTCGATGAATTTTGGTGCAGATATAGATTGGATATTGGAGAAGGATTATATATTTTGTCTCGAAAGTAAATCTTGAAGGTGAAATAGGGATGGAAGGTTCCTTCGCAGGCTAGGTTGCGGGAACTATCTATGGATTATAAAGAAGTAAAATTTGTTTGTAAGTTTCTGTATTGGGCGTAATCTCTGAAACTACTGACCCGATTTAGAATTTTTTTGTACTGGATAGCCCGTTTATTAAAGAAAGTTATAGGCTTTATTATATCACGCCACGACTCAAAACCAACTAAGAATTCGGCAGCTAGTCTCGTATAAAATATTTTTTGTATGAACGTGAAATGTGAAATGCAAATATTAATGTAGATAACTCTTTATTCTTTTCCTAAGAGAGCAATTCAAGTGCTCATACTCATACAAAAACGCTCGCGTAAAACGTTGATAAAAATACACTAGTCTGATCTTTACTAAACGCGATAGTAAATCGTTCTAATTCGATGTCGAATTAATTACGAGTAGTCGTACGGTTTACGAATGTCAAATAACGATCGGCATTTAAACAAGCAAATTGTCAGATTAGGGTAAAAGTGAACGGATTCCACCAAATTGCGGGAAAATAAAAAGAAAAATGCAAGGAAACTTTATCTACACGAGATAGACATGAAATCGTTTATGCGAATAGAAATATCGGAGTTAATATGTTATTTATGAAGTTGAAGAATTTGTTTGGACGTGTCAATCTCAGGATTTGAGAATTCGAATAAAAATTATTCCTTGCGCTACGCCTCCCCTTAAGAAGTAGGGTTGGAGGATTGGAGCAATAACAATTGAATCCGCAAAGGGCATCTAATCGTTTTATTTGATACTAGCGGTCCCTCGCGCTTAACATAGGACTTTCACACAAACTTGTAACCTCTGTATTACCCCCTTCGCTGTCGAATTTTGCAAAAAAACTCTATTCAAAATTTGAAACTCCTAGCACACATAGCTTACATTATTTTGTGATGAGTGAGTGAGTGACCTTTCGTTTTTTTAACCGACTTTCAAAAAAGGTCTCAAACCGTCGGGGACTTTTTTTAATGGATGTTCATAGATTACTTCGCCGTTTGTGGACAGATTTTGATTTTTTTTTGTTTCAAATGGTATAAACGACTTCTAAAAGTTGTAAAAAATATTTATTTTTGGGTTATAGTTAATTTATACTCGTTCAATTCGTTATATATATATCAAAGCAAAGTAAACTTTGAAACATATATACATATGCCTATTTCTTAAAAACAATATCTACATTAACATTCTAATTATAATTTAAGAGGTAAAATTTATTTGTAAATTTGTATATAGGGGGTATCTCTGAAACTACTAATCTGATTTGAAAAATTATTTTTGTTTTGGATGGTACATTTATTGAGGACGGTTATAAGCCATATTATATATTAGTCGTCCCTTGTGATCGCACTTGCGTTAATGGTTACTACTTCGCTCCTATGAGTCGTAGCGTGATGTAATATAGCCTTCCTCAATAAATACTATCTAACATAAAAATATTTTCTTAATTCCAACCTTAGTAATTCTTGAGATTAGGGTGTTCAAACAAACAAACTCTTCAGATTTATAGTATTAGTATAGATACGATTCATAGGTGAACAGCAGTAACCGAAAATGCGAATAAAACCGCGCGGGGCAGCTAGTCTCATGTAACTGTGTTGTCAATGAAACGCTTTGTATTGGAAAATTCAATCCGGTGCACACAAATGGTGCTCCCAAAGGAACGTTAAAACCTAAATACAAGAATAAGCGGTTTATTCTAATAGCTTCGACGATTCCTATTAAATTTTCTTTGAAATTTCGAAGGGACATTTGAATTTCAATTTTGGGCATTAAAAGAGCCGACAACAGACCATTGCAGAAAAATTGTCCTTTACAGACAACGTCATGAATTTATGAATATAAAATTTTTGAAATGGCGAGTGAAAATCAGTCTTTCATTACTAACCACATTCGTTGAGGCGTAGATTATTTTTGTCTTTTTTTTTTGTTTTAATATTTTTTTTACGATTTTCGAGGATAATATTTATCTTTTATTAGAAATAAATACTTCTTATCTATATTGAGCTGAGCCGAAATTGCCTAGTAGTTAGAATCCGTCGATCTCAACCAACGATCACGAGTTCAAACCCGGCTAGCTGAGTTTTTTAAGTGCTAAATTTGTGTTTAAATTTGTCTCGTGTTCGGCGGTGAAGAAAAACATCGTAAGGAAATCTGCATGTGCTGAGAGAAATTCTGACTCATATATGGACGCTGATAAGCAATACTATGTCAAGCCACACGGACTACATTTTGAGAAACCTGTCAAACTTATTCTTAATAAATTTGTTTAATGAAGTTTATATCCATCTTTTCTTTTCTATTTCGATAAAAGGTATAATGAATTAAAAGCAGATTGATATATTTAATGTATTATCTAATAAAAAGTTTTTCAAATATTTGATATTATTGTATAAATTGCAAAATATGGAACGCACTTAAAATTCGAAACATTAAATTAAGAAATTTTTTTCCGTACTAATTTTGTTTATATGACTTGAAATGTTTTTAGTAATATTAAATAGGTGATTTCAGAATTTGACATTTCGTGGGTTGACACGTTATTGCTTATTAGCATCTCTGTATCCGCCAACCCGCAGTGAAGTAGCGTGGTGGATTAAGCTCTAAGCTTTCTCCTTAATAGCTGAGGAGGCCTTTGCACAGCAGTGGGACATTTACAAGCTGTTATTATGGATATTCAAATCTGAGAGGCATGTGTTGAAGTCATTTTAACGTCTTAGTATACATTAATCTTAAGAGCAATCGCTTATTCTATCATCTCGAAATCATATTTAAAACCCAATATCAAAACATAAAAAAGGATTTATGTTTCAACTATTATGACTATATTTTATTTATATATTTATTTATTTATTTATTTAAGGTACGTATGTATTCGTATGTATATAGTATATATTATTCGTTTAATTAATTATTTTTTTTCCAAATGTGTTTATGGATGTGTATATATTTATTATCATATACATTACATATATATATACATATATTTTTTTTACTTTTGTTGTGCACGCCTACAAACGGCTTTCTTACACGATTCTGGGTTGGCTGGTAGAAAATGCTGTAATAGCGTTAAGTCCGCCCTTTGTTGCTCTTTTGTGCAATAAAGTGAAAAAAAAAAACATGCAAACATTTTAAAATATTCCTCTAACATTTAACGTTATTTTTAAAAAGTTTTAATCAAATTATCTTTTATTACACATCGAATTAACAAACCAAATACAATAATTACCTAAGTCAATATTTGATCTATTTACCAATAAATTTTAATTCGTACTTCAGTCCGGTATTATACAAATCAACACATAAAACGTAAAACTCAAATATGAAATGGAATATTAATCGGAAATCCTCTATGAATGCTGTTTTATTCATATACCATCAAGATAATCTCGATAATGGACGGATTAAACGATTCGGTTCGAATGTTAGAATCATATGGTTTGTATGCATAGAAATTAATAAAACATACGTGTAATGTAATACGCCTACGTGGTGATATGTTGTTGAATCTCTACAAGTAAATAAAATTGACGGGTCAGTTTGTAATATTAAACAGATTTATACTTAGTACTAACATCTAATTTAGTGTTTAAAATTCATCTCGAGCTCGGCGGTGAAGGAATACATCGTAAGGAAACTTGCATGTGCCAGGAGAAATTCTGACACATGTATATATCCGCCAACCCGCAGTGGAGCAGCGTGGTGGATTAAGCTCTAATCCTTCTCCTTAATAGGAGAGGAGGCCTTAGCCCAGCAGTGGGATCATGACAGGCTGTTACTTTACTTACTTTTTTTACTTTTACTAACATCTAAAACACAATTTTTAAAATTTTTGTCTGTCTGTCTATTTATTCTGGCTAAACTCTGAAATGGCTGGAACGATTTTGAATGGACTTTAACTCAAATCTAATGCTATAAGGAGTAAATTAGGCTACTTTTTTATATTTATTTTAATAAATAAATTAAAAAAAAATATTACGCGAAAACGAAATTGAAACCAATGAAATATTAAACAATATCCGATTCAAGAAAGGAAGATAAACATTGTATAAATATAATTTTCCTCAAATTAACGCGTGTGAAGCCGCAGGGCGTAGCTAGTACAATCATATCATTTAGAAAAATTGTTACATGTATTAATGAAGGAGCTTCTCCTTGCGGTTTACTTCCCGTTTATTGTTTTTACTGCTTCGCTCCTATGAGTCGTAGCGTGATTTAATATAGCCTGTTATTATACAATAAACGGGCTATCCCATTACTTTAATTTTTAATCTATACTAATATTATAAAGAAGAAAAAATGATATTTGTTTGCTTGCATTGAATTTGCACCGAAAGTAATATACCGGTTTGTACATTTATTTTTGTGTTTTCCATCCCGTTTATTGAGGCAGGTTGTAGGCTATATAACATATCGCTATGACGCATAGGAGCGAAGCAGTAACCATAAACGCGAGTGAAACCGAAATAACCAGCTAGTGATGAATAATAACATACTATATTCTGTGACGAATCTTTAAAAATTATTCTTCATCTCTAAAAGACACATTCCTGGTAAAGTTTTACTATGGGTATGTAGTTATAAGTCCGAAGATAAATTTGAACTTTGTAACAAGTGACACACGGATTGTTTTAAACAGTAAAAGCATTATTCTAACATTTATGAATGATTTACTGTAATCGTTCGCTGTAAATCTTATGCTGTCTCGTCCCGATGTGGATTTGTGACTAAGACGAAGAAGTACTGAGCAAAGCAAGTTTAGTTAGAACTATTAAAGGCGATAAAAAGTTCAAAATAAAACATTATTTTGTTATATCTTTTACGGAATTCTTTATACGCGAGTCCGACTCGTACTTCTGTACACGAAGTTAATATATTCAAATGCGATCAGTGAGTGAAAGTTTCGTCCATAATCGGTCCAGCCGTTTCAGCGATTAGCCGGAAGAAATAGACAGACATACAGACTGACAGACAGACAAAAAAATATTGTATTTTTGATGTAAGTACTGTTAATTTAAAATTAAATTACAAATAGATACTTCAATATTATTTATTAGTATGAACATGGATAATTGGATATGAATACATGCTTAATACATTAGAGAAAAGCCGATAATTAATTTATAATGTGATTTCGTTACAAACTATATTGCACTCATGCGAAGTAAGGATCAATTGCTAATTTAAATAAAAGCAAGGGGAATTCGAAAAAGTAAAAACACGTCACTCGTAAAACGTGTTCCTTCTTTTTTTTATCTTTTTCCAAGATAATTCTAGTAGAGTTATTCTGTGCCACTATAATACTTTTTTTTATTACTAAACAAGATATTTGGAAGCTGATATGCAATACTATGTCAAGCCACACGGACTTCATTTTGAGAAAATCGCGTCAAACCAATTCTTAACAAATTTGTTTGAAGACTTATATCTTCACTTTTCTATTTTAATAAAAGATATAACGAATTAAAAGCAGATTGGTACATTACATTATAGCATATTGCAAAATATTGAGCACACATCAATATTTTAAATATTAAATTAAGAATATTTTTTTTTTGTATTGAAAATTCTAATAATCTACAAATCATCGTGTAATTGAATTATTTTTACCCTAAAAAGTCTTAAAAAAAACTAAATGTATAAAACCCATATTTTGCCACTTTGGCCACTGGCCCCTTGTGTCCCTATAATGCATCACCTGTTTGAATAATATACAAATGACATATTTTACAAGTTTCAATAATATACAAATTACTAATGTACATGTATAATTATATATTAATACTATACATGAGTACAAAAGAATCAAATATACAAAAAACTTTAACGCGTGTTTATAAAAATACGTACTACAAATCCATGAAAGCTTTGAATATAACATGCCTTAGACATAGCTTAACATATTCTTAAGTGAGTTTAACAAATGTCTAACAAATCTATTTCAGCTGTCAAATGTATAATCTGACATTAAATTAATAAGTTTATCATGTTTTTTACTCGCTGTTAAACAATTTAGACTATATTTAAAAAAAATGTTTAATTTTTTAGCAAAAGATTTAAACAGACGTTAAACGCGTGTTTAAAAAAATCCGTACTACAAATCCGCGTTTAAGCAGTTTTGAGTTAAACATGCTTTAGATATAGATTAACATACGTTTAGGTGAGTTTAATAGATGTTTAGAACCTATTTTAGCTGTCAAATGTAACGTATAACATTTTATCAATAAGTTTTTTTATGAGTTTATTAGCTGTTAAGTAATTTAGATAATATTTTAAGCAGTGTTTAATTTTAAACACTGTTTAGCTAGACACGTGTTCAACATGGTTTTAATGCGTCTTTTGTAGTATGACAGTATTTAGCTAAACACGTGTTGAACATGGGTTTCATTGCGTCTTTTGTAGTATGGTAGTTAATCTTTAGAAAATAATTACGTGAATAATATGCCGTCTCTATAAACGTTACAGGACTTGATTGGTCCGTAATCGCGTATCGGCTTATGGAGCAATATATCACTCAGCGGGCTTGTTGTTCTTGTGGCTTGTCAATGCTACCCTTATTCAGTGTCAATCTATTTTGAATAATGTCCGCCACACTCTCGCTTGGTGTGGATTCATGAATCATGCAAAATTAAAGTTTATAAAGACAATTGATCATGTGTATTACAATAAATAATGTAAATCGGAGTACTGCAGATATTTTTAACAATTTAATAATATCTATTGAGGTCTTACGACTTGACTACGGTTATCTATATATTTATCAGTAGACTGTATATCTTTATTTTATAACTTAATCCAGTGACAAATAGATAGTTGAAAAACTCACCAGCGTCTCTGCTTTGTCTGCAGTAGGAGTCGGCGCCAACACTGTCCCGGATTAACAAGGAGCAAAATACTTCGCACGCTCACTATGAGTTTATAATTTGAATGATCCATAAAACGACAATTCGATAGGATTAGGTTCACAGGTTCGAGTTCGACAACGACAGCGTGGCGCGTGCGCGTCTTTCGGTGTGTGTTTCTTTTTTTCAGTCAGCGTTTGACAATCCAGCGATCGGCACACACTCACCAATATCTACCCTCACTGGATTTGATTTTAATCGAAAATGTTAGTGTCGCTGATGTTGCTAGTGTCATTAAATTAATATGAAATTAAGCAAGTACATTTTAAACAATTAGATTAAATGAAATGTATATTAATTGTATTTATGTAAATTGCGCGGACGAAATTTCGCTCGCTTATAAATTTTTACTTTATATAGAAAATGAGTGCAGAATGCTAATACTTAAAATTATGTATATAAATATATATTAAATCAATAAAAAAAATATTACACACACTACAACGTATTTGACAAACACACGCATACATATCGATACCTCCCACGTAAGTTATTGTAAGCCACAAAATTGCCGTTAGCGTTTTTACTGAATACTACACGTATTTGCAGTGCTTAACGCATTCAAAGTGAAAAAATACCAAAAATCTTTTTTTTTTCAAGGAAAGTTACAACAAAATACGCCTGAAAAAAGGCGTATTTTGTTGTAACTTTCAAACTAAAACGGATTAAAAGTGCTCTATTGTAAAATTGTAATTTTGGGGTTACAACAACTTACGTGGGAGGTATATATACTCTTGATTATTGTTAAAATGTTTGGTCAAATTGAGGATAGATTATCTGTGGTCAATCTCGAAATCGGTTGTAAATTTAATGAACTACGGCCAAAATTAGTACTAATAATAAGTCAATCCTAAAGTGTGGATCAGCATTATACTACAATTTTTTTTAAATAATTATATATATTAAAATAACTAAAAATACTACACATGTATCTTCTAGTCGTAATCTAGACTCGGTTACGATTAGAAGTTATATGGAAATTAGTGACGAAAAATATTTATTTATAAATAACCTAATTGCGAACAAATAGTAAAAACTAAAAAAAATATTATATATATTGTTTTTGTTTTCGTTTGTGAAGATTAATTACGTGATACATTTTTGATCCTTCTTGTTATATTTATAAAACAATGGAATTACGTAGTCTAGACTATCCCAGGCTTTGTTTAAACTTGTATAAAGTTTGGGATGCCTATTCATATTTTAATTACAGCCTTCCACCGCTCTTGAAAAAGGTTTCGTTATATATTTCTGTTTATTCTAAAATAAAATCTATTATAAAATATTCACAACTAGCAATTTCCGGCCAAGCTTCGCTGTAGCTTATAACCGTAATATTATTAACTAGACATCCGCTCTTGCTAAAAAATAAAAAAATAAATAGATTATGTAAATTTTATCGCTACCAAATTTCTCAGGGTTACCAGTCCAGCGGGACTAATTTAAAGATTACCTAAAATTTACATCAAAATCGGCCAATTCTAATAATAATAACGATGCGTAATGTAAAAATTTCAAATCAAACTATCGATTACTTTCGTGTTTTGCAGATTCAAATCTTTACTAATAAAGAAACACACATCAAACAACACCCCTCTTTTTGGTAGGGGGTTAAAAATGTCTAAAATCTATACTAATATTATAAAGCTGAAGAGTTTGATTGTTTGTTTGTTTGAACGCGCTAATCTCAGGAACTACTGGTTCAAATTGAAAAAATATATATAAAGGCTATAAAACATCACGCTACGACTCATAGGAGCGAAGCAGTAATTATAAACGTGAGTGAAACCGCAAGGGAAATTTATAATATATAAAGACAATTATTTTTTCCAACTGTAGATAATAGATGTGTTACGTTCATACTATCTGACGCGACAAATCTGTGCCATTTCCAACTTCGACAACAGTGCGCCAAGTACGAGTTTTAATAGTTTTCGATAGAAGAATACTAATCGAAAACTATTGAAACTAAAACTCATACTAGTCCGGTTTTTCAAAAGTGGAAGACATATTATATGGTGCCAAAATTAATTCGCTAAAATCATACTCTTATTTACAGTTATATATTTATATGTTTATTAATATATTCTGTTAATGCATCACGTATTTAACATTATTCAAATATGTTTCAAGTCATTTTAACTAAAAAAGTGCAAAAAAAAAAATGTTTCGAATATGAAGTGAATTCCAAATTTTTTAATTTCATTTTTCATTAAGTATACCAATCTGGTTTTCATTCATTACATATTTTATTACAGTACAATAGAACAGATATATTTCAAAATAAGTATTGTAAGAAATAAGATGTAGGTAGACTTAAAAAAAAGATTATAAAACAAAAGTTAACATTTAATTTTATGAGTTAACGAATTTACAACCTAAATACGTTCTAGACTAATTTTAATTTCAAAAATAAAGAAATTAGCAAAATGAAAGCCAGACAGAGCTTCCGCGCAGTCTGAAGTTCAACAGCAAACTGATGCTCGAATGGCTGACGTCTTCCTTTTATAGCGATAGCAAGCTATCGTCACAAAAATTTCTTCTGTCTGCTAACAGTATATACACTTCTTTAATGAAATTCATTGTGAATAGATTTCACATCTTTAGACGCCATTTTCTCGAAATAAGTCCGTGTGGCTTGACACAGTACTGCTTATAAGCGTCCAGTTATAATATATCATTGTATGTAGATATCACGAAGGATTATATGTTTATTCTAATTTTGAGGCCACAGCATTAAACATACTGCTTAATAAGTTATTTCATCATTGCTACATTATTTGTACAGTATTTATCGGTAAAATCTTGTTGGAAGTATTTATTTAAGTTTTTATATTATGAAAGTATAATATTAAACATTTTACTTTACTGGTTAAATTGAGTGAGTAACGAGATCTTTATTGGGGAATACATGTCTGTAAATATTTGGTTGGGGAGGAAATATATATCAAAAAGTTTCAAGGGTCGGCAGGTATCTTACACGTGGAAACGCTCAGTGCCCATTAAAGTAATTCGGTGTTTGGATGACTTACATTTTGAAGTTATCATCCCTAGTAAAATTTAAGTCTCTGTTTGTAATGTCATATTAACAGGTTTTCATTAAATGCATATGAAAGTATATATGGTACTTACTTCTTATAACGGTAAACGGTAAGTATCTTCGCATAGCATTAGCTAACTGTGAGTGAAATTCGTCGACTCACAGAGTCAGCCGTTTCAGAGATTAGCCGGAACAGATAGACAGACAGACAGAAATTTTAAAACTGTTTTTATGATGAAGTACCGTATATACTTTCAAATGCATACATTTGAACTCTTAATCATTTAAAGCAACAATTAATTATTTTAAACCTTGCTAAAAATCTATATTTCTTTATTGTACAAACATATAGCACATTTTTAGGCCAGAATCACACTTATAAGTTGCTTTCATTCTTTCATATATATTTACATAAGTTGTTTGATTCAATTAATTTCTTAAAGGCTTTTAGTTGTGCCAATTAATAAGTTGTTGTTGATTGCATTACATCTGAAATAATTTATTGTCAGTGCTTTTATTTTTGTCAGCAACAACTTAGGTTACCTAGGTAACTGTTACATACACAGTTGTTTTACGTCTAAGAGTAAAACTCGCAAATGTAATTCTCGCCTTAAAGTCAGAGCGAGGGTACTTACTCGTAAGTAATTAAATGCGGTGACTTTATAACGATGACTGTTGTTTTGAAAAGGCTCACTATGCTCTTGTTCGTAACAAGGCCATATAACTTATGGAAAAGTCAATTATATATTTAAACAGTATATACATAATATATACGTGTTTATAATCTGTTATATCTTTTTTCTTACTTTGACATTACTTGAACATTGCTCGTTTTTTTAAAGAAATATTATCTATATAAATAAAAAATAAAGTTTATGTGTTTACTCTCTACGGGTTTCAAAACTTTTAATCGGATAGTCAGAAAAGCTTCGGTAGGGTGTTCTAGATTGTCGGATTTAGGCACATTTCGTTTTTTTTTTTTTTTTTTTATAAAATCAACGTCGAAGAATCGTGATTTTTTGTTTTTGTTTTTAAATAATACTATCGTACTACGAAGCGATGTCACCTCTTGATTGTTAACAGATTTCTAAAATAGAAGAAGGTTCTCAGTTCACGGGGACCTCTTTATGTATGTCACCGATTTCTCTAATTTGCATCAAAATCGGTCGAGTAAGTTGTTTTTTATGTAATAAGAATATCATTCAAGTTAAAGAAATCAAGTATTTGGCTTTTGAAGCCGGTTACTCTTTTTAACCGACTTTCAAAAAAGGAGGTGCTCAATTTAACGGCCACTTTTTTCCTATTTATGATGCATATCGACGTCGTTACCTGTCACGACGCAACGTCGCATCGTGTTTATTTGTTTTGCCCTTAGTAACTGTCACTTTACAAACAGATACAAAGCCTCTTCAAGACACGAAACTAATTTTCTCAGATTACCTCCAGTTTATTTATCTTTATTGAATTATCAAAGTTTCAGTCCGGACCTTCAGATCCGTAATATCAGACACGAGACAATCTCAATTTCAAAGGATAATTATCAGAAATTCTAAGGTAACCGAGAAAACAATGTTTCTATTCGTTTGATGTACTGGTGTTTTTACCCGACTGCGCATTGCAAAGGAAAGTTATGTATTTATCAGTGTATATATGTATGTGGGTTTGTACCTTTTTGTCACTATTTAGACCAAACGCGTGAATCGATTTTGATTATTGACACGTCATTTGATTCGTAATGACGGCGAATGTTATGGAAAATATTAAAATGGCTGATTTTGGACACAACAACTATGTAAGTGGGGTATAGTTGAATAGGTCTTTAAAAATGAGGTTTTTCATATGGTTTTTAGTCAGAATTACCGTTAAGGATCTATAAAGATTTAAACTCGGTTGTTAACGATTCTCACTTATAGGCTTTTAAATAGAACTGATATTGATACGGTAATACTGACTACAGAGGATCTTGTTACGCAATCGGGTTTTTGAATTTTTAAATTAATTAAATTTGTATTTAGACGCAGATCTTCTGCGGTGTTGTTCATCTAGGTTTTGTTTTGCAAATAAAAAAGAAAAAATATTCACTTACTAAAAATATAAAGAGTTTTAAATCGTTTCTATATTTTGTTAGAGACTATTAAGGCAATGGTACAATAATTTTAGTTTGTCATGAATGTGGGACTAAAAATTATTACGTTATAGGTACATAACAAGAATATATTTTTTTCCTTTTCTTTTAATAACAAAAAATATTCTATAGTATTATTTCAAATATTTACATTCTCAGAAATACAGTCATACAATGTCATATATCTAATCAAACATTTTACAGATAAATTAATTAAGCATTAAAATGTCGCTTAAATGTTGATCTTCTTTTACAACGCCGAAGAAATACGATCATACACTGCATATACCTAATCAAACATTTTACAAATAAATAAATTAAGCATTAAAATGTCGCTTATTTGATTTTTTTTATAACCCCAAAAAAAAGTTAAAGCGTTACAAATACACAATTTATCATAGACACGTGTCGGTAAAATACAAAAAAATAAGTAGGTAATTAATATCCTTACTTTCACTATGCTCAGAAAACTTTTAATTAAGTTTTGCTCCTAATTGTATCAACATGAGTTTTCACTTTCCCTGGACTGCTTTGACCTTGGTTATAGATGATAAATCTTTCTTAATAAAATCTAAAATTTCTTTCTTATAACAATGAATAGCATCATAGCATTAAAGCAAATATCTTTAACTATAAAATAGATATAGATATTGTAGATATATTATAAATATAGAAATGGATATGATCGGGGGGCTTTATTCAAACTATCTGGTTTAAACGTCTACTCGCAATTACGTTCGTTACGTTACAATATAGTTGTAACTAGCTGTGCCCTGCGGTGTCACTGCGTTAATTTGATTTTTTATGCATTAATTTAAAAAAAATAATAAAAGTAGCCTAAGTCACTTCTTATAATATTAGCTATCTGTGAGTGAAAGTCCTATCAAAATCAGTCCAGTTATTTCGGAGATTGGTCAGAACAAATAGACAGACTGACACGCAAAAATTTTAAAATAGTGTTAAAGATGTAAGTATCGTGTGTACTTTCATATGTAATGAGTTAAAAGCTGTTAATATAATATTACAAACAGATACTTCAATTTTATTTATCCGTATTATTAAAACTGTAATAGTTATATACCGTTGAAAAATAATCAAAATTGTAATTATATTTAAACGACTTAAATTACGCGTAGACGATTATCGGTCAGTCAGATCCCAGACTAAACATGTTTCAATTTTTTTACAATATTGTCACTTCAAAAACTTCTAATTCCTAGTAACTATTAAACCACATGTAGTACATCAAAATATTCTAACACACACACACATGCAAATGCTCCCCAGATACGCTTGTTGTATAAAGCACAGTCATTGAGTCTTTTACGATCTACATACGTAGGGTTGCCAAATAGGCTCATGAAAAAGAGATTTCGGCGCGATATCAAAGTTATTTACCTACTATTTTTTGTGTCATTGTAATTTAGTGGATAGACGTCGATGAATGTAAATCAGGAATAAACAATAATGTCAATGTATTGATGTAAAATGATTCATTGCGCTGATAAGCAATACTATGTCAAGCCACACGGACTTCTTTTTGAGAAAATGGCGTCTAGAGATGTCAAATTAATACATTTGTTTAAAGAAGTGTATGTCCATCTTTTCTTTTTTATTTTGATAAAAGTTTAATTAAAAGCAGATTGGTATAATAAAAAAAAATTATAATAATAAGTTTTTTAAATGAGATTATTTTATAAGTTGAACTATGGAACATTCTTGAAATTCAAAACATTATATTAAGAAAGTTTTTTTCGGCACTTATTTAGTTTAGATGACTTGATTTTTTTTACTATGTTAAATAATTGACGCATTATCAGAAGACATGAATATTTCCATTTTTCAATTTGACTTTTGTAGGTTGACACATTATTGTTTATCAGCATCCAACACTTATAATTAAATAGTAGTGTATATATCATACCATGTTAAGGCATTGTAAATATCAATTAACAAAGTTTAAAACTGTTTTTGGAAGACCCTTATCAATCCTTGAAAGCTTACATTTTTATAATAACGAATTATAATTTATGATCCGTTTAAATAAGATGACATTTATTTTTTATCATTAAAATTTATTGCCATTCATCCACTTAAAAGTAAAATGTAATGTAAAAAACCAGCAGTTAACTTTATTTCAAAAAAGGTTAAGTTTGCTCAAATATTTTATATAAAGCCTTTAAAATATTTGATAAATGAAAAGACACACGATAGCCTGAGAGTGTATAAAGCATTTAGCCTGTCAATTAATGGACGCGAGCACTACCTGTAAATTATTTTGAGAAATATTTTTTATAAAATTATATAACTCTAACAAAAAAATTCCCTTTAGCTCCAGTTCTCACAAAACGATGATCAATAATTACAATATGCCATATATATTGTTATAGAACCTTTTCAAAGTCAATATTTTACTTTTTTTGTGAAATTACAGAACCACAATAAATAATATTCCATATTCTTTAGATCTTGTCAAGGCTTTATGTTTATATAAAATTATCTTGAACATATCTTGATCTCCGAAATTAATAAAATCACTTCTCGTTTCTCTCTACAAAGAGCTCCAGTTTAAATGGATTTTAAAGGAGCAAAAATAAATTAGTTTACCAAACAAGACATATTAATAATTCCTTAAATATTTTTATAATTAAATTGTCTACGTTTCTCAAAAGAAAATCTGCTATTATAAAAAAAATATTTGATGTCATCCTAACATTTAAATTAACGACAAAAACTTCAGCCTCGCGCCAACTTTGCTAATATGGACGCCGGCAATATGACGGAACAATTTTAATAATTCGCAAATGACGGAACGAAAGAGCGATTTTATTAGAGCTTTGTCGAATGTTTACGTTGTAAAGTTAGTGGATGAATACCATTCTTGCATATTGCGGATAAATTACGGTCATCGTTAATGTTAACGATATTAAGGTGTGGTTAATTGTAATATTATTTTATATTTTGCACGTTTCAAACGCGAAGCAAAAAGGGCTTCTGCTCTACGTTCACTAATTAAAAAAAAAATGTGATTTAGGATCTTTACACCACTTGTCAATTTATTGTTGGGAAATGCATTTACGCATCCCGCAAGATACATAGTCTCAGGCGGGTATGTGTGACTCTCGGACTCAGACGTTGAACTGGACTACCCACTAAAAACCAACATCCCTACCACGCCGCTCTTGGAGCGTCACGGGATCGCTCTGATGCATTCGACCGTGAACCTTTACACTACTGGCTTATTTACGATACATACTGTATGCTCGTATGCGTAAATGAAAGCTTTGACAACGTTCCTAGTACGAGCATAGAACCTCGTAAATTGCGCGTGTTCGAGCAAGCACACACAAGTACGCACATTCAATACAAGTGACACGTTCAGCGCGTAACGCACGTAAGCTCGACTTATACGCACATACACGTGCGTAATAATTCATCAATTGTGTCAAGGTCGAGTGGTCGACTCTATGAAAACGCTTACAAATGCCGAAAATACGTCGGGTGTGTAAAGGTCTTTTACTCTCCGAAAATACAATATTTGTAAACATTTTGATTTGTTTGTTGAAATAAAATAGTAACAGCCTGGAAATAACTCCAATGATAGGCAGCGCCGTTAAGGAAAAGGGTTTCGAGTTTAATCAATCAAACAGTTCCATTGCGGCCTTCTTTCAAATTCGGAATTTCATCTGAAACATGGATTTTTTTCTCGAATTATCCCAGGTTTGTGTAGACCACAAAATTAATTGTAAACGAAAATGACGTTCAACTAAACAGAAAGATTCGCATTTCCTTTCCAGTTATGTAAAATATTGCAATTTAATTCTGACCTACATAAAAGTGTTAATTAAAATTATTAATAAATTATTCATTTGAATTATCCAGAAAATTGAATAAATAATGGTTTGTTACGGGCAATGGGATCTCGGGCTATAACTAAGAAGTTTTATTTTATTATTATTAGGCATGAATTACACTTATAAGTTTGCTTTCAGACTTCCATAAAGATTTACGTACATATTCCTTCACCTGAAAAAATATACTGTTACAGTATTTACTACGTATCTGTGTTGGCAACACCGAGTGACAGTGTGGCGCTGTAGTCTTTAGCGCGCTTTCGGTGATAAATTTGCCCTCTATCGGAACCGAAAAGGAGAATAGAACGCGGTGTTACTTTACTGGTTGTTTAGACTTCAAACGAGTAACGTTGTTGTAATTTGTATTGGTTTAACATTTATTACATATATCTAACATATATAATACATGACGCATTATCAGAATACATCAATATCTACAAATTTTATTTTTTGTTGTTGACATATTATTGCTTTTTAGGATCCATGTGACGTCATCGAAAGTCTAATAAAGGAAGCTATCGAATTGTTAAAACTTTTACACATTTTTATTACCTCGTTAGATGTTACGTTCTTTTTATTTCTTTTTCGTATATAATTTGGCGTTTTACGGTAACGACCGTAAAAAATACGGATTTTAATTTTCGGAAAAAAAAACGGTATATATATAGTTGAAGTTACTCAGATCCTTTCAACAACTAGAAAGGAGCTGATAACCTTCAAACGTCTAAACTATAGCACAATAACCATCTCGGTTACATCGCATCAAAATTGACATATTTATAGGGTGATACGAAGTTACACACATATACACACGTCAAAGTTATAGCACCATTTTGGTTCGGGGTGCAAAAAGTGGCTGAATCACTTTCTCATATCAGCAAAAATTTGGTCATTATTATTTTTTTAATATCCTAGTGATTAACGAAAGCTACAGATGGAAAATTACATTTTAATTTATAGGGTAAGGCAAGCAATACATTTGTTACGTGTACTCTTGAGTGTTATATAAAACAACTCTGTAACTTAGTCACAGATATGTTAGTAAATACTGTAACAGGTTTCTAAGTCCCATGTTTGTCCTTGATGATCTTCCAACCGTACGTAACTCTCCTACAGTACGTAAAGCTGTCGTTTCCGGTTGCTATCACAATCACTTGATAATGATCGTTAGTCTTAGTAAGGAGATTATTCTAGATAATTGGTTACTGGCTTGCACCCAGGTTGCGGAGGTCAAATGGCAGTTTTTCTGTGTAATCAGTAACTTGTCAATACCTGGACTAGAATAATAAGCAGACCCTTGTATAACCAGGCTAAATGCTAGATGATGATGATGATGAATGAGTGATGATGATGGTGGTTATATTTAAATATTAAATGAAAAAAGTTAATAAATTATAAATTTCTGCTATAGATTTTTACTCATTATTAAATGAAAAAAAGTTCGAACGTAATCAAATGGCGGGAAGCATCAATCAAAATCGGCTGACAGCTTCGACGCCAATTCAATTTTCTCGACCATCTTGATCCGACAGAATTTTTACGAGAACCGTCTTTTGTTTTGGGATTAAATTGCATAGATATATTAATTTTGCTCGCAATAAATAGTTTATTCGCTATAAAATTATTAGTCACTAGCGACCTGCCCAGCTCGGGTAGATATAGGTATATAAAAAATAATTATAAAGAGAATCGTCACAAACCAACTTTAAATCGTTATAGATTCTAAACAGTAATTCTGATTTAAGATTTATATGAGAAACCTAAAAATCATTTTAAATACCTATTCAACGATACCCCACTTAACAGAGTTCGTCGATTATCATTTTTTTCCTTTTTAATTTTTTTATTTTGATTTTTTCAAATTATGATACTTTCTATGACATTTGCGTCCTCATGACGAATCATACATCGTGTCATTTATCAAAACCGCCCCACGCGTTTGGTCTAAATAGTGCCACAAATATACAAACTTACATACATACATACATAGACTGATAAACACATCACCATCCCTCGCATCGCGCAATCGTGTAATAAAGTTGGATTTAATGG
Source organism: Hypolimnas misippus (assembly GCA_037950945.1). NCBI lineage: Eukaryota > Metazoa > Arthropoda > Insecta > Lepidoptera > Nymphalidae > Hypolimnas > Hypolimnas misippus. The sequence goes on along the minus strand of JBBEEQ010000029.1, from coordinate 4,948,885 downwards.
TGAAGGAATTTTTCAAGTCGATCCAGAAGTTTTGGAGCCTATTCAATGTAAATAAACAAACAATCAAATCTTTCCTCTTTATTATCCGGCTTTCATAAAGGAGAAGTTTCTCAATTCGTCGAGGAAATTTTTTTATTTGTATGTTCACCGATAATTGAAAAACGGGTAAGTCCATTTGGTCAATTCATTTTTTGTTTCAATCTGATTGGTTCAATAATTTTCATTAAAATCGGTTCAGTAATTAGGTTTTAAAATCAAAATAACTGACAAACTTATCATTCTAATTAACGAAAATAAGTATTTTGCTTTTGATGTTGGTCCCCCTTTTCTAGAAAAGTCGTATAATATTAATATAGAAGTACCTATAGATAACATAATCAGTAACAAAACAGAACAAACACTCATGTTTTCTAGAAATTAATTATTTCAAATACAAACAATTACCTTTTATCTGGCAGTTCAATAAATAAACACCAAAGTTTAATATGTTTTATTGTAAAATATTATGTTCCTAATTGAGAAATTCGATTAAGAGTAAGAATCACACTATTAAGTTTTGTCAGACTTTCATAAAGATTTATGGACGCTGATAATCAATACTCTGTCTAGGCACATGGACTTTATTTTGAGAAAATGGCGTCTAAAGATGTTTTAATAAATTTGTTTAAAGTATACATCCTTTTTTTCTTTTTATTTGATAATTGTTGAAAAATATATTGATAATACAAGTTACATTTATCTGACTTTCATTTAAAATTATTTCATTCTAAAATAATAAATTAATTGTAGCAAACATAAAAAAAAAACTTGAACCACAGTTTTCATTAAGAAATAATATATACAAAAATATTAACAAAAGACGAGAACGAGGTTGATTTTTGGCAGAAGGTTCAGTTTCAATTAATGACTTTAGCCTATCCGCATAAAGTGAGTCATCCTACTGCTTTTGAGAGGAAACGGTTACTGGTATTTTGCTACGACATAATAATTGAAATGCATCTCTGGCTTCAGCCAAGTACGACAACTCTGTGGAACCCAAAGAATGGCTAATAATATTCCTACAATCTGTTCTAATGAGTTTAGCCAAACTGTAAGCAGAAGCCAGAAAAGCAGGTAACGATACACTCTAAATTCTATGCATGCCTGAACTAACGTATCTAATTGGCAAAGAAGCCTGATTCCAAGCCGTATCAATACATCACAATTTAGAATTTTGGTTAGTATCTAGAAGTAATCTCACGTAAAAATAAATCATTAAATAGGGGAATAGCGTAGAAAATTTGAGGGATGGAGGGAAATAAAAAGTAAGGAAAGGACTGGAGGGAGGTGGCTTCTGGCTGTCCAACTCACCGTACGTAACGATACTGTATTAATGCTACTGCACCGGTCGAGGTGACCCATATACGGCGTAGTCAGTGGGCTACAGCTAGGCCACAAACAGTAAAAAATATTTATGTTAGCGCAATTTTCCTAGTTGTAAGCTCATGAGTGTAGTTAATAATACTAAAAATACAATCATATATCTGTTTCTATAACATATTCATTGGTCAATAAATTTCATTAGAAGTACTCGAATTATTAAATTTATGCGTGCAATGAAACATATCAAAGCAGCAAGTCCCATCATAAAATACCCTTCATTTCAACCCATACCAATTAATTTAGTCATGTTGTATGAACAGTTGGACAAATAGTCGACATAGGGTTCTGAGTAATTTATTTTCTATTGCATTAGTCGTATTAAGTAACGTTTATGTTACACTAGAATTATTATAAAATATATGAAATGGACAACACATGTGTGTAGTTTCAGAACTGTGTGTAATAATATTTCATGTCTATAGATAATTATGTTTGTACTATTTGACGTTAAATATCTATACCTACATATTTCCAACTTTGTCGTTGTCTCGATAAATCAAGGCATGTTAAGACAATTGAATTGCGAACTTCCTCTATTTTTGGAGTTAAGTTAAAAATCAATAAAATTTACAATTTCATTTTGATTAATATTTTTTGGAGTGTAGAGCAGGACTTATGCTAATGTCTATCAACTGATCAATTTTATAGCCGTCTTTCTAGAATCTATAATAATATTATGAAGAGGTAAAATTTGTTTGTAAGTTTGTATGTAGTAGGTAATTTCGGAAAGTAATGATCCCATTTGAAACATTCTTTTTGCGTTAGATAGTCTGAGGATTCAGGCAGGGAATAAGCTATATTACATCACGTTATGCCACAGTAGCGAAGCAGTAACCACAAACGCGAGTAAAACCGCAAGATGTAGCTAGTACATAAAAAAAAAAGTTTCGTGAAACAAAAATAAGTAATATCCAAAATCTAAGATTATTTTCACGTTCCTTGGCAATGAGCCAAATGATACACTGTGACACTTAATTCTCACTATATTCCCAGAATAGAGGTAATATCGGTAACGATAGGATGACACTAACATTATTCTCGGACTATCTACTACTTTTATCTAACGGCCGAAGGGTGACAGTTAACAGGTGACATATAAAAATAACAAAACAATCAATGGAAATGTGGTCCTTATTGCCTTTGCATAAGATTCAGAACAGGGGTTATATGACGTAGATACTTGAGCGGTCATTTGGCCGGTTGTACTAAGCGAGGGTATTATCATCGCCTGTCAGAAGAGAAAAGCAAATATTAAAGGTAATGTAAACTGAAGATGGGCGGGACAGAAAATAAATTGAACAGCCTGACGCATAAAAACAGATACTATCATCGCTTCGGGTCATTATAACAAAAGGCTTAGTTTAAAAATCATAAAATGTTTCTTGTAAATTTTCGCGACTTCAAAAAATGAGGTTTTATATTCGAATTTTATGTATGAATATACATTCATAGTTACATACGTAACTAGTGTGTCTTCGATGTTTCCAAAAATTACTGATGCGATTTTGAACGTGGTTTTCGGTATTTTAATGCATATTTTGAGGGATTAGTAAATAACATATTTTGGACACGGTGAAAATCTTCGGAGATGTATAATGAAACTTAACAACTAACATCAGATGATCCCCGAATTAATTGATGCAATCGTATACATTTCTGTTTGAAATCAGTACCTAATATTTTTTTAAGCTCTCAGTAAAATTCCAATGAAAGGCAGTACCTTCTCAGAAAATCTAATAACAAAAAACTATTTGTAATTCTCTTTAGTTGATCGACGATTCGATTTACCCGAATCAATAAAGTCGATTTACCTGAAATCTGATTTAACTTATTCGTATCTCTCCTATAAGCAAATAGCTTTAAAATTTGCTCGTTTAACACAGAGATATAGAGGCTTGCAGATGTATCTCATGTTCATTAATTCATTTCTTATTAAATAATGTAGATAATACCGCAAAACCTACATAGTATATTAATTTGGTAGTTTTATCTTGAAAGTTTTCCAGGAGTTTTTAAAATTGACGAAAAAGATTGCGCGCCTCAGAAAATGATACGAGGTTGTTTAGTAGAAATTACGAAAGAGCATGTCAAAATCCATAAAAATGAACAAATTAAAAAAAAAGAAATTCAGAGATAAATACCTTTAAAAAGTAGAGAAAAGAGCTCATGATATTGAAATGGCTGAATCGATTTAGGCAGAACATGTCTAAAAACTATCAGGTAAAAAACCCTCTTTCAAATACAAACTGCGTCCAAATCGGTTAACCATTTTAGAAGCAATGGTGCCACAGACACACAAGCGTTCAAACACATAACAAACAATATTCAAAATTTCTCGCAAAGCTTACCAGATAACCTCTGTAGTTTGAACACCAAGTGACTGTACTAACAAGTTAACCGATCTAAATAATGTGTTCAATAAAACAATACATACAAATTTTAAATGTACATTGAATTTCCAACTAATCAATCATTATTGTAAAATCAATATGCATTTAATTGAATACAGTTTTAGCAATACTATGTTCGGATTAATATGAAATATATTATGATTTAGTCTTTACGGTTCTGTGAACGAGTATAAAATCAAAACCGCACACGAGAATGATCAGTTAGTTATGTTATATAAGTACCAAATATAAGGTAATACGTAATAATTGCGAACGTGTATCAGATTTGATAAATGGAATTTACTTGTTTAATTTATACGATATAATTTGCATTACGAGTGGTTTAATCCTGAAAGCTGATTGTCGGAAACTGCTATCAAAGTATACATCATTTTGATAATAAAAGCAGGCGTTTTAGTCCAAAATAAACTAAATCTAAATCAGATTTTTGCATGTTGGAAATACAATTAGGCTAGACGAAATGAAATGAAATAAAATGAACGAAAAAGAAAGTCCCCGACGAATTGAGAAGCTCCTCCTTTTTTGGAAGTCGCTTAAAAATAACGATGAAGAAAAATATAAGCAAGTCATAGGCTCATGTGGTTTAAAAAGATGGCACATGACCTTCTATGTAAAATATAAGAAAGAAAACTGATGGATGTAAATGTAAAAATTAATTTCACTAGTCTTTAATCTGGATGACGCTTTTTAGTAGAGTAAAATCTTATGGAACCGCGTAAGCTTCATACTAATGACGCGTTCCTGTGCACGTACTAAATTTATGCATTTCTGTATTAAGTTTGGACGCGCCTTAGGAATATAGTATGGACACCAGTATTTCATAGTTTAAGGTTTTGAATACCATCAGCAGTTTCTACAACTGTCTATGTCTTTAGTTATACTTAGGTTTAATTGTTATTGTCCATGTTTGTGATAACAACCGGGTCACGAACTAAATCAGTTTTATCCGTGGAGTCATAATACTAACTGTATCCGTACCAGATTCAGTATTATGAAATCACATTGGTATGTAAAGGGTACTAAATAATAAGGGCAGTTTTATGAGACAATACAATTAAAGTAGACTCTGTCCTCGAATTCTTGTTGACTTGAAAGGGCTAACTTGTAACACGACGTCGCCATTGAAAAGGTCCGTTCTTAGTTCTCATAGTTTTCGATTATTTTATTGATTTATATCGATTGTTGATTTAAGTTATAATCTATTTTATGAAAACAGAACAGTTTCCTACAAATGCATAAATCAAAAAAATATTTTTAACATCTGTATCGCATGAAATGGTATCTAATAACTATAGAGGTACGTTCATTACTCACTATTTAATTCCTATTTGGCTTAAAAAGTCTGTGCCCATATCCAGCTTTGAATACTGAACTTGTAATTGGTAGGTACGCAACGATTATATGCCCGGTCTTCCGAAAACCGAAGACATTTTGGGTTCGAAAATTTATTTGCTAACAACAACAGTATAGAACTGTTAAATATCGTTGGTCTCATGTAAAAATATTTCACATAACCCAGTCATTACTTTGACATTGAACACACACACACACAGATATGATCACTACACTATTGTAATATATTCTACAACGTTTAGTTTAGGGTATCGTAAACTGTCCCCGAGGCATTGTTACAAATTCAACCATTTGTAAACGATCGCAATTCGAAAGTTTATATCAGAGAGATAATTTATGTATTACCGCCTGTGAGATTTAGAAAGGGTAGGAGTATTTTTATTGGTCATCGTTTGAAGTCGATATTTTATATCAGACTTCAAAAATCGCCGGGAACTTTTTTATGTAACATACACCCAGTTGAAGATGGCTTAGTCGATTTCGTTTTGTTTGAAAAGGTATACTTTCAAATAGGAGGTTGATTATAAAATTAAAATAATTTAATTTATTTAAATCTACTTAGATAAGCTGCTGAGCATAGAAATAATATGCGTTCGTTGCAAACACGTTTTCTAATTATGATGTCATGTAAACGTTGTGTTCAGTTTGTAACCTGGTAACGATTACATAGGTAACACTTCGAACGCTGTGGTAATATAAAATAAAGGCAGTGACAGAAAATTCTTTCATCTGTAAAGCAACGACAAACAACATATATAAGTCTTAATGAAAGTCTAAGAGCAAAATTTTTAAGCGGTATTCTAAGTAGCTTTTGATTGATATAATCTATCACAGGTAAGATATATAATAGATACTGAATAAATAAAGGTCTTAATAAACATTACGTTTTAAATAATTAATGACTTTGATTAATTCTATCCCTAAGGGTATAAAATAGGAGATGAAAGTTTGTATGAAACTTTGTCAATTTTGGGATAAGACTTTGCATGGAAAAAGCTACTATGACGTAGGCAACAGACATCGCAGACGAAGGCTCGAGAATCAGCTACTTAAAAGTAAAAATTTTCAGTTTTTCAGTTTTAAATATCGATTTTGATAATGCAGTTAAATTATCCAGCGCATGCCAAGTTGACACCTTATATAATATAACGTTGGTTTTATGGTCTGATTTAGGTTAGAGACTTTTTTTACCGAATGTGAGAATGTTAGTATAACGAGGGATGGGTATACAATTTCATTTGTGTCTTCTTCACCCAACGTGCACTGTCGAAATTATCTGTTCTTATATGACACAATGAGACGCTATTAAAACCATAGAAAATTGAGAAAGAGAAATAGTTTAATTGGAAGCTGATAAGCAATACTATATTTATTTTGAGAAAATGGCGCCTAAAAATGTCAAACATATTCTTAATAAATTTGTTTGAAGACGTATACATATATCCATCTTTTATTTTCTATATTGATAAAAGAGTATAGTGAGTTAAAAGCAGATTGGTATACCTAATTAATTTTTTTAATAAGTTTTTCCACTATATTAAATTTTTGTCTAAATTGCAAAATATGGAACACACTTGAAATTCGAAACATTGAATAAAGAAACTTTTTTTAGTACTTATTTAGTTACTATGATTTGAAATATTTTTGAATATTATAAAATAGGTGAATCTTTATCAAAATACATCAATATTTCTTTTTGTGGGTCAAATAACTGCTTATCAGCTGCTAATTACATATATTTAATCTAATATTTTGATGAATTTTTTTCTCATACAAAAAGGTAATGAACTAAACGATAGAGTTTTGAAATATACTCCATGCGTAATCGATCGTTTTTGATACTAGCGATGGAATTTAGATATAATTTGTCAAAAATCACTGACAAATAGGTCATTGAAATCAGCTTTTATGCTGATTACTTTAGATTTACATCTTACTATTAATTCAATAACTTGACGACTACTGAAAGCGTTAACGCGGTTAATTACTTATACCACAAAGATATAAGCCTAACCCCCTATTTTTATTACATTGCTACATTATATTTTCCTTTATCTTGTATTCCTTTCTTAGCTAGAATTGTCCCAGCTACAAATGTGCTTCATTATTTCCATAACAAGAAATTAATTGAAAAAAATCAAAAACCCGGCTGCGTAACAAGCCCATAGAGAATCGTTACGAATCAACTATTAATGGTTATAGAAAAATGATGTTTAAGTACCAATTCAACTATAACCCACTTAGTCGATTTTAGTTTTTTCTTTTTTTCCAAATTATAATACAATCTATGATATTCGCATCGTTATGACAAATTAAACGACGTATCATTTATCAAAAACGGCCCAAGGATGGTCCAAATAGTGACACAAATGTACAAACCCACATACATACATACATACATATGTGTATACATACCTGGACTGATAAAAAAATTACTCTCCCTTGCGTAGCGCAGTCGGGTAGTAAAAATTATGATTTTTAAAGTAAAAGATAAGTTCTCGTAATTAATTAAAAGTTATATCTAAACTTATATTCCAAACAAAAGATAATTTTAATATGAATCTGCCAGGTTGGAATGGATCCTACAAGTACGTATAGCACAAACAATATAAAAGGATAAGTGTTACACAAATACTACACACAAGAACAGTTAAAACCGTATTTGTACGAAGAATATAAGCAAAACTTTATTAACAGGCAACGGGCAAACAAACTAAGCGTCGCCAAACGAAATAACTTTTTCAGAGTTTCATTATCACTTTAAAAAACCGGTCAAGTGCGAGTCGAATGTGCACACCAAGGGCTTCGTACCATCGTACGAGATATAGTACTGTATATATTTTTAATATATTTGTAAAAAACCAGTAAACATTTCTTAAGTTCGAGTTGCACACCGTTTTCGATTATTCGTTGTTATAGCAACACCTTCTGTAATAATTTCAACCGTTTTATTTATTATTAAAAATTTTTTACAGACGTTTATTATAAAAAGTCTATAAAAAATAACAATGTAATCTTAAATGCTAAGAGTACATAGATTTTAATGAGATCAGGAGTAACAGGCTATTTATAAACATTTTAAAAACATTTCAACATGCTAAACTAGACACAGATATTAAAGTTATTTATACTCATTTCACATTGTAAACACACGTAAGGAACATAGGTTTTTTGATTTTTTTTTATTTTTAACCTACATAAAAACATGAACAACATTTGTATCTATTACGGTTCTTGAAACACAGTCTACTCAAACATGGATAAACGGAAATACGGACGGACGAACAGACGGACGGAATGCGGGTGCTTAGTAATAGGGTCCCGTTGGCACCCTTCCGGTGCGGAACCCTAAAAAGTTAACACGAAGCATATATGGTCACTATGGGTATAATGCTGGATAGAAGCTACCAAAGAGAGGCGATATTAAAAATGGCGTGAAAAATGCAGAATTTCCACTATGTCGTTTTCGGGTGCGATTCGGAATTAATTCGTATGCAATGCCTGGTCTGACGATATGTAAATTTACTTTACATTCACATAGCAGACAGAAACTACGCACTCTGTTTAAAAAAGTAATGATTTTTTTCCTTTTAAATACTGAAAGATAATTATTTAACAAGAATTTTTATAGACCGTAGTAAAATTCTATTCGTCATATTGACACGGTTTTGCTCAACGGATAAATATATATTTCGACCATAAACTGTTGTATAATACAACTACTAGCTTTTGTTCTCGGCTTCGCTCACGTTAATATAGATTTATTATATCGGATGACGGTTTAAAACTTTTTTTTTATGGCCGATACGACACGCACGCCACCTATTGGAACCTGAATGCAAACAATAAGTGGAAAGTTTTATCGCAATCGGGCTAACGGCACGGTGGCGCATAAGATACGAACAAATAAACAAATATTATTTTTTGTATCTATCCTAATATTATAAAGAGGTATATTTGTTATCTTGTTTGTAAGTTTCTATGTAATCTCTAAATCTACTGATCCGATTTGAGAGAATATCTTTGCGTTGGTTAACCCCCTTTATTGTGAATAGTTATAGACTATATTATATCGCGCTATAACTTATGGCTGAAACAGTTTTATAGTAACTAGAAGCGCAACAAAAACGCGAGTGGTAGAAAGTATAATATATGACAGGACAATAAGATTTCGAGCCTTAAAAAAATCCAGACAATATACTCATTGAGAACGTTTCAAAACACGATACTTCTGCTGTGAATTGCTGAGGAGTTGCGTATTCTGTTGATTTCAGACAAAAAATTGCATCAATAGGGAGCTACGTCAAACTGATGACACCTGACTTTTTGGATCTAGGAATAAAAATAAATAAATAAATATTATTTGAATGTATTACAGTTTGTTTATAAATTTTGCAAAGCGTCCGCACGCTAACAATAGTAGTGACAGAGCCAATTCTAATTGTGGGCATTGTTCCAGATGAACTGTGACTAACTCAGCACTAATACGTACTCTTGTTTCACCGACGGTTTCAGCATATATATAAATAAAACAAAAAAAATATTAAACGTTCCATCAATCCATCTCGTGACTCAAGTTTTTAATGCGTTTTGCAACGACAGACTAAATCGTTCGCAGTCTTCTTAATATAAATATTTTTAACATATCAAAATTAAAATGTCGGTACTTTATTCAAGTAAGCTTTTAAAAGCACTTACGTGTCGTAAAATAAATAAAAATATTCAAATTAACATAAATCTACTAAAATGAGCCGAGATGGCCTAAAGGTTAGAACATGTCGATCTTTACTGATGATCGCGAGTTCAAACCCTGGCTAGCACCGCTAATTTTTCAAGTGCTAAATTTGTGTTTAAATTCATCTCGAGCTCGGCGGTAAAGGCAAACATTGTGAGGAAATCTGCATATGTCGGGAGAAAGTCTGACCCATGTATATCCGCCAACGCGCAGTGGAATAGCGCGGTGGATTAGGCTCTAAATCTTCTCCTTAATAGAAGAGGAGGCCTTTGCCCAGCTGTGGGATATTTACAGGCTGTTATTTTACTTTACTTTACTACCACTGGTTTGGTGTGTAGTTCCAACGAGAAGAACCAGCAGACAACACGCTAGGTACTCATTTAAAATTATCCTTCGTACATACATACATTTAGAAATTATAAATATATATACATAGGTAGATAATGGAACTACTAGGAAAGAGTTTTATATATAACCTTCAGAACAATTTTCATAAATTATAGCTAAGAACCATGCCGATTCAGTTTTAAAAAAACTGCAATAAAATCGATCCATACGTTATGGAGCTACGATGCCACAGGTGGACACAAATACACTACACACACACACGTCAAACTTATAACACCCCTCTTTTTGGTCGGGGTTTTATAAAATAGCTTTTTAATAAAATAAAATTATTAGTTCTTTATCCAAATACCTAATACGTCTTGTATTTGTATATTCAGTAACAAATTACAACAGATTAAATAAAACTCAAATCATATTAAAAATATAATATTTTAAATGTTGTTTACGTTCAAATACATTTTATCATTCCAATAAAATATCGTATTGTTATAAAAGGAATGCAAATTTCCTTCGACATATTGACAAAACGGATTTAATAAAATCCTTGAATGTCTTTTCTTTTAACGAAGGATAAGAAGATACAATTTTTCAATTCTTATCTTGGCATACGAAGACTGAAGCTCGGCTGTACGCTGAAGTATTGTTTGTGCAAACCGTTTTGCGCAGTTAAGCACATTAAGATAAAAGGTCGCAATGTTTCGCACAGAGGCAAACTGTCGACCTTTGTAATTGTCGTGTTATCAAAGGCATGATGAATTGTTTTCAGTATCGAACGGATTCAAAGGAGAAAAGTCAATCCATTGAGTTTTTCATGTTTTGTAATCTTTAGGGTTTTGTAAAAATGGTCAAGTGCGAAATTTACGTATTTTTTATTTAATTTGTTATTGTTTTTTTTACAAATGCACAGCCTAACAAGGACTATCGATTTTTAGTATAAATTGAATGCGTCGAGGATACTCCTAGATTGAATATTTTTCTTTATTAAGTAAAAAATATTTTTTTTTAAGTTAATCACTTCTTTTTAAAGCTGGCATAGCCCGTGGCATGCGGTTCATAAAGACAAAAAGACACTGCCTACCCTAAGTAACTCAGATATATTGCATTATTTTATATATTTAAATTATACTCAAGTAAAACAGAATTTTATTTTAATATTTTGTATTGATGTCTAATATAACTAACCACTAACGCCATCTATCAATTTACGGTAGTACCATGATGTATCATAATTCCTTCCAATCTCTCATCGATAATTCCTGTGTTCGTATTTCTTGCGCTGCATACTCGCGCAACTAGCGGTATAGGCACGAACTAATTATGTCTTATTGCGTGTATATTTGCAGCATGACGGACTCGTAGTCATGCGAATATATTTACGTGTGCGTTCTTATAAATATTTGACGCACAACGATAATATTACTCACATAAAGAGTAAAAAAGGCGCTGTCTTTTTTAGGTGATTAGACGATGAATTAGGAAAATTGTCGAAGAAGGTAATGCGACTATTTTGAAAAGTTTTATATTTCATTTGATTACCGTATATGTTAAGGACTATTAATTTTGATCGCATATTTTTTTTTCTTTGGACGCGAGCTCTTACAAGTCGCCATTATTTGTATTCATTTTGCGGTCTAAAGCATTTAACATTTTAACTTTAAAATAGTTTGAAAAATAGAATTTGTGATCTGTGAAAGTTTTTCAGGTGTTGTGTTTTTAAAACTATCTTTCAGTGATGACAATAGTTATCGAGGCCAAGATATCGAGGCTAAGATCGATTGATTTGCAGTTAATATGAACTAAAGGTAAAGTCAATCGTAAATTCAATAAAAACAATATGATTCATATTATTCTTACTGAAATATAGGCGTGTAATTTACAAATAATTAAAAAGTCTAAAAAATTCCGTACAGGCACAACTTACGACCATTTTTGCTGTAAATATTATTAATTTTGCAATTACCTAAATAAAATGCAGTGAATATTTTTGGTAAGTATGCTTTCAAAATAATCTGCCCACCCTGTCTAAAAACTCTGTGCACGCCACTGGGCATAGCATTTGTGGCATCCTTGAATAATATTTGGCTACAAATGTCCACGAGTCAGTGATCAATTAATATCAGGTGACCCGACGCTTGTTTACTCGCTATTTTTAAAAAAATAAATATATTATCTATACAACTATAATATACAAATTTTATAGTTGTATTGTGTTTATATCATAATAATAACATCAATTTATTGTTATTTTTCGTAGCGGTATGTTTAGATGATTTTTACTGCATGAACAAACTATATATAAGTATTTTGATGACTCTTCCACACGTATTTTTTGAATAGACTAAAGATGATTAATTTTTGTCTTGACTTAGAAAGAAGAATATCTTCTATTAAAAAAAATCTAAGTATCTAATATAATAATAATAGTATTATATGAATTAATTTTTTAATTTAATCTTACTTAGATTTCTAACATTTAATACCAGTACTCTTTAAAATTAATTCTTGTCGTTTCAATTTGCGATAACAGTACGCGGAAATAAAGCTAAACGCTTACAAAATCTGTCTATACAATAATCCGATACATTTTATTGAAGCGTCGAAGGCACAAGAAAATCGTTCACATATCCAGAGAACGGAGAAACTTTATAAAGGCCTAATTCCCAATAAATACAACGTAGATACTGAATAGGTTCCCATTATTTGAACCACAGTTCCGTCGATTTGATTCAATACTTGTGTGTCTTGAATGAAATGAAGAGAAATGAAAGATAAAATGACTATGATAGGTCTTCATTGACTATTGTACGTAGCTTCTGTTCGTGGCTTCGTGTGGTTAATTATTTTTGTCATCTCGAGTAATATTTTGTTTAATCTAGCCACGACTAAGATGAAGTGGTCAAAAGTGAGCACTGTTAAGTTTTCGAAGCATTGTAATTATAAAACAATAAATAATATACGCCACTTAAATTCGTTTTTAAACATATTTAAAAATTATTTTTTTTACTTTTTAGATTTTAACTTTAAAAGGAAATATGAATCATTGCAATGAACTTAAAAGTCGCGTAAATTTTGAAAAAAAAAAATACATGTATTGGAAAGACTAATATCGTTAAGTTAAAGTTAATGAATGTTATGAATCGTATTTTTATTGCTTTGTTTTATTAATTGTATTGTTTTTAACGGACTATCTCACACACACAAGAAATAGTTTTTTCTTTTCGAACGAATACATCTTAACATTATCGAGTTTAAACAATCACTTTTCTGTATAATTTATTGCGCGTAAATTCTGGCTCATCCACTCTTACCACGAAGCATTAACATATAGTTAAGTAAAAGCCTGTGAATGGCTCATTGCTGGACAAAGGAGTCTTGTTAACTAGTCGGACTCGGAGCCTAATTGTTCACGCTACCGTATTGTGGGCTTGAGGTTTGCTATATACGACACTACGTTACATTAATCTTAGAATGTATTCAAAGATATTTTTATATATTTCGAGACAAGGTTAATCTGTTATAATTGAACTTATAGATAACTTGGTTCAGATGAAATCTAATATAATTTGAGATTTGCATGTGGAACAATAAAAAAATTCCTATTATTAGTACAAAAAATAACAGGATGTACAATCTTGTATTTACAAAACAGAGAGCCCTTGTATGAGCTATTAAACTTTATAAAATATGCAACATTTTAATTTTACTATGTAAACTAAAAAACGCCACCTTGTACTGCCAAAATGTAGTCATATTTTGTTGCCTTTTTTTGTATATTTGCTAAGCTTTGAAACACTCAGCCTTAGGTTTTAGATACTGTATAAAACATGATAAATCTAAATCAAAATGTAAAGGGTGAACAAAACCAAAAATGTACAATTAAAAGCAGATGACAATGGGAGCAAAGTAAGTAAAGTAAAGATTAAAGTTTTATTACATAGTCCACATGCATTTTAAGCTGACTTCCGTAATCACTTAAGGCATATAGAAAATGCATACTAAACATAATATGAAAAGGGACAGAACTTAACGAGGACTGCGATTTCCTCTTAAGGGACACTTCCTCAACCTTCGTATGGACATAGACCTTTGTAATAGGCAATTTATTGGAATTATGTATTCTATAAATTTTGATGGGAAATCTAAGTGACTTCTCATTTACCTTTATGGTATAGGATAATATATTATATTTACTAAAATTTTTCTATTCATAAGAAAAATAGTAAGAAATATGGTTATGTAAATCTCTGGGTTGTAAAGAAAGGTAACGGTGGTCAGGGGACTAATTGCGTATAAAACACTATCAAAACATGCTAAACTCTGACAGTTGATTTCTCATTTTTAACCGAATTTCAAATAAGGAGAAGGTTCTCAATTCGTCGAGGACTTTTTATACTTAGGTATAATTATTAAAATATAGCTACAAGATTTATGTTGTTTTGTTTGAAAACAATCGCTTCAGCTATTTGGATTTATATCATCCTAATTAACAGAAAACTTGGCAAGATAATGTGTATTTTATAATTAATAAATATCGTTTTTGTGATTTTTGAAAATATAGTGCTCAATAAACTAACTTCAGCTATAGCTAGAAGATTATTGTCTAAAACTACTGCTATCAGAGTAATGCTACATTTTGGCAGCTAGAGGGCGCGTTTACGTATAAAAATAAAAAACTTTACATTCAGAACGGACCATGTGTTAGTGACAGTATTCAACAAGAAGGCATCGATGAACCTTCTAAAATCTAAAATCCACTACGTTCTCATACTGTGTTAAGCCACACCGACTTCATTTGAAAAAAATGGCATCTAAAGATGTCAAACCTATCCTTAATAAATATGTTTGATGAAGTATCTTTTCATCAGCATCCATTTTGCATCGAAATTTAAAGATTAAACTAATAGCAATTTCAATATTTTAACTCGCAATCACGAGCGTGTTTTGACAATTAGCCTTTTGGGTCTAAATTGTTAATTTGCAATGTCCCTCGTGCCAGCAATTAAACTGTCCTTTTAAAATTAAAATAAAATTCACCTTTTTGTATATTTGAATTATTGGGGTTTACTCGCGTTTATGGTTACTGCGTTGATCCTATGAGTCGTAGCGTAATGTAATATAGCTTTCCTCAATAAATAAACTATTTAACACAAAAAGAATTTTTAAATCGAACCAGTAGATCCTGAGATAATTGCGTTCAAACAAACAAACTCTTCAACTTTTCTATATTAGTATTAGATATAAAAGGCAACCATTATTGACTGACTTATCAATAGCCGCACAGCTCAAACTACCAATCCGTTCAGTGGTTTGAGCTGAATTTTGGTTTGCAGATATTTTTTATGCCGTGGGCATCCCCTAAGGGATGAAACGGGATTCAAAGTTTGTATAGAAAAATCCAACTTAACGCGAGCGAAGGTAAATATTTTCAGGTACCATAGGATTGGTCGGTGATTCGGAGAAATCCCAAGAAACACACTAAAGACTCTTCTTAAACTATTTCCGTATTTAAAGATTATACCCAAAGAGTGAGGCAATAATTTAGTTTTTTTAATTATTTTCATTCGTTGGTATTCAAGTAAGATCACATAAGCATTTCTGCATCGTCAAGAAACTATTTATTCTATTAAAATTAGGTCAATATAATCTTTTTATGAATTATAAATTTATTAAATATCCTGTATGAAATTCAGCGTATACTAAACCCACGTTTATCATCAACGTAATCTTATCTAGAGTAATATGCTTTAGCTATTAGGGACTTTATGCTTTATACTTTATTCATTAAAAACTGCAGACAATATAATACAAATAATAATGAAAATGCAATATTAGTGAGAGAATTTAAAATAAATTGTTAGAAAATAAATAAATAATTTCGTATTTATTTTTCTTTAAAAAAAAAGAATAAGGAATAGATGAAGAAAAGATTACACGTTTTATATTTAGATCACGGACGACATTAATCGAAAAACTCGCGTTTCTGATGACAATATTAAAATATAAATAGAAAGGGATTTAAATAAATCTAAGGCAGTCTATAATGACAAAATTGCTAATTTAATATCAATATTATAATATCAGTGCGGAAAAAATGAGAAGTTATATTTTTATCATAATTATTTTAATATGTCCCTAGTGGTTTCAAACGCGTTTATGGTTTTTGCTTCGCTGCTATGAGTCGTAGCGTGATGTTATATAGCCTATAGCTTTCCTCAATAAATAAACTATCTAACAGAAAAAGATTTTTTTAATTCGAACCTGTAGTTCCTGAGATTAGCGCGTTCAAACAAACAAACAATCAAACTCTTCAGCTTTATAATATTAGTATAGATTTTAGACATTTTTAACCCCCTACCAAAAAGAAGGTTGTTGTTTGACGTGTGTATCTGTGAGTCTGTCTCTGGCATCGTAGCTCCCTAGCGAATAGACTAAATTTGGTGCGGTCTTTTGTTTAAAAGCCAACGTAACCAGGATGAATCTTAGCTACATTTTTTAAAGATTTGTTCAGACGTTTGGTTATCAACTCTTATTTAGTTATTGAAAGGATCCGAACAACTTTTATTGACCTAATCGACTCGAAATTCACTATTTCCACTAAGAATGATATTAAATTTACTTAGTTGCACAACCTTGACCTGATGCTGTACCACCATTTTGAATTATGATTATAGACAACTCCTCGTTAACTTACAGCAGAAGTATTGTGTTAGGAGTCATTGAGAAGATATGAATGAATGGATTGTCGGTTTTTGTTTTCTCAATTCACAACTTTATATTATAAATATATAATTAAAGTATATAAGTTTATAATAATAGTGTTTTTTGTTACAAACAAAACAAGACAACGCAAGTTATTTAATAGAAAAAAACGGTGAATCATATTTCTTGAAGTATCGCCTGACCTCGCGGTCTCCTTTCAACTGTAGCACTAATTTTTCTAGACTTTTTACCAAGTGATCGGTGCGAGAGCTGAAAATATATAATATAAAATTAAGTCTTTTAGGGGACTAAATACGTAATAATGTCGCTATCAAAACACGCCACATTTTAATAGCGACACAAATCACAATTGGTTCTTGCGTGAAGATCAAAATTCATTAGTTTTTATGACACTTGTATATAATAAAACTATACATATATACATAACCCACAAAAAGTTAAATTCGGAGATTTTCCATATTTTGCAATTTATAAAATAATCTCAAATATTCGAAAAACTTTTTTATTAAATAATACATAAAAATATCTATCTGCTTAATATATATAATAATAATTTATTATTATACATTTTATCAAAATCGAAAAGTAAAGATGGATATACATATATACTCCTTGAAACAAATTTATTGACAATAGGTCTGACATCTTTTCACGCCATTTTCTCAAAATAAAATTCTTGTGGTTTGACACAGTATTGATTATCAGCGTCTATATATAGTCGTATATAATCTGAATTTCTGAAACGACTCTAATGAATTTTAGCTAGGAGCTATGAGTTTCGGCAACAATAAATCGATCTAGCTAGGTTTCATTTTTATAAAAACGTCGTTTCATTTGAATTTTCAGGCAATAAAAAACAGCTTTTTTTATATTTACGACTAAATCTAAATATAATTTCCGAAAAATACGATTTACCAAAATAAAAATCACGAGCAAAGGTCATCCGGTACTTTTAATTATACGAGATAATGGGTTTGTAAGAGATACTTTTTTTCTTGGGTATCGTCAAATTTTAATAGACACATAATATTATATGTTTTCTTACCTTATTCTAACAGTTTTCATGTGATCTAAGAATGTTAATGTTGTATTATGTAAAACGCACGAACAGTTTTGAATTATTATCTGTAAATAAAGTAATTTTAGATGAATTATCAGTGACATTTTATACATATGTAACATTCAAATTATTTGTTGTTAAGAATCTATGCCCATTTCCAATTTTGACTATTGGACTATGAACTAAAGGGAAATTATTCGCTATTGCAGTCTGATAGCGGTAACCAACCGTAATAATCCTCCTGGTAGCTAGGCAACGACTATTTGCCTGTAGGGGTTGCCATGCATGCGCAATCACGATTGTCCAAACACGATACATTTTGACAGTTGATTTTTGATTTTTTTACTAAAATGAAACAACTGTCAAAATGTAACCTGGACTTCCAGATGTGGAAGACATTTTGAGTGAAAAAATTTATGTGCTAATTATATATCTAGACTTTTTAAATAAAATATCATTGTTAATTATATAAATATATACATAATTAATGCGTACCTATATAAGTTTATAAGTATAACTAGTTACCATGGTTTCACTTGCCTTCATGGTTACTTTCTCCTTCGCTCCTATGAGTCGTAGCGTGATGTAATATAGCCTATAACCTTCCTCAATAAACGAGCTACCCAACGCAAATATATTTTTTTAATTGGACCATTAATTTCAAAGATTACCTTCTACATAGAAACTTATATACAAATTTTACAAGTGATTCTTTAGTACCAAAATTCTTCTTGTCTCTTGTAAGTTAAAAATAAAGAAATATTCATTATTGCTATGCTGGTACTAATTTGTTTTATTAATTAATGGCGGTAATAAGGAGATTAAACAATGCTTTACGTTTTAAATTATGCTATAAATTACACTCATTCGTTTCAGACAGAGCAAAAAAAAACATCAATTAAACCCCAGTCAAGAATCAGCCATTTCAAGGAGAGTGAAGCATTCTATTATAAGATTTTATGTATAGAAATATAAATAGAATTTTAGTTACGTATTTTAAATTTCGCGATTAATATTATTCATATTTTTTATAACGAGTCTTATCGCGATAATTAATCGTAATAATACCTTTTTTTGACCGACGTTTCGACGAAGTTGCATCCGTCAGCTCATGACCACGACGTTATGTAAGATATGTATTTTAGTTTCCAGAAGTTACTCATTTTAAGATTATCAAACGAATTTTCGAAATGCGCAATTTTATCAGTTTTTGTCGTGATAATAAAACTTGTAAAGGGTGAAATGAGGAATGAAAGGTTATAAAAAACATCGTTATTCATAATTCTCAAAAGCAGACGAAATCACGAAACTAACGAGGTAAAATTTGTGTGTAATTTGTGTGTAGGAGGTGATCTCTGAAATTTCTGATCCGATTAAAAAATATTTTTGCGTTGGTTAGTCAATATATTTAGAAAGATATTATGGACTATATTACAATAGGCTACAACTTATATGAGCGAAAAAAGACACCATTAGCGAAAGTAGGTAACCATAAACACGAGTGAAATCGCTAGGGGCAGTTAGTCGACAGACGCGTTGGCGCAATGGTCACTGCAACTGAGTAAAGCGCTAACGGTCGCGGGTTCGATCCCCGCGCACGGCAAACGTGTGTATTGGCCATACGGATGTTTGTCGTGGTCTGGGTGTTTGTGATAGTGTTGTGTTTCCGGACCCCCGACACAAGGTCATGAGATCTTTATGGGAGCCGTTGAGTGTGATGCGTTATTATTATTACTATTACTAACATTTATATAACTAAATAAGTAACTGTGAGTCTATATATATATATAAAGTTGAAAGATTACTCATTCACCTATCATTAAACCTCAAAAACTACAATTTTTAGGAATTTAAAATTTTGCATGGGGGTTTTTTTAGGACGTAGGTGCTCACTAAGATGTGATTTTGTAAAATTCGGATGTAAAACAGGGGTTGGAAGTTTGTATTAAAAATAAATTAGGATGTAAAACAGGGGTTGGAAGTTTGTATTAAAGTTTTATGTTACAAATAAAACCGCGAAAACCGCTAGTAATATATATAAGGTCAAAATAAATACATAAATCAAGTTTCTTTTACAGATGAGCATATACATAGTTTTAAAAGTGCATACTACTCATATATGCTAGGCCTCTTTATAAATGTTTTCTAGTAAAATCGCATGTAACAGTTTGCGGTCTCATTAAAGTAGTGAAAGAGTTATTTCACAACATGATACGTAGAACTCCGCATTTTTATACTTGAAAAACCATTCCAAATATACGTTTTCAACTAACGCTAAGTTCTTAAAATATATATACAAGGTGGCGCAAAAGAAATATAATAGAATGAATTGGCTACTACGTTTGTTATAAATGTAAAAAAGAGCTCTATTTTTTTTTTTAATATTTGCAAATACATTGGTTACATTAGTTGGAAAAAATTATATCGCTCAAATGTCCGCCTTCCGAATTCATGCATGATTGCGCTCGTTTTACGGCATTTTGAATTGTTTCTCGCAGAACATCTGGTTTCAAATTGGTTTTTTTTTAACGTTAGCTTTCAAATCTTGCATAGTCTCTACATCATACACGGATGCTGATAAGCAATAGGTAATGTGTCAACCCATAAAAAGTCAAATTTGGAGATATTGATGTATTTTGATACTACGTCATCTATTTAACATTATTAAAAAAAATTCAAGTCATCTAAATTGAATAAGTATGGAAAAAAGTTTCAAATTTCCATATTTTGCAATTTATAAAATAGTCTAAAATATTTAAAAACTTATTATTAGCTAACATATGTATGTATGTATTAAACAAATCTATCTGCCTTTCATTCAATATAAATTTTATCAAAATAGTAAAGAAAGGTGAATATATACGGCTTTAAACAAATTTATTAAGAATAGCTTAGACATCTTTAGACGCTATTTTCTCAATATGAAGTTTGTGTGGGTTGACACAGTATTGCTTATCAGCGACCACATGTTAAAGCACACCAACATTTAGCGCCACCTGCCAAAATTGCGTCCAATTCAAACTATGACATTACTTTACGTTTATACACGAAAACGTCACTACCGTTAAAACAAAAGCCGAGATTTTCACGTGGTGTAATATTATTTTCTTCACTGCCATGTTATTTGTAGTTGTAACTATAATTTTTTATGGTACCCTTTATAGGTGTTTTACGATTGTTTGGTTAGGAAATAGGAAAGTTATTGTTATTGGATAACTCTTAGATAATGTCGAGTAGCAACTTATTAATGTTAGTGAAGGCTAGACTTGATCGCAATGATTTTATTTTATCAGTTAATTGTATTTTGATACGTTACTATGAATGCTTTGTTTGATAAATGAATAATTTAATTTATATTATTTGTTACTTTATATTATTTCACAAAGGTATTTTTTGTCCTTTTGATTTATCTTTTTTATAGTTTATACGCCGTTTTGAAGGTAATTCATATCTGTAAAGCAATGTTTTTACTAAAAATTACAATATATAATTATGATTTAATAATTAATTAATTCGCATTGTCAACAATTCGCACAGGTCACCTAGTAAATATAAATTATATTAAAAAATACAGACTCGGTCTTAACATAAGACGTATGTCTAAATATCCATGTATGCATATCTTAGTAATATTAATGATATGACATGAGCCCATAAATCTTCCTATAATATATTTTAAGCTATACTGTACAACTGTGCCGGATCGTTAAAAATGTATATACGCGGTTACGGATCCGAACACGAATTGTAGCTGTAAAGATCCGCGGGTACGGATATGGACACGGGTATACGGTACATCACTAGTGTGTACACAGTCGATGTGCATTGTCCTATATAGAAGCGTTCAGAAGTCTTATTTACGAGTTAGCTACAGTTGCGTGGTACCATTGAACATTTGGCAAAACGTGCTAGTGCCGTTATCCATTGGATCAGAGATAATTCGGCAATCGGACGAAGTTGCATGAATTAGGAATATCAGCAGTTAGTATAGCGTCCGTTTTATGTACAATTGGCTAATACGAAACTGACTACGATACTGATGCGAGTTCTGAAATTGTCGAAATATTTCTTTTAGCTTACGTACAAAATTAACTTTTTTATCGAACGCATTAAAAATCATCACACTAACCAGTCTTATTAGTCATGAAAACACCCGAAAACTTCTACCGAACATCTCAAAATATCGTTGGGAATAGTGTAAAACCGCGTAGCTATTGCAATAAGATCTTTGAATCAAATTTTAAATTTCATTATTGATAACAAGTCAGCTAAAAATTATACAAACAATATTTGTAAATACTTAACATTCATTTTGTCATATACGCGTTGCTAATACAAATACAATACACTGCGTAATGGAAAATGACATAATTGGGTTCAAATTAAGTCGTTATAGGAAAAGCTAAATACGTGGTTTTACAGGCTCCCCGACAATATACATTGCACAACCTTGGAAAACTCACATGAAGTAGAGTATTGGACTCTGCAAACTTTCGCGCAGAAGTTTATTATTGAGATCATAGTTTATTTTTTTAACTTACAATTGTCAAGCCACACGGACTCCATTTTGAGAAAATGGCGTCTAAAGATGTTAAACATGTCCTTAATCAATTTGCTTGAAGACGTACATATATATCCCATATTTTGTTTTTTATTTTGATAAAAGATGTAATAAATTAACAGCAGATTGATATATTTAATTATTTATTAAATAATAAGTTTTTCAAATATTTGAGATTCGTACAAATTGCAAAATATGGAACGCTCTTGAATTTCAAGAAGAAAATATAAAATTGAGACACGATTTTCCATTATTATTTAGTTTAGATGATTGTAATTTTTTTAAAACGGTAAACATGTGACGGAGTATTAAAATAGATCAATATCTCCTAATTTGACTTTTTGAGGGTTGACACATTATTGTTTATCAACATCCAATTAGCGTGTAATATTTATCGTTATAAGCTGATATGACAAGTTTTCGAAAAGCATTTAGTTTCCAATTTTAATAAGAACTAGAAAGAAGTAAAATGAAAAAATGTGTTTGACAAAAATAATCGTAAAAAATGTCTTCTTTTCCAAAGTCGGTGTTGGAAATTCAAAACGTTTGGAGTAATCGGAGCGGATCTGACGTGACGTCCCATTTTCCCGTAAAAAAGGAGCGTCATTAAAATTTAAAACCCGCTAGCTAGATAATGGCGCCAGCAATCACCTAGTGTTGATGTTGAAAGATACAGCCATAATCACGAGCTCGCTTTTACACGCTATTATGCTATTTCGTTTGCCTAATAACTAAAATTAAAAAAAAAATTGACTTCAAAAGCAATATTCGCAATTTAGTTTGTTTGCATACTAACTCTAGTTATTTCGATTTAAAAACTAAACCACTAAATTTCGATAGCTAGACTAATATGTAAATATACATAAAATAATATACAATAGAATTTAATCAAAATTTATGCAAGTATAAATAAAAAATATATTTTTAAAATCAGTCAAAAAATGACGGAGATCTGAGGTGACAAATATTTTTAAAAAATCACGAATTGAGAACTTCGTACTATTTTCAAGTCTGTTGAAAATAGCAAATTAGTATCTTTCATAATCAATTCAATGGTTTATGCTACTTCATTTTTGGTTAGCCTAACGTAGAACCGATTTTACGAGTACTCCAAATGATTATTCGAAGACCTAGAGGCTTTATATAATTACATCCTGTTCCAGAAGCAAATATTTATTTATATAAAAATAAAAATTTCGCGAGCTAACCAGCGTTTAAGTCATATTTGTAACCATTAATACCACCAGAATAACAAAAGTTAAAATTCGAATTTTCCACGGATTTTGCGGTCCGGATATTGCGGTCAACGGTGCTCTGCAATTTGAACTATATTTTATTCAGTTGGTTTTCACAAGAGCTTTCAAATCAATTTGTCAAATCTGTCAAAGCCACGTGTACCAACGTTGCGGAATATGTACAGTGTTTTTTTTTTTAATTTTAAAGAAAATAAGTGGTAAATGAGCAGGCGGGACATGTTAAGTGATCACCACCGCCCATGGACATTCGTAGAACCAGAGGAGCCGTAAATGTGTTGCCAGCTTAAAAAGTAATAAAGGGAGAAAATTAATAGAAAGTAAGGAAAGAAATGGGAGAAGGGTTTAGGCTAATGTACGTACGTAGAAATATCATGTCATGTTTGTAAAAAATGATATCCATGAAATTAATACGAGAAACAGGAACAAACTAGCTATACCCGCTACCCGACTATGTCGAGTTAGTAATATTTTGGGAGACGTATAAGATTTTAACAGATTTCAACGGGGTCCCAGAAAACGTTCCAAATTCTTCTACTACAAAGTTTAAAAATATTGGCAAAGAAACGTTTGTGTGCTAGAGGATATTACTATATTATAGATTTTTTAGATGACGACACACCATGGGAATAAGGCGATCGCTTCCAAGCTATCTCAATAAATTTTATAACTTGTAATAAATTTAACGTTGTTGAAAAAAAAAATCAACAAAAGAAAAAAAAGAGTCACACTGAGTTTCCTTCGCGGTTTCTTCTCAGGTCTGAGGTTTAATCTTTTCCGAAACCGTAGTAGTTTTATTTCTAGACGTTCAAAAAGAGAATGTAAGTTCCTTATTTTGAATAAAAACATTTTGATTTTGTTAAAAGGGTTAGGTGGTATTAATTTAGCCTTGTTCAGAGACCTCAGTCCTGCGCGAACCAAGAACGTTTCTCTGACTACTTTTTTAGGGTTCCGTAGTAAAAAACGGAACCCTTATAGTTTCGCCATTTCCGTCTGTCTGTCTGTCCGTCTGTCTGTCTGTCTGTCTGTCTGCGGCTTTGCTCCGAAACCCTTAA
Organism: Hypolimnas misippus; assembly: GCA_037950945.1. Lineage (NCBI taxonomy): Eukaryota > Metazoa > Arthropoda > Insecta > Lepidoptera > Nymphalidae > Hypolimnas > Hypolimnas misippus. The sequence goes on along the minus strand of JBBEEQ010000029.1, from coordinate 4,923,967 downwards.
TACCAGAAAGCTGTCATTCGGTATGAGTATACATATGAATTACGACGAGAAAGTCGTACAATAAAATCTTAAAAATATTTTTTTTTCAGGGTGTCTTCCCTATGTGTTAAGAGAGACCAAAAATTTTTTTTTTTGATTTATCCCATGTTGTGGGGTATCGTTAGATATGTCTTTTAAAAATGTTATAGGTGTGGGAAACCATTTTTCCGAACGACGAACTGTTTCCGAAATATTAAGCTTTGAAGTGTTAATTTTTCTTAGAGTCAAGTGTCCCCCCCCTCTACCCACTAAACTGCTGCGTCTAAAAATATGAAAAAATTCACGATAGTAGTACATATAATGAATTTAAAAGGAAAATTATCACAGCTATGTAGGTTCTTACGGTTATCGAGTTATAGATGATCTAAGTAAAAATAAATATTTCACTTTTTAAAGCATCACATTATATAAATATTAATAATTTTAAATTAATATATGAATTTAAATGAATAAATAAATACATATTTAATAAGTTTAAATTAAAATGAAATATAAAATAAGGTATAAAACAATGTCTCAATAAAACATGTCGCGAGTGATTCTGAATCGCGCTTATGAAGTTTTCAACCAAATCTCCATAGATTTCATAGGCACTAATCAGGAAGGAAAATTGTCGGCGCTAAGTATATTTTACAAGTGTTAGAATAATAAATAATCGACAAACATATAAAGTTCAAAATCGTTAGTATAATTCACATTCAAACATTCATTTTACATTAAAAATATATTAGTCTCGAAATATAAAGAGAAATTTAAAATAATTTTATAATAATAAAAGGTTTAAAATTGTAAGTACGTATATTGTATAAACTGACTTAAAAAAGGAAATTCCCAGTTCGTCGTAAACTTTTTTACGAAAATAGGTACTCGAAGATTGCTTGACCGATCTTGACAATTCTGACAACTACGGAACCCTACATTGTGCGTGGCCCGACACGCATTTTGCTGATTTTTGTTCGATAAAATAGATCGTTTAGAAATGAATCGTATAACACACACGAGCAGGGAAGAGTACCGCATACAAAAGTTTCCCGAACAACGGCTTTTAAACTTCAACTAAAAAAAAAGAGTCTTTATAAGTTTGACGTGTATATCTGTGTATTGTCTGTCTGTAGAAACGTAGCTTACTACTTTTTTTGTCTAACGTAATCGAGATAGTTCTTACTTATAATTTTTGAAGATCTGTTCAGACATATGAACGTCATTAACTCTATTGTTGTTGAAAAGATCTGAGCAATTTCTAATGTTGTACGAATATAAATTGAATATACTATGAAAAACATTAAAATAGAATAGTTGCGTAATATTAACCTGATGCTGAAGCATTACCTGAAATTTGCAGAATACACAATTCCCTACAAACTTAAGCAGAAGTTTCGGCTCGTTAAAAGGCCTTGTGAGTAAAAAAAAAAATAATAGATTTTCGATTTCTTTTAAATTTTTACTTTTATTTATACACAGATTTTTTCATAAATTATTTTTTTTATCAAACGGCAATCAGCTTTTATAAAATAGCTACAGTTAGTGTAACATCGAAAAGTAGTAACCTAGATACATAAGACCTTCAGAACATTTCCAGGTTAAGAGTTTGATCAAAACTTTTAGCGGAATTGCCGAAATCGACCTTGGAAATAGCTGTAATATTCTATTTATTAAAAATATTTGTTATATTTCTGTTCGATTGTATTTGTTTTTTTTTGTTTTTTTTTTGTTTTTTTTTTTTTTATTTAAACTAAAACAGTATAGTTATATATTAAGACAAACACGTTGGCGCAGTGGCCACTGCAACTGACTCAAGCGCCAACGGTCGCGGGTTCGATCCCCGCTCACGGCAAAGGTCTATGTTAGCCATACGGATGTTTGTCGTGGTCTGGGGGTTTGTGTTTGTGTTTTGAGTGTTTCCGGACCCCCGACACAAAGTCACACGATCTTAATGGGGGCCGTTGAGTGTGATGCGTTTATTTATTTATATCTACTTTATTAAACAAGATTTGGTTTTCTTTTTGTTTTAAAGAGTATATGTACTTTCAGAATAGTTTTATAAAATTTTCATCAAAATAGGTTCTATAATTTGTTTTGAAAATCAAAATAACTTGAATAATTATGTCATTCAAACAAAAGAAATTGCGTAGTATGCTTTTGAACATGGTTCTCTTTTTCAAAAGACCTATCTAAGAAAAAATATTTTTGTGTTAGATAGTTTATATTACACCACGCTACGACTCTAGGAGCGAAGCAGTAATCATAAACGCGAATGAAACCGCGGGAGACATCAAGTATAAAATACTTTATACAATTATATATTTTAAACTTTCGCAATTTATACTATTCATATTTAATATAACGGATCATGGTCACGTCCTGAGTCAGCTTCGTCGAAACGTCGGGAAATAAAAAGGTATTACTAACATTAGTTATCGCGATAAGACCCGTTTTATTAAATATGTATACTATATACATTGTGCAAAGAAATACAGAATTTAATAAAATTATCAATTTGCTTAAAATACGTTGTACATGGTGTGTAAGACAACTTCTATATTTGGCATCCATTGGGCGGTCGTTTACCCGAAATACACGCTGTACTTCGACAGAACGTTTAATATTTAAATATATTCGTGCTGAAAATAAACTTAATGAAATATATAAGTAACTGAAAGTACTGTTTATGCTAAATTTAAGTTATTGATTTTTTGTTTTGTGGTATTATAATTAACTAAGTTATATATAGACAATTTTTCTTTACTAATATCATTTAGCAGACAATTATAACGTACATCTTAACCACACAGAGTAAGAGATGAGTAATTATCGAACGAATGGTTGAACTGAATCGTTCTTTATAATGAAAGATTATAATTAAAAATAATTGTTCGAAAATTTGTGATTTTCGTCGGGGTATTGTTTCCAAATATTTTCACTATACTATTATAAATATGAGAGTTCGTGAGGATGGATGGATGTTTTTTGTTCTTGTTGTAAGAACTACATATATATGTAGCTTATATATCAGAATAACGTTCATGGTACTTTTTATCAATGTACCACGCGGTTGAAGCCGTGGGTGAAAACTAGTATTTTATTTAATATTAATAGTTCTTGATTAATTAATTTTGACATTCACTAATTCATATAAAACAATTAATATATAAGCTATGTAACTATCAATTATATATAAGAAATCTGCTAACGCTAGATGACTCCACTGTCGTGCATAGCTAATAAAAGTGTTGATGAAATCATAACATGAATTTTATATTGCAATACAATAAAAAAGTCGTTATATTATTAAAACATAAATCAAGTGAATGAATATATGAATCCAGCGTCAGATGGAGGTTCAGAGTCAGTATAAACGATGTTTTACAGTCAAGTATATCAAGAATGTTTTGTGAAAAAAATGATTTGAATAAATATAATTACGTAGATATAGTCACGACAGCCCGAAATTAAATTACCGCGTTAATTAATGGAACCTTGTGTGGCTCAACGAAATTGGGCCTTTTTTCTTTAAAACTCTTGTGAGGGCTAACTCTATGTAGGCCCTTCTCTAAATCCGGCCCTGTATACATCAAAACAAACCGTATGAATCCATCAGAACCAATAAATACAATTTATAGAATGTATTGAGTAGGGTCTTTACCTACGAGATAGTAATCAAAGAACCTTCACCACCGACTGATATAAATCGTATAAAAGAAATGGAATTCCTGTAAGAAGTATTAGATACATCTTTTGTCCACGACTTAGTTCGCGTTATTGTAAATTTTGTTATGGCGAACGGCCGTTTAAAAGTTTTCTGTTGAGAGGGTACTGTATGTCCTTTTCTGTACAACCTGACAACGTATGCAAAATTTTTAACGATAATCGGTTAATACTTCAAGCTCCACCTAATTTTCGGATTACTATTACTAATTTACGGACACTTTCGGATTTCAGATTCGGTTTTAACGGAATACAATCGCGAATACTAATTGGACGCTGATAAGTAATACTGTGTCAAGCCACACGGTCTTTATTTTGAGAAAATGGCGTCTAAACATGTCAAACCTATTCTTAATTAATTTGTTTGAAGACGTATATATCCATCTTTTCTTTTCTATTTTGATAAAAGGTGTAATGAATTAAAAGCAGATTGATATATTTAATATTTGAGATTATTGTATAAATGGCAACATATGGAACGCACTTGAAATTCGAGACATTAAATTAATTCACTTTTTTCCGTACTTGTTTATAACTCGAAATTATTTTGAATAATGTTATATATGTGATACGTTATCAGAATACATCAATATCTCCGAATGTGACTTTTTGTGGGTTGACACATCTTTGCTTATCAGCATCCAATTATCCCAACGTTTCAAAAACTTTACAGCAATCGTTGTGCAATAAATGAAAATTAAATGAGTAGTCATCGCGAAAATCTAAGAAAATACTAAGTATTTTTTTATTGATAAACAAAGTTTATTCTATGTCCGATCAGGCGTTAAGCTTGTTAGGATCGGATACAACTGGGGTTCAGATATGAAATGGAATATGCGATATTCGAATCAGCCGGCTGATTATGGTGAGCTGCCGCTATCGCATCGCGATACATTTTGGCAGTTGATTTTTGTTTTTTGTACTGAAATGAAACAAATTAACACTTAAAATGTATTGCGTTGCGATAGCGATAGCACATAATAACCCTCCAGGAGCCGGGATAGTTAGGACATTATATCGTCTGATTGAGAAGTTTAATAAATAGTAAAAAAAAATTTAAAAACTTTTATTAACTTTTCTCAACGATGTTTGCTTTTGTTATGAGATGTCTATATTATGTAAAACGAAAAAAAAAGAAACAATTACTTTTAAAAATATAAAATGAAAAATAGAGCAAACAATTTAAGAAATGAATATATCAGATAAGAAAAGACAAATTAATACATAAAAATATACTTACATGGAATTAACATACTTCAAACAATGACAATTTTTTTTTTATCTAAGATTTTATGAATGTGTAAAATATCCGAAATTAAGCTGTGTTTAACGTAAGATTCGATTTTTTTTAATTCAAAAATTTAAACATGTCTTTTATTCCTAAAGTCAAAATGATCCGATGTCGCGGTCCAATTTTTTTAGAACTTTGCATGTCATCAAAAAGTCAGTGACCTAAATGTCTGCTTACACTCGTTTTATGCGTTTTTAGGTTACGTGCATTGACCTTGTCATTTTTATGTGCCTTTTTTTAAGTACGTCATATAACAAAAATATTATTAGATGAGACCCGAGATGGCCTAGTTGTTAGAACACGTCGATCTCAACCGATGATCGCGGGTTCAAACCCCGGCTTTTAACACTGATATTTCAAGTGCTAAATTAGTGTTTAAATTCATCTCCAGCTCGGCGGTGAAGGAAAACATCGTAAGGCAATCTACATGTGCTGGGGAAAATTCTGACACATGTATATCCGCCAACCCGTAGTGGAGCAGTGTGGTGGTTAAGCTCTAAACCTTCTCCTTAGGAGGAGAGGAGGCCTTTGTCCAGCAGTAGGATATTTACAAGATGTTACTTTACGTTTACTTTTTTATTAGATGTTTGTATTTTTTATTATTTATTTTATTTATTTATAGCTGCGTATTAAAGTTACATTATTTTCATAAAACTGGTTTGTATGTTAATTTGTACCGGATATAAGCTATATCCTTTTCGAATTTCATTCAAATCCGTTAAGCCGTTACTGCGTAAAAAATCGGAAACAAAAATATAAACTTTTATATATTTTTGTTTTAATTTATTACATAGCAAAATACAATTAATTGAAAATACATATTTATACTAATATTATACAGAGGTAAAATTTGTTTGTAACTCTATATGATAATCTCTAAAACTACCGATTTGAAAAAATATTTTTTCATTCGAAAACCCGTTGATTTAGGAATGTTATGGGCTATATTTCATCACTCTAAGACACATAAGAGCAAAGCAGTAACCATAAATGCGTATGAAACCGCGAGCAGCAGCTAAATGAAATACTAACCTCATAAAGCAATTCTATAAATAACGTTATTTCATTAATCAACTTCAAATAAGCAAGTACTCGTTGACAAAGTACGAAACGATTCATCGAGTGAGATGCCTTTGAGACAAGCGTGGGATTAGTCCCTTAATTTATTACTTTGAAACGTCGCAGTCGGAAGTTAGGATTCCTTTGTGTTAAAATACGATGTCACGGAATACGAACAGGAGTTTATTACGAGTTAGTTTGTGGTGGCGTTTGTGGATGTTACTTCTTCATTAACTTCATTAATGGGTAATTAGTTTTTTAAACTGCTTCTTACGCGAATTCGAAAGTAAAGGGTCCTCGATTTATCTTTTTTACAAGAACGGTTTGACTGATTTGACTAATTCTTTGTTTTGTTCGATAGGGTACACTCTCCCATTGTTTCCATCAAATTTTCATCAAAATGTCGCAGTCGGAAGTTAGGTTTCCGCTGTGTTAAAATACGATGTCACGGAATACGAACAGGAGTTTATTACGAGTTAGTTTGTGATGGCGTTTGTAGATGTTACTTCTTCATTAACTTCATTAATGGGTAATTAGGTTTTTAAACTGCTTCTAACGCAACTTCGAAAGAAGCAGGTTCCTCAATTTGTCGAGGTATTCTTTGTACTTACGAAAACGGTTTTACCGATTTGGCTAATGCTTTTCTTGTATATTTTTCAATAAAATCTGTTCAGTAGTTTTAAAACCGAAATAAATGGAATAAGTATGTCATTTAATATAATAAATTAAGTATTTTGCCTTTGAAGTGGGTTATCATTTTTTATAAGTCTTGTTAATCGTATTATTGTTTAGTAATACAATTATAAATTTGATTGAGTTAGCTTCCGTATGTTAAAAATCGGATACAGATAACAACCATTATAATATTATATATAGGTTATAAACCTAAAAGTATGGAATTAATTACTACCTCCTGAGGTTTTCCCAGAGCGCTATAATTTGAGGGTTTTCAAGCGTCGAGTGTATAGACACCTCTCCGTCAAAGGCCGGTAACGCACCCGCAATGCCCCTGATGTTGCAGATGTCCATATGCAATAGCAACCCCTTAACATGAGGTGGTACTATTTGGTTGGTTGCCCCCCTTTTTATATAAAAAAAAACATATAAGACACAAAGCGAACTCATAACATAGAGACGTGTCTGTTTGGTTGTTACATTTTCACATCTAGACTGCTAAACAAAGAATAAACTTTGCTATAACTTTAGGTAGGATCTTAGTGAAGGCATGGGCTAATTATTTTCGTTAAAACTTAATTCAAAAACATTATTGTTTTATGCAGACGAAGCCGCGTTGATTAGTATTTAAATGATGTTCTTAATATAGGAGCGCCTATCAAAAAAATACAATTTTAATGTTCCGTAGATTAATGAAAAATCGAGTTCAAAAGTATAATAGCCAATTTCTTTTACTTGGATGACATATTTATTCCAGTTGTTTTGATTTAAAAACACAAGTGTTTTAACCTATTTTGATGAAAATTATGTTGGACTAATCTAAATGTATATAACCTTTATATACATATAATGTAATGTATATTACCTTTTAAAAATGATGCATTTTTATGTATAAAAACATTAATCAAAGACGATGCGAATTAACATTTTCGAAAATTCAATTCATTACGCACGAGTTCAATTCAGTGGGATAATTACAATAAAGAATCGCTATCAAATAATGCAACATTTTTACAGATAAACGTGACGTTTTAGTGTAAAAATAAAAATCAACTGTTAAAACTACCATTTTGTGTTAGCGACAGCTTAATGTAATAACAATATACGTTTTGCTAACATCCTTCGGGAAACAGAAATATATATAAATGTTTGTATCAATTATACTGATGTGTCCGACATTCCAACCTTTTCCATTAAATGTCTTTAACCAGAATCGCCCAGAGGGAAAACATTGTACCGTTTGTTCCGAATATCCTGAACAATTTTTCTTACATATGTATATTTAAAACATATGTTCGTTTGAACTTCAAAGGAAGATTTATTTAAATAAAATATATATATACCGATCTTAAAAAAATAAGCTAATATTTACTTAATTTTTATAGTAATTTGATGGCTTTGTTTTTTTTATTCAAGGCAATTAAATTAGTCAAAATAATAATCAAAATTTACATTTAAAGTAGGTTTTTAAAAGCACTTTTGAATCGTTAAAACAAACAAAAAAAATTAAACATGTGAAAAGCTACAACCGGTTCAGAATGTATATATATTATATATATTCATTAATAATTACTCTTTTAATATGTTGTTACTACTATACATACATTTAAAAATTACAAATATGTACATATATTGAACATGTATGAAATCCTGCATTCTGTATAAATTACCATCTATATAATCTTGTACAGAATAATATGCTTTAGTTATTAAAAACTTTTTTATATATACAATTTAAATTATTCATTGAAAACTGGCAAAATTATATAACGATTTAGATAATTTTACGGAATTTAAACAATATTTAAATTCTTGAATTATTAACAACATAACAAAAAAAACTTTATATTACTAACTAAAAGCTCTGCAGTGACCCGCGGAGAGTTCGGCTCAAAAATAAGTCTTTATCACAGCGATATTTGATACAAATCGGTCAAGTACGAGTCGATTTTATACACAAACAGTTCCGTAACAACGTAAAAATATACCTATGACTATGTACTGTTTAAATACTTTGGATAAAAGAAACAGGAGAGGTGCTTATTGTTGTTACAGCAGTGATGGAAATACATACTCAGTGAAAATTTCAAATGTCTATTATGTATGATTTACTAAATACAGCACGTTGACATATGGACAGACGGATATCGGAGGTTTAGTTATAGGATCCCGTTGGCACCCTTCGAGTACGGAACACTAAAAATGTAATTTCCCAGCTAGCACTCCACTGACGAGGGCTGCTTTTGTCCTCAAGTCTAGGTCATTGCAAAAATGTAACTTCATTCAAAAGACCTTCATCATTAAACAGAGGGTTATAATAAACTGTTTTAATTATTTTTATCTAAAAATGAAAAAAAAAATAGGATTTTAAATTTTAATATATACTTAGAACTTTAATTATTTAAATTAATTTAAAAATTTATTTACAAATATAAAAAATCAAATCATATACAAAACAAAAACACAACGTTATAAATAATCTTCGTAGAATATAAAAAATTTTATAGTTCAATTTTAGATTTTGAAAATAGAAGATTTCAAGCGCTTTAGAGATAATGACGTTCCCATTCCATTACAGTGGTTCTAAACTAGAGGACAGATGCTAAATGTGTCTATTTTTTATAATATTTGTAAATTAAACACGTGTAAAAGCGACACATACACTATGTGTCGTATATACGTATAAAATATTTAAAAATTATGTTCGATACATATATCATATTTATATTTAGACAGACACGTTGGCGCAGTGGTCACTGCAACTGACTCAAGCGCTAACGGTCGCGGGTTCGATCCCCGCTCACGGCAAACGTCTGTATCGGCCATACGGATGTTTGTCGTGGTCTGGGTGTTTACGTTAGTGTTGTGAGTGTTTCCGGACCCCCGACACAAGGTCACGTGATCTTAATGGGGGCCGTTGTGATGCGTTTATTAATTTATTTATTTATTAATTTATATTAATGCATTGTATTTTATATACAATATAAGGAAATAATACATATAAAGAATAATAACGATGTTACTAATGTATTTGAAATTTGCATAATTTAGTTTGTTGTTATACTATAAATAGATAAATTCATTGAAATACGTTGGATCGGAAAGATAAAGTCCATTTTTACAACCTTCGTAAAAATTACGAGGTTTTTTAGTTATTTCCAACCTCCGAGTAAAGCCGATATACGCCATCGTAATTTCGGTCCAGTGGATGCGGTACTAATAACTTACAAGTTTTTGTTTGGGTTTATACTTTATTCGGCTTCTAGGTTCCAACGTCAAACGAGAGTGTACGAATAACGTGCATAGCTACAAAATACCTTGTTATCCTCAAACGCGTTTTAAACGTGTGTTACAAACGGCCAACTCGTGTTTACCTTTTGTTTACTTGGCAAAGGAAATAGCGAACTAAAATTGCTACATCTAGTCTTGAGACAGAGCGCGTGCAATAAAATAATTTTATTAAAAAAATTATTAAGTGTTCATAATTCGTTGACACAAAGAGTATATTTTAAGTCGTTTCACGATAACTATAATTTATAGTATTAATGAACAACTTTAATCTTTATTTTGATATAATTTTCAGCAATATTAATCGTTATGTGTGAAAATATTTAAGTAGATATATATTTTTTTAATTTTCATGCAACATTTTTGTCAGAACAGCTATATATATACAGCGATTGTTACATTATATTATTATAGAACTAGATGTACCTTCGGTTTCATCCGCGTTAATTTGAAAAAATATATTTGTATAATATATACTTTCCTGGCTTGAATCGGGTATTGTTCACTATTTCATTATCATTAAGATATCATTAAGAGCCGAGATGGCCTAGTTGTTAGAACACGTCGATCTTTACCGATGATCGCGGGTTCAAACCCCGGTTAGCACCGCTGATTTTTCAAGTGCTAAATTTGTGTTTAAATTCATCTCGAGCTCGGCGGTGAAGGAAAACATCGTGAGGAAACCTGCATGTATCGGGAGAAATTCTGATACATGTATATCCGCCAACCCGCAGTGGAGCAGCGTGGTGGATTAAGCTCTAAACCTTCTCCTTAATAGGAGAGGAGGCCTTTGCCCAGCAGTGGGATATTTACAGACTGTTACTTTACTTACTTACTTTACTCACTATTTCATTGGTTTCAATTTTGTTTTCACATATTTTTTCTTATTTATTAATTAGAAAAAATATTTTTTTTTTTTTTTAAATAAAATTAGCTTAGGTTACTCCTTATAACAATAGCAATAGCCATTTCAGAGATTAGCCGGAACAGACAGACAAACAGATAAAAAAAATTTAAATTATGTTTTGATGTATCTTATTAACTCATTAACTTTCATATGTATTTAGTTAAGAGCTGTTAATTTGATATTACAAACGGACATTTAATTTCAATTTAATTTATTTGTATGTATAAACCAATCGTGGACGTCGATGTAGGTGTAAAGTGATGTCTGATTCAAAGAATAATACTATAAAATAATAAATGTAGCAAATGCTAAAAAGAACATAAAAATGTAAGTTTCCACAGGCTTTCATATAAGGGCCAAAACATATAATCACATGGCGTAATAGTTATGACGAAGCGTCGTAAAAATCTACGACGAGTATTGTGATGTATTATGACGTGACGTCCGCATTACCTTACGGCGTCGTTTATATATAAAAGTTCTGTGGTCGCGTTTTAAAAATCTATGACATAAATTGTAAAATAATTACGTGGCGACATCCACCGTGGCATATTACGGCGTCATAAAATGTTACTACGGTGCGTCGTGAAAATTTGCAACGTGCATCGTGAAAACTTACGACACGACGTCCGCCGTGGCAAATTTGTATTGTAGTCCAAGTAGTTGATTTTCACGACGCTATGTCGTAACGAAGCGTTGTAGCATTCTACGATGCCACAGCTAACATGGAAATGTGTTCCGGCCGATATGTAGGTAAAGACGTAAGTAAAGTTACTCTAACGGCTGTGACTTTATAAGTTCTTGCACACTTAGTTTCTATTAAATTACGTTTAGATAAGCGCGGGATTACGCTTCCAATTTATTACCTTGAACGTCGTTAGCGTAAGTGAAGATACATTTGTTATAAAATACGACGTCACGGAATACGAACTTTAGTTCATTGCGGGATTTGGATTTAAAGCTACTCTGTGTAAACATTGGCGACGTTGGATTGAAAACGCGGTTCATAAAACGAACGCTTTAATCTTTTAAGCTCTTGGCGTAAGCGGATTGAGGGATAAATAGTTCCAGGCTGTCTATTAAAATTGGAATGATGTAGTAAAAATCCGTGAAATTATGTTTATACTGTATTTTTAAGAGTCGTCTATTTAAGTGGATTTATCCAATAAATTTATGTATTGTTGATATTCTTGAATACTCGAATGGAAAAGAATGCAGTATTGCTGAGGCTTAATGATGAACTGTCACTATCAAAATATATCTCATTCTGACAGTTGATTACGGATTATTTAGTAAAACGTTACATGTTAAAATGGCATATTTTGATAGCGATAGTGTAAAGTGATAATCAGGCTGGTGAGTTTTGCTTACGGACTTACGTATGTACGTAAGTTGCTTACCTTTATGTGAACGAACTTACATTAAAAAATAAACTTACGTTCTGTACATGTATAACCAGATAACAGAGTTGCTTAAATAAATAATCGTAAGTAGCCTTCGTAATTTAGATACAAGAATAAAATTTACATTTACATGTACGAAAACTTGGCTAGCTTGTTAGTTTGGACATTCAAATTGCCGCCAGTGATTTGGGCACCTTACCTCACTGCGACATCGATAGCTATTTAGCGTTAATATAGTTATTTTTAATTTTATTTTAATGTTTTTTAGAGTATAATAAATATTTCTATCAGCTACAAAATTTTAAAATCACTTTTATTTTCATTTTACTACATGTCAATAATTATCAAAATTAATAACATGATAACAATACTAAATTTTGTAAATAATTATTGCTATTTTAAAATTACGTTTTGAATAGACAATTGACATCCAAACAATTCGGTTGATTTTAAGCTCATCATACATTTTTGTTCAAAACTTTAAAAAAGTCGTCGAGTCTACAAGTGACCGGAAAGCTGGAGCCTCCTTGGCTACCAAATCAGTTTGGCCTTTCAAAGAGGCAATGCCACCAGTGTTTTGGGCACTTTGCCTTACTACAATGACATCGATAGATTTGTAGGTTTTATATAGTTTAATTTTTGCTTTGTTTGATTCATCTTTTAATATTTTTATTGTGTTTTTTTTTCTTTTCACATTGTTTAATTTCAGTGAGAATAATAAATTATGTACAATAAGTATAAACATTTAATAATAGGCAATATAATTTTTTCTCAATTCAAAACTGCATCTTTCAAAACTTAAGATAAAGACAGGAATATATTCTTAAGCGACTTACAAATGAATGGAGTTCTTATATGCAAAGAAGAACGGATTTATTCATGAGACTTCTGGCAACAAAGCAAGGAATACGAAATAAGTGAAGTTTGACTTCGTAATAAATCCACTTCGCAAAATGAAAATGATAAGTGCTTGTATAAAATTTAAAACAAATATTAATCTCTTACTAGCTTTATTAAAACAATCGTAGTTATCGTTTTACTGTTTTGTTTATGTTACATTATTATTTTTGAATTTGTGATACTTTATGAAGTATAACAAATTATATACTTCTCTATAGAAATAGTATATTAAAATCAATATAAGGAGGATATAATCATTACAATCTTTATTCGTTATAATTATTTTACTTTTGCAGAAAAAAGGCTGGGTTATTATACTCATTGGAAACAATACTAAAATATTGACAACAATTACATTTTTAAAACTTTAGTCTCGAGATCGAGTTAATACAATATTGTAATTTAGTAACATATACGTCGTAAGTAGTTACGAAAGCTGTGAATTTCAAAAATAAGGCACTGATAAAATATTTTTGCAGGTGTAAAGCGGTAGATATAAGATATGTAAACATTTATGAAACTCTGAAAGCAAAACTTATAAGTGTAATTCTCGTGTAATATTTGATTCATTAATGAATAGACAATGTATGCACGCCATGCCCTACCTAATCTAAAAATCGTTTTAACATATATGAAACGAATTAGTTTAATTGAATATGAGATTTATTATTAAGTCGAAATAATCATTAATTAAATAAATCACAAAATTATAAGTAACAAAATATTATTCTTAGTGCGATATAAGGCATTTTTGTTTTAAGATTAATCTAATTTTTATATTTAATAATTAATTAATTTAATAATGGCAACAATGTAATTAATAAAATATATAAATTGGTATGAAGATCTTATTTTAATTTTGAACGAGATAATCCCATTTTATCATATCATAATCAATGGTAAAAGACTTGAATCAAATAAGATCAATAAGACAATAAGAGATGAACAAAAGGCTTCAAAAGGGTTTTTATGTTTGTTTAAGATATTCTTTTTTAATCATATCAGAGCCCATTTCACCAATCATAATCGTTGGAGCATTCGTGTTTCCACTAGTAATTGAAGGCATTACGCTAGCATCTATCACACGTAATTTTTTTATTCCGTGGACCTTCAAGAAGTTATTAACAACTGAGTCTTTTGGATTCGGTCCCATTTTTGCTGTACCAACTGGATGGAATACTGTTACACACATATTTAGTGCATAGCACTTCCAATAAAGGTCACTTTCAAATTCGTATTGATTACATTCTGATATATTAATTCTATGCCCAATAGCGTTTATAGACTGGAAATAAGGCGTTTCTATGATTTTTGTCAGCATTTTAATACCATCAACTATTGTTTGTAAGTCTGTGGCATTGTCAAAATAGTTAGCGTTTATTATCGGGTGATCGTATGGATTAGAGGTTTTTAAATATATTGATCCTCTGGAAAATGGATGTAAGAGATGAAAGTAGAATATGTACATTGCTTTCTTTGCATTTAATTGTATGACAGAGTTTCTTATTTCATCATGATAAACTGAAAAATATTCTTTAGCAGGTTGAGAATTTTTCCACGCAATCGCCATGTGACTTTGAAATTCAGGATATTCCATGGTTATGTTACGAGAGAAAAAAGTAGAAATATCACTAAAACTGTGTTGTGCTAGAAATCCAGTTTTATTATACATATACTTTGTTATTTCAAACATTTGTTCTGCTTGATTTTGCTCTCCTGGTTCATCTCCGTACACGATAATGGGAATATTATTATGATCTTGTAAATTTTTACCTACACTTGGTAAATTGACAACGCACGAAATATTTTTAGATAGTAAATGTTCTTCAGGGCCGATACCAGATAACATTAACAATTGTGGTGTATTTATTGATCCTGCGCTAAGTATTACTTCTATTTTTGCATAAAATGTTTTCTTTTCTCCAAAAATGTCGGCCTCAACTCCGTATACTTGCTTATCGTCATTGATTAATATTTTGGTTACGAATGCATTAGTAACAATTTTTAAATTTTTCCTATTTTTTATAGGTTCCAAATATGTTCTGTATGTACTGCATCTACGCCCGTTTGCAGCTGTTGATCTAATAATACCAGATACTCCTAATCCATCGAATTTGGCTGCATTAATATCCATCACGCGTTTAAAGCCCATTAAATCCCAAGATTCTAAAACCTTTTCTGTGATATCTCTATATGTACTATTGTATGTATTAACGACTTGTGGACCATCAAGTCCATATGTTTGTCTTACATCAGGATGTTCCAGTAATTCAATGTTTTGGAAACTTTCTGCTTTTCTGAAATAAAAATTAACATTTTCTGGACTCCAGCTTGGATTACCCATATTCTCCCAAGCCCGATAATCTTGATCCCTTCCTCTAATATAGATCATAGCGTTCATTGCGCTAGATCCACCAAGCATTTTTCCGCGTGGCCAAAAAACAGAACCACTCTTAAGAGCTTGATGTTTTACACCATCATTTTGAGTAAAATATTGCCAATCATATTCAGTTTGGAAAAGCGATTGCCACAAAAATGGTATCTGTAATAAATTTATTAATAAAATACTTCAAAAATGTAATCTAATTTGTAATTATAATGGCTTAATAAGTAAAACTACTCACATCTGACTCGATCGGAGGTTCAGACCCAGCCTCTAGGAGTAGTATTTTCCAGTCTTTTATTTCACTGAGTCGGTTCGCTACTACGCTACCGGCCGACCCTCCACCGACGATGATAAAATCGTAGGTTTCATGATCTAAGACAAATCGCACTTAATATATAGTTATAATTAGCAACATAAACTGTACTTTAATACTAATATCTGTACATAATATATTATTTTCGTAAAAACCTTATAGTAAAAATGCATTATAGAAACAAATACGTAATCGATATATTAATATGTGAAGCAAAAGCTTTGTACCGCTTTTTACAAAAATTGCGCAGACGGAAGAGTGCGATCTATCGCACACTTATTGTTTATGTAGTAAAGGAGAGAGAAATGCTAATATTTCTATTATTCATATAAAAGATTAAATCAATATAAAACGTTACACGTACTATCATGTATTTGATATGCACATACGAATGTTTATTGTTAAAGTCTGCGTTTGAGAATAGATTATCTGTGATCAATCTAGAAATCGGTTGAAAATTTGATGAACTACGGTCGAATTCCGATCCCTAGGCGACAACTAGTATATATAATGTCATCGTACCTCCGGAGTATGTAAAAGATTTTTCTGGCATGAAACATTGTGTTGCAGCTAGGAAATTTATTGCTGATGCAAACAGTTGCGGGGCCGCTCCCGTTGTTGTGGTACAAATATTGTTCCCATTTCTGAGGAAAGACAAATTTATTATTAATTGAATTGTATTTGCGTAATTAATCACTAATTTCAAACTTCATAAACAAGATAAATTAATTTAAAAAAATCAAAAACCTAACTGCGTAACAAGATCATCTGCAGTCAGAAGCAACGCATCTATATTAGGTTCGTCTAAAAGCCTATAAGTGAAAATCGTTACTAACCAACTTTAAATCGTTATAGATCCTAAACGGAAATTCTAATTGCAAAACGATATGAGTAACCTTAAATGATTTTTAATGAATAATAACTAGTAGTCATAAATGAGACTATATAAGGAATAATCGTTTTCTTACTGCCTCTTCCGTACCTCTTCCGTATATTACAGACTGGTACGCAGTGACAGCCAAATGCTTTGGCTGAAGTATTAATATATAACGCCAACTATGATTAAATCAATTCATTGAACTTAACATTACCTACATATATCTAACTTTATCTATTTTTAATCTTTACCTTCATGAAGATTCTTTAAACTTTAATATTTTAATTGAAAATCTAGTATTTTATTTTGCTTACTAAAGTCGTAACTATAAAATCGTTAAGCGCTATTTGGATGCTGATAAGCAATAATATGTCAACCCACAAAAAGTCAAATTCGAAGATATTGAAGTATTTTAAAATTACAACACCTTTTTAACATTATTTAAAGAAATTTCAAGTCATATAATGTAAATAAGTATGGAAAAAAGTTTCTTAATTTGATGTTCCGAATTTCAAGTGCGTTTCATATTTTGCAATTTATACAGGTATCTCAAATATTTGAGAAATTTCTTATTAGATAGCACATTAAATATATCAATCTGCTTTAAATTCATTATACCTTTTATCAAAATATAACAGAAAAGTTGGATATATACTTCTTCAAACAAATTTATTAAGAATAGGATTGATATTTTTAAACGCCATTTTCTCAAAATTAAGCCATTTATTGGTTATTTAGTTGTACAATACATATAAAGTAATGTAAGTGAATTCAGTCAGTCAGGTTTAATCGTATGTTCTAAATAGCGGGCGCTAAAAGGTTAAACGTAAAAAGTTTAGTTATATCGCTGAATGTGATTATAATCATTAATTACATATCAATCCCCTTTTTTTACATATTTTACAACAATGGACAATAAATGCTTCTTCGTTATTGTCAATCGCAAGGTTCCATTGAAAAAAAATCCATATAATTCGCATACACATTAGAGAATTTTTCAAATATTTATTCAATAACAAAAACAGTCACTTATACTTTTAAAACATAAAGACACTGCTATTATATGTGTTATAATTTATAAATCAAGGCGCACTTACAACATTTTAATCTGCTTGAACAAATTCAAAATAAGAACTACTATTAATAATTAAATTACATTTGCCTTTATAATATGTATCTTGGATTAAAAAAACTTAAATAATATATTCTTTTATGTGAGAAAACAATTCTAATTTATCGTTATATAAAAAAAATGTTAAATGGTTCATAATTTTATTTGACGTGGATTAGTCATAGTCATAGGATTAAATTATTTGAATTGAATTATATATACAAATAAATAAAATTATAGTGTCTGTTTGTAATTTCAAATTAACACTTTTTAATGGAATGCATACGAAACAACAACACACAATTTTTAAAAATTTGTCTGTCTGTCTGGCTGGACCGATTTTGACGGGACTTTAATTCACAGATAGCTAAAGTTATAAGGAGTATTTTAGAATATATATTAAAAATATATTGTATTTATTTAAATTATTAAATAAAAGAGAGGCGCGAAAACAAAATCTAAACCGATGAAATATTGAACATTATTTTAATATAATTTTATTTTCATTTTGGAGGGTAAATCTTACCTGATTCCTGGGGCGAAGATCTTGTTGTGTGGAGATTTGAACCCACTAAAGCCCCTGCGATGGCCTTCCTCAGCACGGAAATAGAGAGACCTCGAGATCGCTTGCGCATGCGCATCCGCTGCCCCTTCCGTGCAACGCTCCGCTAGTGGCTGGAGGAGCTCGTCGCAGGAGGGCAAACTGTGGTCTTGCCCTCCCTGCATCACTCGCTGGTGCGTACGGCAGTTCGAGGCCATCCCGGCTGCCGTCCTACTTGGGGATAATTTTTCCTTAAATTACTGCGGGGCCAGAAATCATAAAATCGCTCAATTATTATTATCTCTCGGTTAATTATTATTACGCGAGAATTATATTTGTAAGTTTTACTTTCGTTACTGACATAAGACAATTCTGTAACCTCGTAACAGTTATCTAGGTATCATTACGAAAGTTGTTACTGTCTGTGTATGTTTTGTTTTTTATGTACATCGTTATGGTCCGAGAATTCGTTAATGTTAGGTTTACGTCATTATCTGAATAACTTAACCTTTTTTGTGTGAGAAAAATATTTAAAAAATATGAGATGAAACATATATATAGTCAAATTCAAAGGTATTAATGTATTTCGATACTGCTTCTCCTTTTTAACATTATTCAAAAATATTTCAAATCATATAAACTAAACAAGTACGGAAGAAAGTTTCTTAATTTAATGTTTCGAATCTCAAATGTATGTTTCATATTTTGCAATTAATACAATTATATCAAATACTTGAAAAACTTTTTATTAGATATCACATTAAATATATCTACATATAGACGCTGACAAGCAATACTGTATCAAGCCACACGGACTTCGTTTTGAGAAAATCGCGTCTAAACATGTCAAACCTATTCTTAATAAATTTGTTTGAAGACGTATTTTCATTCATCTTTTCTTTACTATTTTGATAAAATGTATATTGAATCAAAAGCAGATAGATTTATTTCATATGTTATCTAATAATAAGTTTTTAAATATTTGAAATTATTTTATAAATTGCAAAATATGGAACGCACCTGAAATTCGAAACATTGAGTTAAGAAACTATTTTCCATATTTATTTAGTTTAGATGACTTGAATTTTTTTGAATAACATTAAATAGGTGACGTAGTATCAAAATACATAAATATCTCCAAATTTGTCTTTTTGTGGGTTGACACATTATTGCTTATCAGCATCCATATATGTATGCTTTTAACTTATTATACCTTTTATCAAAACACAAAAGAAGGGATGAATATATACTTCTTGAAACAAATTGATTAAAAATATGTTTGACATATTTAGATGCCATTTTCTTAAAATAAAGTCCGTGCGGCTTGATTGATTTTATTGCTTATCACCTCCATATATGAGAATTGTATTAAAAAACCTAAATCTATACATATAAAATTAGTAGAGTAAACCCCTGAAGCTACAAACCGGTCAAGTGTAAGTTGTAAGTAAAAATTTATTTTTTATACCCGAAAGTATAGCGACATCTAGTAGCAAATATTTACATAAATTACAAGGAAACTTTGGCGTTATTTTAAATTTGTTTAGCAAGCGCTACTTATTGGTCAATATTGAAAATTATTTATTAAATTTATCTCAAAATATTAATATTAAAACCATATACGATTATGAAATCTAACGTGCGATAAAATGAGACAAAATACATTATAGGTACAGTGTTCCTTATTTATTTTGCAAACACGAACGATTAATATTTAAAAACCTATACATGTTTCGTTATTGCATTGACAAAATGATAACAGAAAACCATGAATTTGAGTAATTTTATTTTCTAAAAAGCGCTATCTTCATGCACATAAATTTGAATTTATGAACGTACTTTTGTGTTTTGATATTATATATGTTATAGGTTAATCGGTCATTATTCATAATGCCCATATTCCACAGTGTAATTTGGAGACTCGGTAGCGCCTGCCAAGTTGAGCAAAAAAGCGGCTAGGTCGTACCATCCTTTTCCCGAAAGAGTTCATGCTATTTTCGACCACATATATAACTTTTTTGTGGATAAGACTGCATACCTGAATTTTTGCACGAATTTGTGATACCTACACGGTGCATATACGGTATGATAGATTGACTTGGCTACCGCATCACAATACAATGTACTACACAAATAATACATATTATATTAAATTAATCTGTTTAGTGATAATTCAATCTATCTATTTAAAACATAAAAGATTTTTAACATCCATATGGTCACTATTAGATGTTGTTAGGTTTGTTTATTACGTAATAACTTAACCGAATAAATTGACCAATTTGGTATTACATGGATGTCACAACTTTTGATAGTAGAAAAAACGAGTTGCGAGACTTGGTTTCTTTACAATTTAATGGCATATCTTAGAAATCAAAATACGTAATCTTGTTTCTTTGAACTTTTGAACAAAAGTTGAGTTTGTTTTTTGAACAAAAGTTATCAACGAATTGAGAACCTCCTCGTTTTTGGAAGCCGGTTAATATAATGAATCGAATTCAGATATTTGGAAGTATTTATTTATTTGATACAATATTGGAGGCAACACCATAAGTGGTTACTCTTTATCACGATCACGAGACAAAACGACAATATTTTTCTTCGAAAGAGTATTGGAAAGTATCAACGGAATAACTTTCCTATTTACAAGGATAAGCGAAAATCATTCAACTATGTATATATAGATGCTTATATGCAATATTGGTCAAACCTCACGGACTTCGTTTTGAGAAAATGGCGTCTAAAGATGTCAAACCTATTCTGAATTAATTTTTTTTAGAGACGCATATTTTTTCCATTCTTTCTTTTCTATTTTGATAAAATTTAAAGTAAGTTAAAAAAAAGGTTAGTATATTAAAAACTTTTTTCTAATAATATGTTTTTCAAATATATGAGATTATTGTATAAATTGCAAGATATGGAACGTACTTGAAATTCATAACATTAAATATAGAAACTTTTTTCCGTACTTATATAGTTTAGATGACTTACATTTTTTTAAATATTTATTATATTTAAAAAAAATCATCATTCATCTAATGATTTCAAGGTATTTTAGGTAATGCAATATCAGAATAAATCAATATCTCTAATGTATTTTGACTTTTTGTGGGTTAATACGTTATTGCTAATCAGCACCCATTTTAATTACATTCAACTCTGTGCGCAAGCTACATTTAGTATTCAATCTCTAGTACAATGCTCTTACAAATACAAAATTTATTATCTTATTCATCGCGACTTCACTTATTTATGGATTGATTGTTATGTTAGTACGAACGTCCATTGTTTAAAGCTTGTATAAGATTTGGCTTGGTCGGGGATGTATCTCTCTCTCTTTTACACAAATATCTCACAGGAAATCGGTGTATAATAGCAAAATTTCTCCCTCTACTGCAATAAAAAAAAATAAGAGTGAATGTCAAATATAATTAATAATAATATAATATTATTATTATTTTGTACGCGCAGGTTATAGGTCTCTTATAAATCAAAATATTCTAATTCTATAATTAATTTTTTTTTCTATCGATAGAAATAATTAAATGAAACATTGTAGAGGAAATGTTAAAAAATTTAAACTACTCGAATAATGAAATTCCTATAAGCTATATTGTTACAATTTTAATCAAAATTTTTCATTCTTTAAAATGGACCATCAAATGAAAAAAATATTCGATCAGTTAGAAACACAAAAAAATTAACAAATGAACAGCGAGTCTCATAAATTCTTCTCGCGTCAGATGGATCGTCACTCGATTTGCAACCCTTTCTCATCGAAATAGAACGCCTTTTTTTCTTTTTTCCCGCGAGTTATTTTGGGAAGAATGGCCGATGTTTCGAAAGCTGTAAAACAAATTTGTGTGGCATCAAATGTGGTAGGCATCTATTAAAGTGAATTTTGATTGCTTCAGTTTAATTTCGACTCGTATTGCCTATTAAACGTTATTTTGTTGGTTTTTGGTACGTTTACGTTTTAATGGTATCGTTTGCTTTCGAAATATCGGTGATGAAATAAAGTATTAGGGTTTTATTTTTAACGTGATATTTGGTTTCATGTATAGCCAGAACGTCCATTTAAAACTATTTTAGTAATCTATATGAAATTTAAATAGAACTCGATCGTCGTAAAAAATTTTCACAACTAAATTGATTTGATATTCTTGGGATTCGCTTCTTCTTTGTGTTGTGATATAAATAAATATAAGACTTTTAGCAAAAAATGCGAACTGACTTCAAAAGCGAAATACGTAATTCGTTCATTCGTAATTGAAATACATATTTTTTGTAATTATTTGGATTTAAAAACCAAACTATTAAAATGATTTTGATGAAAATTCTAAAGGAGTAATCCGGAATAGAACAGATCAGGTTAACTCGTATTTTGTAAGTGTATGTATTCAAACAAAAAAAAGCATTAACTAAATCTACCAAGCCATTTTTGAGTAATCGGTGAACATGCATAGAAAAGTCCCCGGCGAATTGAGAACCTCCTACTATTTTGGAAGTCGTTTAAAAATAACTTTGCTTTACTAATAACTGCCCACACTGGAAGATTCTCATTTAATTTAATATCGAGAGGTTGAAAAACTTGGCTAGTATAAATAGACTAAGTCAAGGACGTTCGCAAATAGTTTCCGGTCAGAGGCTCTATTATTTAATTTTGGCAAAGCGCCGAAACTACGTCTATATAGACCTCATGCGATCATTTATCTTGTGTCGATAGTTCATGCCTCATAAAACCTTAACTTTAGGGTGCCGCATCAGAAAGATGAAAGGGAGCTTTCACGATGCGAGGTTATTGACGGTAGATTTATATGAATAATGATCAACAATTACGTTATCAATAGAAACACATACGATTCTAATGAACAAAATCTGTGGTCTACACTAATATGTTCACAGCTATACTAATCTCAGCAAGCGTTGATGGCATTCAATAAGGAATGTTTTATGGGAGAAAAGTAGCAAGTTAAAAATGTCACCCAAATTAGCAAGTTCTGTAATGCGCGTAAATGTGAACACATCTAGATATTATTAAAAACAAACTTTTGCTCGCGGCTTTGTTCGCGTTGAAGTATGTTTTGTTATACCGAAAGACTTTAATCTGGGCAGGCCAGGGTTTAGACCAGCTTAGTGGGTCATGGCCCGATCCGCAGGAGACGACCGGGAGAAAGCAGCCGGGTTTATGCGCATTTTCTCCGACATACCACCGGGGCAAGTGAGTTCTCTCGGTGCCTGGAAGCACTCTCTAGGTGAAAAAAGTCTCTAGAGGTGGACCAAACATTAAGGCGTCAGGGTAGCTTGTGCAAGCGATCCTTTGGCGCCCTGCTGCGACGATGAGGGCCCCGCTAGGTTTTAGTGGGTAGTCTGGTGCATTTGTCATAACCAAAATGATTTTAAAATTGAATTTAACAAGATATCTTTATCACAAATCTACTTTACTAATGTAAACAGTACCCTTACATTATTACTGTACAAAGAGTTTTACTTATTTTATTTTATATCCTTTTTATAGCTCGCCTCACTCAGTTTAATACATAATGTACACAGAGTAATTTACACTGTTTATTATACAAGGTCAAGAATTATATCCCTTACTTATCGTTTGATATTGCATTTTAATGAATATATTATCTAAATAATTTTATTTGAAATAGAATGGACGGCGCAGTTATTCTTTACTACTTTATACTATGTATAGATTATTTTAAATTGTAGTGATTTTATCACATTCGTCATTTCAATTAATTACCCATTAATGATAAGTTTTATAATTGTGTTTCAAATACAAGTTTTGTTAAATTACTATATTAACATATTTCATCGTACCTCGCCCAAGTCGCGTGCAAAACATAATTACATATACTTAGAGGTATGAAAATATTATATAAAATTTTACAAGCAGTAAATAAATAATAAGTACTTTATCTATACACTTGTTTCAAAGATAAATTAAAACCTTGGCCTAGTGCGTCCCTTTTTACCATACAATATCATAACTAGATAAGATAAAACGTAACAAAGGAGTTTCGTATTTGCGCCATTTGACGTTGAAACCTGAGCCGAGGCGGAGAAAAAATTCTACAAAGAGTTGTCTTTCCATCTCGTCCAATGTACAGCTGACCGGAGGGCTACCTTAGCCAGTACATGAATTTGGTATTCAATAAAAACTTAAAAAAATAAACCGACTTCGAAAACGAAATAAGTGTACTAAAAAGAAAAAAATAAATATTTTCTGCAACATTTTTAAGTCGATGCCAAGTAAAAGATTCTAAAAGTCATATCTTTTACATGCCATTTACTGGCACCGACTTTCATGCTATCAGGAATACCAAAATCGGTATAGGTGTGCTTATAATATTTAAAGAGATCCTTCAATTTCTCCAGGATTCGAGTATCAGATCCTGACTTGATGGTATTGGGACTAACTTGGAACACTTAAAAAAAACGAGATCAAAATTGAGAATAACGGAGAAATCTGCAGATTTCGGTTCTAATCTGTATACAAGCAAACCTTATTTGGTAAAACTATTTATTCTCCTATTAGTTATGTAGGAGGGAGAGTCGAGATGGTCTAGTTGTAAGAAATCATCGATCTCAACCAATGATCGCGTGTTCAATCCCCGGCTAGGACCGCTGTGGTTTCGAGTGCTAAATTTGAAAAAAATCCCGAGGAAACCAGCATGTGCCGGAAGAAATCCTTACACAAGTATATCCTAACCCGTAGTGGCGCAGCGTGGTGCATTAAGCTTTAAACCTTCTCATCAATAGGAGAGGAGGCATTTGCCCAGCAGCGGGACTTATACTTTCTTTATTATGTAGGAGAAATCAAAGTTGGACTATTAGAACGCAGTCACAAAATTCGTGTTGAGCGGTTTTATCAGTAAACTGCTGCTGTTTGTATCACTTTACTGTAGTAAAGTGACCTTATATTGTGATCACATACATTAAAAAAATTGATTCGATATACATTAATTTACATAACATTAAAATGCTATCACATTTCAACTTTTTTTTATCTTTTTTATATGATCAATTTGGAATTGTAGACTTGTTATACTAATATGATTTTGTACTATTAAACAAATAGTAAAGTTGACATTGTTATCAGAATACATCAATATCTTCGATTCTGACTTTTTGTGGGTTGATATATTATTGCTTATCAGCAGCCGTATATCAAGTTTGCATGACGACAACAATTTTTGGCTCTTCAGGTCACGTGTATATCAATTTTATTAATAGTTGGCATATAAATATACACACGTTACACAGAAACCAATAAATTACAAGCAAAAAAAAACATGTGATTGGAATTCCCTTACAACGAAGTGTACATACAATAAATAATATAAAAATACCTGTATTCATGTTGATAAAAGGCTTCTCCGATTACACGAAATTTGAGGAAAGCTTAAAGCTTAACGCTTTACATTTTATAGCGTCGGTGTGAAAATATAACAAAGTATTTTTACGACGAAACTTTTGTAAGCTGTAAGCTCCACGTCAGCAGAGTATCAGTAATAGAGAACATTTAACATATTTTCTGATAAAATGTATAAAACGCGTTCTCCAAATTTCTTTTCTTTCAATCTTCAGTCGTCTTTTCATTATTTCACTCAATTTGTAATTGGATGCTAATAAGCAACAACGCATCAACCCACAAAACTCAAATTAGGAGATATTGATGTATTCTTATAATGCGTTACTTATTTAAATTTATGTATATTAAAAAAATTCTTAATTTAATATTTCGAATTTGGAATGAGTTCCATATTTTGCAATTTATACAATAATCTCAGATATTTAAAAAACTCATTATTAGATAAAAGTTTTTTCTGTTTTAATTCACTCTATATTTTAACAAAATAGATAAGAAAAGAAAGATATATACAAACTCTTCTTCTTCAAACAAATTTATAAAGAATAGGTTGGACATGCTTAGACGCCATTTTCCCTTAACGAAGTCCACGTGGCACGACATAGTATTGCTTATCAGTGTCTAATTGTAAAACTGTTTAAATCTGGCATATTTGATAGGGACCGTTTTTAACTGACTTAAAAAATGAGGTTGTAAATTCGTAGCGTATGTTTTTTAATGTTTGTTACCTCTAAACCCCGACGTCTTTTAATCGATTTCGAATATTCTTTTTTATTCGAAATAATATACTTTTAGATTGATTCAAAATTTAATTTTTGTGAAAAACGGTTCTGTTTGGTTTCTTAAATCAAAATAACTGGATTATATATTTTAAAATTTCGCGATTTATACTATTCATATTTAATATAACAAGCTGACTTTAGACGTGTACCACGACGGATGCAACTTCGTCGAAACGTCGGGAAATAAGAAGATATTACTACCATTAGTTACCGCGATAAGATAAGAAGAAGTTGTAGTAAATATGAACAAAATAACTGGAATTAGTAAGTCATTCTCCAGTTTTAATTTTTTTTAATCTTAGTTATTTTCATTAAAATATTTGACATTTCAAATGTTTATAATTTTCACATAGGTTGGAACACGCCGATTTCAACCGATTCAATCCACGGCTGATTATTCCAGTACAAATTTTTTTGTTTTTAAAATTGTTGCTTTTTATGTAAATAAAATAATTCAGTTATTAATAGTCATTACGTAATAGGATATTATTAATTAATTATAGATATTAATGTATGTATATTTTGTTGTCTTTATAAAATTATGTATTTTGTTTTGCGTTTTAAGTGATTGATTTAACTTTAACTTTATGTCTTCAGTGTTTGTTCTAAATAAAACTTTTTTTCTTTCCTAAATTCGTGTTTCAATTCATCTCGAGTTGTCAACTTGCATGTACCGGGAGAAATTCAGACATATCCGTCAATCCGCAGCGGAGCAGCGTTGTTGATTAAGCTCTAAAACCTTCTCCTTAATACAAGAGGAGGCCTTCGCCCAGCAGTGGGACATTTACTTTACTTTCTTGGTACCACTAATTGTTACATCATTTTCTTGATATCATTTCTAGTTCTTTATAATCTATTGATTGCTATTTTCAGTGTCCATATAATATACAAGCGAACCCTCGCGGCTTCAGTTGCGCTTAATATACGACTTTTATACAAACTTCCAACCTCCGTGTTACTTAGAAGTCGAATTTTGCAAAATTCCGCCTTAGTGAACTTCTCCGTTAAAAAATTTGACACTCCTAGCAATTGTAGTTTCTGAGATTTCGTGAGGAGTAAGTGAGTACCTTTCGCTTTAATATATATATATACAACAAATAAATTTTTAATTAATTAGTTTAAAAATCAAACAGATCGAATTCGTGAATCAGATCAAATGTTCTGTAAAACAAAAGACACGAACACGTGTTAAAAACGGTAATAAAAGCGGTGCCTTTAAAAGGTTTGTGTTTGTTTTTAATTTCTACCGTGACCTGGTAAAACACATTTCTCGGGCAGAGCTTTAAATGTAGTTGCTTTGTTAATTCGAACCACAAGGGATCTGGTGTCGAGTCGGATGTAATTAAAATCGAGAACTGCGTTAATAAAAAAAAAATTAGCACAACAGCTGCTTCGTTCGTTGTTACCGGTTATTGTTCAAACGAACGATTCAAACAAAACAACTTCGAAAGGCGATTCTCGATTCGTTGTGTATAAGATTTTTTAATAGTTAAACTCATGTCTCCGTCATTTATTAAACGATATGGATTCATATTTCATTGCAATTTTTATAATTAAAAGAATTAACATAAATTGAATATTCAAAATAAACCCCCACAATCTATTCATATAAATAAAACGATTATACGACTCTATTAAATTATGTTTATCTAATAAGCTGTAATCATTTTTGGTTCAATTTTGGATGTCAAATATTTATGTATTTCAATTTCATTTACAGTAAAAAATATACTTTATCTTGAATTTATTCTATTGCTGTGAGAAATTTCATGTTAAAATACCAGATTAGCAGAGCACCATTATTAAAAAATAAATAAATAAAATTTTTGCAAAATTACCTAATTACTTTATTTATTTTTATTCAGCACTGGCGACAATTCTTGTAACACAACGGGAGTGGCAATCGACCTATTTGAATCAGCACTACATTTTGTAGCTACAACACAATGTTTCATGTCAGACTCGTATGAATATACCACAGGTAAGGTTAAAACTGTAAAATGCTAAAATATAAATAAATACGTGTACGTGTGCATGTACGTATTTAAGAGAACCGAGCAAAACAATTTTTAAGTTAGCAAAGTGTATATTAAAACTAAAATTATATTTAAATATAATTAATAGATTTCAAATTTAAATTTTGACATATTGTAATAGATCAATTAAATGATAAGCACTTCAAAGTTTGATTTCAGATTCGATCAATTTACAAATTACTTTTCTAAAAACCGGATAATAAATAAATAAATAAATAAATAAAACAATATCGCATGTCTTAGCACGAACGCGGTTAAGCTATTTTTTTTCTTACATTTTTAACTATCCATTATAGTGCTTCCAATCTGTTACAATATTTAGTCTGTTATAAATTCACATCCGGCAGGGTACCTACACTTTTCGCGAGCCTCAGTAAAATATCAAACATTTGATATACCGATATTTTTGGTAAAATGGTTTTGGTTAATTTGTGTAAACGTGAAGACTAACAATAAACGAAACAAACGCATTCCTCATCATCATAATGGATTCGATGATATTGGTTAATTTTTTATGAGCTCATTTTTTGCATGACGAACGTGCTATGCATATATTGAAATATATATGAATTCGATATTATACCGATATATCGCAATTAAAAATATCGATGATACAGTTATATACTTTGTACGAGGAAGCAGATTTTGTGTTGAGTTGTCGATCGAGTGTCATTTACGTCTTTGTGTTAATATTTTCAAACATCTCAAATTATACGGCAATTTAATTATGTATATAGCAAAATTGTGCGCATTCCATTTAAAATGCGTCTGCGCAAGTAATTAACTTTTTGCACTCAAGAATAACAAACTTTAAATAAGTCAGGTAAGCAGATCTTTTAAAGATTAAACTCATACCATTAACTGCATAATTATTAGAAATTTGATGACGTAATAATAAGCAAAGTTTTGAATATAATGTTCGATTTATTTAAATACAAAATATTAATAAAAACTGTACTTAATATGATTGAGTAAATCATTCTCACATTATCTGAAAATAAGTCGAATCGATTAGGACCGGGTTGTCAAAAAGGAGACATAGTGACTTTTACCGTTAGTAGCCAAATTGGCTATGCCGATTATAAAAATCGTTTTTAGTCAAATATTGAAAATGGTAAATAATATTGGAATTTTATAAACATTATCTCTTTTTATCAGAAGTTTTTAGATACCCTTTATGCTGACTCGCAAATTACTTTATATTCGATATTTTTTATCTCATTTTCAAGTGAATGATCATTCTTCCTATCTCGATATAGATCATGTCCGAATATTTTTAACTCCCGACCCAAAATGTTATAAGTTTGACGTGTGTTTATAGAATGCACATTTGAGAATATTGCTCTCTGATGAATGGATCAATTTTGATACGGATTTCTTTGTTTGAAAGCTGTTGTAATTATACTACTAAATAATAGGATATATAGTTTGAACAGTTTATTTAATACGACAGATGGAAAAGGAATGACAATACAATAAATGTCAATTATAGAACAACGGTACAAAGTAGGTTTGAATACATATAAAAATAGCCAGTGTCACAAGTGGATCATGTACTGAATAATTATGTTTACTTTCTTTCAACAAAAGCTAATGTAATTCCAAATGGTTTTTTGCTATAATAGACGAAGATCGACATTTCGAGATTATCAGCTTTTTTACTCATTAAATGGATCTGAGGTACTTCTACTGGTCTAATCGATTCGAAATTTCCTAAAGCGAGATTAAAAATAAAATACTTGCGTTACATTGGCCTGATACTTCACTGTCATCCAGAATCAACAGGATATACATCTCCTCAACAAATTTCAGCAGAAGTATAGTGTTGGGTTAGCCCCAACGAAATAAACAATAAATAGACTCTCGGAAGTTTTTTTTTTATTTAAAAATTTTATAATTTATAAACAGTTTAATGTTTCTGAAACATTTATCTAGCAATGTACTAATATTATAAAGCTGAAGAGTTTGTTTATTTGTTGAACGCGCTAATCTCTGGAACTACTGGTTGATATTGAAAAAATCTTTTTGTTTTAGATAGTTTATTTATTCAGGCTTTTTTTTCTTTATAATATTAATATAGGTTAAAAATCAAAGTAATGGGACAGCCCGTTTATTTATAATATTACCCATATTATAGGCTATATTACGTCACGCTACGACTCATAGGAGCGAAGCAGTAACCATAAATGCGAGCGAAACCGCAATGGATAGCTAGTGTTTATATAATTTTAAAAAGGAAATTGTTGTGAGTTAATCCGTAATAGGTAAATGTGCTCTAAGTAGATTCCGCGGCTAATTTTAAACATGTATATTTAGCGAAATGGACGCCAGTTAACGAGATTTCTAGCGGCGGTGTACTCGTAACAGCTAATAACCGACGTGCTTGCGAGTAAAGGCATTTTTGCTTTGTTCCAGATAA
Source organism: Hypolimnas misippus (assembly GCA_037950945.1). Lineage (NCBI taxonomy): Eukaryota > Metazoa > Arthropoda > Insecta > Lepidoptera > Nymphalidae > Hypolimnas > Hypolimnas misippus. The sequence goes on along the minus strand of JBBEEQ010000029.1, from coordinate 4,892,851 downwards.
CTTATCACTTTGAAATATTTCATTATAGGTTTTAATTCTTGGTTATAGCGAAATTGCTGGCATTTTTTTATGTTCTATGTCACGTATTTCGTTAAAATTTTATCCATGTAATTTTGGGTGATTTGGATCGATAGATACTTTCACTGATTTACAATAAAAAAAATAATCATCTTGTAAAAGTTTCAGCGTACTTACTTCTTTGTTACTATCTAATTTTTCACTTATTTTTTTTTATTGATTAAGTGCACGAAGAAAGTAAAGAAACCGATGTAGCACGAACGTGAATTTAATTGAATGTTAAATAAACAATACAGAATTTAAACAATGGAATTTTAGGTTTTTTTTGTATCCTCAAGTGTAAAATTAAAACGTTTCAATGTACAATATAAATGGTTTTTTATCTCAAGGTTTTTTAATTATAATTAATATTCTTTGAAGTATAAAAAATAAGTTCGTAAAAGAGGAACATTGGGGATAAGAGACTAGTTTCACGATATCATTGAGACGAAAAATCATTAAATTTTATAAATAAATAATGCTTTTTTAATATGTAGTTATGATGACATTTTTTACGTGATATAATTTTTTTTATATGTACAAAATTAAATTTGAAATGTTCCATATTAAAGTTTTTTTTATTGTGTATCCAAAAATGTGTAATTTTATTGCAATTAATTATTGAGGAGTCCTCTAGGTGTTACAGCAACAGTTCCTCTTTACATGCATTGTGACGAGCAAAAATTGCTTAGCATTAAAATATACGAGTTACTATAAAAATTAGTAGACTTCTCCAGGTTTCCAGCATTACATCTTGACTTAATGACAATGGCACCGTCTTGGAAGTAAACTCCTAGAAAAAAAAGTGATTAAATTTTCAAAGTCGGTTCAAACAAAAAATTAATAATACATACAGCCGAATATAGAACATCCATTTCTTTAAAGACGATTAAAATTCGCGCAATTTCCTTTTTTTTTTTAATAATTTGCATAAGATAATTACTTATTGTGGCCTACTACGAACTATATTTTATGAAAACAATTTTATTGAAAACAAATTAAACACGAGCCGTTTATTTTTAAAGAATATTACGCCTAATCTACATTATCCGCAGGGTCACAAACTGTGTAAATATAAACGAAAATTGTTGAGTTTAGATAACTTTTTGTATCTAATACAATATAAAGGCAACTGTAAATAATTCTACATACATAGTTCTTACTGCCTCTCTTTGTGTAGGACGATTAAAATGTCTTTGTAAGTATGTCGTTTTTTAGTAATGTAAGTAAGTATAGGGAAATATATATTTATATTTTATTACTTATATATATTTAATTACAAGTTATTTCAAAGATTTTTGGTGAAGTGATTTTTAAGTTTTATTTTGTGTTTACAAGAATTATGTGTGTTTTAATAGATAAGTGCTATAATTAATTTGTCTTAAAATATATTGACGTTTGCCTTTTAATTTTAAATGTTAAAGTTAAGAAAAACTGCATTAAAAGATTTATAAAAAAAACTCTACTCGACCTAGGAATCAAAACTAGTAATTTTCTTTTAAGAAGTGTCTTATGATGTTAGTTCTTAATGCAGAAATAATTTTACTGCAGAATAGAATAGGTTATGAAAAAAATGTTAGTGTGTAATTCTCGGTATATAATAAGAAAGTGCATTAATAACAATGAATAAAGACAGTATTCGAGCAATCATTTATTGTTAAAAGTCAAACAAATTTTTGTAGAAATGAAAGATTTATTCCATTTGATATCTTCATTAACTGGTGGTGTCGTTAAAGGTCAACTGCGTAGTGTTTCACGTGAAACACAACACAGTTGATAGTACGACAAATTCTTCTAACTTCAACGTGTAGACTATCATATAAAATAGGTGTATCAATTCGAAAATTCGGTCGATTACTGTTGTCAAAAAATAAACACTTATATGATCATCTGACGGTAAAATCTACAAGAAAAGTCGAGAGCATAAGTATAATATTTAAAATATTTTATTTTTTTATTCAGCAGTGGCAATAATTCTTGTGCCACAACAACAGGATCTGCCCCCCAGCTATTTGCATCAGCACTACATTTCCTATCTGCAACACAATGTTTCGTGCCAGATGACTCGCAGGAATATACCGGAGGTAAGATGAAAATGTAAATATCGTAAATTTGATCAAATTCGATCAATTAAATTCTTTGAATTTCAATTACATTAAATTTGTAATGGTTAAATTAAGCTAACGTAATCGGGATAAATGTTATAATTCACTAAGATCTGTTCAAATCTTTGAAGGTTTGAAGCTTTGTTCCTAGTTTGTTAATAGAATCTGAGCAACTTCTTTTCGCTTACTCGACTCGAAATTTACCAAAATCGTAACCTGATGCTGCAGCATCCTCTGGGATCATCAGGCTAGGTTTTGTATCCTTTACCAAATTGCAGCAAAGTATTGTCGTGTTGGGGCTCATTGAAAAGGCCTCAATAAATAGATTGTAGGTTTTTTTAATTAACAATTTTATATTATTTTAGATTATGAATACTACGACTTTATTATAGTCGGTGGAGGGTCAGCTGGTAGTGTAGTAGCGAACCGACTGAGTGAAATAAACGATTGGAAAATTTTACTTCTCGAAGCTGGGTCTAAACCTCCAATTGAATCTGATGCAAGTATAATAATTATACTAAACATGATTCGTATTTCTTAATTTCTCTTAATTTTTTCATAAAAAAACTCTTCGTTTTTTTAAATAGAATCATAAACTTATTTACAGATACCGTACTTGGCCAATACTCTAGGACATACTAAATATGATTGGGAATACTTTACGCACAATGATGGTGTCAGACACCAAGCTCTAAAAAACGGGTCTGTTTACTGGCCTCGCGGCAAAATGCTGGGTGGATGTAGCTCAATTAATGGTATGTTCTATATAAGAGGCAGAGATCACGACTTTCAGGCTTGGCAGAATGCAGGTAATCCAAGCTGGAGTCCAGAAAATGTTAATTTTTATTACAGAAAAGCAGAGAGCTTTCAAAATATGAAATTACTAGAAGATGCTGCTATAAGACAAACATACGGCAATAGTGGCCCACAGGTCGTAAATAGATTTAATAGTACATACAGAAAGATTACAGAAAAGGTCTTAGAATCTTATGATTTCTTGGGCTTTAAACGCGTGAAAGATATTAATGTTGCCAAATTCAAAGGATTAGGACTCTCAAGTATATTTAGTGTGACTGCCGCAGACGGGTTGAGATACAGTACATACAAATCATATCTAGAACCTATCACTAATAGAAAGAAATTAAATATTGTCACTCATGCATTCGTAACTAAAATATTAATTAATGACGGTAAGCAAGCATATGGAGTGGAAGTCGATATATTTGGAAAAAAGAAAACATTTTACGCGAATATTGAAGTAATAATTAGTGCAGGATCTATAAATACACCGCAATTGTTAATGTTATCCGGTATAGGTCCTAAAGAACATTTACAATCCAAAAATATTTCCTGCGTCGTTGATTTGCCAGGCGTCGGTAAAAATTTACATGATCATAACAATGTTCCTATAATACTTTATGGCGATGAACCTGGTGAAGAAAACCGAGCAGAAAAATTATTTGAAGTAGTAAAGTATATGTATAATAGAACTGGACTTCTAGCCCAAAACAGTTTAACCGATATTACAGCATTTTTTTCTCGTAATCCAAACATAGATTATCCAGAATTTCAAACTCATTTAAATATTCAGTGGAAAAATTCCCAATCCATAAACATACCATTTTCAATATATCGTGAAGATATTATAAAGTCTATTGTTGAATTTAATAAAGAAAAAGCCTTGTATTTATTCTATTTCAACCTTTTACACCCATCTTCCAGAGGATCAATATTTTTAAAAACGTCTAATCCATATGACCATCCGATTATTAATGCGAATTATTTTGGCAACATCACTGACTTACAAAATACTGTTAAGGGTATAAAAATGCTTACAAAGATAGTAAAAACCCCTTATTATAAGTCTATAAACGCGTTTGTACATAGAGTAGATATACCCGAATGTAATCAGTATGAATTTGAAAGTGATCGTTATTGGGAATGCTATGCAATAAATATGTGTGCTACGGTATACCACCCAGTCGGGACAGCAAAAATGGGTCCGGATCCGAAAGATTCAGTAGTTAATAATTTCTTAAAAGTCTACGGAGTAAAAGGATTACGAGTAATAGATGCTAGTGTGATGCCTTCCGTTATTAGTGGGAACACGAATGCTCCAACGATTATGATTGGTGAAATGGGCTCTGATATGATTAAAAAAGAATATCTTAATCGAACATAAAAAGCTTTTTGAAGTATTTCGTTCATCTCTTATTGTCTTATTGATCTGTTTTGATTCAAATGTTTATAACTGATTAATTTTATTATAAATTATGTTAATGTTACATACTTGTACATATAATACATCCAGTCAAGTAAAAATATAGATCCACGTACTGATTTATTTTTTATTTGTTAAATACATTTTAAATTTTCTTATGATATTATTCTGCACAATTTTAACAATTAAGGCAACGTAATTTAAAATGTAACAAACAAAATATAAGCTTCATTTAGTCATAAATACATATTACTAATAAATATATTTACACCACTGACTGTTCTGTTGCATTTTATTACATTATATAAAAGTTTGTCTGGAAAAGATCGCTGTTTTAGCGATAGGATCGCCTTTTGTTCATTCTTTTTTCCTTTCTTCTTTTTTGGTATTGTATCTTTCTGTTTTTTTTTGTGTACAATAAAGCACATTATTTTGTATTTGTATACTTTTTTGTAGATCATTTTTGAAAAATTAATGTATGATTTTGAGTTAGATATCCGCTTTACGATATAAACGGATTTAAAATATTTGAAATATTATATATACATATATATATATATATATATATATATATATATATATATATATATATATATATATATATATATATATACTAATAAATATATTTTATATAAAATTTGACATATTTTGTTACTATAGAATGTTATTATATGTTTAATTTTATTTGCATGCTCTAATATAACCGCCAAGAGTATTTTAACCGTACTGATAGTTCAAACTTTTTAACCGACTTTAAAAAAGGAGGAAGTTCGCAATTCGTAGGGTGTGTTTTTTTAAAGTTCATTAACTCAGAACAATTTTTTTTTTATGTATTTTTTAACTATTTTTTTTAATAAATGGTAATACGAGTACATTAAATAATATTTGGAATGTTCCATATTAATTTTTATAATGTGTAAAAAAATTATAATTGCTTAAATTTATTACAATTAATTAAGGAATTAACAAAAAATAATAGTAATAATAATACAAACGGGCAAACATAGAACCTCCTCCTTTCTTACAGTCTTAAATAATCGCGCAATATTGTCTATTGTTTTATGATTTACATAAAATATTGACTTATTTGTGGCCTAACACGAACTATATATTATGTAAGCGATTTTATTAAAAACAAATTTAGTCTACGGGTAATCGGAGAGCTAGTGTGCATTTTGTCCAACATATCAGCTTGGCCATACAAAGACGGAATTCCGCCAGTGTTTTGGCCACTTTGCCTCGCTGCAATGACATGGACAGATTTTTAAGATTTATGTAATTTTTAATCCTTTTAATATTTTTATTGTGTTTTTCTTTTCCCATTATTTTTGTGTGAATTTTGTAAATATTCTTTATAGTTATAATTGCCTTTGAAATAAATTATCTTTACACAATATAAAGGCAAATGATGATTCGGACATAGTGCTCGTTGCCTCGCTTTGTAAAAGACGATTAAAATGTTATTGTAAGTGTGGCATTTTTCCCTATATTTCCCTTTGTATTTAATTAGTGCTTACAAGAATTATGTGCGTATTAATAGACTTGTCTTAAGTTACTTTTTAATTATAAAAATATTTATGTGTGCTATTGTGGCGTTATAAATGACCATAAAAACAAATTTAAACTACAACAATTTTAAAATATAATACAAATAAACACTGAAGGTCCGAAATATTAAACTGTAAAAGCTAGAGAAAGGTGTTGAAAGTAGCCAAGCAAGTTTTAAAGATTTTAAAGTTAAGAAAAACTCCGAACAAGATCTGTAGAAAAATTATGAAATGATTTTATTTCTTTATTCAGCAGTGGCAACAATTCTTGTGCTACAACAACAGGATCTGCCCCCCAGCTATTTGCATCAGCAATACATTTATTATCTACAGCACAATGTTTCGTGCCAGATGACTCGCAGGAATATACCAAATGTAAGATGTAAACTGCAAATATCGCATTAATTTTTAATTGAAATAAACTTTCGTAAAATAGGTAAGCTGAATAGCTCACTTTTAAATCTTATCTAAAATTATAAAAAAAACTATTAATTAAATAATTCCCGACTAAAAAAGAAAGGTGTTATAAGTCTGACCTGTGTATCTAGCATGTAATCGGCATGAATCTTAGCTTATAATTTCAAAAGGTTTGTTCAGACATTTAAAGGTTTGAAGCTATTTTATCGTTGTTGAAAGGATCTGGGTGACTACTGGTTATTTTGTCTATTTGAATAGAAATTGACTACATATATATAAAAAAACAAAGTTGCACAACCTAGACCTGATGCTGCAGCATCATTTGGGATCATCAGCGTGCATAAGTCTTCAACTACCTACAGCAAAAACTATCGTCCTTTTGGGGCTCGTTGAAAATGACTGAATGAATACATTGTGGGAGGTTTTTTTTTTTAATTTACAGTTTTATATTATTTTAGATGAGGAAGACTACGATTTTATAATTGTCGATGGAGGTTCAGCTGGTAGTGTAGTAGCGAACCGACTAAGTGAAATAAACGATTGGAAAATTTTACTTCGCGAAGCTGGGTCTAAACCTCCAATCGAGTCTGATGCAAGTATAATAATTATACTAAGCATGATATTTATAAATCATGATATTATCAAATATATTTTAATTTTTCTCTTCCTAATTTTTTAATTTATTCTTATTACAGATACCGTACTTGGCCGATACTTTAGGACATACTAAATATACTTGGGAATATTTTACGCACAATGATGGTGTTAGACATTAAGCTCTAAAAAACGGGTCTGTTTACTGGCCTCGTGGCAAAATGCTAGGTGGATGTAGCTCAATTAACGGTATGGTCTATATTAGAGGCAGAGGTCAAGACTTTCAGGTTTGAGAACGCAGGTAATCCAAGCTGGAGTCCAGAAAATGTTAATTTTTATTACAAAAAAGCAGAAAGTTTTCAAAATATTGAATTACTAGAAGATCCGGCTGTAAGACAAACATACGGCCACAGTGGTCTACAGGTCGTAAATACATTTAATAGTGCATACAGAAACATTACAGAAAAGGTCTTAGAATTTTGGGATTTTTTGGGGTTTAAACGCGTGAAAGATATTAATGCTGCAAAATTTGAAGGATTGGGGTTGTCAGGTATTTTTAGGTCAACAGCTGCGAATGGACGTAGATACAGTACGTATAGATCATATTTAGATACTATTAAAAATAGAAAGAAATTAAATATTGTCACTCATGCATTCGTGACTAAAATATTAATTAATGACGACAAGCAAGCATATGGAGTTGAAGTCGATATATTTGGAAAAAAGAAAACATTTCACGCAATTATTGAAGTAATAATTAGTGCAGGATCTATAAATACACCACAATTGTTAATGTTATCCGGTATAGGTCCCAAAGCACATTTAATGTCCAAAAATGTTTCCTGCATCGTTGATTTGCCAGGCGTCGGCAAAAATTTACATGATCATAGCAACGCCCCTATAATACTTTATGGCGATGAACCTGGTGAAGAAAACCAAATGGAACAATTATTTGAAGTAGTAAAGTATATGTACAATAGAACTGGATTTCTAGCACAAAACAGTTTTACCGATGTTGCGGCATTTTTTTCTCATAATGTAAACACAGAGTATCCAGAATTTCAAACTCACTTAGCAATTCATTGGAAAAATTCCCAATCCACAAAAAATCTTCTTTCAATTTATCGTGAAGATATAACAAACTCAATTATGAAATTTAATAAAGAAAAAGCATTGTATATATTCTATCTCTACCTTTTACACCCATATTCCAGAGGATCAATATATTTAAAAACATCTAATCCATATGACCATCCGATAATTAATGCTAATTATTTTGGCAACACCACTGACTTACAAACGATAGTTAAGGGTATAAAAATGCTTACAAACATAGTAAAAACCCCTTATTATAAGTCTATAAACGCGTTTGTACATAGAGTAGATATACCCGAATGTAATCAGTATGAATTTGAAAGTGATCGTTATTGGGAATGCTATGCAATAAATATGTGTTCCACAGTATACCACCCAGTTGGGACAGCAAAAATGGGTCCAGATTCGAAAGACTCAGTTGTTAATAATTTCTTAAAAGTATACGGAGTAGAAGGATTACGGGTAATAGATGCGAGTGTGATGCCTTCCGTTACTAGTGGGAACACGAATGCTCCAACGATTATGATTGGTGAAATGGGCTCTGATATGATTAAAAAAGAATATCTTAAACAAACATGAGTACCTTTTTGAAGCCTTTTGTTCATCGGCAATTCTCCAAATCCGTGCAGATCAGACATTTTTTGTAGAATAAAAAACATAGTTCCAAATCATAATTTTTATTAACAAAACCAAATAATAATTTATTAACCAACAGTCTTATCGTCTTTAATTCAAAACTTTTTAACGAGTAAAAATTCGACAATTTACGGTAATGAATTTGGGATTGATGGTAATGAATATACATTGAATTTTCTTATTGCTGTATAATATTTCTAGGGTACTCGTTACATTCTGTTTTTTTTAGATACAATTTTGATTTTTTCAACGTCTTTAAATTTATATTTTTAAGTTGTTGTACATCATTTATAATATTTCATATATTGATTGCTAAATTTTCTATAAAGTAATACTCTATTTTTACATTTGCAACAGGACCTATTCATGCAATTTTCATCCCATGTACCACAACACAAACTTTGAAGTAAAGCCGTACCATTGGGTTCCTTCATAATTTTGTTTTTATTTAAAGACCTTAATATTAAATCCATAATTATGTTTTTTACATGAGCAGGTATTTCTGCCGTATCTTTTTGGTGCTTCGATTCCACTCTTTGTGATATATTATATGCAGTCATGTCTGCGCCATTTTCTCTTCTTTTGTCTTTTTCTCTTTTGGTGTAAGCATATTTTTATATCTAGAACGATATTGTCAAGCGATTAACACAAAACATAATATATGTTTTCATAGCTATACATTTAATCGAATACTGAGAGTAAACAAATACAAATATAACTTTTATTAAGAAATAAATGCAAATCTTCAATAATAAATAAAATATATTATTAAAATATATAAATAGTTACCTTGCAAACTTATTACTGGCGCTGAGAGTGACTCCGTAAGAAACTCCGGATTCGTCGACATACTCGCAAATTTGACTTTATATATGTACGTTCGATCTTGCATACTGCTATTGCGCAACTGATTCATAACTAAAGCCGCTTGAAAGTGTTATCCCTGTCACAAATACTTTTTATAACTAATATATTTTAAAATTGCTTTTAAATGAAGGCGATGTTGAAAATACCGTGATAAAAGTTTACTTATTTTTTATATTTTTGTTATGTGTAATAAAATAAAGTAATTTACATACAAATATACCTTAGTTTGTAGATGATATATTAAAAGTATTTATTAATAGTTGTTTAATTATTTAAAAAAAATCCGACATTATATTGAGTAGAGTACGATATGGACGCTGTAAAGCAATGAAAAAAATAGCACATTTGATTTTTTTTCATAATCTTAATGCAGTCTGATTTACATTAAATCAAATGGCATAGTAAGTACAATGTGTAAGTAACGATATATAATTTACATTATATACCAATGTGTCAATGTGACTTTCTAATAAAATAGAGCATAGCTGTAGCCTATATCTTGCAGACGGGCTGGTTCGACAGGGGCAGTAACTCACTCTCATAGAAGTTCTGCCTGAAGTGGTCAAGCTAAATCGTTTCTTAAGGTGAGCGGGTGAACTGGAATCTTAACTCTCTCTCATATTCCTTTCCTTACTTCATATTCCCTTATTCGTTTTTAAGTAGGCAACGCGTTGATGGCTCCTCGGCTACTATAACCGCCCATGGGCGGTGGTGATCACGTAACATCAGGTCCCGCCTGTTTGTTTACAAATAAAAAAATAATGAAAAAAATTGTCCTAATAATAACCTTTTTTTCCAAAATTAATATATACTATTTTACTGACCAACTGAAATAATTTTATTCCTTAATTTCTACATTTTTCGAACTAGTGGTCGAATAGATATCGAAATTTGATCGGAAAGGATAAAAATGTGAATATTATTGAAGTTTTTACGACCAATGTACTTGATTACAGACTTTTTGTCTATTTGACATCGTCAATATGTTTTTTTTTTATTTATTTTATTGGTGATCTGCGGAAATAACGACGGAACTAAAAATGGTCGGTTTTAGGGTATGGCGTTTTTAAATTTCTTTTTTTATGGTAATTACAGTGTATTGCATATTTGCAAATTGTAAACGATTAATTGACACTTTGACTTTACTGGTTAAAGCAAAATTTATAGTTATAAATCAATTCACGAAAACATATCAAAGATTTACGAATTTGTTTAGCATACTGTTTATTGATGTTTGTGTTTAGTCCACTGTGTCCGTTTCTGTGTAAATATATTAAATATAATAAAATTAAACTGTAAATAAAACATGTGATGGTCCCATTAAAGTTACCTGTATTTTTATTCTAGTATGTATGTATATTTATATCTATTTTTGTGTTGTTCTAGGTTAAGGACTGATAATGAAATTCACACTACTTTAGGGTGTTTTCAAAATTTAGTTAAGGTTGGATTCTTGACACCACCGATCAATCTCTATCGTGTTTTCTCCATCCCACGTGACATTGGCGAAATAACATGTGTCTAATTAGCACAACTAAAAGCCATTAACCAAAGAATTGAATTGAATTTGTTTAGCATACCTATTTACTTTAATTTGACGGTATTCAGAAAATATACTCGCAACCCAGTGATCTTTGAAATACATAATATATTTTTTTATGTGTTAATAAAAATAAATAAGTATGAAATACAGATTTTTGCACTTACTTTTTATGTTTAAAAGGGACACAAAGTTTTGCTCTTAAGTTATTATTATAACAATTTTATTATATTACTGCATTTTATCAATTTAGCTTATGAATGTAATTGCTATTTTATTATTTACTTGGATAAATAAACATTTATTCTTTAAATGTTGCCAGTATTATTTAGTTATTGTATCTCTTCAAAGAATATATTTTAATTTGATTAATTAGATGCTTATTTTTTAAGAAACATCGATAAAATTTCAATATAGCTAAATTTCTTCGCTTGTATTGTTTAGATGTTTGTTTGATCGAATAACCGATAAAAATGTTATTTTTGACGTTAGGACTACGTGACATCTGGCAACAATTGTCGGAGGGTACTAATTCTAAACTGGCTGTATCATATTTTTTGGTATAATAATTAAAATTAAACATTACTAGCAACTACCGGCAACTTTGTCTTCACATAAGCAGAACTTATCTGATTTACTTAATACTCAAGCTTGCGCAGATGAAGAACAATATTTGGTTATTATTTGACCGCCATAAGACCGTTTAGAACTGGATCGTATATTGCACACAAGGGAGACTAGAAGAACTTCGTTGAAGAACATCACTTTTATTTTAAGGCGGACAATAGTACTAGAGGCAAAGTCCGTCGTCAGTTCAATAAATTTTCAACCGATTTCAAGATGACCACAGATAATCTTTTCTTAATTCGACCATAGACTTTAAGAATAAAAAAAACAGTTTATATCCTTGTAAGTGTCAAGTACATGGTGGTGTTTGAAATGTTTTCTTATAGATGTAAATCTCAGGTATTTTTATGCATGATTAAAAAAATTTTAGAATTCTGCACTGCCACTTTATTTAAACAATGTCTGTGCTAAATTTCATACTACTCCGTACACGCAATTTTTGTAAAAAGGGGTACAGAATTTTTGCTTCACGTATTAATATATGAATAAATTTGGTACAGGTATATAAAATTATAGCCTACAAGTTATACGATATTGTAACAATTAAATTCTATTTTTTTTTAATAAAAAACGCGTCCTCTAACTACTTAATTTCTACATAATTAGCTTTCAGATTCATCGCGGTGATCTATTTCTGTCTTCGACGATTCTGTAACTATGTTAGGTATTTCGCTGTCGTGTAAAATAAGGATAGCTTAGAGTAAAAGAAAAAAGAGGTTAAAATTGTTCGCTAAGTAAAATTAGATTTGCTTTGGCAATAAATACAAGAAAATGGTGAAATACCGTTCCCTTTGATATCGTTTTGGAAAATGTTAGAAGCGTTTTAGATTCCAACCGTTTTGTAATAGCTGATCTTGTTTTAGAAAGCATATTACATTTATAATTAGGTGAGAATTACATTTGTTGTACTCTCGAGAGCGATTCAGAACATCTTGTAACCTGGAAACAGACACGTCGTATGTAGTTATGAAAGTCGTGAACGTCAAAAATACTGACGGTAAATTCTTTCAGGTTTTAAGCAATGAAAAATAACTTATGTAATTTTTTATAAATGTCTAAGAGTAAAACTTATAACTCTCGCATAACAGATACAAAACGTTATCATTGGAGACAAAATATCGATATCAACGACACTTCAATACCAAGTGCGCTACTATTATAAATGTTTGGTAATAATAATAATAATATATACTCCAATGAAAAAATACTTTTGTTTTTCCAATCCTATGAAAAAACGAGCAGGCGGGACACTTAAGTGTTTACTGCTGCCCATGGACATTGAAACCCGAAGAGCCAACGAATGCCAACAAAAAAGGAAGGGATTAAGGGAATAGGAAGTAAGAAAACGAATAGGGGAAGCAGGTTAGGCTTCCGGCTCTCTCACACTTTTATACTTATTCATAAAAAAAAATATTATAAGTACCTATAAAAAGAAAATTTAAATTTAAAATTAATAAACGTATCTAGTTACTAACAATTAGAAAATGAAACTATAATAAATTTTGATTTTACGAACGCTAAAGCCGAGCCCTATTTAAACTTGATCCTTGTAAAAGCGATGTTGTTTTTTTTTTAAATACACTATTAAGCAAACTGTGCTGGGCCGAGAAATTGCTTTTTAATTTCCTTGCTTTATTAAACATTTCTGCACTATGGAAGTTTACAGTGAGTTAAAAAATAAAGTTTATTTTTACAGCGAAGATAAAAAACGGTTCAGTTTCAAGAGCTAAATATTTTTTACTTTGAATTTATATATTAAAATAAATAAGAAAATTATCTACACTGATATTATGAAGAGGAAAGATTAATTGTTTGTTTCCATTTAAATATTGAAATTATTAGACCGATTTGAAAAATTCTCTTTGAGTTGGCTAGCCTGTTTATTGAGGAAAACTATAGGCTATATTACATCACACTACGGTTCATAGGAGCGAAGCAGTAACCATAACGGGAGGAAACCGCTAAGCGGCAGTTAGTATTAAATATACAATTCATTATTAGTAGAATTTTCTAGTAAGAGATTATAATGTAATTGTTATTCTCGTTATTGTAGATACAAAGTATAAAATCTTATGTAACACGAAATACGAAATTTTCCAATATAAAATATTACTAAATATGAAACTTTTGACGCCTTTTTTTTCTTATAGTGTGGCGTGCATCCGCGCTACTTATGCGCAAAATATTCTGCCAATGTCACGTATGTTGGAGAAGACACGAAGGAGTCCAAACAGTTATAAAAAATTTTGATAGTCCAAATGATGTGATGAGAAACTATGTAGATAAACTGCTACTAATCTACAATAATACAAAAATACAATGAAATCAAATGATTTTGACGTCTTGTCTATTTATGAATAAAACATTGTCACGTGGTTGTCAAATATTTAAAAATGCGTTTAAAAATTATCCTGTTTTATAGCATTAGTATGAGCTTCGATTTCTTTGGTCTGTTTTTTTGGAACACAAAACAGTTCTTTTTCAGACATAAGAATAGTGTTTCATTTTAAGTAGATAAAAATTTGAACACATTTTACATAATTAAACGTGATATGAAGTTCACCGAGTCATCTAGTACAACAGTATATCATTATATAAAGTTCACTGGCCGATTTCAAACCTTACCACAGCAATAAATGAGGCTAACTAATCACAATCAATTTGATAATTTGTTTAATTTCGAATAATTATACTGAACATGATAGCGCATTATACACTATACGAATACAATTTCTTTTTATAAAAATAGCTGGCAAAGGAGCAGGCGGGACACCTCATGTTAAGTCATCACCGCTACATCTGTAGCAACAGATAAGCTACAAATGCCTTCCCAGCTTAAAAAGGGATGAAGGATAAAAAGGAATAAGACGTATGAAAAGCACAAGGGTGAGGCTTCCGGCTCTTTCACTCACTTAATTTTATGTTAGCAACTTCAAGCTGATCTTATGTGAGAGTGAGGTAGAGCCCCGGTCGAACCTCACGGTACGAGCTGTAGTCAGTAGGCTACAGCATGCATCTTTTTCGTATGTGCGAAGCGTCTGATGAAGAAGTCTGGAATCACTGCAACTATTTTAAAGTTATGGCACCACTTGAAAAGTAAATTATTATAAATGGTAATAGACGAGAATTACACTTATAAGTTTTGCTCTCAGACTTTCATAAAGATTTATATAAATTGTTTTTTTATTGCTTTATACAAGAAGGAATTTACTTTCAGTGCCATATTTTTGTTATTTAGTTTTCGAAACTATTTACGACGTATCTGTTACCAGGTTACAGAGTTGTTTTATATCTCTCTCTGGAGAGTAAAACTTACAAATGGAATTCTCGCCATAGTTCAGTGTTTTTCAAACTGGGAGGCGCGCATCCCTAACAAAGCATGGACTAGTCTAAGGGGAGGCGCGAATAATAGCTAGAATTGATAAAAAAGTGGACGTGGTACTAACACTATACATAAAGGTACATATTACATTTTCATAATAGTAAACATTACGGTTAGAAATATGGATAATAAGCATGAGAAAAAAAATAAGACAACACCAACATACACACAAACAAAGAACTTTTTCAAATTTTATGTGGTACAATTTTTTTCTAAAACCTAAGAAACACACCAACATATATATACATGTTTGTATCTAGTACTATTAGAACATCTTTTTCAAAGTCGATTAATAAAACGGAAGAGATAAAGCGAATTAAATATTTTTAAAGGGGCCCTGGAAAATTAAAGTTTGGAGACCACTGCCATAGGTTCTATATTACGTATGGCTACAATTTAAAACAAAAGCATCATTAAAGCGAGCGAACCTATGAACAAAAGCTAGTATGGGATAAAACGATTTTAAACGAATTAAACGCGGATCTACGTCTGTTTTTCAACATTTCGAACATTTGTCACGAATTGTGGTGTCAGCTCGCGACCACTATCGTTGAAAAGTGAAACGTAGGATAGTTGAAAATAAATAAAATTAATATACGCGTCATTTAATCGCAACAACCTAAGGTTATAATAGAGTATATGTTTACTTAAATTAAAAACATGCAACACTATCCTTGTCTTAGATTTTCGCGATTATTATTCATTGAAATAAAACTATTTTAAACGGATTTAAAACGCGTATATTAATTATTTTTATCATCCCGACGTTTAGAGCGCTTTGCAGCGTGGTCACGGGTAGACTAAGGTGACATTTGTCTATTTGAGGTTTTAGAAAATATTATTTACAACTACCGCCAACGGTTTCTTAGATGGTATCTTGAATGACGTTCCGGTTGCACGCAGAAGGCACTAACTGTATCTTAGTCTTGCAGTCTGTTGGACTTGGGATTTTAGCAACACTAGTGTATACAATCTATATCGTCACGTTCTACAAAACACATTACATTAAACACTGATAGGCGTATCTATTATGGTTATTTTTTCTATGGTAGAGCCCAGTTGTAACGATTTGTTTTGAATTCATGTCAAGTCCACTTAGTTAATATCATATGGATGCTGATAAGCAATAATGTGTCAACCCACAAACAGTGAAATTCAGAGATTTTTTGTTGTATTTAGATACTGCATTACCTATTTAACATTATTCAATAACTAATAAAGTCATATAAACTAAATAAGTAGGAAAAAAGTTTCGTAATTAATTGTTTCGAATTTCAAGGTCGTTCTTTATTTTGTAATTTATACAATTATCTCATATTTTTAAAAGACTTTTTCTTAGATAATATATTGAATATATCAACGCTTTTAATACATTTTACCTTTTATCAAAAAAGGAAAGAAAATATGGACAAATGGCTTATGAAAACAAATTGATTAAGTATAGGTTAACATCTTTACACGGCATTTTCTCAAAATGAAGTTTATGTGGCTTGGCACAGTATTGCTTATCAGCGTCCATATAATATTAAATTTAAAAAAAAAACAATCAAGATATAAAACAAGTAATTAACTAAAAAAATCAAAAACCTGATTGCGTATTAGAATTTTAGAGAAACATTACTAACCAACATCACATTGTTGTAGATACCTTTACCTGATTGAAAAATGATATAAGAAACCTAAAAATTGTTTTTAAATACCTATTTTTAAATACCCACTTAATATAATTCGTCGACTTTCATTTTATTTCTTTTTTACATTTTTTCGTACCTAATTGTCGACTATGGGCCAATTTCTATACTCCCACCCCTAAGTAAAATCTTTGAAAAAATAATTTTAAATGAAACTAATTCTTCACTTTAAAATTAATAATATTTTCATAATGAACAGTACTGTGGCTTTACTAAAGGTCGTTCTTCATATTATCTCGGAGTGGCCCTTCTTAAACATATCTATGACTCGGAAAATTTAACCTCTTTATAATATTATTTATTTATATTAATCTTTAGTATAGGCTACCTGGTGCCCGCGACTACGTCTTCGAAACGTTAAATGAAATAAAATTTCCAAAAAAGTAGCCTAAGTTACGCCTTATAACATTAGCTATCTGCGAGAGAAAGTCCCGTCAAAATCGGTACTACCTTTTCAGAGATTAGCCAGAACAAATAGACGATAGACAGACAGACAGGCAGAAAAAATTTTTCAACGTTTTACTTTTATTTTAGAAATTTCTTTTTCCTAGCCAGGAATCGAACCCGCAAATTTTGAAATAAAAAACATTCAGTATTATTGCACCATCTAATAGTGTAACGCAACCCTTTCGCGCAATAAATGTAATTCTTGCCTTATAATATCTTTAAAACTAATAGGAATTTTCCTTATTTTATTTCGTTACTCTCACTAAGCAAGTGTGTTTCATCAAAATATCAATTTCGAATTTATTACTACATATTTATTTTGATTCAGTGTATCAATATTATTACGGAATCCTGAAATCAATTTATTATTTCCTCACCCTCGTCAAAACATTGCTTACATGAGAAACCTTCAGATCGTCCAAATAAAATCTTTTCAGATTGAAACGGATCAAAATTTTATTACACCATTCATTCTATGGAGGCTGTGAATATTTATTAAGGCTTGGGCACACTAGCGCGACGAGAGATTACAGTGGGCTCTGGGTTTAAGGATCTAGACTTTACAAGTGATCGTTATGATTCGTAGCGTAATGTAATATGGCCTATAACTTTACCCAATAAATGGGCAACGAAAGATGAATTGTTTGAATCGGATCAGTAGTTTCAGAGATTACCCCATACAAACTTACAAACACAAATTTACAAGCAATTTTTACCGCTTTATTATATAATAGATTAGTATTAGTATAGACAAATTCGTTTAGAGGTGATTGAAATTAGTATATTTTGGACACATAAAATTTATAAAAATATATAGATTTTCAACGTAAAATTGTATGAACGATAAATTCGTAAAATCTGTAGGCATTTTAAACTTTGACGAATTTTTAGTAGTGGCTAGAAAACTACTATTAGCAAGATCTTATTATGAGTAGTAAACAATATTGGATCCAAAATTGACAAACTAATAACATATCTAAAGTTATATAATTTAATGGACGGAACATTTTTTATACTAAAAGAAATGCTATTTTTACAAAATAATATATTTTTAATGCTTAAACAAATGTTAGTATTACAATATAGTCTTGACGAAAAAGAGAAAATTAAATTAAGATAGGGGATGTATGTAATATTTCATTGATTTCTTTAGGAACCGAGCATCATATCCTGACCTGATAACAATAGGACCTTATTATACCCTTTCAAACAAAAAAAAATCAAATCCGTCCACAATCGCCGGAGAAATCGGAGAACAAAAATAAAAAAATATACAGCCAAACATAGAACCTCCTCCTTTTTCGAGGTCGTTTAAGACTTTTGCATCTGGTTACTTAAACGTCGAAATTTTGCTACGAAAATGCGACACTGTAATCTTAGATAGTTAAGCTAGCGATTTATGTAATAAATAAAATCGATTTTATTGAATCTTTTATCTTCTATATATAATATTTAAATAAAAAGTTAAAAATATGAAATCTACTCAATTTTCAATAGTTATCAGATCAGTACGGGTTTTCTGAGGCAGCAAATGCATTTACAATGGCACAAAAGTAACACAGAACACGAACACAACACTGTGAGAATAAAAAATTCTCACATGCGGTTAACTTGTACCATAACATGAAGTGATTGTAAAATTTAATGTTAAATATGAAATCATAAAAGATTATAAGAACAGTACAACTTTTTAAGTGGGAGTATATTTGCATTTTAAATAACTCTGATAATATAAAATTAACATAGAGACAAACAATAATAATAGTGACGAATCAGTTTCATTGACAATAGTCAAGTTTATAATTATTTTTCAATTATGTATTTTAAGTATTCAGTTTTAATCATATAAGAGTCCATTTCACCGATCAAACTGGATGCTGGATTTGTTTTCCTATTGGTAATTGAAGGCATTACATTGACATCAATAAGTGTACAAAACACGTAGTGCTTTTTCTCCGTGGACCTTTAAGAAATTGTTACTAACTGAGTCTTTTGGGTCCAGTCTCATTTTTGCCGTCGCAACTGGGTGGTATGCTGTACACGTATTTAATACATAATATTTCCAATATAAATCGCTCTCAAAATCATATTGATTATATTCGGTTATATTAAATTTATATACACAACTAGCTGTGCCCGCGACTTCGTTCGCGTGGACTACAGAATGCTTGGCATGTCTCCTGCAAAGCAAGGTTATAATAGTCTGCAGTGCTGCTCAAGAAAGGAGCTTTTTACTTTGAATCTGGGAACTTTCTGGTTGTATTTATAAGCAGACACTAACTCAGATATGGTATTCCTCCACAGTTTTCACTATAAATGTTGAAGAAAAGTTGTTTTGTGGTAGTCTTTAAAATATCGACGGCAAAACATTAAGTTCGCACCTAGGTTCTCCTTGTATTATATATTGGGTGACTTTTTCTACTGGGCTTAATAGACCAAATCCGGAACTATAAGGAATCGCGAATGATACTTAATGGAGTCTCGTGTCCGATTTTGAAAAATCTATAACTGCATCATAATGTTTTTTTATTTCATGATTTTCCTGGCCAGAAATAGAACCCACTAATTAAATAAAAAAACATACATTCTGTATTATTGCACTACCTAATAGTGTCACTTGTAAAGATCAACTTTTGGAAAGTAATAGTAAGCGGCAAATTAAAGGAAAAGGTTTTTTTTTTTTTTTACAAAATAACATTAAATCTATACATTATTTAAGTTAAGTATTCGATTCTACATAGACATAATCAAATATGTGGGTTAAATCATGGGTTCCGGTAAGTTTAGAAAAAAATGCGCGTTACTTCGAACGATTTCTTTATAAATCGCATCAAAATGCTAGTCACCTACTAAAGTGAGGAAGAGTGTGAACAATACAATCGAAAATATAAAAAATGAATTACTCACAGTAACTTCTTTTATGTTTGTCTTTTTTTTTCTATGTGAGTTATAAAAAGTTGATAGAATGTCACGTTTGTTTTGGTCCCCGTCATCTACTCAGTTACCTAGGTAGGTTTAGATAATTCTTAAAAAGATGAATCAATTTGTTGAAAATCTACATTTCACTGGACTCGGCTATTCTACTCACCGCTATTAGCGTTACAACATCCCGTTGCTAAAGATTTAATTAATGTAAGAATTTGATAGAATTTTGTAAAAAAAAAAATAGCCTTTTCTTTTTGTTGCAGTTTACTGTATAGTATTACCTCACTATAGTTGATCTTTATAATGTGTGAAGGTCAGAATCAGATGGTGCAATACTACAGAATGTTATTTTTTTGCAAAATCAACGTGTTCGTTTCTGGCTAGGAAAACTTATTTTTCAAAAAACTAATGATGCAGTTTTAGTTTTAATCAAAATCGGCTCTGTGACTTAAATTATTTTTCGCTTTTGCTTATAGTTTCGGTTTTGTTCTATCATATCCAGTAAAAAAATTACCCAGTATATATATTATTTTTTAAAATGATTATATTAATATAATATATATCTTCCCTATTTGAATCAGATATTATTCACTATTTTATTGGTTTCAATTTTGTTCCTTATAAAATTGGCTTTCTGCTAGTGAAAGTTTCATCAAAATCGGTCCAGCTGTTTCAGATATTAGCCGAAACAAACCGAGTGACAGATAGACAGACAAAAATTTTAAAATTGGTAATTTTGTTGTAAGTACCGTGTAAATCAATTTTATTTATTTGTATAGATGTATACCTCCCCTTCTTAAATCGGAAAATGTTCACTATTTTATTGGTTTCTCTAATATTTTGTTATCGTGTAATTCTCTTTTTTACTTATTGATTAAAATAAATATATTTTTTAATTTAAGTAGCCTAATTTAATCCTTATAATATTAGCTATAGGGGCTGCTGTAATGTTTTTAAGAACTTTTTAGAATTTGTGATATTTTGTGATTGTTTTCTTCCATTCCCACTCCCTTCTCTGGGCCTCACGTGATTAATGGACATCCTCTAACTGCGAGTGAAAGTCCCATCAAATTTGATTCAGCTGTTTCAGAGATTAGTCGTAAGAAACAGAGTGACAGTACTTGATGTAAGTACTTTCAAGCATTTAGTGAAAATCACAAAATAATGTTCGACGTGACCCCATAACTTGACATATCTTTTTTAGCGGGCACAAACACACAGATAAACAGACAAACAGACAAAAATTCTAACAAATTTTGTTTTGGGTTCTATTGCGTAGGTAAAGCCAATATTTCTTTTTCATATATCTTACATGTACAGACAGCGTTAGAATTTTTTTCATATATATAGATTTAAAAATATCTAAAATAGAAGTAACCCCAAGTCACTCCTTATAACATTTGCTAACTGCAAAAAGTACCATCAGAACCGGTTAAGTCGTTTCAGAGATTAGTCGGAACAAACAGATAGACAGACTGACTGACAGACAAAATTTTTAAAAATGTATTTTTTTATGTAAGTACTGTATATACTTTCATGTATTTAGTTATAAACACAAAAAAAATGTTCAACGTGATTCCTTAAATTGACATAACTTTTTTATTTATGGACCGATTGACATGAAACAAACCCTAAATGTTAAGTGAAGCTAACTACAATATATTAGTGAAAACCGCATCTAAATCGGATAAGCCGTTTCTGAGATTAGCGTGCACAAACGCACAGATAAACAGACAAACAGAGAAACAGACAAACAGACAAACAGATAAGAATTCTAAAAATCATTGTTTTGGGTTCTATTGCGTTGGTAAAGGCCCCCTATAATATTTTTTTTCAAATATCTTCCATGTACAGACAGCGACCCGCTAGATTTTTATTATTAGTATAGATTATAGATATAAAATAAGGGGTTTTCATAAATATTGTAGGAATTTTTATATCACCAACTGTCGCTTCTAAATCTTGGCTGTCAACAGAGTAATTAGCATATATTAATGGCTGATCATATGGATTGGAAGTTTTTAAACGTATTGATCCTCTGGAAGAAAGATGTAAAAGACTAACTGGAAGGGGATATAACACTTTGTTTATTCCATTCCTGCCCTGAGACAAGCGGAGGACAGAACAGAGTGGAAAAGGCTTGACAGAAAAACTCATATACAATGATATTTAAAAAAATGAGCTCTAGCTTGAGAGTGTAAGTTATGTGAGAAATAGTTGATGAAAGTTACATAGTATAATTGACAATGTTTACGAACGCGTGGATGTGAAGAGATATGTTTTTTATAATATATTAAAAGGAACAAATGAGTAAACTCCATCTCATAGCATACAGGTTAATCTGGTTTACTAATTACTTGCAGTTCAAACTTTGTTTGTCTATATGTTATGGTTAATATGCGAAATTAGTTATTAGACGTTCTAACCAGCAGGTAAATTACGTTCAACTATCGCTAGGATAAAATGCTACATTGTGACAGTTTATTTCAGACTAGCTGCCCCTCGCGGATTCACTCACGCTTATTGTTACTGCTCTTCTCCTATGAGTCGTAGCGTGATGTAGTATAGCCTATAACCTTCCTCAAGAAATAAACTATCTAACACGAAAATATTTTTTCAATTCGAACCAGTAGTTCCTGAGATTGTCTCGTTCAAACAAACTAACTAATATTAGTATAGTTTATGTTTGTAACATTAAGAAAGTTGCGTTGCCGGCCTTTAGGAAAATGTTTCAAGAACACTCGACGCTTGGAAACACCCTAAATTATAGCGCTCAAGGAATACACATATAGGCATGACACGTGTCTATGTATAGTTAATGCATGCAAAAAGGCATACTTATAATCCTATCGAAAATAGTAATTTGAAATATGTATGTATATTTTTTATTACACATTAAAAAAAAAACACATTACCATGAACCATTTCAATTTTACTAAAACACACAGTTCAATTTTAATAAAAATTAATATAGTAACATAAAAAAATTACCATTTTATTTATGTGTTGTACTCAATGTCAAAAAATGTTAAATTCTATAAGTTTTGCGACATTATCAAATGAAATCGTGCAAATAAAATAGGAAACATGATGTGATTTAGATTACTGTACTGCAAGAGACTGTAATTTCACAGTGCTGGGCAAAAGCCTCCTCTCTTATTAACGAGTAGCTTCATCTGCTCCGATGTAGATTAACAGATTTCACAAAATATTTTCTATACATGCCCGTTTCTTTACGGATTCTTCACCTTCAAGAATGAGATGAATTAATAGGCAAAAGCACTTAAAAACTCAGTGGTGACGGGCGGGTTTGAAGCCGCGATTATTATCGACGTGTTGTGAATTACTCGACCATTCGATTAATCGATTATCTACGGTATGAAAAAAAATTCTTAAAATTATTAGTGTGATATACTAAATATATATTATTCAAAAATAAATAAATAAAAAACAACACACTAATATCTAGCTTTTTTCAGAACTTATTTTTTTCTCCTATTCTCTGAAGTAATTCATTTTAAATTATACAAGATGAAAATGCACGATGAACAAGTAATTAATTAAAAAAAAAACTAAAAACCCGACTGCGTAGCAACACCATTTGCAGTCAGCCATACTGGTCGTCACTAATCTACTTTAAGTCGTTACGATATGAGAAATCTAAAAATGATTTATAAATAACAATTCAACGATACTCCACTCGACATAATTCGTCGATTTTTTATAAGTTTTCAAGAAAATCGCAAACGCATACACACACAAACACGCACACACACACACACACACACACACACACACATAGACACAGAGAGAGATACACACAGCCACACGCACAATACTAAAATATAATAATATTAGTGTCCTAAAAATGTGACATCAAACATATTAATTTTAACGCCACAGAGGCTTACAAACAAAAAAAATCGACATTTAAAAAAAAAATGTAAATATACATATATACTTTTTAATTCCTTTATCGTTAAACCTAATTTGTTTTCTTCCCTATAATTATCTTCAAATTGCGTTAAATCAGAGAATCGAAAACGACGGCACGAAATGATTACCTTTTGTAAAACCAATAGCAGTTTGAATGATTTAAAATTTTGCAAATTTAATTGTAATTTGTATAATAATTATATAATAAGTTTTCTTTAGATGCCGTAATATTAACTTCGAGTGAGGGCAAATTAATTTTAGAATTTTATTTTGAAGTATTTTAGAAGTACAGCCTAGATTTAAGTAAATGATGTAGGTACTTAACTAGTCGTCTCAGCTTCGGTATATTCATTTTAAGATTTTTTTCTTAATGTAATTACTATTTAACTTAAATTTGTTCGATATCGACGGTTAGAAGCCATCCCGACTGCCGTCCTCCTCGGGGCCGTATGAAATCAGATGCGCGAGACCCCCATCTCACGCATCCACAGCCCAAGGCCATGACGTAACCTACCCGAATGTGGGTGGGGCTAATTTTAATTTCATTTCCACTTTTAAATCCATAAATTTTTCCCTCTTTTGTACATTCTTTCAAAAGAATTATTTTTCGTTTGAACGAAACTTGGCAATTACGAACACAAGAAAAAAAATATCCAAATTGGTACAGCTGTTCTAAAGTGATGCACGTGACCAATCTACTTTTAAAGAATACATATTGTTAGCAAAAAGCGGTATTTTATTAAAAAAAATAAAACAACTCGGGGTTTCCTAATAAATAAAATTATAAACAACAAAATCAATATTAAGGGAAAGTATAAAAGATAACAATTAAATAAAGGTCTCGTCAACGTCCGTCAGTTCCGAGTGCTCAAGCAAAAGTGCCCCCCACACGTTTGTGTTCTTCTTTTTATAATGTCATAATAGTAAGACACGTGACTATAGCTCCTACAACTTTTTACCGCTAACAATATAATAGTAAATAATATAGTCTTAACATGTCGTTCTAACGTTTTTGTATTTCTACTTTACGCGAAGTAACGGAATTATTGTCATCGCTAACAACCATGTCTTTGATTTTGGTGTCAACGAGTTATTCATTAAAAGTTATTTATTTATTTTATTGTTCAACTATTAAAAAATATATTGAGCAAAAGGCGAGCTTAAGGCTATATAGCCTTATCACCCAGCCAACCTTAGGGCGTGCAGGAAAGAGCGTTGAGAAGATGCATAAAGTTATTTACCTATATATACACATATTAAAATATATACAAACATATAAATTTACAGATACATACACATACATATATACACATATATATATCAAATACTTGAACAAATACAAACGGTTTCTATGGAAAATTAATAACACATAGGAGAGATATTTTATGTTTTCACATCAATCCCATTAAAATACAAATTTATACCAAAAAGCATGATTATCTGGGGCAGAAATATGTTTTAGCAAGGCTATCCAAAATGGTAGAGAATACAAGACGAGAGATCATGAACAAAAACAAGAAGGTTAGGAAAAAAGGCAATAGACAGAAATTAAGTTTCGTTAAGAACAGTTTTTTTTTCCCGACATTTAATAGAGTTATCTGTGGCTACTCTTACGGTGCGAATGTCCATTTGCGGGGGTGGTCACTTAACATCTCATCTGCTCGTTTTGTAGCTATTTTTTATTTAAGTCATTAAATACAACAAATCCGCTCACTTAACTGTACGTCCCATTCATAACCGTTCGAAAATAATTACCTATAGATTAAATGGATCAAATTCAAAGTTTCGCGATTTATATTGTTCATATCTTAAATAGCAGGTCTTATCGCAGTGACTAATCCTAACAAAACATTAATACAAACGTAGCTACATACATACATTTCAAGTTAAATAAAATATTGTGAAAAAAATCACATATTTTGTCCAATATAGTACAAACAGACAAACACTTCAGCATTACAACATTAGTTATTTTTATACAGCATGTTCAAGGGTAAGCATATTAAGAGATATGACTCTTCACGTGAATTCATTTAGAAACGCACAGATACCGCCCCCGGTCTGAGTGTATGCATAATTAATTATTCGAGAGTTATTTCAAGAAATTAGGTCCTTGACTTCAGACACGTACAACGATGAAAATGGATTATGTTTTGTCGACCCGTTTAAAAGTAATGTAACAGCCTGTAAATATCCCACTGCTGGGCAAAGGCCTCTCCTGTTAAGGAGAAGGTTACCTTAATATGCCACGCTGCGCCACTGCTGGTGTGTTAGAATTTCTCCTGGCACATGCAGGTTTCTTCACTATATTTTCCTTTACCGCCAAGTTCGAGATGAATTTAAACACAAATTTAACTCTTCAAATTGTATATGTGGTTTTAACGTGTAAAACCTACTTGGATGACCGAGCTTTACACAGTATTTTATTCACGGACCAACATACATACATACGGGTTAAACTGAGAGCCTTGTTTTGACGTGTTGACGTTAAAGTACTAAAACCTTCTCTGAAATGTAATAAATACTTTTCTAAAAACCACAGAACAGAACATACACTTAGAAAAATTTATTCAATAACTAGCTGTGTCCGCGACTTCGTGTGCGTGAACTACAGAATGCTTGACATATCTCATACAAAGCTCTTTGGCGCCTTACAACAGGAGAATATTACTAGCACTTTGTAAAAAAATGAATTTTCCTTTAGTTTGCCGTATAATATTACTTCCAATTTGATCCTTATACGTAACACTATTAGATGGTGCAATAATACAGAATTCAATTCATGAAATTCCTGGATATTAAAATAATGTTTCTAAAATAAAAGTAGCCTAAGGTATTCCATATAACATTAGCTATCTGCTAGAGAAAGATACTTCAAAATCCGTCCAGCTGATATATGAGTATAAATAACAGCTTTGTTTCATTATAAACCGACTTTAAAAAAGGAGGAGTAGAAGTAATTCACAAACATACAAACATTTTATTTTATTTATATAGATTAGTTGGTTCCTAGAAATCAGTCTACGATATTTATAGGAGCGAAGAAAAACAATAAAAAGTTAAAGCTAATATAGGTATATCAATAGTTTGTTTAATCTTCATCAATAAATCTACTCATAAGAATTGTATCAAAATTCTATCTTAATTATAATCTAATTAGAAGGGAATAAATGGATTAGCCGAGTATGATTAATTAACATGGGATTAGGTTCAATACAAATTAAATATTTAAGTACATGATAAGACTTTGAATATCATTTTAATTTGTTTATCAATCAAATATAATTTTGTGGCACGCGTGTACCATATTTTAAGATGGTCTGGAAGCGATAAACTTATTTCCACGGTTTTTAACATTTAATAATATAATTTGTTGTCCATGGGCTGCAATTTGTCAGCTCAATTTTATTTACAAAAAAAAATCATAGTAACAATGCTCCTGTGGTAGCCTACTGCCTACAGCTCGTATGCAGGCTAACACGACCGGGACAGTACATCACTCTCACAGAAGATTTGCGTAAAGTAGTTAAAATAGCTGCGCTTCATACGGTGAATGAGAAAGCTGGAAGTCTAATCCCTTACTCAAATCTTTCTTCTTTCATCCTTCACTTCTTATTAAGCTTGCAACGCATTTGTGGCTCCATTGGTGCAGCAAATGTCCATGAGGGACGGTGATCACTTAACATCTGGTGTCCCTGCACCTTTGCGAACTATTTTTAAATATATATATTTTTCGACCGTCTTCTATGATGCTGCTGTAAAATCTCCTAACAAAATATTTACGAACAATTCTAAACCAAAAAAATGTTTGTAAAAGCAATAAACGCTGTGTGTTTGCGGTTCATCGTTCAGTTTATTCTCCAAAAAATACAACCCAAAACAACCCTATCCTTAAAAGAGCCAACATATTTTTTTATTAAATCACGATGCGGTTTTAATCAGAAGGGTGTGAAAAATTGCGCTATTTGTAAACGTCGACGCGTACGCGCTCCGCAGTTTTTATCATTACGTTCAAGTGAAACAATCATTTACATAAAATAAAAGCGCGTATATATCACTTTGAAACATTCGTACGGATGCTGTAAATTTATTTCCGTATACCAATTTTTCTTTCGGTTATTACATGATGGTATCCTTGGAAAGAAAAGTAGTAAATTTCTTGTAAAGTTGTAAAACTTTTCCGTGATATATCCGCTTATATATATTATACGCTTATTACGTAATGGGAATGATATTTTTATCCGACTTCAGAAAAGGAAAATATTTCCTGATTATATTCCATTCTGATAAATTATCATTATTAAAAAATACATTTTGTACAAATGGAAAATCAACTATCAGAATTTAGCATTTTGTGATAACAATTGTTTAACGTGATTACGCTGCTGATATAATTGTTAAAAAGTGGTATATTTTAACACCAACACTTTACTCGGATTACTCGGAGACGGCTAACCCGATTTATTGAATTCTTTTTTAAGTGACATTGAAAAAGGAGGAGGTTCTATGTTCGGATTTAATTTTTTGGTCGAAAGGGTAAAATAACTCCAAATTGGGCCCATCGTCACCAGGTCAGAATCTGATGATGAAATCCTGGAGAAATCGAGTACACCTAGAGTGATTTAGGTATTTATTATATAATGGTAATTTGTGCATTTGCCCTTTGGAAAGTCATATATGGTGAAGTGGAACTAACGATGACGACCACAGATGGCCACCGGAACTACTTTTCTACGGCATTTTAAAGTCGAGGGAGCTAAATTAAAATCGGTGGACTAGCCCAATTGATAGTATCTATGTCTCGGGTTTGTACGTCATGACAGGTAGTACGCACTGGTTGAAGACTGTTTGTAAGTGACATTTGTTTTCAAGGTCTGCGGTATATGCCGTGTATGCGGTACAATGACGTGTTTGATGATTGAATTAAAAATATTGGCAAGTGTTTCAAAATTGGACAGCTCTTAAGTGGTTGGCAATATTTACGTCATTACCCGGGATTTCGTTGTTTTTAAGTTACTCGAGCGTCAGCGTAATCTCGCCTTATTAGACGTCCCGGAGATTCTCCGTGGAATGACGCGTCATCTGAGCCCTTTGGCCAGTACTGCTCTATTCTGTTAGCCTTGCTGTCTGCGAGACTATAGGTAGTAGTGTTCGACTTTGTCGAGCATCTCGCTCTTAGAGGTTACGATTTTACCATTCTCAGTTTTACTACTTTCTTTCTAATTAAAACGTAGCAAATAAAAACTTAAAAAAAAATTGACTTCAAAAGAAGTTCGAAGTCAATGCCAGTAAATAAAACGTAAAAAGTTTTACTTGGCACTAACTTGACGAATGTGTTACTTAGGAACGCTACTTTTATACAAAGGAAAAAATTATTTGCTATTCTTTTTAAAAAATGTACCTAAATTTACGTCATTTAAGAATTATACATAAGGGATTATAAGCACGCCATTTTGACATGTTAGTACCGACTAATTATTTTTATCAAGTTATCAGTGCAAATATTAGAACAATGTGAAATCTGAAATTTACCATACTCGCTACTCATTTTCTTTAAGATAAATATCTGATAAGGTGACTTTGCTATAATGACATGCCTGTAAACAGGCAACACGATACAGCTGTTGTGAATATTTATGTAAGCGCTATAATTTAGGATCGTTTCAAGCGTTGAGCGTACCTCTAACATTTTCCAAAATGCCGGAAACGTAACTACCCTAATGTTGGAAACGTTCATGAGCGACAATAGCCACTTACCATCATATGAAGTATTCGCTTGTCCCCTTTTTATACATTACAAAAAAAAAAAATCTTGTTCTTATACACGCAAACAAACATGAATGTTATACACAAACATACGTTCGAAGAATTTTACTACATACCTAACTTTAATTACCTGTATCTGACATTATATATGGTCTAAAATTTGCGAACAATTTTCTTTGTATCTATTGGAAATATAATTATCGTATTAGGAAATAATCTGTAATTCATTTAATTTTCGTATTTGTTTCGTCGTCTTCAATTAGATGCTTGTAAATTTATTATTACTTCCGTCAGTAATTTATTTGTGTAATTTATATATATATATGTATATATATATTCGAAGACGCATTATAAGATGTAGACAGATAAGAAGGGAGTTTTGAAAACTCAGATTACAGATTTACTTAAAATTTAGCACAAATACTTCTGACGCTAAAAATGAAATGTGAAACACAAAACCTAACAATACACACATAAACCTATATATAAAATTTAGGTACAATGGGGTGGTGGAAAAAGTATTTCTATATCCGATAAACCTTAGGCTTAGTATAAATATTTTTATGTTGCATAAATAAATACCTTTATTAAAAAAGAATCAAAATCATCCCTTATTAAGTTGTTAGGTTTGGTGATGTTGATTTTCAAAAGGTAAAAAATTAATTGGTATATCTATTAAGCTAAGAATTTGTCATAATAATTCTATAACAACTTAGAGATAAATTAAGAAAGGTTCGTTTGATATTCCACAAAAGTAAAAACATTTGCATGAAAAACCTTACCTCGTGGTTATATTTAATAATAACTGTGAACAAATACTGCTGGATGAAAATAATGTAATGTTAAACATAACACCAATATCATCCCCTATTGAGGGGACAATGGGGCGGTAACATTTGTATGGAGAAAAAGAATTTCGTTATTTGATTAAACTTAAGCTTAGCTTAAATATTCCATAGGATGGCTGATTAAATCCCCTTATTAGAGGTTATTAAGTCTCTAAGGTATTAAAGTTCAAAAGAAACATAATTTCGTTGGTGTTTCTATTTAGAACAATTGTGTTTTTCTACTGTCTATAAAGCTAGCACCACTGAGTTTTCAAGTGCTAAGTTTTGTTTTATTCATCTCGTGCTCGGCGGTAAAATGAAACATCGTGAGGAAACCTGCATGTGCCGAAAAAAATTCTGGCTCATGTGTATCCGCAAACCCGCAGTGGAGTTTGTAAGGAGAGAAGGCCTTTACCCAGCAGCGGAATATTTACAGGCTGTTATTGTCTTAAGCAAATAATTACATGTTCATTTATTGTAATACAAAAATCATTTCTTATCTACGTCTATAAAGGCACGGGCAACAGCTACTGTCAGTGAACGAAAGTCGGACATTTTATGCAACCACGCTATATTAAATAAAAATAGTTAAAAACGATTTCAACAATAAAACCTGTTACAAGTTAAAATTATTCTATATAATCATATATAACCGTTTTAAGACGATCCCTGGAGGTTTTACAATTTTACAAGTAAATAAGTTAAAGTAACTTGCGAATGGCTGAGACGTTAAGTGCTTATGATGTAAGGATGTCTTAGATATTGTCTATTAATCAGGTGAGATGTGAAAATGTGGAAATGGGGCTGGGGAGTGTAATGAGGTATTATGTGCATTCAATTTTTCTTGAACGCGAAATTTCTAAGACACTTTTCTCGTGGAAATTAAAGTATATAATAGCTACACTTGTATTTAAAGACTAAAAATATAGTTTTCATGCCATATCTCTAATAAAATACAACTTCAATTGTCTAAATTGTTTTAGTTGCTCTTTTGTAACTGTAGAAATACATAAAGAAATATACGCTGCTTATTTCATTTCGAAGTCGAACAATAACAGAAAATAATTAGGCGTAAAGTACACTAAACTAAACTCCTTTTAAAAGTTTACATCAATGCTAAATTGATGAATTTACCAGTCTTCCTAAACGCGTCTATCAAATTTTAGACTTTACACGGGCGAAGTCGGGAGCAACTTTTAGTATGTAAATATTTGCTAATTTCACGGGAGATAAAATGCCTCAAATGTAACTAACTGGTATTATATTTTGTTTATGGCATTAGATAATTAACGTAAACATCACAAATTTCATATCAAAAGGTAAATAGTAGATTTAGACACATTATAAGACTATTTATATTATTAGTTGACTATGTATGATAACTTAATAAAAAGCATATAGTGATATAATTACTAACGCTGTGACAATACTTGAACAAGTTAATTTGAAAAATTAAAAAACCTGACTGCGTAACTATCTTAGTGAGCAGTATCGAAAAACGATGTAAAAAACCTAAACATGATGATTTTTTTTTTATTATCTACCGAACGATACCCCAATTGATATAGTTTGTCATTTATTTCGTTTTTACATAATGGCATCAAAAAAACATCCATTTTAATTTTTTCAAATTTTTTATTCTTATTTCTAATTCTATATTCAAATTCGATTTTTAACCAAAAAAATAAATAAGTAGCACATAATAATCATTACTTGTTTTTTCATAGTTAAAAATTTGGCACATTCTCCGGATGTCACCTAAAAATTCCTGCCGATCCTTGTTATTGATAAAACTAACTTTGGCCCTCGGCTTCGCTGGCGCCAAGTTGATTTCGCCAGATACATCTCCTAAAACAATTAAAAATTTTCAGCAGTTTAATCAATGTATTGCTCAATACTTAATATATATTTTTATAACCTTTAAAAAAAATAATAAACCGAACTTTGAAAACGAAACATGTTAACTAAAAAGAAAAAAATTAATATTTTCTACAGAATTTTGAAGTCGGTGCCAGTAAATAGCTCGTCAAAAAAATTACTTCGAACGTTTTTCTTAGCTACAGTTTTTATGTTATGATTTACCACTATTTTATACAACTAGTTATGCCTGCGTCTTTACCCGCGTGAATTTGAGGAACAAATATATCTATACAGATAAATAAAATTATTTAAGAATCTGTCATATGAAAGTATATACGGTATATACACCAATACTCAATTTTTAAAATTTTTGTCTGTCTTTGTTACGGCTAATCTCTGAAACAGCTAGACCGATTTTGACGGTTCTTTCAGTCGGAACAAACCAATAGACAAAAAGTTAAAAAATGGATTTTTTTAGGTAAGTATCGTATATACTTTCATATGCATTTATTGAAAAGCACAAACAAATGATCGACGTAATTCTTTAACTTTACACTTTTTTTGAACCGATTGACATTGAACAAACATTAAATGTTAATTGAAGCTTACCACAATATATTAATGAAAACCACATCTAAATCGGATAAGTCGTTTCTGAGATTAGCCAGCACAAACGGTTAGATAAACAGAAAAACAGATAAGCAGATAAATAATTCTAACAATCATTGTTTATTTTTTTTTTCATATATCTTCCATATACAGACAGCAACCCGTTACATTTTTATAATATGTATACATATATAGATATAAATACAGTCGTAATTCATTCATTCATCAGTTGTTATTACGAACCCACCTTTGTGATAGCACGAACAAAAATGTTATAGTAAGTGCCGTATCTTTTTTCGAAAGTATATAGGTGTATAAATAGGTGTGCGTGTGTTTGTGTGTCTTTAAATACTTTCAAGAACTGCGCAAACTATATATGGATGCTGATAAGCAATAATGTGTCAACCCATAAAAAATCGGAGATATTGTTGTATTCTGATGGTGCATCGTGTATTTAACATTATTAAAAAAAATCCAAGTCATCTAAAGTAAATAAATACGGAAAAAGTTCTTTAATTAAATGTTTAGTGTGTACCATATTTTGCAATATAAAATAATCTTGTGTATTAGAAAAACTTAATGATGTTAAAAAATTTTATACCAATATGCTTTTAATTCACTATACATTTTATCAAAATAGAAAAGAAAAGACAGATATAATTATATACTTGAAACAAATTTGTTAAGAATTGGTTTGACATCTTTAGACGCCATTTTCTCAAAATGAAGTCCGTGTGGTTTGATACATTATTGCTTATCAGCGTCCATGTATACCAATATAACTACGAAGAAAAATGTTTCGATTACTTTTTGTTCATCGTAGTGTAGTAGAACGTTTATATATAACTATATCACAAATGAAGTACTAAAAGTACTCCGTAAAAAGTATCCCGAACAATGGTTTTGTTAGCTTTTTCGTCTGCGCAGACGATTAGATTTACAAGCATTATTATAAGCATCAAAAACCCATAAAATTAGCAACAAATTTAAAACAGCAACAGATTAATTAAACAGTGAACTTTAGGGGGGGAGGGGGGGGAAATGTAATAATGTCAAAGTCTTTGACCTTATCCTTTTTATATACAAAACATATAATAAACAGAGTTAACACTAAACGGTAATATTTATTTTTAAGTATCGTAAAAACAATACACTTTTAAATCGCTGAGAACTAACGCGTTACATTGTTTAAAAGGACATGTCATTTACAAAAATACATATTTTTTTATAATTCTGCATAATAATCCCAAAGATTTATTTGATTAAAAAAATACATAAATCATAATTAAGCAACTAATTACTCTTGTAAAAATAAAAAAGATGGAATTAAAAATAACTATATTAAACCTAAGTAACTATCAATATCACATTGAGGCAAGTTGCCTAAAACACTGACGGCATTAACTTTTTAAATGGCCAGATTCTAATAATAATAATCCCTTCTTTCCTACTAATATAATATTGATATGTGACTGATATGAATATATGAACGTAACTTCAGTCTGTCGATCAGTGTAATTATTTGTAACTTTCACGCCTAAACTACTAAATCAATTTTAATATATTTTTTTATAGATTTAGCTTGGACCTTATAAAGGACTACTTTGTGTCACGAAATCAAAATCGAAGTAGGCGATAAAATTTTGTATGAACCAAACCTCCACAAAGCTAGTCGTGAATAGTCATTAGAAGTAGATTTAATGAGTGAACATTCTGGAGGCAAGACTCTTTGCGAAAGAGCTTTTAATGCTAACCACAACACTGCAACCACACTTGAGGTGAAATAGTGAATTTGAAGGGGTCGTACGTCAAACGGTTTACGGATGCGGCGTCAAATATCTAAGTGATTTTTGATGGCCTTGCAGATCGGACCGAGGCCGTTAACATGGACGCTGATAAGCAATATTATGTTAAGCCACACGGACTCCATTTTGAGAAAATGGCGTCTAAAGATGTCAAACGTATTCTTAATAAACTTGTTTGAAGAGGTATATATAATTTTTTTTTAATTTAATTTGATGAAAGGTATAATGAATTAAAAGCAGATTGGTATCATAAAAAGTTTTATCTAATAAAACATTTTTCAAATATAGTTGATTATTGTTGTGTATTGCAAAATATTATACACACTTTAATATTCGAATCATAAAATCAAGAAACTTTTTAACATTCTTATTTAGTTTAGATGGATTTAAATTAAATATATATTAAATACATGACGGAATATCAGAACACATCAATATCTCCGAATTTGACTTTTTGTGGGTTGACACATTATTGCTTATCAGCATCCAGATATTATATTATCGTCGGTTAAAAGGTAAAAGTTACTAATTAAAATTTTGGGCAAAACTGAGATTTCTACACCACCATACTTGTAAAATCTATCATTCAATAAATAAATTAGTACCTATTGTGCCCCAGAAAACAATCAATGAACGGTAAAACTCTTTAAATGTTTTTTTTTTTTCTTTTTGAATCTGTACAGATAAAATTAATTACTGCACGTGATATTTTTTCCTGCCAAGTTCTCTGTAAGTTATAATATTATAAAGTAATAAAATTGTTCTTAATAAATAATGTTCATTGGTAGAATAACAATTTAATGATACATATTCTAGAAGTTTTATTATTTATATTTATTTAGATACATATATTAAGAAAGACATACGATAAAGTCCAAATTGAAGTATAGAGCGTAATAGGTATTGTAAATACAATTCACTAAATATTCTCTACTAATATAATCTCATTATCACAATTTTCGTAACATTTGTGATTGCTGGGCTATTGCAAAAAAAAATCTTCAAATAACAGTAGAAATTATAGGGTCGACAATTCAAACTTTAGATTTTTTTAAGTGAGCACCAAAAATATACAACCAAAAATATTTTATATGAATTGTGCTAAAAATTCAAATTATAATTCGTTGCTTCCTTAAATCAATTCAGTGCGTAGTTTATTTTAAATAACAGTTTAACCAACGCTTCTCCTTATAGCCTTTTATCGTCCACATTATCTTGTGCACTTGAATGCTGATTTTTTTTTATTTAGCCTGAAAACATTGTAGGTGACAGATTAGAAATATTTTACATATTATCTTTGATTATATGAACGTTGATATGCAATACTGTGTCAAGCCACAGGGACTTCATTTTGAGAAAATAGTGTCTAAACATGTCAAACCTATTCTATATATATATATCTGTTTGAAGAAGTATATATACATCTTTTATTTGCTATTTAGATAAAAAGTATATAGAGTTAATAGCAGATAAGCTAAGAGTTTTATCTTATTAAAAGATTTTCATATAAATGAGATTATTGCATAACCTAAATATGGAACACACTTCAATATTCTAAACATTTGATAAAGAAATTTTTTTTCGTATTTAGTTAGTTCAGATAACTTAAAAATGATTTCAATAATACATTAATATCTCCGAAACTGACTTATTGTGGGTTGACATATTATTCCTTATCAACATCCTTATATTTTCTAGATTCTTATTCCGCCATGTTTAAATGTCATGAATACAGATGCACCGAAATTCATGTACACGCAGAAAACCACTATCAGTGCATTTAGCATGACAACTAGTAAGCGCGAACTTTTCTGTCCCGCCAATACAATTAAAAATAATCTCTATTTAAGTCGGTGCCAAGTAAAACATTCGAAGCCAAATAAAATTGTTTAGATGTTATTTTCTGGTACCGACTTCAAAATGTTGTAGAAAATATTTATTTTTTTATTTGTTTCGTTTTTGAAGTCGATTTTTTTTCAAAAAGTTTTCATTTTACGCTTTTATATTACGAATAAAGTAAGGAACAGTTTGTGATTTACCCAAATGAAAATAGTCTAATGCCAACTGCTTATCACTATTTACAAAATATTGCTATTACCGAAGCAGGGCTGTTAATTATTGAGGAGTTCTCCTGGTGTTGCATCATCACTTTTATATATGTTGTGCAAAAAGCATAAATTGCTTAACAATCTCATTAAAGTAAGTAAACTTAAATGCAACCCGTAAAATACTTGTTATTGAGTGTTTCCAGTGGCCACCTTCATTAACTGGAACTGATAGTTCCACTTCAACAAATGCAGCTTTCCGAGAACAAATGCACGAGTTACTATAAAAAATGTTAAAACTGTTAAATGGGTGGCTATAATATTTGAAGAGTTTCCTCAATTTCTCCAGAATCCTATCATCAGATCCTGACCTGGTGAGAAATCGATGAACAAACATAAATAAATACATACAGTCGAACACAAAAGCTCCCCCTTTTTCGAAGTCGATTAAAGAGATTACATTCCATCAGTACGTATTCGGCCTCTGTTTACCTAACTGTGCTACACAAAGGAGAGCAATGTGTTTATCAGACTATGATGTATGTATATACGTTTGTATGTATTTCGAATTTACCTTTGTGTCACTATTTAGACCAAATGCATAGGCCGATTTCAATAATAGATACGTCGTTTGTTATGTCACGACGCAGTTCAAATGTCATTGAAAGCAAATATATTGGAAAAATAAAAATGGCCGACTGTGAATGCCATCTAAGTAAGAAAAAAGTAAAAATCGACGAAATGTGTCAAGTGGGATATTGTTAAATAACGATTTAAAATTGTTTTTATACAATTCTCACTTTTTAACCCTTACACACGACTGATATTGATACGATACTGTTTACTGCAGATTGTCTTGTTATGCAGTTGGGTTTCATATTTTTAAAATTAATTTATCTTAATTATAATTATTATTATATATAATAACTAGCTGTGCCCGCGACTTTGTTCGCGTGGATTACAGAATGCTTGGCATGTTTCCTGCAAAGCAAGACTGTAGTGCCTGCGATGCCTCGCAAGAAAAGTGTTTTTTACTTTGGATTTGGGAACTTTCTGGTTGTATTTATAAGCAGACACTACTTCAGATACGAAATTCCTCGACGGTTTTCACTATAAATGTTGAAGAAAAGTACTTTGTGCTAGTCTTTAAAATTTCGACGGTTAAACAGTATGTTCCCGCTGAGGTTCTCCTTGTATTATATATCGCGTGACTTTTTTAACTGGGCTTGATAGGCCAAATCCGGAACTATAAGGAATCTTGAAAAAACATTGACATGAAACAAAGACTAAATGTTAAGTGAAGCTTACTACAATATATTAGTGAAAACCGCATCTAAATCGGATAAGCCGTTACTGAGTTTAGCGTGCACAAACGCTTAAATAAACAGACAAACAGACGAACAGACGAACAAACGACAAGACGAACAGACGAACAGACAATCATTGTTTTGGGTTATATTGCGTTGGTAGGATTTCTTTTCATATATCTTTCATATACTGACATCGACCCGTTAGAATTTTATTATTAGTATAGATATAGATATAAATCAGTGAATGTAATTACAGTAAAATTTATTTCACTAACTCAGACAGGCAAAAAAAAAAACGATTATAAAACAAATTGTATTAATACAAGTAGTGTAAAAATTATAAACAAAAATCTAATCAATTATTAGATTCTTTAAAAACATTTAGACTGAATTTTTACAGCAATGGTAGCAATAGTTGTGCTACTACATCCGGAGCAGCGCCTCAACTATTCGCATCGGCAATCAATTTCCTAGCTGCATCCCAATGCTTCATGCCAGACAGCTCTTATCAGTACATCGCAGGTAAAGTTAAAGTACATGTTACGAAACATATTTAATACATAACTGTTACTTTGAAATCAATTAAAAAATATTTATTAAATACTAATATTTCTTAAATATAAACAATAACAATTTTTTTTTAGATCATGAAACCTACGATTTTATCATCGTCGGTGGAGGGTCGGCTGGTAGCGTAGTAGCAAACCGACTAAGTGAAATAAAAGGATGGAAGATATTACTGCTCGAAGCTGGACCTGAGCCTCCAATAGAATCTGATGTAAGTATTTATTTTAAATTAGATTGACGTTGCTTGTGAATTATTTGTATTAAAGCATTCCTTCACAACGAATATTGACCAGTAATATAACAGTTCAGATTGAGCATTATATTAGCAACTAAGAAGAAATTAGCATTACGGTGAAATATAAATATATAGTGAAACCGCCTTGTTCGATAACGATGTAAAACCAAAATTTTACGATTGCAGAGGAATGTTCAAAATATAATTTGGATTGTTACATTACCGGCGAATGCTCGTCATTCAGTGAGGTAGCATTTTTATGTACAGTTCAAAATCAAATCTTAAAATTTTAACATTACTTTGTTACGACCTCGACGAGGGATTGCCTTTACACGATTTTTCAATATGTATATATACTGTTACAGATACCATATATGGCAATGAACCTTTATCATAGTAAATATGATTGGAATTATTTCACTCAAAATGATGGTGTAAGGCACAAATCACTAAAAAATGGTTCCGTTTACTGGCCGCGTGGAAAGATGCTTGGTGGTGGTAGTTCAATGAATCAAATGATATACATCAGAGGAAGAGATAGCGACTTTCAGGCATGGGTGGATGCAGGCAATCCTAGTTGGACTCCAGAAAACGTTAATTTACATTTGAAAAAAGCGGAAGGTTTTCAAAATGTTAATTTACTAAAGGATAAAAATGTAAGGTATACATATGGACATGAAGGTCCACAAATTATTAATACATTTAATAACACATTCAGAGACACCACAGAAAAGGTTTTAGAATCATGGAATTATATGGGTTTTAAACGAGTAAAAGATATTAACGCAGCTAAATTCAAAGGATTGGGATTATCAAGCATTTATAGTGCAACAGCTGCAAATGGACGTAGAATGAGTACGTACAGGTCATATTTAGATCCTATCAAAGATAGGAAAAATTTAAAAATCGTCACTAATGCTTTCGTAACTAAAATTTTAATCAATAGTGACAAACAAGCATATGGAGTTGAAGTAGATATTTTCGGAGAAAAGAAAACCTTTTATGCAAACATTGAAGTAATACTAAGCGCTGGATCAATAAACACACCGCAATTGTTAATGTTATCTGGTATTGGTCCTAAGGAACATTTATTATCTAAAAATATTTCAAGCATTGTTAATTTACCAGGTGTAGGTAAAAATTTACATGATCATAATTTCATTCCTATTATTTTGTATGGTGATGAACCAGCAGAGGAAGAAAATCAAGCAGAACAAATGTTCGAAGTCGCAAAGTATATGTATAATAAAACTGGACTTTTAGCACAAAACAGTTATACCGATATAACAGCAATGTTTTCTCGTAATCGATACATGGAATATCCGGAATTTCAAATTCATTTTGGTTTTTTGCCGAAAAAAACGGAATCAGCTAGAGTTCCTTTTGATGTTTACGATGATGAAATAATCGATTCTATTTTAAAAGAAATCAACACTAAAGCGTTGTATTTCTTTGGTGTCCATCTTTTACACCCATATTCTAGAGGATCAATATATTTAAAAACTTCCAATCCGTACGATCACCCTATAATAAATGCGAACTACTTTGGTGACAGTAAAGATTTACAAATGACAATAGACGGTGTCAAAATGTTTGCAAAAATAGTGAAAACTCCTTATTTTAGATCGATAAATGCCTTTTTACATAGACTCAATATAACTGAATGTAATCAATATGATTTTGAGAGTGATTTGTATTGGAAATGTTATATATTAAGTACTTGCACTACAGTATACCACCCAGTTGGAACGGCAAAAATGGGACCATCTCCAAAAGATTCAGTCGTTAGCAATTTCTTGAAGGTTCACGGAGTAAAAGCGTTACGTGTTATAGATGCTAGTGTGATGCCTTCAATTACTAGTGGGAACACAAATTCTCCAACGATTATGATCGGTGAAATGGGCTCTGAAATGATTAAAACTGAACATTTAAAAGGCAAACCTGAAAAATATTTCTAAACTTAAATATAGTCAATAGAACTGATTCAAAATTTCTAAGTTTTACCAAAGTTGCATTATATACATGTGTGAATGAATAATTTGGATGATTTATACAAACTTGTACATTGCTTAGTGCTAAATATAAAATGTAAAAAAAAAGGCTTTTTAATTTAAGTACCCTGCGTTAAGGATGAACAGCCTTCCCCTCTAGGCTGGCATTAAAAATTACGTATGTTACATATATATTACTTAGAGAATGAATTTAAAAATTAATAAAAGAAAAAAATAAATAAACAGAGATTAAAGTAACGTTTAGTTAATAAGTTTCATTATAATATTACAACAAAAATATAAGTGTACTGAATTACTTTATTAGTAAGTGTTAGTTATATGTCTTCACTCAATCGCAATAACCGATATAGGCGTCAAGTAATAACATCTTATTTTTTGTTAATTTAGTAATTTTGTTTCATATTTACCTTTGTTATTTTATCCTAGTATGAAATAACTATAGAAAAGTAGTATGGTAGCTCTCTAACGAATAGATCAATTACACACAAACACGTAGGCTACTTTTCATCAACATACCACGCGGAGGAAACACAAAAATAATGGTAATACAGTAAATACTTAATATATGATGGTGTTTTTTTTATGACTTAGTTCTATAATATTATTCAAAATTATAATATAAATACAAATGTAATTAATTAATTTATCAGTTGTTATTACGGACCTAGTTTGTGATACCACGAACAATATGTTATTGTAAGTGCCGTATCTTTTTTCAAAATATTTTAAATAATATATAATAATATCGTTTTCATAAAAAGCTTTTTTGAAGATTGGTGTGTAATTGTGTGCGTGTGTTATGTATCTTCAAATATTTTAAAGAAATGCGTAGACGAGGAGAAATGTTCCGAGTACTTTTTGTGCAACGTAATTGAACGCTTAAGTAGAATAATGAAGAAATATAAGAAAGTACATGCGTCAATCATTGATCCTTCGAGCCAGATATTCAATGGTTGACTCAGGTTTAAGAAGGAAGTATCGTGAAAAATTATTTTGTTTTGTGATGAACAAAAGTCATTTGCCTGCGCAAGATAGTAGGTTTACATGTTTTATATTTGGACGCTGATAAGCAATACTGTGTCAAGCCACAGGGACTTCATTTTGAGAAAATGGCGTCTAAAGATGTCCAACTTATTCTTAACAAATATGTTTGAAGAAGAATATATCCATCTTTTATTTTATTCTTTGATAGAAGCTATAATAAATTGAATTCTGACTGATACATTTAATATATTATCTTATAAAAAGTTATTTAAATATTTGAAATCATTGTAAAAATTGCAAAAAATGGAACGCACTTGAAATTCGAACCAATTAATTAAGAAACTTTTTTCCGTACTTATTTATTTTATATGACTACAAATTTTTTGTATAATGTTAAATAGGTGATGCAGTATCATAGTACATCAATATCTCCGAATTTGATTTTTGTGGGTTGACACATTATTGCTTATCAGCATCCATTTATAATAAGCACCAAACATCTACAAAGCTAGCAACAAAATGTTAACAAAAACAGATTTGAAGAGAAAATGTAATAACTCAACGACTTCTCTTAAAAAAAAAAACAAAAGTGTATAAATACATGTATGCGTGTCAAATACATGGAAGTGTGTGTAATGTTTTTATTTTATTGATTTAAAGTATTTTTTCTGCATAATATTAAAATTTCATTACCAATATGCACTCCTTCTTTGTGTAAATATAAGTGTGCAAAGTTTCATGCTCCACCGTCCGCGAATTTTTCGTAAAATTGGGTACAAAGTTTTTGTTTTATGTATTAATATATAAATTTATAAAATATTTAATAAAGAGAGGAAGCGTTTTTTACAACATTTGGATTTAGCCTTAATTTTATTTAAATTTATGACGTGTGTGGAATATTATAAAAACACCTTTTTAAATCACTGATAGCTAGCACGATAACTTGGTAAAGAGGATGTGGATTTTAGTAAAATATGTAATTTAGGTATTTATGTATAATAATTCTACTTTCCGACTATAATATTAATATAATATTAATAATATGAATGTGAATCTTTCTGTCTGTCAGTCTTAGTGTCTGTATTCTCGCCTATACTACTAAACTAATTTTGATGAATTTAGCTATAGATTATATATATTTTATCTAAAAAAAGGATATAGGCTACTTCGTGTCACGAAAACAAAATTTAAAGGATGTAAAATAGATTAAAAAATTTTGTTTGGCTTAAACCTCTATAAAGGTAGTAACGAATAGTCATCAAAAATAGATTTAAAGATTGAGCCTTCTGGAGACAAATATCCTCTTCCTTTGAGGTCTCTGAGGTTAACGGATGCGGCTTCAAATATGCAAGTGATTGTTGACGTCCTTACAGATCGAACCTAGGCCGACAAGATTCGCCGCTAAAGGCGATATTTTATAATTATCGTCGGTTAACCTTTAATTATGGACGTAATTTTTTTTGTCACACTGGACGTGCAGTCTTGCAGCCCGCTACGTTTTGAATTCGAAATTTTATGTAAATATTTATTTTATTGGTACTTTGCATATTGACGCTGATAAGCAATAATTAGTCAAGCTACATGAACTTTATTTTGAGAAAAAGGCTTCTAAAGAAGTCAAACATTATCCTAATAAAAATTTTTGAAGAAGTATATATCTATCTGTTCTTTTCTATTTTGATAACGGGTTTTTGTTGCAATTTGGTTTATTTGTGGTCGATTTTTTTTTTTTTGTAAAAAGTTTTTATTTACACTTATAAGTTACGAATATAGTAAGTAATTTACCTACGTTATAAGGTATACATATATCGATTTCGGTATTTTTGACCGTATATTTTATCGCATATAGTCTCGGAATCTAATGATGATGAAAATCATAGATAGCCACCGGAACACTCAATAACAAATGATTACAGTATGTATTTACTTGTTATTGAGTAAATGCACATACGAGTACTCGTACTAACTTTTTTCACGCAGAATTTAAATTCGGATACTTTAATATAAAGGCATACGGTGAATACAAAAAACTATTTATTATTCCTATATGTAAAATATAATTATTTCTAAGAAATTTTAATATGTATAAATATTCTAATGATACATTTGAAAATATATTTATAATTGCATGAATTAAATATACCTAGATTAAAAGATATAGTATAGTTACTTGCATTATATAAATCCACAGCCAAAACCTACGATTCTACAAAATTTTTACTTATGAATGTAGTTCGAAAAAAAATCGCGAGTGCTTTATTTTTTATAAACATTTACTGTCATACTACAAAAGACGCATTAAAACCATGTTGAACGCGTGTCTAGCTAAACAGTGTTTAAAAATTAAACAATGCTTAAAATATTATACAAATTGCTTAACAGCGAATAAACTCATAAAAAAACTTATTGATAAAATGTTACACGTTACATTTGACAGCAAAAATAGGTTCTAAACATGTATTAAACTCACTTAAACGTATATTAATCTATATCAAAAGCACGTTTAACTCAAAACTGTGCTTAGACACGGATTTGTAGTATGGATTTTTTAAACACGCGTTTAACGTCTGTTTAAATCTTTTGCAGTAAGGCAGTTAGTGTGTATGTTTACAGCAATGATAACAATACTTTTAGACAAAAATGATTTGATACGGTACTGTTTACTGCAGACGGTCTTGTTACGTTGGGTTTTTGATTTTTTAAATTAATTTAACTTAATTATATTATAAATAAATCAGTGAATGTAATAAAAGTAAAATTTTATTTCACTAACTCAGACAGACAAAAAAAATTAAAAAAAAACGACTTCAAAACAAATTTAATACAAGTAGTTTAAAAACTATACAAGAAAT
Organism: Hypolimnas misippus; assembly: GCA_037950945.1. NCBI lineage: Eukaryota > Metazoa > Arthropoda > Insecta > Lepidoptera > Nymphalidae > Hypolimnas > Hypolimnas misippus. The sequence goes on along the minus strand of JBBEEQ010000029.1, from coordinate 4,847,892 downwards.
ATTCTAATCAATTATTAGATTCTTTAAAAACTGATTGAATTTTTGCAGCAATGGTAGCAATAATTGTGCTACTACATCCGGAGCAGCGCCTCAACTATTCGCATCGGCAATCAATTTCCTAGCTGCATCGCAATGCTTCATGCCAGACAGCTCTCATCAGTACATCGCAGGTAAAGTAAAAGTACTTGTTACTAAACATATTTATTAAATAATTCTTATTTTCAAACCAATTGAAAATATTAATTAAATCTATGCTATCTATACTAATATTATAAAGCTGACGAGTTTGTTTGTTTGAACGCGCTTATGTCTAGTACTACTGGTTCGAATTAAAAAAAAATTATATATATGAAATATTTTAAAGGCTATAGGCTATGTTACATCACGCTAAGACTTATAGGAGAAAATCAGTCACCATAAACGCCAGTGAAATCGAGAGGCAGCTAGTACAATATGTAAACAACAACAATTTCTCATAAATTAAGAAAATGTTGTAGATAGGTATTAATAACGATTTTTTTTAGATCATGAAACCTATGATTTTATCATCATCGGTGGAGGGTCGGCCGGTAGCGTAGTAGCGAACCGACTGAGTGAAATAAAAGACTGGAAGATATTACTTCTCGAGGCTGGACCTGAGCCTCCAATAGAATCAGATGTAAGTATTTATTTTAAATCAGATTGACGTTAGTTGCGAATTTTTTAAGGCGTCCATTGGCCGCGAATATCTTTCAGTAACGTAACAATTCAGGTTAGAACATTACATCAGTAACTAAAAATAACTGCGCAATACAGTAGAGGACCTGTAATGATATAATGTATAACAATGTATACCATCAATTTCTACTAAATACATAGTGTGGCCGCTTCCTCTGATTTTGTGAAAACAATTTTTCCAGGTGCAAAGGAACGCTCAAAATATAATTTTAATTGCTACATGACATGTGAATGCTCGTCAGTCAGTAAGGTAGCATTTTTATGTAAAGTTCAAAAGCAAATCTTAAAATTTTAACATTACTTTGTTACGATCTCGACGAGTGATTGCCTTTACACGATTTTTCAAAATGTATTATACTGTTACAGATACCATATATGGCAATGAACCTTTATCACAGTAAATATGATTGGAATTATTTCACTCAAAATGATGGTGTAAGGCACAAGGCACTAAAAAATGGTTCCGTTTACTGGCCGCGTGGAAAGATGCTCGGTGGTGGTAGTTCAATGAATCAAATGATATACATCAGAGGAAGAGATAGCGACTTTCAGGCGTGGGTGGATGCAGGCAATCCTAGTTGGACTCCAGAAAATACTAATTTATATTTTAAAAAAGCGGAAGGTTTCCAAAATGTTAAATTACTAAAAGATACCAATGTAAGATATACATATGGTCATAAAGGTCCGCAAATTATTAACACATTTAATAGTAGCTACAGAGATATCTCAGAAAAGGTTTTGGAATCTTGGGATTACATGGGCTTTAAACGCGTAAAAGATATTAACGCAGCTAAATTCGAAGGATTGGGATTATCAAGCATTTTTAGTGCAACAGCTGCAAACGGACGCAGATACAGTACGTACAGTTCTTATTTAGAACCTATAAAAGATAGGAAAAATTTAAAAATTGTCACTAATGCATTCGTCACTAAAATTTTAATTAATAGTGACAAACAAGCATATGGAGTTGAAGTAGATATTTTAGGAGAAACAAAGACTCTTTATGCAAACATCGAAGTAATAATAAGCACAGGAACAATAAATACTCCGCAATTGCTAATGTTATCTGGTGTGGGTCCTGAAGAACATTTATTAACTAAAAACATTTCGTGCCTTGTTAATATACCATGTGTGGGTAAAAATTTACATGATCATAATTCTATTCCAATTATCTTGTATGGAGATGAATCAAGACAAGAAAAAAATCAAGCAGAACATATGTTCGAAGTTGTAAAATATATGTATAATAGGACTGGACTTTTAGCACAAAACAGTTATACCGATATAACTGCATTGTTTTCTCGAAATCACAGCATGGAATATCCAGAATTTCAAATTCATGCTGGTATTTTTTGGAAAAATTCTCAATCAGCTAGAATTCCTTTTGCAGTTTACGATGATGAAATAATCGATTCGATTTTGGAACTAATTACGGACAAAGCGTTATATTTATTTGGTTTCCATCTTTTACACCCGTATTCTAGAGGATCAATATATTTAAAAACTTCCAATCCGTACGATCATCCTATAATAAATGCGAACTACTTTGGTGACAGTAAAGATTTACAAACGACAATTGATGGTGTCAAAATGTTTGCAAAAATAGTGAAAACTCCTTATTTTAGATCGATAAATGCCTTTGTACATAGAATTAATATAACTGAATGTAATCAATATGATTTTGAGAGTGATTTGTATTGGAAATGTTATATATTAAGTACTTGCACTACAGTATACCACCCAGTTGGGACGGCAAAAATGGGACCAACCTCAGAAGACTCAGTCGTTAACAATTTCTTGAAGGTTCACGGGGTAAAAGCGTTACGTGTTATAGATGCTAGTGTAATACCTTCAATTACTAGTGGGAACACGAATGCTGCAACTATTATGATCGGTGAAATGGGCTCTGAGATGATAAAAACTGAATATTTAAAATCTAAAACTGAAAAATAATTATAAAATTGACTATTGTCAATGGGACTGATTTAAAGTTTCAAAGCTTTACTCAATGTGTAACATTTGAACATAATTTGGATGATCTATTCAAATCTGTACATTATTTAGTGCTGAATATATAATGTTAAAAAAGACTTTTGAATTTAAGTAACTTGCGTTAAGAATAAACAGTCTTTTCCTCTAGGCTGACATTAAAAATTATACTACAAATGTATTGCTCAAACAATGAACTTGCAAATTTGTGTGTAAATTAATAAAATTAGATAACAATACAAAGAAGTAAACAATAAAGTTATACAATATCTAAATTATATATGTTAATATGTGCTTAAATTAATTTAGGTTTGTGTTAATCTTCGAAGTGATTTGATTTTATTAAGTTTATGAATGTGTATATGCTTATAGTTTTTGTTTTCATGTGTGTGTGTGTGTGGTTTTGATTAAAAGTATTTAAAATAAAATCTCTAATTTATATACTAGTTCTTTGATGATTGATTTAATATTTGTATACATGGATATGAAATGCATGCCCATGAATACAAATATCGAGGGAACCTTCAAATTTTATCAGGATACCTATACCGAATTTGGTATTTTTATAGTATCTCGTGCAATTGCTCTCAGAAGCAGCAATTAATAATGTTGAACTGCTGACGAGGACCACAGATAGCCACCAGAACTACTTAATAACAAGGATTTCATGCGTTCCGATTCGATTAATTAAATATAATTCTCAATCAATATATGTTCCTCATAATGCATATGATAAATTGGAGCTAATGGTGAAACACCAGGAGAACTCCTAAATAATTAACAGCCCTGCTTCGGGGAGGGCCATGTTTAGTTAATGGTGAATGGTAATAATATTTTCCACAACCTTTTTAAGTCGGTGCCAGTAAATAACTTGTACAAAATTTTACTAGGTATCGACTTCAAAATTTTGTAGAAAATATTTACTTGTAAAAATTAGTTATTAAATTTCATTGATGTATGTTTATTTGAAGTTGTTTATGTAATATATAATGTTGATAGTGTATAGTATATTTTAAAACAATAAAAAAATTAACGGCGGAGAAATCAGTTAACAAACATTAATAAAGACATACAGCCGAATATAAAAATACATACAGCTGAACATAAAAATATAAAAATATTCGGCTGTATGTATTTTTTAATGTTCATCCTCAATCTTTTTTGAAGTTGGTTAAAGTATGAGCAATAAAAATTAAATAGAAGTTACGGGAATTATTTGTAAATAATCTTGGTTAGATTTTAGTGATAGGAAGACAAATCATAATGAATTAATTATATTGACCTACTTTATAAATACGAGTAAGACATTAATCAAAAGGTAAATTAAACAAAAAAACTATATCTAATCATCATTGCGATAATGTAAGATAATTATAATATATAAAGATAAAGTTTTATTTCTTGTATTACATATACGAGTATCAAACAGAAGAACGTTCCTTTTAAATAGTATCATTCTTAAAATAGGTTAAGGGGTTCAGAAGTTTGCTTCACATATACAAAAACGCTGTTTTTATTGTTTTTTTTAGTCAATATTGTACAGCTACTATGTATTTTTATAGTAAAATTAAAAAAATAAACCCAATAATCTACTAATTGAGGCCATTTTAATATTATTTTTGTAACTCGACACTTAAAAGGATAAAATATGGAATCATATTTAGTATGAAAGTTCAGTTCAAAGTAAGAAACACGAAATTAAATATTGGTTATTTTTGGTTAGAAGTCAATGTGTGTTTTAGAAATATATTAATCCATTACTACACATTTTCGTAACAAGTTTCCTTTATTTAAAAAAAAACTCAGTGTTCTCAAATTTCAAGATAACCTAAAAAAAAATTTTTTTTACCTTTACCCTCTTTAGAGACAACCGTATCCGTTACTTTTGGTCGGTACGATTTTCATCGGATTCATTGTTATTAATAAGTTCAGTTTGTTAGTTTTTCTCATTGATTCTAATAGAAGAAATAATTTTCTTAAAAAAAATTATTTGGTAACAAAAAATACTTTTAATTTTACGAGAAATAAATAAAAAATCTTTCATTTATAATTTATTAAACAGTTAAATACGTTCACTAACGTCTTTTTTTGTGTTATTTATAGGGCACATGAAAATAATATTGGCTATATTAGAAAATTTTGGTTATACTTGAAAAAGTAATTCATTTCAAATAAAATTATTCATATAAGAAAAGTTGTCATGCAGTGTAATTGGAGCGATTATAAGATTAACATATTAATACCAAATAGTAGAGCCGAAATAGCTCAGTTGGGAGAGCGTTAGACTGAAGATCTAAAGGTCCCCGGTTCAATCCCGGGTTTCGGCAGATAATTTTTATGTCACTTTTTAGAAAATTATACCCTAAAATTATAAAAATGAAAATCTCTGCCTCTTTTTAAGTTGGTTAACAATATGACAAAAATATAGTAGCAAGTCATGTAGGAAATGTATACTTGATTTTGAAGTGTAAATTATATTAAGTATACCAAAATTACATAACAATCGATATAGTTATTGAGCTGAGGTGGCGTAACAAATCTATACTAATTTTTTAATACTTAAATTTTTATGTTTGTTTGAACTTGCTAATCTCAGTAACTACTTTCGCGTACTTAACACACTTTTGTATTTATTAATTAAAACAAAGATTTTTTTAATAAAAGTGACGATAGTTTTAAACCTAGTGTTTTGAATGTAAGTTCCGTATTTACTTTAATGTGTATTTAGTTAAAAGCTGTCAATTTGAAATTACAAACAGACATTACAATTTTATTTTTTTTATAGATTGTAGTTTCGATTTAAATATCCACCGATGTTCCAATAAACGATTATAATCTACACTAATATATATTATTAAATGATAAAATTGGTTTATAAGTTTGTATATAGAAGGTAATTTCTGAATGTATTGATCTGATTTGAAAATTTCTTTGTACGTTAGATAGTCCGTTTATTATAAAGTAACTGCATTATAGATTGAAGAAAAAAATAGTGCCTCTTATTTAATTACAGTTGATAGTGAAGTTCGTCTATACAAATATTGTAAACAGATATAACATGTTTGAGGTTTGTACGTTTGAATGTAGAGGGTAATCTCTGAAACGACTGTATAGCCTGTGTATTGAAGAAGTTATAAGGTTACATCACGCTACGATTCATGGGAGCGAAGAAATATCTACGCGCGAGTGAAACCACGAGACAGCTAGTGTGTAATAATGTTCCACGCGGTTTAAAGACATAGTTTTCTCTACCATGTAATTTGTCACCGAATGTGTCGCATTCAGACAGCGGAAGGGGAAGGAGAGATTTCTATGAATCACCTGTTATAGGTCACGAAACTGGTGAAACGCGGTCGGTTTTGTCAATTTAGAAGACGCTTTAGAGTTATTTCCAGGCTCCAGGATTTTGTTCCGGGGTTGGAGGGGGGCAATGAATATTGAGTTAGGAATATAGGTAATATTTCAGAAAATTTGTTGAACCAAATGACCAATACGAGTGGCAGGAGGGGAGGGGGGGGGGAGTAGAAACTATGCCGATTTATTAGATATTGTTTTAGTTATGAATCAAGAGGGGGCAATTGCACCTTGTAAGCCCCCCCCCCCTTCCCTTGATCTGGTCTGTTGATGTATTTGTTTTTTTTTTTGTTATGTATATAAAAAAGTATGTTTCCGTGAAAATTGGATGGAACATTAATCTTTGTTATCAACGTCAAAGTGTGTTTCAACAAAAATTATTTACTACTAGCTAACCCTTACGGTTTCACCCGCGTTTATAGTTACTGCTTCGCTCCTATAAGTCGAAGCGTGATGTAATATAGCCTATAGCTTTTCCTAATAAGCAAACTATCTAACACAAACAAGAATCTTTCAAATCGTACCAGAAGTTCCTAAGATTAGCGCCTTCAAACAAACGAACTCTTCAGCTTTATAATATTAATATATATGAACCACAACATTTCATGAAACTAAATTTTTATTTACTAGCTTCGTTAACTCGTTTCACAAAGATTTTCAAATCGTTCAGCGATATGTTATGGGACTACTCGTTAATATATAAGAATGTTCATTTTAGTGTTCTGACTTCAAGAGGCTGTATGGTTTTTAATGCTCTTTAAACCAGCATAACATCAAAAACACAACCCCTTAGATAACGAACATTTTTAAACAAATTAGGTAAGTAACTAAAAAAAATAATCGTTTGCAAAAATTCTACACATTTCGCAAGGTAAACCCCCGAAGAAATTGGGCTACCTAAAATGTATTACATCAAATCGGATGTTCAATAATCAGAAACGAATTGTAGATAAAATGACGAGATAGAGGGGAATTACTCTACCCGACCATGACATGAGAGAAAAACTCGTTTGTTCTCCCAACAACTCAATACGACAAAAGAAATTGGGTATTTGTCACAGTCTCACATCCTATTTCCACAGCTGTATAAAAGATACGAGTGAAAAACGCATTTCTTACAATGTTCGCAGATAAACTAGGGGCCTTAAGCAAACACCTTTTTATCACCGACACGGTAAAATATCTATAATACCTACTTACTAACTAGTTAGTAGATATTTATATTATTATAGATTTATTAAGTGCTTCACGTAGGTATTTTCTCAGGTGTTCGCGGTTATTACAGATAAAATGAAATATTTTTATTTTATAATAAAAATTACATGTAAAAAAAAAAGAAAACTAATTTGAGAGTTCATTAAGAGGTCAGTTGATAATACTTGTGAAGTGACACCAATAGTCGCGGGATTAAATACTAAGATTAGTTACGTATTTTGAAATGTTTTTATATTTTTGTTAAAAGATTACATGGATGCTGATAAGCAATAATGTGTCAACCCACAAAAAGTCGAATTTTGAGATATTGATGTTATTTGATACTAAGTCACCTATTTAACATTATTTTTAAAAAATTGAAGTCATCTAAACTAAATAAGTTTGGAAAAAAGTTTCTTAACTCAATGTTTCGAATTTCAGGTGCGTTCCATATTTTTCAATTTATAAATTATTCTTAAATATTTTAAAAACTTATTATTAGATAACGTATTAAATAAATCTGTCTGCTTTTAATTCAATATATATTTTATCAAAATAGAAAAGAAAAGAAGAATATATGTATATGTACGTCTTCAAACTAATTTATTAAGAATAGGTTTGACATCTTTAGACGCCATTTTTACAAAACGAAGTCCGTGTGGCTTGACACAGTATTGCTTATCAGCGTCCACATAATAATAAAATCTGCCATCTGTATCCATAGTGGATCAACTAATAATGTGAATATGTTTTTTGCAAGCAAAGCAGATATTTGTATTATCGTCGAGGTATTTGCCTCGTGGGTTTCTCGACCGTACCTCGAAGAGTATGTATAGAGTTATCGGTCATGGTTGTTGTCACATCCACCTGGTAATGGTCGTTGTTCTTAGTGAGGAATTTATTCTATATTATAAATAGACGCTGATAAGCAATACTATGTCAACCCACACGGACTTTATTTTGAGAAAATGACGTCTAAAGATGTCAAGCCTATGCTTAATTATATGTACATCGATATTATCTTTTCTACTTTGATAAAAGGTATAATAAATTAAAAGCATATTAGTATAATAATAAAAATTATCTAATAATAAGTATTTCAAATATATTAGATTATTGTATATTTCAATATATGGATTATTTAGTTTAGATAATTAAAAAAAAAAATTGCGCATTATGAATACATCAATGTTTCCGAATTGGACTTTTTGTGAGATAACACATTATTGCTTATCAGAATTCCAATATCACTGGCTTTGCCGCAACACATCAGAGTTAGCGGCGGTCGGATGATAATCCCTCCATCTTAAAATAACTAGCCTGTAAATCGTGAACTAGAAAAATACGCAGACCCTATATGACAAGGAAAACTATTAGTAAATATGGGTATTGAATTTTTTTGCTTACTTACATAAATGTCTAATAGTTATATAAAAAAAAATAAACCCATTTTTATCATAGCATCATATAATTTTTATCTCGAAAATATCTATGGATATCAACGTTTAAATTAAGGACTGGTTTTACAATGACGTAATTACCGTGTAACTATATTAATTTAAGCAAGAATTCTATATAAATTATTTATAAGTAAATGTTGTTTTATTAAGTCTTTATATGCATATTATCCATCCGTCTGGCTGTCAAAGTTGAACTCAGTATAACTTTATAATAACACTAAGTTTTACCTAGCGCCTCTGCCTCCAGTCTCCACACAAGGTAGCCATTATAACTTGACTCTTAGTGAGGTAAAGAAGTAGGTAAGCGATTAAGAACCAAGGCGTATCGCGGTGATATAATATTAAGCCAATACCAACGTTGTGAAAATTTAGATCTTTTAATATTGGTTATAGAGAATATTTTGAAAAATAATTAGCTACGTATTTTTAAGAATTGAATTTTTCATGAAACAATAAATAAGAAAGACACCTTACATAATCAAATTAACAAATTAGTAACGAACATTAGAAGGTTTAAATGAAAAAATATTAATAATAATTACTTTGATAAAATAAAATTAAATAATTAATTTAAAAAATAAAAAAATCCGATTGCCTATAACATCTTTTTGCATTAAAAAATTGGTCAAATTGTTTGGAGTATAAGAGGTAACAACAGTTTCTCAGTTTTGACAGTTTAGGTCCGCCATATTGATTTTAACTGACGTCACATTGCCGATGACCCTCCGGGGAATAATACGAATCGAAAAACACGTTACATATAAAAATTGGTCGCGCCGTTCAGGCTAAAGGTCACAATAGAACGTGCACATATTCTATTCATGCGCGTGAAAAATATAAATCTATGCAAATAAATAAAATTGAAGAGTCTGTTTGTAATTTCTAATTAACAAGGTTTTAACTAAACACGATTTTTTAAATTTTTATCTGTCAGTCTGTTGGTTTCGGCTAATCTCTGAAGCGGCTAAACCGATTTCGATGGAATTTTCACTCACAGATTTTGTTTCTCTGTAAAACATAATGAGGTCTATATGAGAACCAAACTTAGCCTAAATAATTAGCAAGTAAAATTAGCAGATTCAGATCTATCGTTAGCCACCGGAGTTCTGTAGAACTGTGATGATCTCAGCGTTAGGCGACCCAGATCGTAGATCTGGTCATCTAAAAATGTGGCGTATAAAGAAGTCGACCGTTTTATGTGACGCATGCTCTGAAAATATATGAGGTAGTCAATGAATACAGGTGATTTTGATTTATAAATCATAAGCGTTGAGGTTCCAGTAACGTGTAGCTGAACTAAGACTTCGTCATCAGATATGCGAAAGTAAATAAGGATATAATGAACCTAACGTAATTCTCAACAGGAGTTTAATTGGTTTAAGAAAGCGCCAGATAGGACCTTAACATTCAGAATCGATGAGATGACTTCACCTACAGTTTCATTTATACTGCCTTATGTAACTCAGTCGAACTGTTACTTAAGAACTATTATTGTAATGTCTCAATAATTTTTTCATCACTTAATCTTTAATTTGGTGGATTGCTCACGAGATATTATACTATACATATGACTATACCAATTCGTTACCTATTTAGAATTATTAAAAAAAAAATTTAGTCGTCTTAGTTAAATAAGTTTGGAAAAAAGTTTCTTAATTTAATGTTTCGAATTTCAAGTGCGTTCTATATTTTACAATTTATCCAATAATCTCATATATTTGAAAATGTATTATTAGATACAAGTTTTTATTGTGCAAATCTATTTTTAATTCACCCTAACTTTTATCAAAATAGACAAGAAAAGATGAATACATACTTCTTCAAACAAATTCATTAAAAATAGGTTTGACTTATTTAGATGGTATTTTCTCTAAATAAAGTTCGTGTGGCTTAACATAGTATTGCTTATCAGCGTACATAGATTACTAGAAAATTCGCGTTTGTTTGATAATATAATAACACGAAAAAGAAGATATGAATTTTATTACCACAGTGATTAAAAACATCATTATTTATATTATATTTCTGTCTCTGCTAATTACCAAGTGAAAAACTGGGTAATATAAAACACTTTGTAGTTGACATATAGATGCTGATAAACAAGATCAACACACAAAAAGTCAAATTCGGAGATATTGATGTATTCTGATAACGTATCACATATATAACATTATTCAAAAATATTTCAAGTCATCTAAACTAAATAAATCCGAAAAAAAGTTTCTTATTTGATGTTTTGAATATTGAATTGTGTTTCATATTGTGCAATATGCAAAATTACATACATTTGAAAACTTATTAGGTAAAACTTTTCAATATACTAATCTGCTTTTAATTAATAAAACATTTTATTAAAATAGAAAAGGAAAGATAGTAATATACTTCTTTAAAATAATATTAAGATAGGTTTGATATCTTTAGACGCCATTTTCTCAAAATCAAGTCCGTGTGTCTTGACATAGTATTGCTTATCAGTGACCATATTATTTCTTATTATCATTTGCGACTAAATAGCTTCAAGGGGATAGTTTAAAAAAAGTTTGTACGAACGATGTCACGGAGATATTTAGCTATTCAATAAAACGAATCCTATTTTAAAAGTAGACTCTTGTCAAAGTGCCTTTTACTTCTTGCATTCAAATCGCATTCGCGCGACGTCATCGCAAGAGCTTGCTGGGATATTGTCTCAAATAGACATGATAGTGCACTCAGTTTCATTTCAAACGCTCTGTAAATATATGACGCATATGACAAGAGGCTAAGTTAAAACATGACTATCAATTAAACATATTTGGCAGGGCATATGGATTCTATATCTGGAAAGTAATTTCCCTTAATGCGAAATATATTCGTATTTCTACTTATAAGTAATTTTGTAAACAATGATTTATAATAATAAATAAATAAATAAACGCATCACACTCAACGGCCCCCATTAAGATCTCATGACCTTGTGTCGGGGATCCGGAAACAATCACAACACGAACACAAACACCCAGACCACGACAAGCATCCGTATGGCTAATACAGACGTTTGCCGTGAGCGGGGATCGAACCCTCGACCGTTAGCGCTTTAGTCAGTTGCAGTGACCACTGCGCAAACGTGTCTGTTAATTTGTTTTATACTAACGGATGCTCGCGCTTTCATCCGCGTAAAATTTTAAATTCGATAGACGCCATTTAGAAAACTGGTGAAATCACCATCTATTTAGCGTTGAAGTAAAACTTTAAAGAAGCGTAGTCGTTTTACTTTTTTAAAAAAATTTAGCCATTATCCGACTTCCTAAAAAAATAGCATGTTCTGTTCAAAGCATATATTTCTTTTTACATAATATCTATCGTTATTTCTGAAGGTTTATCTACTAAGCCAATCTGGATTATTGAAAGAATATTTTATTAAAGCTCTTTTAAGATCCCATATAATAACATCCCATATAACATAACATTAACTATAACAGAAAAAATGTCAATTTTAACCCCCGATCCAAACACAGTGTTTTTTTTTCGAAACCCAAGACGTCTAAGTAGGTAGGTTCGAATGTCATGAGGAGGAAGCGACGAGTCACCTTCCGACTTACGCAGGTATTTACCGGTCACGGCTCCTTTGGAGAATACCTGCATAGGATCGGACGCGAGGCGACGGCAGTTTGCCACCATTGCGGGGCGGACTAAGACACTGCACAGCATACACTGGCGGCGTGCCCCGCGTGGGCCGCCGAAAGGCAGGTCTTGGTCCAGGAGATCGGGCGAAATCTCTCCCTGCGAGCAGTCGTATCGGCGATGCTCCGCAGGGAATCGGCGTGGGAGGCCGTAGTCTCCTTCTGTGAAACCGTCATGGTCCAGAAGGAGATAGCAGGGCGGGCCCGGGAGAGGGCCGATCCCGCCCAACGAGGACGACCGAGGCGTCGTCCTTCCGGCCTCCTAGCCCCAGTGCCCGGGGCAGAATAAATAGGGCGCGCCCTCGGGCCGTGGGTGCGTGAGATGGGGGTCCCACGCATCCGTTTTCATACGGCCACGAGGAGGACGGCAGTCGGGATGGCCTCGAACTGCCGTACGCACCAGTGAGGGGTGCGGGGAGGGCAATTTTAGACTTTGCCCTCCTGAGATGAGCTCCGCCAGCCACGAGCGGAGCGTCGCACGGGAGGGGCAGCGGATGCGCATGCGCAAGCGATCCCGAGGCCTCTCCATTTCCGTGCTGAGAAAGGCCATCGCAGGGGTTTTAGTGGGTATAAATCTCCACATAACCCGATCTCCCCCCCAGGAGTCGGGTATCTTTTCGAAGATTTCCCCTGCGAAAACAAAAAAAAAAAAAAAGGTTGGAATGTCAAAAATAAGACACTGACATTAAATTCTTTCAGATGTAAATAAATGAAATAACTTTTGTATTCATATTAAATTCATATTCAAGTCTGAGAGCAAAATTTATAATCGTAATTCTCGTCTTAGAGATATTAAAGAAATATTTTTTCTCCATACAAACTTTACTACCACGTTGTACCTCAGTAGGTGATGATGCGTAATACAATGAATACACCCTCCAAGTACCAAGTTTCTAAGATCAACGGTTTAAGCTGTACGTTGATCTGTCAGTTAGTCATTCCGGACAAAGCATTTGATATATAGATGATTATATTATTCATATTTACTTAAGATAAGATAATAATTATATTAAATAAGAAAATTTCGACGTAGTAACAACGAATATTTATATTGTTAATAACTTGTATACATGTGATATGAAGAGATGCAACGAGTTGCTAGTAAAGTAATAAAATAAACATTAAAAAAAGAAACCGACTTTAAAAGCAAAATGCGCAATTTCGTTTGCTTGGATACTATTTTCAGATATGATGATTTTACCAACCAAACCAAACTTTTCATATATGTATATCCTTTTAAATAAAACATAATTTTACGGGTCGGAGTTACGAGGTAACAACTATTTAAAAAATTGAGAATTGAGAACCTCCTCCATTTTGAAGACGGTTAAAATATGTATTGTTTTTATATTTATGTTATTATAAGATTTTAGTTTACTACTAGGAACCTATTAAATTCTTTTTTGAAGTCGACTCATTTGCACCGCCAGCTTCACGTTACCATATGCATTTTGAGGAGAATAAATTGCTTAGCAATCATATCGAAGTAATCGAATCGTAACCTGTATAACACTTTTTATTAAGTATTTCCAGTGACTATCTGTGTTCTTAATTAGCTGTTCCACTTCAGCAAATGTTGCTTTTTAAGAGCAACTAATTACTATAAAATAAACCTAAATATATATTTTGTAGATTGTAGGTCTATAATATTCGAAGAGTTCCCTTCGATTTCTCTGGGATTCTATCATCAGATCTTGACGTGATGATAATGGGACCAACTTGGACCCTTTTAAACAAAAAAATTCAAAATTTGCTAATCAGGCTGCCAGCTGATTTTGAAAAAAAAAACATACCTGCAATTGTACAGACACATGCACCTAATAATATCAAGCGTTAGGGTCGACTTCTGGGAAGTAATAGTATATGAAAAACTTTTTCCTTTAGGAAAAAGCTTATTTTTTACAAATGCATACAATAATTTAATCTTAAGGGATCAATTCTTTAAAGAACAATCAAAGTTTAAAGGTCAAGGGAACATCTTAAATTAAAACGTGATATTGTAACGCTGATTGTGGGTGGGTATAATCTTCGTATTAGAAGAATCGACTAATTAAGGTTTAATAAATGTAAAACTTAATAGCATTTTCTAAAAAATAAAAAAGACAAAAAAAGTCCCCGATGAATAGAGAACCTCCTCCTTAGAAGTCAGTTAAAACAAAGAAAAAAAAACAAAGAATTTAAAAACGACAACAAAGAAAAAAGAAGATAAAACGATTTTCGTAACCTTTGAAATAGAATATTGTTAAACACACATATAAGACTATATGAGATTTTTAAAACAACTTTTATAATGCTAAAATTTGTTTTTTCATATCCTCTATTTGAAATCCCGAGGTGTAGACTATTATAGAATACTAGTTATCCTTCGCGATTTCACTCACGTTTATGATTACTGCTCCGCTCCTGTGAATCGTGACGTGATAGCCTTTAGCCCTCTTCAATAAACAGGCTACGTAACACAAAAATAATTTTCCAAATCAGAGCAGTAGTTTCAGAGATTACACCCTACATACAAACTTACAAACATATAAACAAAGTTTAGATCTTTATATTAGTATAGATGTGATATTGGAATGACATGAATATAATACTAATCTGTGACGGCTATATTTATTGTAAATTGAGGCCGTGAACGCAAGAACGATCTTAGTAACAATTTTTACAATAAAACTTGTCAAGCGCGAGCCGGACTCGCAGATAGGATTCAGTAACATCGTATAAGATATAACACAGTTTTTTTTTAATAATTACATATGTTAAAGAAACAAGATATGTGCTATAAAAATATGTTGACAAACATGTTGGCGCAATAGTTACTGGAACTGACTTAAGCGCTAAGGGTCGTGGGTTCGATCCCCGCTCACTGCAAACGTCTGTATTGGCCATACGGTTGTCGTAGTCTGGTTGTTTGTGTTTGTGTTGTGGGCGTTTCCGGACCGCCTACACAGGATCATGAGATCCTAATTGGGGCGTTGAGTGTGATGTTCATTTGAATTATTAATAAATTGAAAGATATGTATTATTTGTTAAAGTGGCACCAAAAAGATGATGAACACTTTCTGTAAAAATTTCAACTCTCTATCTCTTACGATTCATGCCCGCTTGCAGACGGAGGAACAGACGGCCAGATCGACGTACGGACGGACGGACGGATGGACAGATGAACAGACGGATAGCGAAGGCTAAGTAGTTAGGGCCCGATTAGCTACTATTGAGTACGCAACCCTAAAAATGATTTATTGTTCTTATTTCCGTGACAAATATTATTTCTCAATTTGCCATCGATGACAGATGAAAGATGTCGATCGTAAAATATTTGCCATAGAGTAAGGACTATTTAATTATAAGTTTTTTTATTGTTTATACTATAATTGTTTATTGAATACATGTATCAGAATTTTTTATCTTATGATAATTATCTCACGATATATAGAGTACTTTTGATCCTGAAAATTGATAGTTCCCAAAGGGATTAAAATGTAATTATGCGAAATTTTTAATTTAGACAAAATAAAGCCAGGGTGAGTTAGTTAGCAGATAAAAATAATGGTGAAGTTGTACGAAACTTGTTTTCTTATAAAAAGCTGCGAGAGACCTGATGTTAAGTGATCACCGCCCATACACATTTGCAGCTCTGGCTTAGTGGCTCCTACGAATGCGTTGCATAAGGGATGAAAGAGAATAGGAATGGGAGAAGAGTCCTGGTTCGCTCACTCACCGTACATTAGCTACTTTACGTCGACCTTCTGTGAGGGTGAGGTACTGCCACGGTTGTGTCCGCTCGTATACGCTGTAATCATTAGAATACAACTAGACACTACCATATGTATGGAAATATAAGAAATTCGTGAAATCAATCGTTCGATCAATTAGTATAATTTATAAATTATTATTTAAATGTTATCAGAACACACAGGTAGTAAAGTTGTGTCCATTTCACTGATAATATCCTAATAGCCCGTTGCTTAATTCGCCGCTATTTGAACAGCAATTAGTTTAAAATTTATGTAAGGCTGTCTGTCTATGTGCGGGTATCAGCAATTTTGGCTACATTCATGGTGGTGGCTTCATCGAGCATTAGTTGAACGTACATATGTTCGGAGATGCAAAACCGCGATACCGCTCTTGCTAAAAGGATCAACTTTCAATAAAAGATTAAATTTCATTTTTCGGTAAAAAACGAACTACTTAAAATATATTGTATAAGCCGGTTCATCATCAGGAGTGGAATTTATTATTTGATTTATATTTGTCCTTTTTTGGAAAAACTTGTTACGCGGTTTTGCATTGTCCTTGGAAATTATGGTATTTTATTGTTTTATTGTCTTTAGAAAAATTCTGGGTTAATTCCACTTAAATAATATTGTTTAACGAATAGATGGGTTTCATCGATATGATGTAAAACGACTAGCGTTCCGCCCGCGACTTAATCCGCGTAATATTTTTGGAATTCGGCACTCCCGTTTATATCGCATTTTCTCATTGATCGTGCATTTTCGGTATCAAAAGTAGTTTATTTCCTTCCAAATGATGTAAATTACATCCATGTAAAATTTGATACCATTTAAATATATATAGTAATATATTATTCGAGAAAGGAGTATATACTGCGATATTTATTTGTATATACTGCGATATGATTGTCTATGAATAATTGTAACAAAAATTATTGTTATACGCTAGTGAGTCATTTGTTTGTCCTAAGTGGGTTATCTAATCAATTTATTTTAAGCGAGCAATATGTATATTTACCAAAAACAGGTAAAGATAATGCAACCTATCCCGAAGCAAGCGACAGAGTAATGCCAGAATTACACTTATAAGTTTTCTCTCAGACTTCCATAAATATTTACATAAGTTGTTTGTCATTGCTGTAAACCTGAAAGAATTTACCGCCAGTGCCTTATTTTTACCATTCAAAACTTTTATAATGTTACCTAGACAACTTATAGTAGGTTACAGAATTGTTTTATATTAATTACGAAAGTAAAACGTTCAAATGTCAATCTCGGCTTATGATAATTGATTGACTTATTGAAGTAACTTATTCTAAACATATTTATTAGTTCTATATCTCTCTTTTCATTCAATAGTCAGCCGTAGTAGTAACAGCAGTTGAACGACATGGAGTGAAAGGCTGACGCCCGATTGACAGATACGAAAATAGACCTCAGCTGCGCTCTGTGTTAATTGTTTATGTATATATGCTCTTTTAATTTACCTATCAACTCTTATATAATCCTACAAACTACTCAGTATTGGAATATATAATTGATTAATATATCGCCCCATATTTCCACACTTGGTGTGGGAAATTTTTACCAAATACCCACGGGATCAACTTTGAGGTATTTCCAATACAAAAACTCGGTGTAAGGTAATGCATGGTTATACATTACAATAAGTGAGTGAAAAATCAATCATCCCCTATTTTCCTACCCTTAGGGTTGGTATTTTTTCCAAATGTTTATGAGACCAACGGGGTATATCCTGACCAATAAAAAAAGCGTAAAATATTATGCGTGGTCATACATAAAAAATATATATAGAATTGAGAACCTTCTCCGTTTTTTCGTCGGTTAATAAAAACGAAGGCTAGTTTTAAAGAATATAGTAATATTCTTTAACCAAAAAAAAAAAAACAAAAAAGTACGTAACGTTTAAAAAATCTTATACATTTGGCAAGGTGGTTTCATCGGGGGATTCCTATTAACTGGGTTATCTCTTTTCAAAGTTACAGATTATGTATGTAAAAAATAAAAACACAGCTATCTTTCAGGACTTTAATAGTCGATTAATCATTTAATATAAATTCGGTTGCATTTGATTCATTTATAGCAGTTGTTACCTTGCTTTCTAAAAGACGAATAAAATGTGTTCGTAAGTAGACAACCTTTTTGTAAATAATGATTTAATTTTTTTTTAAATAATTGGTTTCATGTAATAGTAACGCTAAGGTGTGAAGCAATTTTAGGGTTCCGTACCCAAACGGTACCAACGACCCTATTATCAAGCTTTCGCTGTCCGTCTCGCCGTCTGTCTGTCTTGTGGTCTGTCCGTCCGTCTATAAGTGGACTGTTTTTCATGATCTGTATTTCAGTGCAGTGTCAATGCTGCTAGAAGCCAAAATTATAAAAATAAATAGTCAAGAGCGAGTCGTACTAAATGTAACGAACGTAATTTAAAAAGGACACTTTTTTATATGTTGCACGATGGTACCCTCGATGTGTGAGTCCGACTCGCAATTGACCGATTACATTAATATTCTAAAATAATCAGTAGGTATTTGTAAACTAAAATTACTGAGATATTAATGTGATGCGTTGAGTGTGATGCGCTTATTTATTTTTTATTTATTAAGAAAGTGCTTACATGAGTATTATAATAGACTTATATAATATTCTAAGATGTGTCTGTTAATCGCGTTATTGCGGGATAGGGACACCAACTCCGTTTATGAATATATAGGCTTAAATATATAAATTGGACAAACTCATTTGTAACTATAGCATTAGCGGATATTGTGTTCTGACATTTTGTTGCTCCCGAAGACTAGATTATTGTTGAAGGTCTCTTTATTCAAGGTTCTGCAGCGTAGGTCTTCATGTCTCTGTAAAATTAAGAAAGATATAGCGATTACGTAAAAATATTTAAAATTTGTATTTTTTTTTTATTCAGCAGTGGCAGTACTTCATGTGCCACGACAACGGGAGCGGCTCCACAACTATTTGCATCAGCAATCAATTTTCTCGCTGCAACACAATGTTTCTTGCCAGATAAATTAGAACGATATGATGGAGGTAAGATGAAAGCGTAATTCACGAAGTTTATAGTCATTTTTATATACAAAATCATTAAGTGTTTAATTGTAGTTATTAACAATTATATTGTAATATTTTGCCTACGCTAAGTGAGATTTCCTGATGCTAATTATAAATGTATTTTAGATCATGAAACCTATGATTTTATCATCGTTGGTGGAGGAGCGGCTGGCAGCGTAGTAGCGAACCGGTTAAGTGAAATAAATAATTGGAAAATATTACTCCTCGAAGCTGGGCCTGAAGCTCCAATCGAAGCTGATGTAAATATTAATACTTTTGCAATTATATTATTTATTATTTTATTAAACCGAGCTTCGTTCGTGTTTTTAGATTTTTAAAACATAAATTTTCTCAGAAAATATAATTACTATCTAATTTAATGTAAACATTTAACTGTATGTACTGAAACGTTTACTTTACTATTTTTCAGATACCATTTATGGCATCAACCCTTCAGCGAACTAAATATGATTGGCAATATTTTACACAAAATGACGGTGTCAACCACCAAGCAATAAAAACGGGCAATGTTTACTGGCCTCGCGGAAAAATGCTTGGTGGATCTACCGCAGTAAATGCTATGATCTATATCAGAGGGAATGATCACGATTTTCGATCTTGGGAAAATGCAGGAAATCCAAGCTGGACTCCAGAAAACGTTAATTATTATTTTAGAAAAGCAGAGAGTTTCCAAAATGTTGAATTATTAAATGATTTTAACGTAAGACATACATATGGACATAAAGGACCACTGGTTATAAATAAATTTAATAGTACGTATAGATATGTCACAGAAAAGGTTTTAGAATCCTGGAATTCCATGGGCTTTAAGCGCGTTACGGACATTAATGCAGCGAAATTCGAAGGATTGGGATTATCAGGCATTTTTAGCGCAACAGCTGGAAATGGGCGTAGATATAGTACTTATAACTCATATTTAGATCCTATTAGAAATAGGAAAAACTTAACAATTGTTGCTAATGCCTTCGTAACTAAAGTTTTAGTCAATAACGCCAATCATGCATTTGGAGTTGAAGTGGACATTGCTGGGGAAAAGAAAACATTTTACTCCAATATTGAAGTAATTATTAGTGGAGGTTCGATTAATACCCCGCAATTATTAATGTTATCCGGAATCGGTCCCAGAGAACATTTATTGTCTAAAAATATTTCATGCTATGTTAACTTACCTGGTGTAGGTAAAAATTTACATGATCATATTAGCGTTCCTATTACTGTATATGGTGATGAACCAGGAGAAGAAACTCAACCTGACCAAATGTTTGAAGCAATAAAGTACATGTACGATAAAAGTGGTCTTTTCGCACAAAATAGTTTCAGCGATGTAACTGCACTTTTTTCACGTAATCAAAGTATAGAATATCCCGAATTTCAAAGTCACCTCGGAATTATTTGGAAAAATTCAAGAGCGTTTGAAAATTACTTTTCGGGATATCGTGATGACGTGCGCAACTCTTTTCTAGAACTAAGTAAGAATAGATCATTATATGCGTTTGCCTTCCATAATTTACACCCATCTTCGAGAGGAAAAATTTCCTTAAACACTTCAAATCCGTATGATCACCCGATAATAAATGCTAATTATTTTGGCAACGCCACTGACTTAGAAACGACAGTAGAAGGTATTAAAATGTTAACAAAGATAGTGGAAACTCCTTATTTTAAGTCTATAAACGCAATTATACCTAGAGTAAATATCCCAGAATGTAATCAATATGAATTCCAAAGCGACCTTTATTGGAAATGTTACGTAATAAATACAAGTGGTACAGTCTACCACCCAGTTGGGACAGCAAAAATGGGACCGAATCCAAAAGACTCAGTTGTTAACAACTTCTTGAAAGTTCACGGAGTAACAGGATTACGTGTTGTAGATGCAAGTGTAATGCCTTCAATTACCAGTGGAAACACGATGGCTCCAGCGATTATGATTGGTGAAATGGCTTCTGATATGATTAAAACTGAATATTTAAAATTGTAAACCAAAGAAACGATTATAACCTTAATAATTATTTTTTTATTAACCGGTTAAAAATGTGTTTTCGACATTGACTGTAAATTAGGGTCATATCATATTTTAAAATTTTATGTCTCTTCCTGTTAATCTTGTTGTCAATACATAGTTCGTTACTTGTGATTGTAAATGATTATGTAGCAAAGATCTACAAAAGTCGTATTTTTAAAAGCACTGATTTTTTGTATAAGATTGTATTACTTTAAGTTATTACTTGTAGATTGTTATTATATTTTAATATACTTTTGAAACAGTTTTTTTTGTTTTATTAATCTTCTCGTTAAATGTAATGTTCAAGCGTAAAAGTTGATCTGACGTACAAATATTCTGGATATTAAAAAAAATGACTACATTTGACATAGTGTAAAAATTGTCATTACCATCGAAACCAGAAAATTGTGTAACCATCAAATTGTCTTTTTACTTATTATAATGAGATCTTACATAAACGTTTATCATGATATTAAGTGATTGTGAGGGCGTAACAGAATGACAAGCCTTAAATTTAAAGTTAATTTTATTCAAAACTGTTAGATCTCAGGAAATCTACAAAATCTTTTGCCATAACATGATATTAATTTTTTATCTACCTCGGTGCTATGTAAGACTGCTATTCGGATTATTTTAAAGATTGGTAAGGTATATTACGTGCGGATGAATACAATATGGGAGAAAAAAAATTAAAAACACTCCATTTTCAACAAGTGTCATTAAGGTCCCGTGATCCTGTGTCCGAGCTCTGGAAACATGCACAGCACAAAATGGCCTAGATGTTTTTCATGAGGATCGAACTCACGACCGGTAACAATATAATTAGTTGCAGTGACCACTGCGCTAACTTTTCAATGGTTTTTCAATCCTGAAAAATACTAAACGTTTGGATAATTGTAACTTATCTAGGTAGTAACATTGTGTAAATATAAACATAAAAAAATATTATCTCTCGAGATTTTTGATATATCTTAATCACTTTAATGCGCGTGTATATTTGAACAGTGTACATATTTGTAATTATTTATACAGAATTGTTATTAATTCCTTCACAATTGCTGTAGCTGTGGCTTGTGCCAGACGAATAAAATGTTATTGTAAGTCAACATTTTTTAATTTGATTAAAAAAAAATTAAAAGTAAAAAAATACTTTATTTTAACCGTGCTGAAAATAATAATATAAACTTTTTTTTTTTAAGGATTGGCCTTTTTTAATTATAATGTAATCTCACAATTTATATTATATAAAAATTTGACGCGAGATTGACATACATACATACATATATACATACATCTTGATGGTACAGAATCCTTTATGTGCGAGTACAACTCGTAATTGATTTTTAAAGTGTCATACATATTTTCATGAAAAATGTTTTCGATCGTTACACGGAATACAGACGGAATTAAAAAAAGATTGAATTTGAAAGATTAGAAAAATTATAAAATATGGGACTATTAATAATAAAAAATTGTGATAAAATAAAAAAAATATATTATTGTATCACATAAATTTTATTGTAACAGATTTAGTTTTGGTAGTACAAAGTTTATCGGGCCATCTAGTTTATAATATACATATTTTAAATAATATAATTATTAAAATATCGATATCATATTAATTTCATTTTAATGTTAGAAGATATTTGTGTCATGTTAATCACGTCCCATTCATTAAAAACTAATTGTCACAGTTTCCATTGAACCTAATATTAGTCCATTGAAATGTTTTATTTCTTAGCCCTACCAATGAAACTTATAAGGCAGTTTTTTTTGAAGAGGAATAAGATAGTTTTAATTAGTGTTTTCAAAAATACTTACAATTTATATATTTTTTTATTCAGCAATGGCAATACTTCTTGTGCCACTACAACGGGAGCGGTGCCCCAACTATTTGCATCAGCGATCAATTTCCTAGCTGCAACACAATGTTTCGTGCCAGATAACTTAAATGAAAACATTGAATGTAAGGTGAAATTTTAATTAATAAAACATTACAAAACTTTAAGTGTTAAATTTTAGTTATTAAATTGAGTTAATTTGACACAAATTTGTTTTAGATAATGAAAAATACGATTTCATCATCGTTGGTGGAGGGTCGGCCGGTAGCGTAGTAGCAAATCGACTCAGTGAAATAAATGATTGGAAAGTACTACTTCTCGAAGCTGGACCTAAGCCTCCAATAGAATCTGATGTAAGTATAAGCTTTTTTGCTTGTTAATACAATTTTTCCAAAGAACACATCCATAACTAGCTTCACATTAACTTTATAAAAAATAAAAATAATCTAACTCGATGATTCGAAAGTGCTTTAAAAAGCCCACTTGAATAAAGTATATTTCGACTGTTGATTAACTTGGAAAGTAAAAAAATGTCTAAACACATATATATATATATATATATATATATATATATATATATATATATATATATATATATATATATATATATATTTTAGAGACCTAATTATACACAGAAATGATTATTTAAAATACTGCAAGGTTTATCAAAGTATCTCTTAAACTTTCCTTACAGATACCGTATATGGCAACATCTCTTTACGGAAGTGAATATGATTGGCAATATTTCACACAGAATGATGGTGTTAACCACCAAGCACTAAAAACGGGTGGGGTTTACTGGCCTCGCGGGAAAATGCTTGGTGGATCTAGTGCTATAAATGCTATGATATATATAAGAGGAAGGGATCACGACTTTCAGGCTTGGGAAAAAGCAGGAAATCCAAGTTGGACTCCAAAAAACGTTAATTCATATTTTATGAAAGCAGAAAATTTTCAAAATGTTGAATTATTAAAAGATTTCAATGTAAGACGTACATATGGTCGTCAAGGAGCACAAGTTGTAAATAGATTTAACAGCACATATGCACCATACACTGTGAAAAAGGTTTTAGAATCTTGGCATTTCATGGGCTTCAAGCACGTAACAGATATTAATGCAGCAAAATTCAAAGGATTGGGACTATCAGGCATTTATAGTGCAACTGCTGCGAATGGTCACAGATATAGTACATATAGATCATATTTAGATCCTATTGAAAGTAGAAAAAACTTGAAAATTGTCACTAATGCATTTGTAACTAAAGTTTTAATCAATAAGAATAATATAGCATATGGAGTTGAAGTAGACATTGGTGGAGAAAAGAAAACATTTTATTCCAATATTGAAGTTATAATTAGCGGAGGTACAATAAATACCCCGCAATTATTAATGTTATCCGGAATCGGTCCCAAAGACCATTTATTGTCTAAAAATATTTCTTGCATTGTTAACTTGCCAAGTGTCGGTAAAAACTTACATGATCATAACAGCGTTCTTATTCCAGTAGTCGGAGATGAAATAAGCGAAACTCCACCGGACCAAATATTTGAAACAATAAAGTATATGTATGATAAAAGTGGACTTTTAGCAGATAATAGTTTCACCGATATAACGGTGTTTTTTTCTCGTAATCGAAGCATGGAATATCCGGAATTTCAATGTCATCTAGCAATTTTTTCGAAAAACCCTATGTTATTGGAAAATTACATTTCTTTATTCCGTGATGACGTACAAAACTCTTTTCGAGAACTAAGTACAAATAAATCTATCTTTGCGTTTGCCCTAAATAATTTACACCCATCTTCTAGAGGATCGATTTATTTAAAAACATCTAACCCATACGATCACCCCGTAATAAATGCTAATTATTTTGGCGATAGCAAAGATTTAGAAACTACAGTTGAAGGTATAAAAATGTTAACAAAGATTGTGAAAACTCCTTATTTTAGGTATATAAATTCATTTGTACCAAGAGTGAATATACCAGAATGTAATCAATATAAATTGGGAAGTGATCTTTATTGGAAATGTTACGTAATAAATGTAGGTGCTACAATATACCATCCAGTTGGGACAGCAAAAATGGGGCCGAATCCAAAAGACTCAGTTGTTAACAACTTCTTGAAAGTTCACGGATTAAAAGGATTACGCGTTATAGATGCTAGTGTGATGCCTTCAGTTACTAGTGGGAACACGAACGCACCAACGATTATGATCGCTGAAATGGCTTCTGATATGATTAAAACTGAATATTTAAAATTATGAATTAAAAACCAATTGTAATGTTTATAATTATTATATTTAAATTTTATTGATTGTATTTGTTGCCCTTGCTTAGAAAAATTTTGTTATATTTAAACGTGAACAGACTCTAACTTGTAATGATATTTTGAATTATAATATTCTTATAGTAAAAATGTAGTATTTGATGGCCGAGTCGTTAAAAGGCGTTACCTCACCGATAAACACCATTTAACCACACGGCTTTTAAATCCGCCACTTACATGGATATTTCAAGTTGAATGCTTTCAATATCATAATAATTCAACTACAGAACTAAACGTGTAGTTAAATCCCATTGTTAAATAAGTGAATGCTTATTTTAGTCGAACGCCTATTTGAACAAGCTTGTCACTTGTCTTGGAAGTCTTGGTCACTTGTAAGTTCTTATGTGACATAAATTTACAATTTTTGTTATTCGAAATGAGTTCTCTTTTTAAAGTACAGAATAGTTTATATTTGCTTGTATTAAACATTATACAGTTGATTCAGAAGCGTTTGTTTTATTTGTTTCTAACAATTGTTTGATTTTATTAATATATGCATGTCATGCTATTTTCAAAGTCTTCATGTAAAATTAGTTATTTCTGCGATTTCATGTGCCTGTAATATAAGTCGGTATCATAGAGCTAGCATATAATAAATGATTTTCTAATTTTATTTGATGATTTGTTAAAAAATAGGAAAATTTTCTAGAAATTACGTAAACGTTTTGCTCTTTTAAAATGAATAGTTTTACGACTTTAAAAACGTAATCAATACAAATAAACTTAATAGTATAAAATAAATGTTTTCTCCAAAATTTTGAAATCTAAAATAGTTATCTAGATACGTTCTCTATTTTCGACATCGACTAAAATTATCATGTTGACGCTAAATAAACCAAGTGTCTCTTAAAAGCTATAGTTAACTAAGATGATTGAAAGTGATTGCTATCGATTTAGTCAGAACTTCGTGATAAACAGAATTTTCTTTCTACTGCGGTGCAATAAATCTTTCTTTATTTAAATGCAAAAAAAAAATCATAGTAGGTATATGATGTCGTATATTCTCTGTAAACAAAAAATGCGACACGACTTCGTGAATAATACAAGTAAAAGAAATAAATTAAAAAAATCACCGACAATCTATTCATTGAGGTTGGGCCGATTTTGGTAAAACGTCTGTAAGAACCATCGCTAGAAAATCCTCTTTCAAATAAAAAATAGCCGCATCCGAATCGGTTCACCCGTTAGGAGCTACAGTGTCACAGACAAACATATAAACATTCAGACAGACACACATAGCGGTCAAACTGATAACACCCCCCTATTTGCGTCAGAGACTAAAAAAAAGGAACCTATATATTTCAAAAACTGAAAATAAATACAATTCTCATCAGTGGTGTTCTGTAAAGTAAACTAACAGTGTAATTTAGATTCCCAGAAACGTACGTACAAATATGTCGAGATTTGAGTGTCAGACTGACGCGAAGGGTTACGACAGATGAAAATGGAAATTGCAACTGCCCCACATGCGGTTATTTGGGTACAGCTAACAAAGTAATTTCGGATGACGCCTATTGCTGTACGTAACTAGTACCGTATCAACGCCTTTGTAATTAAAAGAGAATAAAACTATTGCTTCACTGAAGTCGTTGATTATTGCTCGTACATTCATTTGGATGTTTTCGTTTTGTTGTTTCGTAAATAAAAGATTTTGGTACTTTAAATATAGGATTGTATTGAAATTTTAAATATATATATAATTATTAGTAAATTTAAAATATCAATATTATATTATATACTGTGTTTAAAACCCGGATCAATTTTTGCTGTATGTAGCTTTTTTTACCGATTTCTTCACTGACGCCGAACACTATTGAGATTTTCTTTTTTTTATTAGAAGGGGTCTACTTTCAAGTTGTTCCCATTTTCATCAGGTCAGGATCTGATGATGGGATGCTGGGAAAATCGAGGGAGCTCCTCAAATATTATAAGCATATTAATACCAATTCAGGTTGTTTCGATAGTATGGTATCTTTGCTCTCAGAAAGCCTCATTCGGTGAATAGGAATTGATGGAGAAGACCACAAATGGAAATGGAATTCCTCAATATCAAGTATTTCACGGGTTGCGATTCGATTACTTTAAGATGATTGCAAAGTAATTTATGCGCGCCATAATGCATATGGTTGATTGGAGCTGATGATGCAACGCCAGGAAAACTCCTGAAACAAAACAATAATATTTTTTAAATGGTAAAAAAACAGTTGACATTTGGCTATTGTAACTTAGATGAATCACAAACTGTTCCTTATTAAAATACTAATAGTTATAAGTATCATTTAAATAATAAAACTATACTTAATATTAAAATAGTAAAATAAAAAAAACCGACTCAAAAAAAAGTTCAATTCAAGTAAATTAAAATAACGAATATGGATAAAAGGACACACGATTCCGAGTATCCACCACAGGATGTATATTTTGAGGTGGATATATACGATCAAATTCTCCTTTTATGCCAAAAAAGAAAATGTCAGATTAAATATCTGATAGAATGAATGTATATAAAACTGTTACAACATTTTCAAGCGAGAACCCCAAAAGTAAACCGTTATTACGGTTTACTTTCAAGCATATCGTAACCTTTTGGTAAAAATAATTGTTTTGGTATTATTAATCATAAGAGGTTTAATTCTTTGCATAAAATATTAAACTAACTAGTTTAATATGGTATCGTATCCTGGGATACTTCAAATGCAATTTCCTCTTCAAATTCTGATTTCTATTTACGCTGTTTCAAAAAAAAACTAACACTTTTTTAAAATACATTTTAACACCTTTTTTTTTTGTTTAAATGAAATTTTTACGAAAAAATGTTTGTGCTATCTGCTAGCACTGTCATATGAAATGACCATACAGGCTAGAATCGCCTCAGGGTAGAATATACAGCACATTTTAATATTTTTTTATGTTTCTCTTAAAAGTCCATGCACGTTTGTAATAACTCCTAATCTCAAGGACGAAGTTTGACATACAATACATTTATAGCGGTTGATTCATTGAATATTTTGGTTAAGGAGAATGTTTTACTTCAACTAATATGTAGTACTAGTTAATAGTTTTAAAATAATTATTTATTACCAGGTATACAGAATGATTCATTCTGATGGATCAATAGGGAGAAATCTGAAATTAGGAGAGTTAGAATTTATTGAAAGGAGCCCCGTCGCCTATTTTAAAGATAATGGTCTAAATCTAATTTTTTATTTTTGAAATAATTATCAGGTTCGATTTCTAAAAAATCTTAATGCATTATTACTCTTTATCTAACAACTAACTTCACAAGTGTAAAAATACAACTAGCTATTCAAAACGTTCACAGATGGAAAGCCTTAAACGTGCTGTCAGTTAATTACGTCCTTTACCCATACCGCTATCAACAGGAAGCAATATTCATAAAAGCAATTCCGAAGTTAGGAAATATTTATTACCGCGGATAACGCCCAGGTTTTAGGGGCGTTAATGCTGAATAATGAGCTTAATAGCGGCACCTCCAGGCATTGAAAAGAAAATTATTTTCAGCAATGCTTTGACCCGCCTAATGACGTCATTTGCCTGTATCATCTCCATCTGTATAAGAAGAGTCATTATTACTCCCTATTTCCAATAACAATTTCGACTGTATCTAGTTCTGTGATTAGTCATTATGCGTTATGTCAATGACTGGTATTACGGTCTTTATCTTTTTTGGATGCTGAGAAACAATAATGTGTCAACCCACAAAAAGTGAAATTCGGAGATATTGGTGTATTTTGATACGGCATCACCTATTTAACATTATTAAAAAAAATCAAGTAATATAAACTAAATAAGCACGGAAAAAAGTTTTTATAATTAATTGTTTCGAATTTCAAGTGCGTTCCATGCATTGCAATTTATATAATACTCTTAAATATTTTAAAAACTTTTTATTTGATAATATATTAAATTCATCAATCTGCTTTTAATTCATTACACCTTTTATCAAAATAGAAAGGAAAAGATGGATATATACTTCTTCCAACAAGTTTATTAAGACTAGGTTAGACATCTTTAGACACCATTTTCTAAAAATGTACACCCAGTATTGCTTATCAGCGTCCATTTAACAATTATATTACAACGCAGTACATAAATAGGTCAACGGCAATTAAATATCAGATCAGCTATTCCCTATAGTTTCGGGCTTGGCCATCCACACCCAGTTGAATAATTCATCCTGTATAGTTTAAACATATTTCCATACCAATTTAACTATTATACATAAAATATCAAAAACCCACAACAATGAAAATATGAAATTTAAACACGAAACGTTATTAAAATTTTACTTAAAACCTGAGCTTTATTTGTTGACTATAAACAGATCCCATCACGCAACATAACTGTAATCCGCTGGTTGTGCAAACAGGGACAGTTTAAACTCGTTATAAAATATGTTTTATCTATTGAAAATGAGGTTTTAAACAAAAGCCTATCTTATAGCCTTAATCTTAGAGTTCACTTTGAAATTTTAATATTATTTAATTTCTCGCCACACTTACGTATTCCACGGTAGCGCTTAGAAGGGTGGACATTACAACTGCCTTATGGACAGTGGTATTGGTTCGGACAAAGAACTTAAAACCGAGGTAATGTATTAGATAACTTATGCTCTGTACGAGATTCAAGATATGAGGTATATTAGATTTTGAATTTATTGACTTTGCTTCAACTGATCTCGGCTTTTTTGATGATTATTGAACTATTTTAGTAACCGACTTCGAAAAAGGAGGAGGTTCTATGTTCAGCTGTATGTATTTTTATGTGTATTCACTGTTTTTGCTGTTTCTGGACCGATTTTAATCTTTTCTTTATTTGAAAGGGTATACTTCCAAGGTAATCAGGTCAATATCTGATGGTGGGATACTGGATGATTCGAGGAATGAATTTTGAATGAATTTTGAATTCTGAATTTTACGAAAAAAATATCGAGACTACTTTTTTTTTTTGTTTTGACTAGTGATGTGACTGTAAATTGGTATCAATTTAATATTTTGTAGTTAATAAAAGTAAAAATATATTTTTAATAAACATAAAAAAATTAAAATAAAAAACTTAATTTAAAAAAGTAAAACACGCTCTTTTATAAAAAAAAAAAACTCAATCAATAAGTCTTCTTCTTTCTAATTTTTAGTAACTTTTAAAATAGAGTAACATAGCACAAAAAAAATTAAAAAAAAAATCTTATGAAAATTGAGCGGACAGAGGTGTGTTAAATTTCGCACATTTATAGTTTATGTAGGAAAGAAGTGCAAAATGCTAATATTTTTTACTCTACATTATAGATACTCTCTTGTTTATTGTTAGAGTCTGTGGTCAAATTGAGAACAGATTATCTGTGATCAATCTTAAAATCGGTTTAAGACGATTTGAACTACGGTCGAAATCCGACTGCTAGGCGACCACTAGTTACAATAGCGTTTTATTTCTTAAAGTATTGCCAATTTTGATTTATTAGTTCGATTGGCTGCTAAAGAGTTTATATTATTGTTTTTTTTTAAGTAACGCTTAGAATCCAGCATCTAGCCGTTCACGAATAACGTTTACTAACACTTTAAAGATGTCACATACACAACCATACCTATCTTAATTAATATTTATATTTTTGGCGCAGTCTAAGCTTGTCATATTTTGACAGCCAAAATGGTGTTTTAGTACAAAATTCTCGACCCCACCGACCAATCTCCATCGTGTTTTCTCCATTCCACGCGACATTGGCGAAATAACATGTGTCTAATTGGCACAATTAATGGCCATTAACCAAAGAATTGAATTGAATCAAAAACACCGACATCAGAATGTAGCATTATGTGATAATGATAGTGTCAATATGATTTTAATTAAAAAGTTACACTAATTAACTAATATTCCGCGACAAATATAAATTCCATCTAAACTAAATTACAACCTTCAAAATAATAATTTAATCATAATATTGATAGAATATAAATATTTAGTTTGTCATTCGAGTTTGTAAATAAAAATTAACGCCTTAACAATTGTCATAAAATTTAGAGCAAACAGTAAAACGTAGCCGAAATATATTTTTCGATATCAAAGAATGGCCGGTCAACAACAATTGAGAATAATGATGGAATAATTAAGGAAGCTAGTTTTGGCGCACCGCCAAGAGGCCAAGTTCATTTCCCTCTTTACTATCACGCTAATATTATATAAACATAAAAAGAAATTTGATGTTGGTGTTTTTGTCAAATTTGTCAAATCTTCGATTGATACGGAAACATCTCATAACTATTATATGGACGCTGATAAGCAATACTGTGTCAAGCCACACGGACTTCATTTTGAGAAAATGACGTCTAAAGATTTTATTTTATTTTGCTTTATTTAGGCACAAACAGTTTACAGTATACTTAAATTATAAATAAATTACTAAAACATACACCAATAAAGTTGCCACAAATAAAAAGTTACAAATACAATGTTACGAAAATCAACGAACGTCACATTGTTAATTTATTTTTAAACTAGGAGTACATACTAAGTTATAACTAGGAAATCTGGTTTTGGGTTTCAGACAACATTTTTTTAAATAACTATAAAGAAACATTGAACACATCAATACTACTAAAGTTTTCATTGTATTTTATACAAACTCTATTAATAAATGAGTTTTAAGCGTGGTAAGTTTTAACTTTAGGAATATAAAACAAAGGAGCAATTCTTCGGGTGGCTAATTTTCTAGGGCAATTTATATTAATTTTGCTGGTAAGGTAAATTGTGTCAATTATATTATTTAAAATCTTAAATAAAAATATCTGATCACGAATATCACGTCGATTTCGAAGATAATTTTTTGAGTTCAATTTACATTGAGGAAACCGATATTTTATATAATGTCAACCTATTGTTAATACATTTATTTGAAAAGGTATATATCCATATTTTATTTTTTTTTATGCTAAAAGGTATAATTAATTAAACGTAGATTCGTATAATGAAGGGTTTTATCCAAAAATCTTTTTTTGTAATATATGAGATTCTTGTATATTTCCATATATGGACTAGACTTCAATATTCGAAACGTTAAATTAAGGAACTTTTTTTCGAAGTTATTTAGTTTATATGACTTTATAAGTTTTTGAATAATGTTATATACAAGATATATTATCAGAATACATCAATATCTCCGAATTCGACTTTTTGTGGGTTGACACATTATTGCTTATCAGTATCCAGTGACGTCATCTAGCGTTAGTCGGCGTGATTTTATAGTAGGTTTGTGTGGCTTCCGTAGCCAAGAACAAGAATAAAGCGAGTGCGCTAACGTGTAATGTTGGCGATTTTTTAAATTAGCAGGCAAAGGCACGACAAAGTAAATAAAACGCGGCAAAATATACAATTATTCGTAATGAATTTAAAATTTACCTTTTTGCAGTAACGATGTACCTTTGCAAAATCTTACTAAATTTAAACATATTAACGAGTATATTTGTTTAAATATAAGGTAATCACCGCGTAACGTGACGTTATCTGTGAACATTTAATATTGGTGCTGAAGCTTAGCGCATTCGCCATACATAGGTTTTTTATCTATGGAAGCGCCACGCCCTCCTTACATAGTATTATATACTCTGAGATATTAAGTATATATATATTACTTAGTGAATGACAAAGCCAAAATTGATGCGGTTTGTTTTAGATATAAAAGTCAGTGAATTGTAATGCTTTCTACTTAAATTATAAAGTCAGGAGAATTTTATGATAGGCTCATGTGGAGCGTCATCGAATAAAACGTCGTTGTAATAAGACTGTTGTGTACAATATAATATCAGTAACTGTATGCGTATGTTATAATTTACCTTGCCCTAAAAAGCAACATTTTACCTCCAAATTACAGTCTCAGCTTCTAATTTCGACTATGCTGAGAACTAGCGCTACACACACAGGTGTAAAACTATCCGTACACCCTAAACACACATAAGAACGGTTTGGCTTAGGTGTCAAGTTACGATTTTTAATTTACAACTTCTGCTGCTACCAGCGGCGTTAAAAACTTCGTCCATTTTAACATGACACATACACTGTGATCTTGGCATCGTGCCCGTTGTGGAAATCCTATTGTATTTTTAGCAGCAAATTCAAATACATTCGTATAAATTACTCGAGCAACGGGTGGATTCATAATACTTGAATTATATACAAGTGACACCCGTAGTTCTGTCTATGTTATCTAAAATATACCACATGACAAATAATTCCTTTGCGATAAACATTTCAGAAATTTTGGTCATTTAAGTGTTTTGTGACCAATTAAAGATCTTAACATCTGGAGTCCGAAAACTAATATAACACAAACACCCAAACACGGAGACGAACCCGCGACCGTTAGCGTTTCAGTCAGAGTGCCAACTTGTCTGTCTGTTAATCTTCACTTAACTTAAAAATAAAAAAAAAATTCGAAGCTGACTTTCGTTTTCGTGTTTTTTGTTACAAATTTTCGAATTATTTACCGCGACAAAATTAATTTTATACAATCACTATTCAAGTTTAATAACATATGAATATACTTTTTCAATATAGCAAATTAATTATGAATTTCGATATTATAAATTACAAATATTGGATGAAATTTCGTTAACAATTTTAACCTTATATCAACATTTTAATCGACATTGTGGTAATACATTTATTTAATATCAAGTAAATGTGATAAAATCAAAATATATTCTCTAAGGATTACCTTGCTTATGTCGAGTGCCGAATATCGACGTTACAGGTGCTATCCTTCGCCATATTGCGGCCCTGGTGGTCAGGCGTGTCCCGCAATTTAATGATGTTTATTGTTACAGACGGCGACGCAAGTGTGCACGTTTGTTAATATTTTATAATTTATAACTCGCCTCGTATTTAGTCGTGTTTATGTATGTATATATGTATGTGTGTGGATTTGTTCCTTTGTGGCATTATTTAAACCAAACGCGTAGGCCGCTTTTGCTAAATTATATGTCGTTAAATCCGTCATAATGGCGCAAGAGCATAGTTTTTAGATGCCATAATGTAAAAAGAAAAAAAATGATAATCTACGAACTATATCCTGTGGGGTTATCGGTATTTAAAAATCATTTTTGAGTTTCTCATGCCGTTTTCCAATCAGAATTACCGTTTAGGATATATAACGATTTAAAGTTGATTAGTAATGATTCTAACTCATAGGCTTTTAAACAGAACTGATATTGATACGGTACAGCTGACTGCAGATCTTGCTACACAGTTGGGTTTTTGATTTTTTTATTAATTACTTGTTTTAGAAATCGCCACTAAACGAGCAAGAGGGAACCCTGATAAAACCTAGCATATATACTTCATGCCGACCATTTGTGAGAGTGAGGTACTGCCTCCGTCGAGCCAGATCATAAACTAAATCAGCTGGTGACAGCCAGGTTCTACCTCAGTGAAAAGTTATTTTTGATAGAAAAACTTGAGGAAGTCATGTGATGCCATGAGAATTTTTGAACGTTTTAAACTAATCCTTAGTTTAAGACATTCAAAAATTCGTTCAAAAGTATATAACTATATATATCTATGTTTTTAAAGTGTACAATTAGTAAAAAACTTTTTTCAAAATAAGTACTGAGACATTTATATCTTACCACTTAGTTGTACAGCAGTTCGGTGTAGCTCCATATAAAATAAAGTCTAAACGTAGTAGTACATTAGCAGGTTATTTTACTTTTATACGCCATACATGTGTGTATTTTTGGTTTCTTTAGTACAGTTACATGAATGAAAAATTCATTCGTTAAAACAGAAGCCATTGAAGAGGCAAGCGTGCGAAAATTCACCAACTTTGAATGCGATTGCTTACATAACCAAAGCATACATGAATAAGAACAAAATTTTTAACTTTTAATTAGAATCTATGAAACAAAACCGGTAAAAATTTAATTCATATGACGAAATTTAGAGTCGACTTTTCTTACTTCTTGTGGTTTTGTGTGTTAATTTGAACTTGGTATTTTGATTTCGTCATCATTAATATAAAATTATGACGATCGTCTATTGAATTTGCTTTTATTTAAAGTATGTCAGGTAAGCTAACAACAATTGAAAATTTTTTTTCTTTACTTATTACGAAAAATTAATTTTACAATTTGCTGTTCTATGAAATAGAACCGCAAATTGTAAAATTAATTTTTCGAATAAGAATAAGATAAATGTCGCTATATTACGAACGTTTAAAAGAATTTTAGGCAGTTTCTATGTATCTAAAAAAGTAAAATGGGCAGAATCACATATATTTTGGCTAATACTTCGGCGCTAATTTAATATCAAAAATAAACAATACAATAAACCAACAATTAGAGAGTTGCATCTCAAGAACCACTATAATAAAATTACAAATATTTTGGTTCATATCATGATCATATTATTATTAAACACAATGGCCTTGTCAAACATTGTCGCTCGCCGTATCATCCCGTAGGGAGTTAGAAATTTACCTGCCCTTAAAACCCCGGCACACAGTCATGTTATTGAACGTTTATTGGACAGTATTGAAAAGTTAGGGTTTGGGTACTTTAAGCAATATTTTGGTTGGAAGGTCCGATTGCTTTCTCGACTGACCTTTCTGTAATGAAAGTAGTTTGATGTTTATACCCATAATTTATTTACCTTCAAATTATAATACAATAATATTCGGAGAAATTTATGCTCGTATTTCATGATTTATTCGTACTGAATAAAATTACCAGATTGCTTACATTTTACAATTTATGTTATACGTAGAAATATTCTAAGTATTTAGAATAATATGATGTCACTATTGGTTTAATATGAGTGACATTAATAGCTGTATTGATAACGGTACAATACAAACAAATTATAGGTATTAATTAAAAGTTTGCATAAACATTACGTTCAATTTTGTATTTTGTGTCATTAATTTTATTGCGTACTAGTTGGCCTTCGCGTTTTCACTCACGTTTATGGTTACTGCTTCGCTCTTATGAGTCTTAGCGTGTAATATAGCCTATACCTTACTAATTAAACAGGCTATCTAATTTGAAAAGATATTTTTAAATCGGATCAGTAGTTCCAGAGATTACTTCCTACATACTGACATACAAACAAATTTTACCCTCTTTATTTATATTAGTATTGATTTATGTACTGTAATGGACTGTCGCATAAAGTCTTCTATATAATTTACATATCTTTCGTATGATAAAGTTTTTATTAAAATATGTAGATGACAACAGGTCAGTCATTACCGTAGGAAAACTCTTTACTTTATTACGTAATTTATGTAACACTCGACAACATTTGTTAATACATTTTCATTAATGAGACTGTTAATAATATTGAAACGAGGCCTTTTTGTATGAATAAAGTTCATAATACTGTGACATTTCGTTCTTAAACGGGTAGTTGATTTTATTTTTAGTGGTAAAAATACACTACGCTATTTCGCTCGAGTGAAAGCGAGGAATTTACATATGTTGCATTTTGTATCTTGTGTTATTTAATAAAAGGTAGACGCAATGTATTGCTGGAATTTCTATTTGTAAGAACAGCTTTTAGATATTTACAATCGTATCGGAAATTTTTATACGTTTATAAATTTATAATTGAAAAATACTTTATTTTGTTGTCTTTGATTTTAATATTATTTTAATTTAGTATTATATACATCGAAGCCTAATAAGACATTCAATTATTCATTGATAAGTAGACATTTTTGTTGTTAAATTTATCTTAAATGAAAAGCCGTGAAGACAACCGACAGCAATTTAGATGAATAATTCAAGAGGTGTAACAGTGAAAAAACAGACAACTTTCGTCAGCCGCAATTGAAGTAGAACACTTAGTTTCAATTTAGACTCGACTTAGCCGCAATATATCAAGATGGCTACCGTCGGGTGATTTATGAACCAGACAAGTATGAAAATTTAATTTTTTTTGTTTGTCCCTTTTTATTCTTTCAAACAAAGAACAATTTCGGCCTTTGTAGTTATCTCCGTTGGTTCCTTTTTTATTTAATACCCGTGGAGTACCAAAACTTGGTTAATATACCGACTTCAGATAACGAGGCCTTTCGCTAACCCAAAAGTTGCAAGATACTTCTTTGTTAGTGTTTGATGAAAGGCTTAAAATAAAATTCTGTATCAAATAATTTCGTGGTTCATTCCGTTCTTTCTAAGTGGATAAGAATGGGATGGTATAATTCACTTGACGAGGCTTTATAAATTTTTATGTTTCAAGTTCAAAGCTGATAATGACGAACGATAGATTTTAGCGTTAAAGTATCATTAACGATGCTTATAAAAAATTTAAGTTTCGCGAAGCGATCTTGAATAATGAGGGGTTGGATTTCTGTTATTTATATTTCCCTTAAAAATATTCTTATTATCTATTCTTATTATGAACCAAGTTCCGCTTTTTAATGTATAAAATTATAATTTTTAATGTTTTTTTTCATCATTTTTTAACCGACTTCCAAAAAAAGGAGGAGGTTCTCAATTCGTCGGGGAATTTTTTTTATGGATGTTCACTGATTACTCCGTCGTTTGTGGGCTGAATTTCAATTTTTTTTTTGTTTGAAAGGGTATAATTCCAAGGTGGTCCCATTTTCTTTAGGTCAGGATCTGATGATGGGATCCTGGAAAATCGAGGGAACTCCTGAAATATTATAGGCATACCTATACCAATTAGGTATTTTTGATAGTAACTTATGTATTTACCTTCAGAAAGTCACCTTTGGTGAAGTGGAACTGATGATAAAGACCACATATGGCCACCAGAACTACTCTATAACAAGTATTTCACGGCTTGCGATTCGATTATTTCGATAAAAATGCAAAACAATTTACGCTCGTCACAATGCATACAGTTAAGTGGAGCTGATGATGCAATGCCAGTAGAACTCCTCAATAATTAACAGCCCTGCATCGGAAAAAGCTATATTTTGTTGACAACGATGACGTTGGCATAAGGCTATTGTAATGTAGGTAAATCACTTAATCTTACTACATTCGTAACTCTATGGTGTAAAATATTTTTTTTTTCAAAAAATTAAACCGACCTCAAAAACGAACCTAAGAGATACAAATAAACTAAAAGGCATAAAATAAATGTTTTCTACAACATTTTGAAGTCGGTGCTAGTAAATACATAACATGAAGAAGGTCTTACTTGACGCCGACTTCGAATGTTTTACTAGGCTACGGCTATAATATATATATTCCATATACACATAAACCAGTTTCAGATTTGTTTGTAACAATAAGCAATCCCATTGCTCCTCTAGATAGTTGATAATTTAAACGGTTCAGTAATTTAGTTTTAAGATTAAAATAACTAACATAACAATTATATTATTAAAATAAACGAAGTACGTATTCTGCTTTTGAAGTCGGTATCAATTTTATTAAAAGTCATATCAAGATTAAAATATGCTTTTTTCAAGTAGACTTGTACAAGCACTTTTGAATCGTCAGTACAGAAACAAAAACGAAAACATAAAAAATAATTAAATAATTAACCACCGGTTCGGAATGTAGATTCTACCGAGAAGAACCGGCAAGATACTCGATAGTTACTCTTCTTAAAAATTTTACAATAGGTACATACATATATTTATGAGTTACAAATATATATAATACCCTGTGTGAATCCAGCTTATACTAAATCCAAGCATCTTTGTCATCTATAAAATCTTGAACAGAATAAGCTAAGCTGTAGCTACAAAGGTCTTTTTAAGGAGTATATGTAATAAATATATTAAAAGTTTAAGTATTCTACATTTCAATCAATAATAAGTACCGATTATTTAAGTCTCATCGTCATCATCTACCTAGCATTTTTCCCGGTTATACCAGGGTCTGCTTTCTATTCTACTCCAGATATTGACGAGTTACTGATTTTTACACAGAGCGATTTAGACTAGAATAATTTCATTGCTACGAGTAACGATCATTATTAGGTGATTGTGATAACAACCGGGACCGACAGCTTTCCGTGCTTTCCGAGGCACGGTGAGAAGACCCACAAGGACAAACACCCAGACCTATTAACAAATATTTATATAACTATAAATATCTGCCCCTAGCGTCAGCACCACTACACCAGAGCGGTCGTCACCGATTATTTTAGTCTGTGGCAACATTATCGTTTATCCTTGATATTTTAAATTTCACACCATCATGTTTTCGTGTTACGTTTAAAATACTTAGCCCGCATTAAATTATTTTCGGTGACGAAGCTCTATTATTTTAGTCCCACCTATTATAAGACTTGAATTGGACGCTGATAAGCAATACTGTGTCAAGCCACACGGACTTCATTTTAAGAAAATGGCGTTTAAAAATCAAGCCTGTTCTTAACAAATTTTTTGAAGACGTAGGTATATATCCATCTTTTCTTTTCCATTTTGATAAAATATATAATGAATTAAAACATGTTGGTAACATAAAAAGTAAATTTATCAAAAATATTAGATTATTATTGCAAAATATTGAGTACACTTCAATATTCAAAATATTAAGAAACTTTTTTCTGTACTTATTTAGTTTAGATAAATTAAAAATTATTGAATAATGTTAAATACACGACGCATTATCAGAATGTACTTATCAATCTTTGGATTCGACTTTTTATGGGTTGGCACATTATTGCTTATCAGCGTCCTTATGAAACAACTCTGTAGCCTGGTAACATTCACTTACATAATATTACGTAATTTAACCTTACGTAAGCTGTGTGTCAAAAATAAGTTACTGAAAATAAATTCTGTGAGATGTTAAATCTACACTAATATATGAAGAAGAAAGATTCGATTGTTTGCTTAAATTGAATAGGCTTCAATACTTTAAGACCGATTTGAATTTTTTTTCATTGGTAAACACGTTCATTGAGGAAGATTATATGCTATATTACTTCAGGCTACGATTCATAGGAACGAAACAGTAACCATAAACGCGAGTGAAATCGCGAAGGTCAGTCGATGATAAAATTATTATGTGAATTTTATGAAACGTGTGCAAAAGTTACATATTGTTAAAATTATAAATAATAAAATAAAAATATTAAAAAAAAAACATTCACTGCATGCAATTATAAACAAATATTAAAAAAAAAAGATGAAATTATAGATAACTATATTTAGCCTAAGTAACTATCGATGTCACAATGAAGCTAGGTGCCCAAAACACTGGCGACATTACTTCTTCGGCCAGAGTGATATGATATTATAATTATCGTGTTAGACGTTTAATCTTTCTTACTACTAGACATGCTACATGGTTTTACTCGTGGACATAATATATATTTTTTCATTAGTCAAAATTACATTGCGTGCTCGAATTTGAGCCTAGGATCATAGGAAAAGGCTTTCGTATGGTACTACGGGTATAACCGTTGGAATATTTTTATAATTCATCATCATAATTTGTTTGAAAAATCAACGTCTAATCTAAAAAAACACAAATAAGCTAGATTTAGTATTATTTTATTTCATAGAATTTAAAATGTATAAATTTGGAATTAAACTTCCGGAGTACTAATAATAATTTTTAATTCAGTAAAGTTTAATACATACAATTCAAATTAAAACATTTAGTATTTTAAATGTTTTATTTTTATTAATAAAAATTTTCCTCTTACTTCGTAATAATAAGTAATTAAAATAAATTGATTATTCT
The DNA here is from genome assembly GCA_037950945.1 of Hypolimnas misippus. Lineage (NCBI taxonomy): Eukaryota > Metazoa > Arthropoda > Insecta > Lepidoptera > Nymphalidae > Hypolimnas > Hypolimnas misippus. Next base: position 4,806,820 of record JBBEEQ010000029.1, on the reverse strand, counting down.
AGAAATTATTCAGAACATTTATACAGGTATGACGAATGTATGTATGTTATATTAGTACCATCATATTCATGGTTTTTTCATTTCGGGAATATCTTTTTCGTTTAACTTCCTTAACATAAATCAAATAGTGGAATCGGAAGTTGTTTGGCTATTCTCGAATAAATAATTCAAGATTCGATTCTGGTTTATGGTTACCCATGTCGACTTTACAAAGCATATTACGAAAATCCGTGTCGCACTGCGACATTTTTAAATATTAGGTACTGTTAACGCATTAATGCGTAAAAATCGTGTTAGATAAAATGCTAGAGTAATATTCGATTATGAATCAAGTGTGATCATTATTTGTGACATTAGTAGGTATTATGAACATTAGACAATAAAGAGCTCTAACAATAGTATATAATTAAAAAACAGTAGATAATACATATGAAAAAATTTTACAATCTATTCATTAAGAAAATTTCAACGAGCCTCGATGGGATACTTCAGCTGTTAGTTGGTGAAGAGTTGTGTATCCTGCTGATACCAGGTGAAGCTGCAACATTAGGTCAAGGTTACCTAAATATGTTTTAATACCATTCACAGTATGAGTCGAGAATTTCGAGTCGATAAGACCAGTAGATGTAGCTCAGATACTTTCAACAACCAGGAAATAACTGATAACCTTCAAATGCCTTAACAGATCTTCATCAATTATAGCTAAGAGTCATATCGATTAATTCAGCATACTAAAGAACTGCATTAACAAGGGTCCAGTGGTTAAGCAGCTACGATGCCACAGACAGACGCATACACAGATGTACACTTGACACTTATAGCACCCTCTTTTAGGTGGTTAACAATTAGAACGCGTACAGTCGGAAATAGCCGTTTAACCGCCTGCCGGCAACTTTGATCATATAAGATGTTTTTAAAAACGGTATCGCCCGATAAAACGTAAACTTTACACTGGTTTATAGTACACTAGCGACTCGCGCCAGTTCTGCTCGGGTGCTCTGTAGTTTAGTACGAAAACACATTACAATTCTTTGAAGTTTTCTTTGCTTTTCTCTACTATAATACGCAGGTATTATTTATGGCTTTTAAACCTACTGTTATCTGCCTTTTAAATCTTATATAATTATATATATTATATATATATATATATATATATATATAATCGATTTCCGCGTATAGGCGGCGGAAATCGATTTTGTTCTATACCATGTAACGATTCAACACATTACACAATATTTCATATATACGTACCTATAGATGTATGTATAATAAAATTGTAAATATTATTATTATATGTATCTGTATATGTCTATTTTAATATATATGTATCTCTAACTTTTTTTAGTATGTTGCCCGCTTATTGATGTTATCACTCACCCTCATAGGTTGACTGGAAGAGATCTCTTTTAGAGATAAGTCCACCTTTACCTATATATTTACATAATTAACATATGGTACTCGTTCATTGTGCAATAATGACTATATATAACATTTCATTTTTTGATGAAATATATATCGCTGGTTTGCAAGAATATCGTAGTAATTCAAAATTCTAACAAATAGAACTAAGTATGTAAAAAGACCATAAATCTTTGATGTTCTATCATGAAGAGCTGCGATGATGAATTTTCTTTAAATCAATAAAGTTATAACATCAAGGGATCACTTAAATTTTGTAGCTATGCACCTACACATTAATAAAGAAATTTAAAAATCCCATTCCCTAAAATTCAGCATTTTTTGTTGCTTTGATATTCTTGAAAAGCAGCGTTATGTGAACCGCACGATTTAAAAAGGAGTGTTATAAGCTTGACGTGTTTGTCATGTTTACATGTGTATTGTAGGTCCTTAATAAATGGTCCAAATTTGATGTGGTTTTTTTGTTTAAGAGCTGATGTAACGATTATTTATTTTTCATGATACAATTTCATTTATACTGTGTACATTGTACATATATTATTTTGTTCTAGATTGAGCTCAGCAATTTTAATATTATTTTTTATTTATTACCAATTGATAAACATTACATTTAATTAAAAAATAGTTAATGCGTACTAAGCACATTTGTCGTATTAAATGATCAATTTGTAATGAATTTATAATTATTTCGAAAGGAGTAAAATTTAAATGAAATACAATAATTTTGTGCATTAATTTTAATGTAAATCGATGTAGCACATAAAAATTTATCTGTACATTGTTTTTTTATGTTACTTAAAAACTAACAACCAATTCTGAGGTCAGTCATTTAAAAAATAATACAAATAAAACTAATTTACTATGTATTTGATATTATTTTCCTATTTTATATATCCATCTTTTTAATTTAATATTCAGCTTTTGCATACTATAACTTGTTTTTTTTTTTTAAATTAAGCAGAAAAAAAGTTAAATAACAGCCTGTTAATGTCTCCAAACTTATTAATGACAGAATGTTAGTTTACCAAGTTGTTCCACTGCGAGTTGGCGAATATACATATATAAATCACAATTTTTCACGAGACAGGTTTCCTCACGATGTTTTCCTTCACAGCCGAGAACAAGATTACTTTAAATACAAATGTAGCATTTAAAACTCAGCGGTGCTAGCCTGGTTTGAACTTGTGATCAACGGTCCAGATCGGCTTATTTTTATGTGTTTAAATTAAATGATACGATACTTATTTTTGTAACGAAGACCCTTCTCGTGCATTTGTGCTTTGACGGAAAGCAATACGGGAAAAGTTTCCGCGTTATATATATATATATATATATAACGCGGAAACTTTTCCCGTATTGCTTTTATTATATATATATATATATATATATATATATTAAAATTAAATTAACTAATGGTAGTAATACCTTTCTCATTGCCCGACCTTTCGACAAAGTTGCCTCCGTATGGTCACGAGCTGACACGATGATCAATTATCGCGAAAGTTTAAAATATATAATGTCTTAAGTAAAAAAATGTTAATAAACCATTTTTACGAAATAATAAAATGGCTTCAATATTAACAATCATATAATATGCAATAGCTTTTACCACTCTATGCCAAATCTACATTCTTCTAAATTTTACATTTATTAAACATATAAAGAAGACACCCTTTTAATTGGAAATTTTAATTAAATTCAAACATTCATAAATCATTTAAATTGTCAACCCTTTCAACTTTTTTGCATTTTAGAAATACGCTGTGTTTAATGTATATTTACAGACTTTTGTTAAAATTGAATTTATATACATATAATTTAACTAGATATATATCTAAAATATTTTATACATGTAATATATAATCAATAATAACATTAACAATGGCGGCGAAATTTTTTGAAATTACGCAAACGTACGAGTATGTAACGGAAAATCGATAATTGCACATAAATATAATGTCATTTACTCTATAAATCTGATAAGAATACTAAGACTGAAATAAAATAATTACCCAATAAATATTCCATATACAAAGTTTCTTAGTATACTTGACATAGACGAAAAAATAAACAGTGTTAAATAATTATTGTTTCATTGAATACTTAAAGTCCTAATCTTTTAAGTTATTATTTATAGACCATCGATTTAAAAAAAGCATTTTTAATAACAAATACAAAATGAAAGGTAACCATCAATGTATTTCAAGTAAGTGTTAAAAAAACTATATCAGAAACAGCATTATTCACTTGTACTAAATACTTCAGAACAATATTTTAAAATTTTTTCATATCAGAAGCTGATACTGAACAAAAATAAATATATAAATCTAATATCAATCTGCAAATCGAAGCCTTTGTTCAGCACAAATTCCTGACCGTGTTCCAACGTCACAACATAGAATCAAAGATAAACTATCGGATTTTTAATTTAAAATCTCGATAAAAACACAGCGCTTTCTACGTTAGTTGTTCGAAAACAGCTCTCAGTACAATAGGAAAGTTTCAATTAATATCACAGTTTCTGTATTTAAAAGTAGGACAATATAAAGTTCTTTTCACTACACGATCCAACTAGAAACAGTAAGTCCTTGATACGTCCGAACATTGTCCATTGTCTTGCTGTCACCCGAAGTAGTACTGGGCGTTTGAATATCGATATAAACTTCTCGTATTCGGGTCCGTTTCTGTTTGCATTTGAATTCGAGGTAGAGTCTTAACCGCAACACCTCGGCCTAGCGTACCGTGGGGCATAGTTCGGAGAGGCATTTCAACAGGGAATTCCGCTACTTGACCATACATATTTGTGCTCACATGAGGGTACGTATTGGGTACCGGTCGACCGACGTATCGATTGATTTTTGGACTTAAGTTCGTCACCATGTTCGTGATTTGCATTTCCTGTTTCAGACTCGAATCGACCGCGTCGACGGGCCCCGAGAGGCTGGTGATGTTAATGTCGTTATCGACTTCCGATATGCTGTCGTTGAAGCCGTTTGGGATGTCAGTGGAAGCGGAGACATCTGGGCCTTTAGCCTGATCTGTGGTGTTTTTGTGCATTACACATCGGATAATTCCAACTATAAGGCACATTACACATATCCCCACAGCTGCAGCGATGATGTAGACGTACATTATGTCGAATTGATCTGTTGGGAAAAACGTTTCAATTAAAAAACATTAAACAATCGTGTTATGAATTAGAGTCAATGAAACGCTATATTAAAACAAATATTAAGGAATAACGTTATTGAATAACTGAAGAGTCGAATTAAAAATTTATCCGCGCGGATTTATAAAGGTTATGTCGACGCAAATAACACTACAAAAATATCTCGTAAAATGTAACTAGAGCAAGCAAAACAAAACTCCAGCCGAGTTTTGGTTTATGCGCCACGGAGCAAATTCAACGACCATGTTTTGCGGTTCGAAAAGGGGTAAGCATTGTGTCCGCAAAGTTTGTATACATACGTGTTGTTAAACATTCGTCTATATGTTTACTTGAATATTCTCTCGGGTAAAACACGTTACGCGATACAGCAAATACTCAAGGGATCGGTTTTGTTTGATTTGTTTTTATTCTATATTCAAGCACAGAGAAGCTGATCTTTAATTAAAACTATAATATTAAATGAAAGACGTATTCTGGGAAAACCACTTTACTTTGTGTAAAGGCAGTCAATTTTAAAATACTTTATATTCAAATTGACTCTTAAAAGACATTTATGTTAGCGTTTTTTTTACTCTCTCATATTACGTTAAGGTGCCAAATTACTGCTAATTTTAACTATGGAAAATGAAATTTAATATCATAGGTAAATTATTATGATCCATCTACTGGGTTTCCCTTAATTTGTTGTATCCAAGGATAACGTTTACGATGACTTCAGGGTGACGTCACTCTAATCTTTTGTATGGAAACAGTATCTTTTGTATCTTTGTATAGTAACAGTTTCCAAATAGGACACTCGTAACTATCAGCTTAGATAACCATAACCTGACGGTTCGCAATCTTAGGAAACCAACAGATTAGAATTTGCAGAGAACAAATGGCAAAGACTCTGAGTAATCCAGTCAAATCTAAACTAGTAGGTACTAATTATGCTTATATTTTACCATCATTAGATAGATGCTGTTTCGGTGGGATAGCTGAAGGTTCTTCTCTGTTTGTGGTATTTGTGGATATCGAAGGTCGTTTTGGCGGAACTGCTGCGACTGCGGGAGCTGGTGGGACTGCTGATTCGCCCCACCACCGATCATTGGATTCATCTAAAACAAATATATTGTTATTGTTCATATCTGAAAGATATTTAAACTCATAAACAGACATCGTATGACATTTCAAAAAGATTTTTTGAACGATAGAACATGTTTATGAAGAGCATTTGCGATAAACATTAAAATCTGTATGTTATCAAAATTTTGAAATTGTTATCTTCTGGATATCGAATAAAAATTTTCTAATAGCTACTTTCTTATAAAAAATATTAAACTCTTTAATTTATATTAAAACATTAATTTCTATTAACACCGTTAAATCCATTATAAACAAATTTTATAAGATCTAGCTAGGTTACAAGAAGTAATATTAACATAAAATTACGCTAATAGATTGAGAAAGAGAGCGAACTTCCCGAAAGAGATTTTGGTTAAGGTGGCTATTCAATGGACAAAGAACGCGATATGAAGATAATTTACAAAATATTATTTAAACATAAACAACTATAAGTAATCTACTATCAATTATTTGGTTGGAGTTTATTGAACTTATATGTGGACGCTGAAGCAATACGTCAAGCCACGGGGAACTTATTTTGAGAAAATGGCTTTTGAAGATGTCAAACCTATTCTTAATAAGTTTGTTTGAAGAAGTATAGATCCGTCTTTTCTTTACTATTTTATTAACAAGTATAATGCGTTTAAAGCAGATTGATTTCATAAAAACTATTATCAAGTAATAAGTTTTACAAATATATGAGATTACTGCATATAGCAAAATATGGAACACACTTCATTATTCGAAATATTAAATTAAGAAACTTTTTCCGTACTTCTTAGTTAAGATAATTAAAAAAAATATTTGAATACTGTTGAATACGTGATGCATTATCAGAATATATCAATATCTCTGAAATTGGCTTTTTGTGGGTTGACCGATTATCGCTCATCAGCATCCATATAAGACATATCTGACAACAGGTGGGCGCAATCTTCCATTAACTGAACGTCGGTCGCGAGTTTGGTTTTTGTGCTTGCATCCTATGTTTTCCGATCTCCGCCACAGAATGCAAGTTTAAGGGGCCGCTAAAGATAGCACTGTTATTTTTTTATTAACAATTTATATCCATAACTCGAAAAATAGCTCTGCATATCTTTAGCTCCAACTCGCTTTTTATTAAAAGTGTGGAATTAGTTTACACACTCAAGTTACTCTTTTTTAAGTAAATAAATTCTAAAAGAAATAAAAGTAATGTTTAAGGCCCCAAAAATCACTAATATAAATGCTGTATCTATTAACTAATAAAATACTATACAGAAACAGTAATATATCGCCTCGTATCGCTTACATTCAAAGACTACCTTAAAAACACCATCGCTCCCAAGCTTGCTCAAAGGGACTTAATCCGTTTTTACACGGTCAAAGTAAAGAAACCGACGTCTGCAAACAAATCCCAGTAAATTGCACGAGTTCAAATTAAGAGAGGATTAAGCAAATTTCCTAGATCGTATCTTCGTAATGCCTTAATAGTAATGTCGGGGATTACAAATTGCTTGCCGTGTAACTCACAATAAGGAAGAATAAATTGTGACGGTATTATGTTTCACTTAGACACGAGTATAAGGTTTTATTATCTTAGTGTACTTTTCTACTTCCTTGTTGATGTTTCTATTAGTTTTATTGTCTCGAACTTCTTAGTCTTTGCCACTTCCTTTGTATGGAATACGTATTTGAAATAGCCCTTTTCTTTGATCAGTTATGGGTATTTCATTCTCTATTTCGCCTCTTTCGTTTTATTTTTACGAGAAAAAGTAGCATAATTATGATCGCTTTAGAAGCAACGTTCAAGAAGAGAATGTAAATTCCTTACTTTGAATAAAAATATTTTGATTGATTGATTTTGAATGTTTTGTTTTTTGCGCGTATGTATGTATTTATTTAAATCATATCCAAGTTTCAGAATTCATCGAAATAATTACAAAATTTTGGCGTGAAAAGGTAACAGATAGACAGAGTTACTTTCACTTTTATAACATGGTTTGACAAACCTCAGTGACAGTACCTTAATTGGACGCTGATAAACAATACCATGTCAAAACACAGACTTCATTTAGAGAAATGGCGTCTAAAGATGTCAAACCTATTTTTAATACATCTGTTTGAAGGAGTATATATCCATCTAGTATTTTCTATTTTGAGTTAGTTATGTATATCTAATAATAGGTTTTTCAAATATATGAGATTAAACGAAATTAATAAACTTTTTTCTGTATTTATTTAATTTAGATAACTTAAAATTTTTTTGAATAGTGTTCTCCAAATTTTAATTTTTGTGGGTGATAGGACATATCGTTTATCAGCATCCTATATATATATATTAAATCACAGAGGTTACAATCTTGAAAGCTTGGCAGTTGATACATTTATTATAGTAAGCGGATGCTTAGTTAGTTAAGACAGTAAGGAACAAACAATTGTATGAAAGTTTCAAAGTAAAAAACACGTAATATATATGGCTTCTTCTATTTAGAAATAAATGCGCATGCGCATAGGGGCTGCAAATCTACATGTAACCCGGGGAAGCCATGCTAGCCGCTAGTAATTGTATGGTTAGAATAATGTCGTTGCGGGTTTAAGGTTTTAAGGTATAATAATGGATTATGTCTTGGTGGCAAGGACAAGACAGAAAGGATTACGAGTAAAATTTATTAGATGACCCCTGTGAATACTTCTCGCCTTCATTATTTTAAAATATAATTATTTTTTATGAAAATTTTGATATATTTGTATTCTGAGAAATATTTTATATTGTCAAAAAAAAAAACATCTTTGAGGAAATATATATAATAATATATTCTAAACATGGCGTTCAACATTTAATTAAGATTCCTCAAATGGGGGTTCTATATATTTTTATATTCACTTATCTTTGGCGCGCAATGTAACTCGTTGTTTGTATGTTCTTAAGAAAGTGTTTATGTTTTTCTCCCTCTTACTAAATGGAACTTGTGTGTCGAGCACTGTGGATACTATGAGAGCAGATGTACTTAAACTATTATTTTTAAGAAAGTCAAACAAAACTAATAATTTTTAAAACGTCCGTACACTATTTGCTTAATTTAGTAATAGTTGTTTATTCCCGACGAAATGATTTAGTAAGTATTGGCTATTAAATTCGTTGTGACCACTTAATCTATTAAAATATTTCCTTTGCATGAAAGTTAATAAGCAGTATAGCCGCATAAAAAATTAAATAAACACATTTTAAGAAGTACTAATAAACTCATAAACCACGAAAATACTGGCCACTAAATTATAAAAATAAAAATTTTATAACCACCTGAACAACTTTATAGCCGAGATTATAGTATGAAATATCTCAGAACGTCTCAATGTATGCGCGCCTAAATATTGAGGGATTAAACTTTTTGTTATTTCATAAGAATCTCTTATTGAATAAAAAATAAACGGACCTCCCACATCTTTTAAAATAAAAGACGGTTGAAAAGGTCTTATGATAGTAAAAATGATTGTACGTTTTGTTCTGTTCAGTTCTTTTTAGGTATTTACGAGTACAGAAGATATAAAACGATAATTGGATGCTGATAAGCAATACCGTATCAAACCACACGGACTTCATTTTGAGAAAGTGGCGCAGTAAACATGTCAAACCTATAGATACTTAATACATTTGTTTGAAGACTTATATATAGAGATGGTTCTTTTCTATTTTGATAAAGGGTAAAATATAATGAAATAAGTATAGATTGGTGTGGTAAAAAGTCTACCATATATAAATACAGCGGCTTATATACTTTTAAAATTAGGCGTAGCAAATTTTATACATATAGTTTTCTCACAATTTAACATTAAATTATTAACACTAAACTGGTGTACGACATCAGAGAGAGCATTGTTTGAACATTTCGATGCTTTCGTCTCACTTTAAATATCAGTGAAGTGTCATCTAAAACAATACAATATTATATTTTTTCTTCAAGATGGGCAGTGGGATCCTTCAATGAAAGTACGCAAGTAGTACTTCTCATATCAAATTATATCACTTTTTTCTGTGGATATAATTCTTTCCACTTTTCCATTCGCTTTTATAATTTTGATTTATTCAGCATTCTATTGTTGCTAAATCTTTTTCTTCTTTTCAGTAAATTTTCTTACACGACAAATTAATTAAATGATGCCGTTCGAATGTCGTCGCCACTTCTATTTATCAATTGATGTCTTGTTTGGAATGCTTTTTGGAATGTTGCAACAATGATGTTTCTCTCAAACTGATTTTTGGATATTATTGTAGTTCTTTCATTTAAAATATTACCTACTTAAAATAGATAAATTAAATTTCTGATGATCAAATAATTAAAGAATATTGTGTTATATCTTGTGCGATGCTACGGAGACCTTCATTTGCAAGTCTGACTCGATAATAACTGTTTTTAAAACTCCGATCTAAAAATAATGATATTATAAATTTGACACGTTTATCTATGTATATATACCTCGTCCTGTGACGTCATAATTCACGAATGAATCGATTAATTTTTATGCGTTTTTGTCTGAATAAAAAATGATATAATTGAGATGGTTATTGATTCTAATTTTTGTGGCTTAGATGAGGTCTACAATGTTTTGTAAAATATAATCCTTTTTTTTATATTAATTAAGATGTAAATAGTTTAATATATAATCTTTTCTTTTATTTTTTTTTTAATTTATGTATATAAATTAATTAAGATCTTAAACCCTGAAATGTTATATGCATTTATGAAGATCTATTCTGATGTTTATAGGTTACCAGATGTTTTATTGGTGTTAAATGGATACACATATCCTCACTTAATTACAGCGGCAGTAGCGTGTTGGGGGTATCGTGTTCTTTGAAATGGTCGAAATGATTGTACATTTTTTTTTAATTTAATTTTTCATTATTAGGTTACGTTGCTTTTGATTGCATTTCAAAGACGTGATTCGCTGTGATTTTGTCATGAATATAAAAAAGGACATTTCTACAAATGTAACTCTAAGTCAGTCTTCTTCCGAACGGATGAGAATGTTATTTTTTATGTATATTGTAACGATAGGTAATAACCAAGCCTTTGCGACGAGGTTACGACCGTGATTAGAATATTTTCTTTTCATAGAAATCTCTGGATGTTGATGTCATTCTTGAATATAAAATTAGATTTTTTTTGTACTATTGATACTGCGAGTCGCAAAGGTTCTGTGGATAAATTACATAGATCGTAACAATGGGAGCTCTAAGCTTATCCGTAAGCCGGCGTTTAGCTTTACGTACATTCCATTTTACTTTTAAGGGTTCAGTACCAATGGATACCAGTTAAGCCAGTGTTTTTATTTATTTGGCGTTACCTTGCGGAATTTTATGATAAAAATTAAAAAAATATTTTGCTATAATTACCAAGCATCCCTTAAGCAATTGCGTAAAGAAGATGACCACGTGACGTGAGAGACCGAAGTCGCCCTACGAAATTTATTAGTACTATAAAGAGGAATATAAAGACGAAGCTTAAGATTTGACGTAATACAAAACAGAGACGAATGGTGCAAAACGATATGGAGCCATACGGATGTTTGTCGTGGTCTGAGTGTTTGTATTTGTGATGTGTGTGTTTCCGGACTCAGGATCATGAGATCCTAATGGGGGTCGTTGAGTGTGATGCGTTTATTTATGTATTTATGCTTAACCCATTAACCGCTAAACACTAGCAGCATTTTAAGCCAAATCCTTTATTTTTTTTTTAATTATTAGTGAGATATTAAAATACAAAAGCAATAAGAAATGTTTTCCTATTATGGATAGTTTTAGAAGGGTGTACTCAGACGAGTACAGCTGTCACAAACTTATTGAATCGTCCATATGTAAAAGTTAACTTACAAAAACTAACTGTACTCAAACGAGTACGACGGCGCTAAATGGGTTAATAACGAATATTGCCACAGTAATTTTCACAATGATTACAGTCCAAACTACTATTTACGAAAGCCTGCGATCGAAAGCACTTTTGATTAATATATATTATATTCCTAATTAAAAATACTTTTCAGCGATTTAGAGTTTTTGATGTGACATATAACATATATATACATTGTTCAATTAGAAATGGATTAATTAATGAAAAGTCAATTATACAAAGCAAACGAAATCGTGTGTAAAGGCCAGTAATAAACGATAGATTCCTGTTTCAATTAAATGTAAACATTGTTCAAGTGAAATTTGCCCATTACATATTAGTGGAATCGATCAGACGCCGCTCCATTAACATTAAACATTGATATTTCAATTTAGATAGTGATATAATTAATTTCTGAATAATATATTTTACATTATATAAACGCTGATAAGCAATACTATGTCAAGCCACACGGACTCAATTTTGAGACAAAGGCGTCTAAAGATGTCAAACGTATTCTTATTTTGGTTTGAAGAAGTATATATCCAACTTTTTTAAAATTTTTCATAAAAGGTATAATGACTTAAAAGCAGATAGGTATAATAAAAGGTTTTATCTAACAATAAGTTTTTCTAATATATGAGATTATTGCATATTACAATACGGAACACACTTCAATATTCGAAACATTAAATAAGAAACTTTCTTCCGTACTTATTTAGGTTGCGATTACTTGAATTTGAATTTTTTTGGTAATGTTAAATAGTTCATGCATTATCAAAATACATCAATATCTCTGAATTTGACTTTTTGTGGGTTGACACATTATTGCTTATCAGCATTCATATAGTATGTTGAAATAGGGTGTAAAATAAATGTGCTTTAGACTCGTTAGCAGACGGAACGTTTATAAAACGTATTAACAATTTCAAAATAATTATTATTGTAGTTTTATTCTAGTATTAGCGATCTTCGGCTTCGCTCTAGTACATCCATTCTTATAGGATGTCTTTACATAAGTAATCTGCCGTAAAGTTTGTAGGTGTTTTAGTTTTTGAGATTATATTGTTATTTCTCAAAGATGTTTATTGTGGGTATAAAGATTAAACTGAAATGTTTTCATTAAATAAATAATCCCAATTCAAAATATTATAATTAACTCACAACTTAAACTGAATTTAAAAACTACAGTAGTAATTTGAAATTATGGGCACTAGAGAAGTTTGTTGAAATGAATCGTGTGACCGAAGTTGATGTTAAGAAAAACTGCATTTAGTGATTTGCAAAAAAACTCACCTTTTCTTAACCTTGAAATCAGTGATATAGTTCCACAAATATCTCTAACTATCATAGTTTCAGATTTCCCCCGACTAACCCATTAAAATGAATCATCCTGTATACTGAATACATAATTATTTTAAATTCTGCCTTTAACAAAAATACTCAAAAGAAGATAACCTATAGTACATCTTTCTGTTAAGCTTAATCGCAATATTCTCTGTACGAAAGTCTAATATCTAATCATAAGTTAAATTTAACGTTAGGGCCTGTTAATTCAATTAAAATTTTAGACGAGGTAATTGGATAAGAGAAAGGTAATTATAGCATGAATATATTGTGTTCATATTCCATTCATAGGGTTCATAGCGCTGGCTTAGGGAGTAATGTTAAGCCGGGGATAATTACAACTCCATGTTAGAATGAGTGAATGAATGGGACAAAGAGTACGAGATTATTGTTGTGAGAACAATGTACGTATTTTTAGACGTAATTAGATTTTATAACGATATTTGTTACATTTATATAACATAAAACGCAATACTTAAAACGCATTAAATAATTTTTTAACATTAAAATAGAAAGTGTAAAAATGAATTATGTTTATTTTTAGGATAATCTTGGCTGAATGGAAGACAACTTGTATGAATTATGAAGCAGTGAAAAAAAAAGACGACTTATTTTTTTTCGCGCCTAAGGCAAGAACTACACTTATAAGTTTTGCACTCAGATTTTTATAAAGATTTACATACGTTATTTGTCATTGTTTTCAATTCAATTTGTTTTGATGGATTCTAGTTATCCATATGGGCACAAATTATTTCGCCAATTTCACGTGAGATAAAGAAGAAATGAATGATATTATTCGCTGCGGTCGAGAATACAGCCACGATTAAACTTTAAAGACTAAAATAATAATAGAAAGAATTTACTGTCAATGCCTTATTTTTGATATTCAGAGCTTTCGTAACTAATTACGACCTATTTGTTACTATATTACAAAGTTGTTTTATATAGCTCTCGAGAACACACAAATGTAATTTTCGCCTAAAAGTAATAGACATATTTTCATTATATCTACCTATTTTATGAATAAAGAATTAATGATTACTTAAAACCGAAAAAAAATCACTTACCGACATCATCGTGTTCAAGATCAGAGGCATCGTGAGCAACTTCGTCCTCTTCAGGAGCACTTTCGTACCGCTCCTTCAGAACCGTTCGAGGCACTGCAAGATAATCACCACCTTATTACAAGCACTTAAGACAGCAAGTCCGTTAACAATACACACAAGTGGCGAACTCGGGTGCTTTGTTATGAGCAACTTCAAAACGATAATTTTAAATTTTAAGGCGATTACATACACAGTGTATTTGTGGCGCGTATAAGCGAGTTTGTATGCGTATGCGTTTTAAGAGGCTCATACGAAGCTAAGGGAGTGGGGGGGGGGATGTACTTATAAATGTATTCACGCGAGTATTCACAGTCAAATCGGGGTTTTTGCCAGATTTTCTCAGTAGAATTTAGCTACGTATTAATCGAAATACTTTGATTACTTTTTTTGTTTGAATAAAGATTTTTTTTATTATTTTAAGCATCAATGACGGGAAAAGGTAACATAAGGATGCACCAAATAGTATGACTGCTTCGTCTAACAAAACAACTGATTCAATTGTAGGTGAATGCTCAAAATGAAAATGGGATTGTTACATTTACAGGCTTATAAATCAGTGAGGCATTAGTGTAACGTAATGCTCAAAATCGAATTCTAGAAAGTTACATTACGTTGATATATTCCTGGTGAATTCCCGCCGTTACACACGTGTGCAAACTTTTAATTTATTATATGTCCCAGTGCTGGGCAAAGGCCTCCTCTCCTAATCTTGCTCTCACGGGTTGGCGAGTATTCATGTGTCTGAATTTCTCCTGATACATGCAGGTTTCCTCACGATGTTTCCCTTCGACGCCGAGCGAAAGGTGAGTTTTAACATAAAGTAAGCACTTGAAAACTCAGCTTTGCTAGCGAGAGTTTGAACCCACGATCATCATTTCAGATCGACGTGTTCTTACCACTAGGCCATCTCGGGTATATACAATGTATGAAAGCATGTATAATGATATACATTTTAAAACGTATTTCACGCGAGAATTTTTTATAGTAAAAGTTAGTTAAAGCGTACGTGCCTTAACCGGGATTGCCTTTTTGTTTTCGTGATTTTTGTGTGTGGATCGCCCTCGTTTTAATTATTTTTCCATTTGTATTATTTGTTCGCTATGTATAATAAAAAAAGTAACTTGATGTAAAGAGAAAATTTTATGTAGTTTTAAGTATTTAAGATTTTAAAATGGTAACGAAATCTGAGTAACTTTGATATTTTTATATTTGGTACATTTTGAATATTAACGCTCGAAACTCATTAAAATATTAAATCGATTAAATAAATATTTGGCCTAGATGCTTTTAGGGACATTTTTATGTTTTTTTTTTTTTATAAAAAGTACTTTGAAACGAGCAGACGACGCACCTGTTGTTAAGTGATCACCTCCACCAATAAACATTTCTTCATGCGGTGAGTACTTAACATCAGAGCCCTAAATGTGTTCTCAGATTAAAAACAATAAGGGAAGGCAATAGGAAGAAAAGATTTTATAGATATTGTTTATATATCATCATCATCATCAGCATATTTCCCGGTTATACCAGGGTCTGCTTTTTATTCTAGTCCAGACATTGACGAGTTACTGATTTTTACACAGAGCGAGCCATCTGACCTTCGCAGCCCCTGAGGGCAAGCCAGTGCCCATTTAGACTAGAATAATTTCCCTACTACAAGTAACGATCATTATCAGGTGATTGTGATAACAACCGGGACCGACAGCTTTATGTGCTCTCCGAGGCACAGTGGGGAGACCCACAAGGACAAACACCCAGACCTAGGAACAAATATTTACACAACTATAGTTGTATAAATATCTGCCCTGAGCGGGGATCGAACCCGCAACCGTCAGCGTTAGAGGTACATTCAACACCACTACACCAGAGCGGTCGTATATATTATTTATATATCATTTATTAAAAAAATACGGAGTTCTGAATTAATAAACATTAAAAAAATAAACTTCGAATTGAGAAACTCCATATCCTTTTTGAAGGCGTTTGAAAAACTACGTTACGTTTCTTATTTTTATTGTATTTACTCTCATTATAGAATCTTTATAAATAGATAAAAATTATGTATATCCTGTCATAACTTAAATATCAGTTTAAAAAAAAAGTCTTGGCGAAGGAACGCGTGTAGTCCAAGCACTCTCTAGTATTTTCTCTCGTGACATTTTAAAAACGGTAAAAACGTGTTTAGGATAACTTAAGATTTTGTACCTACCTACCTGAATTTTCCGAAGTTCACTTTGTGATAAGCTGAAAGTAATCTCAGAAGGGATTTAGAACAGGAAGTATGGACGATAAGGAAATGTTCTTCGAACAACAGGAAAATAACTTTTATGTGACCAATCAGACATGAAATCACTGCGACCGATTCCAGACTTCCGGCTTTAGAATACCCTAATCTTTACATAATCATCTTTACAACATTACTAGAATCTCTTATTATTATAAAGCTATGTAAAATACATCTACATATATACACACATATAAATAAAATTTAAGTGTCTGTTGGTAATTTCGAATTGAAAGCTTTTAACTAAATGTCACGTCAAAAATGCAGTTTTTTAAATTTTTGTGTGTCTTTCTGTGTGTCTGTCTATCTGCCTGCTTATTCAATGTCTGAAACGGCTGGACCGATTTTGATGGGACTTTCATTCACAGCTAGCTAATGTTATGAGAAGTAACTTAGCTACATAGATTTTTTAAAATTTTAAATATTTTAATTAATAAACAAAAAAGAACGCTACGAGGTTAGGTCCGATTTAAGTCGGGAAATTAAACATTATATAGATATGATGTTTCCTCAAATTAACGCGAATAAAACTGCGTGGCACAGGTAGTCCATAATAAGCAAATATGTGAAATTAATTTCCAACTTTAAAACGATTTTCCTATTTAAGCCCTATCCCCACTTCAAGAGAATTTTGAGTTCAACAATGAGCCAACTAGGGGAAATTCCTCTCATGAGTCCTTTCCTGGATTGAAGTTTAGAACAATAGAAAGGCTTAGGACGAGCCGGAATTGTTCTAAATTCAGGTTAAAGCAACTTCATCCTACGCTTTAATCGATATGTTATCACTTAGCGAGAGATGAGTTTCTTTGTCGATTTTTTGAAATACTCATTTTTTGAAACAGCTAGGCTTCCACATTAATTTCGCTTTAGTACTTTAGATAAGTTCCCTCTTTCCTATCAGAGTAATAAACTTGAGCATTTTATAAGCGTTGCCTGGAGGTTCGGATTTAAATCGATTGAATGACAATTTTAGGCATGATTTTCGAAAAGATTGGTTAGATCTATCTATTTTAAATATAAAAATTCAAATTATTAACGATAAAAGATTTTTAATAAAGTAATATGTTCTTTTAAGCATAAATGATTTAATGTCTATACTAATATTATAAAGCTCAAGAGTTTGTTTGTTTGTTTTCATGCGCTAATCTCAGGAACTACGGGTTCGAATTGAAAAACATTTTTGTGTTAGATAGTTTATTTAGTGAGGAAGGCTATAGGCTATATTGCATCACGCTACAACTTTTAGGAGTGAAGCAGTAACCATAAACGCAAGTGAAACCGTAAGGGACATCTAGTTTTAAAATAAATATGTACGGTCAGACTTTTTAGGGTTCCGTAGTAAAAAACGGAACCCTTATAGTTTGGCCAAGTCCGTCTGTCTGTCTGTCCGTGACTTTTCTCCGAAACCATTAATACCAGAAAGCTGTAATTCGGTATGAGTATACATATGAATTACGCCGAGAAAGTCGTACAATAAAATCTTAAAAATATTTTTTTTTCAGGGTGTCTTAGTTATGTTATCGAGTTATAGATGATCTAAGTAAAAATAAATAGTTCACTTTTAAAAGCTTGTAAGTACGTATATTGTATAAACTGACTTAAAAAAGGAAATTCCCAGTTCGTCGTAAACTTTTTTACGAAAATAGGTACTCGAAGATTGCGTGACCGATCTTGACAATTCTGACAACTACGGAACCCTACATTGTGCGTGGCCCGACACGCACTTGGCTGATTTTTTTTAACATATTAATGAGGTAAAAACAACTGCTTAAAACAATAAAAACATAAGACAGCATATATTAAGATAATAAGATTTTGCTTGTGTTAAAGAGTAAAAATGTGGAGCTAAAATAGATTTGTCAGAATGGGTAGAAAAAATGCTTTATAAGACGAATTGCAATCGTTAAATGATATATTTCAGAAGTTATTGTCCAATTTGGAAACGACTGTTGATTAAAACCCACATACTCTACCAGCTAAACGTTCTCCTCTTCGTTATAATTTCCTATAGGATAATATATCAAAGGCATATTAATTAACACGCACAATTAATCGAATAACGGTCAGATAGAAGGGAGTGTATTCTGTCTGTAATGAGATGCCATTGTACAGGCTCCATCGAACCCTAGACCACGCTCGACCCCGAAGGTTTTGCAGGCATTTCGAATTGTTAACGGTTCGTTTGTCAAACTGAATCGTTTAATGGAGTATGGGGGTATTTGATGCAAATGCATGCGGTAATACAACTTAGAGATTCGATTTAACGTTATGGATGTAATTAAACTTGTAGGGTTATTATATGAAGCTCTAGCTATCGCAATGAAATATATTTTTACTTTTTTGACTTTAGTACAAAAAATCAGACATCAACTGTAAAGAGTCACGCGTTGTGATAGTTAGCTTAGTTAGCTGAATGTTATTCGTTCTGCATTAATTGAATCGCAGACTGCATTTAGGTACTATATATAACTCGCGTTTATGGTTACTGCTTCGCTTCTATAAGTCGTAGCGTAATGTAATATAGCCTACAGCCTTATTTAATAAATATCTTAAACAATTTTTTTTTTAAATTCGAACCAGTAGTTCCTGAGATTATTGCGTTCAAAAATAAACTCTTTAGCTTTATAATATTATTATAGATACTAATTTAATGACGTAGAGCCTACTTGTAGCCTTCCGACTCTGACTGAAAACGGTCGAACCAGACCATATACTAGCTGTATATGGTCTGGTACGACCGGGGCAGGACCTCACTCTCACATAAGATCGACGTGAAGTAGCTAATATAGCTTCGTTTCGTATGGTAACTAAGAGAACCAAAAGCCAAACTTCTCTAATACTATCGTATCCTATTATTTCCTAATTTCTTTAATTTATTCTTTTTTAAGCTGGCAATCAATTTGTAACTCATCTGGCAGAAGTGTCCATGGGCGACTGTGATCATTTACCACCAATTCGCTTGCTTATTATTCAGCTTTTTATAAAATATATTTGTTTACATTACTTTACGCGTTCGAATGGGAATTTTAATTTTGTATTATATAGCCTGTTAATTAAAGAAGTTAAAAATATAAACCTAATTTACGACATTTCACTACGACTCATAGTCGGTACAAGGAACGCGATAATCTCAAGTCATAGATGATCGAATTGGATAATTATATTTGCATTATGTACCCGGTTTATTAAAGAAGGTAAAATATAAACTTAATTTACGACATTTCACTACGACTCATCGTCGGTACAAGGAACGCGATAATCTCAAGTCATAGATGATCGAATTGGATAATTATATTTGCATTATGTACCCGGTTTATTAAAGAAGGTAAAATATAAACTTAATTTATGACATTTCACTACGACTCATAGTCGGTACAAGGAACGCGATAATCTCAAGTCGTAGATGATCGAATTGGATAATTATATTTGCATTATGTACCCGGTTTATTAAAGAAGGTAAAATATAAACTTAATTTATGACATTTCACTACGACTCATAGTCGGTACAAGGAACGCGATAATCTCAAGTCGTAGATGATCGAATTGGATAATTATATTTGCATTATGTACCCGGTTTATTAAAGAAGGTAAAATATAAACTTAATTTACGACATTTCACTACGACTCATCGTCGGTACAAGGAACGCGATAATCTCAAGTCATAGATGATCGAATTGGATAATTATATTTGCATTATGTACCCGGTTTATTAAAGAAGGTAAAATATAAACTTAATTTATGACATTTCACTACGACTCATAGTCGGTACAAGGAACGCGATAATCTCAAGTCGTAGATGATCGAATTGGATAATTATATTTGCATTATGTACCCGGTTTATTAAAGAAGGTAAAATATAAACTTAATTTATGACATTTCACTACGACTTTTAGTCGGTACAACAAAAGTCAATTTGGCAAACTAAATATTGGCAAACTACCGTAGGCGGGTTGACCACGCGGTGAAAGCCAAACATTCACGGGAACCGTTTAGCGGGGATGAAATCGTGGAGCACGCAAATTTATTTTATAGGTCATGTAAACTTGACCTAATATGAGAAAGCCCACGGATAAACTATAGAAATGAAAATGTCCACGACATGGTGTTATTTTCAATCGGAGGACGCTCTTAGTTCGTACTTTTTTATGTATGAACACCGCTTTACTGATTTCGTTAATTCTTTTTTTAACCACGAAGCAAAAAGAGGAGTGTTAAAAGTTTGATCGCTTTGTGTGTCTGTCTGTAGCACCGTAGTTTCTAAACGGGTGAACCGATTTGGATACCGTTTTTTAGATTTGAAAGAAGGTTTTCTAGCGATGGTTTTAAGATACGTTCTACAAACATCTGTTTAGCCATTTCAAGATTATGAACTCTTTTCTCTAATTTTTGTAGAATTTTGTGTGGCGTTTTTTAATTTTAATTTATTTTTTATTTTATACGATAAACTCTCTCGTCGGTTAAATAAATATTCATCAAAATGTAAAACAGAAAAAAAAATGGACGAACTATATCGGGCGAAATTACAATGTTTAGGATCTATAACGATTTAAATTAGGTTGGTAACGAGTCTCACTTATAGACAAAACTGATATTTATGCTGTATTGCTAACTGTAGAGGGTCTTATTATGCAGTCGGGTTTTTAATTTTTCTAGTTAATTTTTAGCGTTGTTAATAAATGTTATAATTATAAAACCTATTCACAATAAATGCGACACGGAGCGTCATATTCATGTTTTTTACTTTTATATGGATTTATTATTTGGACCAATGTACATGAAACGTTGCGTTTTTCTTTAGAAAAAATACACGCTCGAGTTCTAACTGCACTGCACAACATTGTATTGAACTGAGCTGTGAAAGAGCTCAACATAGAATTACGACTTAACTGTGACAAAGTGATTTTGCACTCTGGTCCAAACGTAGCCTCAACATTAGAGACAACTCAATCCTCAACATTACAGACAATGCGATCCGCCTCGGCTTCGTACGGGTGCAGTTTTTACGGTATTACATTACAAAACAGGGGATTGATTTCTAGATTTTTATTATTTATATATTAAGATTCATTATAAGTATACCTCCACACTACAGAGCATACATTTTAAATTTAAATTCTCTTACTTCAGACACAGTGGGTTTCCATAGTCCTAACCTTCAATTTAACCCTCTAGGGGTTGAGTTTCGTTAAATAGATTTCACGTGCGTAAGCAAAAACAAAAAAATGTGTTATTTCGCCCTTATATAGACGCTAATAAGTAATAGTATGTCAACCCACAAAAGTCAAATATTGATGTATTCTGATGAAGTGCCACGTACTTAATATTATCATAAAAAATCAAGCTATCCAAACTAAATAAGTCCGAAAAAAAGTTTCTTAATTTAATGTTTCGAATATTGAAGAGTGTACATTACTCTACCATACAATAATCTCATATATGTGTAAAACTTATTATTAGATAAAACTTTTTAGTATACCAATTTGCTTAATTCATTATACTTTTTATTAAAATAGAAATTAAAAGATTAATATATACTAGGTCATTTTCTCAAAATGAATTCCGTATGGCTTGACACAGTGTTGCTTATCAGCATCCATATATAGGTTAAATAAACTACAACCAAATATTTAATAGCAATTTTCTCATAGTAGTTTATGTTTTAATATGACATATGTATGTGTATTGTACAATTTCTTTATATCGCATTCTTCATCCAATGAATCCTTAACTAAAATCTCTTTCAGGGAGTTTGCTCTCTTTCTCAATCTATTAGCGTAATTTTACGATAATATTCCTTCTTTTAATCTAGCCAGATGTTTAGAAATGTGTTTATAATGTATTTTATCGTATTTATAGAAATTAATGTATCAATTTAAGAGTTTAATATTTTATAAGAAATTTATAGTAGCTATTAGAAAATTTAAAAGAACTTTGCATACTTAGATTGTATACAGATTTTAATATTTATCGCAAATGCTCTTCATCAACAAATTTCTTCATTCAAAAAATCTTTCTGAAATGTTATACGATGGCTGTATACAGGTATAGATTTCTCGCCAGTGTGTTAGTTGCTTACACTTATATGTAGACACTGTATAACTCTGTGCTTCGAGATTAGAAGGGTTGTGGCCCACTCCGCGATTACATTAATAAGCCTCTTGTGGGAAGTTGGGCTATACGTATTAAATCAAGACCACTTGCTTTCATTATGCGGATAGATATACAGCCTTCCACTGGGAACACTTTATTTTATCTACAAGTATAAAAATGTATTCAGAAAAAAAGTTTTCTTCATAGCACATTGGTTTTTGTAGTGGTTTATTTATTTTTTTATTTTTAGGCGCGAATCGCACTTGTAAGTTTTGTTCACGGATTTTCAAAAGATTTACATACATAAATTGTTTATCACTGCTTTTACAACTGAAAAAGGATTATTATAAATATTTTATTTT
This sequence comes from Hypolimnas misippus, assembly GCA_037950945.1. NCBI lineage: Eukaryota > Metazoa > Arthropoda > Insecta > Lepidoptera > Nymphalidae > Hypolimnas > Hypolimnas misippus. The sequence goes on along the minus strand of JBBEEQ010000029.1, from coordinate 4,784,069 downwards.
TATTATTATATTATTCATATATTTAAAAAAAAATAATAGATACTCACAGCGTCGTAAAGTTACTAAGAAACCTCTTAACAGGTTATAAAGTTATTTGATATTAATCAAATAAATAAATAAAGCTTTTATTCGAATATTTTATATTTAATACGGGTGTATAACTTACATATGTATTTCTCGCCTTAAAGGTTGCCAACAAGGCACACATTATTTAATTTTAATTCGAAACGTGACAAAAGAAAATGATAAAATAAAGTGAAAAAGTTTTTGTGTGATGCGTACACAGAAAGTCATAACATATATTTTTTAAATATCACGTGTGTCTCATTTACATAGATAGTAATGTTTTAAAAATTCATGTACATGCAGAATTATATCATAATTTTAACCCTTTCAGAACGAAAAAAAATATTTTTGATTTTGAAAAAAAAGTTGGATAATATATAATTTGTAGTGACTAAAGTATCTAAGAAAAATATTGAAAAAAATCCCCCCCCTACCTGTCGTCCTAGAAACCCCCCGCACGTCCGTGCGTTCCCGGTTTTACTGTAGTAGCGCATGCTCGTGCATTGCTATGAAAAGATGGTAATTAATAGACATTATTGAAAATTAAACAAATATTTATTACTTTTCTTAAATTTCTATAGGAACACAAACCTTTGAGATCAACTTTTATCAATATTTTATAAATTTGTTTACATTTGTAAATAAAAAATACGAAGAAAATTAACATTAACAGGAACTACTTGCTGTGATATTCTAAGAAACAATTCTGGTTTCTTAAGATGCACAAGTAAACATCGCATTTTGTGCAACGTACTTTTGTAGTAGACGAGCAACTTTCTAATCTACATTTCCGGCCCCTTGTAAGATCGTCGAAAACGGGGAAATGGTTGAATTTGTCAAATCGTTTATCGAAAGATGGTGGTGCTGCAGGCCTGTATCTCCTGCCAGGTATTTCAATGGATTGTGAAGCCTGCTCATCCTCCGTGGCCTGAGAAGAAGTAATATTAGAGCTGTTTATGAGAGCATCTGCTAGATTAACCCGAAACCAGAGCAAATCCTTGGATTTGATTTTATTTGCGTCACAGTCAATTTTATACTGCCTCCATGCGTTAACAACTGCAAGGTCTAAGAAGTGAATCAGCACCTTCACTGTCCATTTTTTTGTTTTTTGATAAGTCCTGTAATATTCCATAAGCTGGTCAAGAACATCTACTCCGCCCATGTTTTTATTATAATTTAGAACTACCTTCGGAGCCGTAACCTGGACGTAAGCCTTTTGTTTCTTGTCCCATCTCGTAATAGTTGATGTTTCATTTCCGCCAGTACAATTAGAGGCCATCAATACACCTTTACTATCCATCCACTTGACAAGAACCACACCATCAGATGTATATTGTAATATATCGCCACGTTTCATTGTTCGATCCTGTTTCAGGCTTATTAACTTTTTATGATCTGGAACTCGATTGAGCATTATTGTTCCTGTTCCGTGTAACTGCATGTTTTTTAAATGGTCTAACAGTGGAATTGTATTAAAATACCTATCAAAATAAAGGCAGCTATTTGGGGGAACATTTTTAGCTAGGCATAAAATGACTGCAGGTCCTTCTCCGAGAGATTTATCAGTAAAAGCGGGATTGTTAGGGTAATATATTTCAAAATCAAGCATCAAGCCGTTGCTAGTGGTGATGACGTAATTTTTAAGTCCAAGAGGTCGAGGTTTGTTTTTAATCAATACGCGTAGTTTGCATTTACCCGTAAAGGGAATAATCTGTTCATCTATTGAGTAAGTGCCGGGAACTCTTTCTATTGATCTGCAAGCATTTTTGACGGCGTCGAGCATAGGCTGCACTTTCCATAGTGGGTTTGTGTTCCCTGTCGGTGGCTCGTCAGAATCTACAACATGTATATTATTTCGTAATTGGAAAAAGCGATCTCTGGGCATTTGATTGGCGATGACTTCTAATCTCATACCAGCACGCCAGTACATATTAATACGAGGATACGGTATGCACCCCATTAACAACAGTATGCCAAATAATTTTCGCATCTCTTGATTGCTGGTATTTAAAACTGACCCGGTTTTGCGAATATAGTACAAATTAGTGCAGTTAGCAAGGTTTTCGAAAAAATCATCGTTAAAATATTTTTTAAGATACTCTAATGGGGTCTTTACTTGAATTGTTCTGACACTAGGAAAAGTAGAATAATTATGATCCTTATCAATATAATCAGTGGCTCTCCAAAGTCTTGATCTTTGTTTTTGTCGTGAATAGATGTTCTTATGAGCAGCGGCGGCGGTTCCATTAGCTGGTAGTATGTTTTCCTGATTCTCGAGACGTAATTGAATTAATGGAACATTATTTTCTGGATCACTGTCACTATTATTGTCGTTTGGGGAATTCTGAGGTGGTATATCCTCATCAAGCAAACGAGGGACATCAGCTACAGCTACTTCTGTCTCCTCATCAGACATCTCCAATTCTGACTGACACCCATCGCCAAGCAAATCATGCAATAAATTATCATCCAGAAGTCGTCCTATGAAAAAAATAACATTAATATTATTTATGAATATTTAGCTTTATCACAACAATTTCAAACGACAACGCAAGAACGTGCGCTTTAACTTCGTGGACAATATTATGATATTAAAAATATTAATTTTAGACAAAACATGTCATATTACAATGCATTGATGTTTAAAATAACTATGTAAACTAAAATAGTATATATTAATCAATATTAAACTATAAAAAATTATACTTACGTCGACCGGCGTCGTCAACAAACGTAACGTCCATCTTTGTGCACGTCTGGACTTGTCACTGACTCCCGACTGCACCGAGATACCCTTTACGCTTTGTACCTACATCAACGCACGAGCGATCGACGCCGTTTCGATTAAATAAAACGAATTTACGCACTAAAAATTTTTTTTTTTTTTCGAACGCACGTACGGTACTTTTCGTTCTGAAAGGGTTATTTTACGCGAAATTATAGCATAGGTCTAAAAGTAGAGTAAAATAACACCCTGGAAATGTCCCACTGCTGAGCAAAAGCCTTCTTTCCTATTAAGGAGAAGGTTTAGAGATTAGTCAACCACGCTGCTCTACTGCGGATTGGCGGATATACATGTGTCAGAATTTCTCTCGGCACTTGCAGGTTTCCTCACAATGTTTTCCTTCACCGCTGAGCTCGAGATGAATTTAAACACAGCACTTGAAAAGCCAGCGGTGCTAGTCAGGGTTTAAACCCGCGATCATCAGTTGCGATCGACGTGTTCCAACCACTAGACCATCTCGGCTCCACAGCATAGGTATAACTGAAGCTAAAAGTATTTGTCATAAAATTCTTTAAGACATAAAAAAGACTAATAATCGTATATCTAATTTTTACGACATCGTATCTGCTTAAAAACAATTACTAAATTACAATATTCTTTATCGATATTATTTTTAAACTCTCATTTAGTAAATGAGATGAGATAATTTTTATGACGGCATATTAAAGTGTCTAGTAAGCAGAACAGTGTCGATTGCATGTACGAGAAACTTTAGAAATACCAATTTTTAATTATGTTATAACTTTTTAAGTATAAGCTTTTTCGCTGTTTTTCTTGCGTTAATGTAGATTTTGTTTGACTGTCTAAAGTAAAGTATAGTTAAAAGCTGTAAATGTGTGGGACATAAGTCGTTTGGGTTTTGTCGACTTCTTTAAAAGTAAGGTAAAGTAGCAGCCTGTAAATGGCCAAGAACTCCTCTCTTATTAAGGAGAAGGTTTAGAGCTTAATCTAAAACCCTGCGCCACTGCGGTTTGGAGGATATACACGTGTCAGAATTTATCAGAATTTCTGGCACACGCAAGTTTCATCGCGATTTTTTTATTCACCGCTGAGCACTAGATAATTTATATATATAAATACAAATTGAAAATTTAGCAGTGCTAGCCTGGATTTGAACTTCGTTTCGTTCGTTTGATCTTCGGTTGAGATCGTTGTGTTCTACCCACTAGGCCATCTCGGCTTTGTCTAAAATCGCACGTTTAGTATTAACGGGACCGAATTCAAAATCTGTGTGATACAAGTTAGTTAAACATTAATAAAAAAATTGTTTCATATAATTCTGTCCGTTTATGTCCTTAATCTATGATTTTGATTAAAATAAATAACCGTTCTATCAACATTCTGTGAGATTAAAGTCTAAATAAATAGTCGAAGTCACAAGTGTAAAGCGTTTTTTACTCCAAAATTTGAATTTTTTAATTCAGTCACTTTAATAATAAGCGAGCGATATAACGAACTTACATCGTAATTAAATATCTACATACTTTGTAAACTAGTAATTAACCAACAATATCAATATGGATATATTCAATACGTTTGTATTGTACAAAATTTACCGAATAGTAATTTATTTAGCATTAGCTGCAAATCATAATTTTACTCGCATTTATAGTTATTGCTCCGAAGCAGGACCGATCCTGTGAGTCTTAACGTGCCTTTCTTAATAAATGAGCTATCTATCGCAAAAACAATTTTTAAATCGTTGCCGTTTCAGAGAGTACCCCCTGCTTGAACCTTACAATTTTATCTCTTTATAATATTAGTATAGAGTTTTTAGATTCTATACATACTCGAGTCCTGTTAGCAACATTTTTTTTTATTGAACATCAAAAGATTTGATCACATATCGCCTTTCTAATTGATCTTATACTCGGATGACTTAATCTATGTACGGCGTTGAAAGCCACTTCAACTATTGGAAGTTAATACCTAAAACCATCTCGCAAATGCAAACATTAAGTTGACAAAGTATCATGATCGGTTAAATGGTACAGCACATAAGATACGAACAAAAAAATAATTTTTAAATATTAAATAATATTTAACTTATTTCGAGTGCATGTAAGCCAAATTTCAGCCACTTCATTAACCGGCTGGATTATTTTAAAGTGACGTAAAAATACTTCACCGAATTATTAAAATACTAGATGATGACCGCGAATTCGTCTGCGTAGTATTATTTATCCCTAATTATTATTATTATTATTATTATTTTAACCCTATTTCAACCCTATAATGCCCTTTTCCGCAGTAAAAAGCCTATGCCCTTTCTCAAGCTCTAGACTATCTATGTACCAAACTTCATCCAAATCGATTCAGTAGTTTAGGCGTGATAGCGTAACACAGACACAGTTACTTTTGCTTTTATAATATAAGTAAGAAAAGTAAGGATTGAAAGCAATATTCAACGAAACGGAAGAATACGTTGCAAGCCGTCAATAAATAAACTATCTAACGCAAAAAAAAAATTTCCAATTCGAACCAGTAGTTCCTTAGATTAGCGCGTTTAAACAAACAAACATAAAAACTCTTAAAAACCTTATAAACCTATATAATGTTATAGTAGATATTTAATTTTTGTAATTAATTATTATGCTGACAATTGTATAGATCCTAACTTATTTATGATGTTATATTTGTTAAGCGACAAATTAGTAATAAAATTAACTAAATTTAAATCATCCGAATCAACCGAGCCTGTCAGCTATTTCCAAACAGTTAACTTTCAATCAGCCAACGCGTTGAACGTTAAGCTATCTTAATCCATACAAGGAACAGCCTAGTTGTGTTACTAAATGCCGGCATTTAATGTATTAATTGCATTTGGAAGCTCAATGCTGATTTATTCTCTATACTACTAAATATTTATTATTTCTTATAAATTTTAGGTCACACATATGTTAGAAATTAAATCAATTTCTTATTTTATATATTGTCCTATGCCAAGCCGGTTGCCTGGAAGAGATCGATCTTCTTTTAGCGATAAGGCCGCGGATTGTATACTGTATATTCTGTCTCTATTGCTATTCTTTTGTAATTTTTAGTGTACAACAAAGTATATTTCATTCATTCATTCATTCATTTGTTCATTGTGCATCTAAGATTCCTACCGTAGCTAAGAAGAAACGAGCTGATGATCTTGAAATAGCTAGACCGATTTTGGTAGAATATGTCTCAGAACCACTGCTAGAAAATCCACTTTCAAATAAAAAACCGCATCCAAATCGGTGCACCCGTTTAGGAGCCATGCAGCTACAGACAGACACAGACCCACATAGCCGTCAAACTTATAACACCAATATTTTTGCGTCAGGGGTTAATAATTGACTTATTTTAAAAGACTATCACTTCAGTTTTTCGTTTCCAGTTTAAATGATAGAATCTTAATTTCAAATCAATGACTTCTATTTGAATCAACATCATTTATTTCTCCAATTCATCCAATAGCACTTGTAAATGTAAGCTAGTTTAATTATTATATGAACACGCGTATTTTAATAACAAATTTTACCATCATAGGTGTATTTTTAAAAGCTTAAATAAATATTATTCGTTAGCTTATATTTTCAGCCTTCACACCTTGAATAAGAAATATTAAATTAAATGATCATGTTAAACAAAAAAATGTGAGCGAATATTTCAAATAAATCCGTATTGGATACCTCATTTGTATAATGTACCAGAAATTTCCAGAACGCATACTTCGCACCGATTTAATTTTTATTATATTATTTTCATATACCGCAATCTCGAAATAGCAATACGCCATAAACAAATGTTTGGTAAGCCAGGGAACAATACAAAATAATGATAAAAAAGAAAACAACAAACTTTTTGACTGATCGGTCTATTCCTGGTATGGAATATTGAAGCAAAAAAACGTCTACTTCTCCGATGTCAAAACAAGAATGGATTGCTTTGTATAAATTTTCCTTCGGTTAAAACAATTATTTGTATAAAAATACAAAGAAAGAAACCGAAAAACGGCTTCGTTTAGATTTATTGGTTCTTTATTGAATAAGTTTTCGTAACAAAATGTGAATGAATGTGAGCATTTGATTCATTATATCCAAATGATTATGAAATTGATTTATGTTCTTTCATTAATTTTGTTTATTTATGTGATATGTGCACTTTAAGTAATATTTGCGTTTCTTGCTTTTGAGCGAGCAAACGAGTAGATTCTCTTGACATGAAGTCACCGCCAGCTATAATTATTAGTAGCCAAGAGGTAGATGTAGAAGGTAAACGCGATGCTGGGAAGGGAAGCGGAGGAAGCAATGAGGATGACAGGCTTTTGGCTCTCACTAACCGTACCTAAGAAATACAGCTATATATGTATATAATTGACGCTGATTTTTTATAAGTACCATTACATGATCGATGATAGAAAATAGCTATGTTTACGTTTTTTAAACTTTTTTACTTAAATGTTTATGGATTTCTATACATCCAAAACACAAAAGTACAATTTTGGATCATTCCCTTTCATTTTTTGTCAAAAAAGTATTGAGTATTGATAAGAAGAATCACTCAGATGGTGACATTATATAAAACCTCTAATATTAATGTCTTTGTATTAAAATTGATATGACCCCATTGTCACAGGTACCTTTACTTTAGGAGTCCCAACCTTTTATACTATTTCACCAAACGTTGAACTAAGTCACCACGCCCCCCAGTAGTCGAAATAAGAAAATGAACCTATTCATGTTCGTAACAAGAAAAATAAAGTAAAAGATACAGTTAGTGAGTGGGGCTATATTTGATTAACTAATTGGTTCATCTGTATTGCGAAATGCCATTTTTTAATATATTTTCATTCACATTCCAAAATTTGAAAATCTTTAAGAATATTTGTTTACAACCGAAGCCGTCGCCTCCAACCTCGCCTCCACTCACCTTGAATAACCTACGGCCTTGAAGTGGAGCGCGACTTACTGATTGGAATCCATACTTTAGTAGATACTTTTTGATAATTTTCGTTTGTGACATTAATCTAATTTTACTTATGCATACTTTAACTTACCACAGGTGTAAACAACTTTCAAGTATGTACGACTGCCTGTTCTGCATGGTTTTCCGAACATTTTGCTGTCCGCGGATAGAACACACCGCCTCTTCCCGTGACATTCCCTCATTGCTGTCTCCGTTGCGTAGGGTTCCAAGCATGCTGGGAAATATTTAAATGTTATTTATTTTTTCCATTTAAAAACTAATTTTTGTCTACCACATTTTCGGAGGAACACAGAGGACACTTGACAGATATATAAACATTTTAAGTTTTTAGTATTAAAGTATATATAGAAAACATTATACGACTAGCAATTTTGTTTTTCTTTACCTTAACTCCGAGGCAGGTCTTTTTATTATGACTTTTTTGGTTAAAGGTATATGTATTTATTTAAGTGGTAATTTTTAACTGATTTTTTTTCCACTCAAGTACTAATTACATTCATAACAGTAAAATAGTCTAATTAATGATGCTCAAATCATCAAATTATAATATTGAGTTTGAAAAGTTATTTAGTTCCTTTAATATAATACAATTTGACGCATGAAATCGCTGTCTGAGATAAGAGAACCTTTTCCCTCCACCGCTATCTCTGTAAGACTCGAAACATATTCCAGTACACAAACATGCGGCTCGGTATCATACGATCCCAAAAAAGATCAACCGATACGACGGTACGCAATTTTATCTGATGCTTATATAGACAACGTTATAACTCTGGGGATACTCACTCTCCTCTCTCATTCCACGCGGCTGCGGGCATTGTATTGAATCGTATTCGGTCCGCCCGTACTGCGCTGAATATATGGCTACTCTCGAGTGTGGGTTACAGCTTAAATGAAGCACGTCGTTCTCACAGCCCACTTTACTCCGGAATTCATCTGCCAAACGAAATGTTATCTTCCAGCATTGTGTCAAGTCTCGAATTCGATTAAAAAAGCATTGTTATCTTTAAAGCTTTTAGCGACTTAGTCTTTTCTGTACGTTTCAACACTGTTTTAAAGAATTAAAACTCGGCACTCGAGTGTATTACTTTTGTGTGATATCCATAATGAGATTTTAAATATGCAAACAGAATGTTATAAAAGCTATAAGATTAAACAACGCTATCCTTTGAATGTTTCTCATTATATAATTTTCTATTCCGTAGAGTATTTGCGCTTAAAAATTCAAATGATCTTTAGTATCACTTTTAAATACTCTACAATTTATTTAAAAGTGTACTTGATAACTTTTTTGGTATGTGAGTTATTTTTCAGTGAATTCGTTCAGATTATTCGTTTAGATCATCGAAAATTCTAAATATCACATACACGTTTAGATTAAAGTGGATTTTTATTTTTGGTACCAATGCACTAAAAATTAAAAATAATGACAGCAAAATAAAACTATAGTGCGACCCATAAAAGACGCTTAATATGCAGTTAATACAAAATAGGTCGGTCATATGCATTACTTAAATAAAATGTACACTCTAAAATGCAAATAATATCACCACAATCTCTTTGTATTATCGTCATGGTTTTTCTTAGTTCTCTTAGACTTGCATAGAATTTTATTGGCAATTCCCAAAAGTGTTTCAAGAGTTGAGAGCTCGAGGCACGAATTCTATCACGGTACAGTGAATACAGAATTGTTGAGATGGCATTGAGGTTAGATATTCATGTGGATTTTGTAGTTCGAATGATTCAACTTTTCATGGAGAAAATAGTTTTGAATATTTTCAAGCTAGCGTTAACTGCATCTAAAGGTTATTTGTGCCAAGGAAGTATTGACCTGTTGGGAAATTTGCCAATCACGTATTCGCCTGTTTTAACGGTCAACAGTTCTTGTTAAATATGGCCTAATTTATTTTGTTATAAGTCTTTTAGACTTCGAAAAAGGAGAAGGTTCTATGTTCGGCTGTATGCATGATTTTTTTCTTAATTTGTGTTTCGGCAACAATAATCAATAACTAATTGTATCATTCATTTAAAACTTCGAATTTCACAGTTTCATTCAAAATAATATTCTATGTGAAATATTACCTTTAACGTTTAAAAGGTAAGCCATAGATGATTTTAAGAAGGAAATGCCAAAACTCTTTACAACTAATAAGTTACTTACATGGACGGCATTTGTAGGCAACCTCGACGAACCTTCGAGATCCTGGACAAGGGTCCACTCCAAAGGCTTTAGGGCTAGTGTGGAATTTACACTGGCGCTTCTTCTGGCACGCCTCCACCACTGTCTGCAACAATGAATACTATCGCATATAAGTTAGTATGCCGATTCTGTCATAAATTGATTCAATGGTAATGCTTGCCAAGCAAGAGGGACATTTGCTGACTATTACTTTATGGGTATAAAAATGACGCAAACTTGCAAATGATTACAATCTTAGTAGACGCTATTTACTGCTACGATTGCACTTTGATATTGCAAACCAAACCAACAAACAGCACCTATTGGTGCTGTTTTTATACCTTTATTTATTTTTTCTTATTTAGTAAATTTTTAAATATAAAAATAGAAGCCAACTGGCAGCAAAGTAAGTCTCAAGCCCCCAGCAGCTAGGGGTCCAGGTGGAGAAATCGCCTCACGATGCGTGGCGTTTCAAGCAACACTGCCTTCTGTATCCGACCCTTGGTCTAACTGCCTAGTGAGAATTCCTTAAAATGTTGATCGAAACTCTTCGCTAAGAGGTCATTATTAGTGTTAATTACTATTGTACCATTTTAAAAGTGATTTCTATCCTTTTTTCTCAAAAAGATTGAAACAATATATCTGAAGATAGTTAGAATTATAGATAACCAACACAGAATGTAATAAAGTCAAGGAAGATATATGTTTGTACGACAGCAGAACATAACACCGAATAGTCGAACATAAAACCAAGTAATTATCATTAGGGTATGCAGAACTTATGTGTTTCTGTCGGATGCAGGGAACTAACCAGATGACTAATGAGATTCTACTAGGGCTCAGTGAAATCTGGCTAGGAAATAACCAAATATTCTAGTTACTATTTAGCGAGACTTATAAGTCTTACTCTCGAGAGCCATATTCACAATTCTGTATCATAGTACGTAAGTAGTTACGAAATCTGAGAATATTATGATAAGGCTCTGACAGTCAAAATCTTAGTGAAATCTAGCTAGGAAATAATAAAATATTGTAGTTAATAAACTATATATATAATAACTAAGCGACATTTACTCTTATAAGGCTTGCTCTCAGATTTTAGAGGATAAACATCAGTGCTTTCCAACTGAAGGAATTTAATAGAATTTACTGCAAATTAATTCATATTGATAACAAATTATCAAAATGAGTTCAGCGGTTTTGGGTGTGAAAGAGTAACAAACAGATGGGAAAAATAGTTACTTTTCATTTAAAATATCAATACGAATTAGATCAATGAATGACTACAATTCTATAACCAAAACATATCAAATATTTTGTTAATAAATTCTCGATTAATATAGAAAATATAACATAAATTCAAACAAAAATTTCGCAGAAACTTGACAACAACACGTTGTTAATTAATTAACATGATTTAACGTACTTTATACTAAAATATGTTTATAGAACTAGTCACAAGCTGAAATATTTTATTTCGCATCAAGTTACAAAGCAGATATTTCACTATATATTTAAACAAAAAGTATATTAAAATATCAGAACCTCTTACATAGATTTTAGAAGATACTCTATATATACTAACATTATAAAGAGGAGGAAATTTGTTTATAACTTCTCAAATCTCTAAAACTACTAATCCCATTTCCACAAATCCTATTGCACATTTATTGAGGAAGATAATAGGCTAAATTACATCAGGCTTAGACTAATAGGAAGAAGTAGTAACCATAAACGCGTGTAAAACCGCCAGAGACAGCTAGTCTTAAATAAAGCGCCAGTTAGTATCGCTCACGTTTGCTTTAAAAACACAACTGGACTTCGGACGATGTTTTAATCCACTTCTATACTGGTTTATGGCACCTAAGTGATATAACTATAAGTTTGTTTCCTTTTACCGACACAACTATCAAAGCTTTAACTGTACTGTAGCCTGAAATTTCTAGACGGTTTTACCCCGTTATCGAATTAAACCTCTTGACTATACTCGACTTTCACATAGATAAATTATAATATACAAAATTCGTCAAATATGTGATATTGTATAATCTTATTATCTTTTAACGACACAACTATCAAAGCTTTTAGAGAGACGGTTTTACCCCGTGGACGAAATTAGACCTCCTGACTAAGCTCAACTTCCCTATAGAAAAATTACAACTTTGTACGAGATGAGTTGAAATTACTCACTTGAAAAACTCATCGATTCATTATCTAAATTTTATCGTGGATGCGAATAAGATCCGCAATGATTTTATTGATTTGCTCATCTATCTTCTCGCTACTATACAATGTGCTATTTTCCCCATAAAATATGCTATTTTTTGTTTATTATGCTTATAATACAAATATTTTCAACCTCTCAAGAGTTGAATAGGAATATTTCATTGTTAAAATAGGTTACCCTTTTAAGTTAGATAAATAGGTCGGCTTAGTTTATTTTGAAACGGAAATGAAAAAAAACCTTCATACAGTCAGCTATAACGCTTATGAATGTATAATGGCGTAGTGTTGAGTATGATGATAAATAATGCCAAAGTCAATGTTCACACAAAAACGTTTAATCGCGAACACACAATTAGTTAAAATAGTTCATATTAACGAGTACAGAATGACGCAGAAGAAAAACCAAAGAGTACACAATTACAATGCCACAGTATAAGTTCAGAAGGATAGACGATAGTGATAGAAGAAAGTATATAGGAAAAAGAACGTTCGTAAGCACAACAAATTAAACGAGCGAAAGACAAGGCACAGGTTTAGCGCAGAATGATAATTTGTGGTTGTGGACCCGTGGTTACGTCACACCACGCAGGTAAGAAATTCGCTCGACTTGGTGTAAAGGTGAGTGAATATAATAAATTTGTTATTAATTATTGTTTTTACTTTTTTGTGTGCGTGATGCGTGAATGTGATGTGTGAATGATGTGAGTTTGTATGTATGTATGTTTGTAATATGTAAAAATATATTTTAATGATTAATGTGGGTGTAGCCCACAAATATAATAAAACCGAAACAAGGACATGCCTGTATGTGAAATGAGTAGCACAAACTAAATTTTGTTCGAAATATAATTAACGTAAACCTATATCTACGTAATTACAGTACAGTTCTTACACTGAACTGATAGACAACGTACAGCCTTAATTGGAAGAAGTTTTTTACAAGAGTTCCATATAAAACATAAAGCAAATCTAAGAAAAGATTGAGGCAACGGAGCTCGAAAATTCCTTAAAGAGCTTTTAGACTCTTTGGGGCATCTGGTGACCGCAGAACTGGCTGTTTTTTTTTTCGACCAAAGAATTCAGAGTGGAAATGCAGCAAGCCTCGGTATTCAGAGTGGAAATGCAGCAAGCCTTTTAGGTACCATGCCTCGGGGAAATGCATTGGAAGGATTTTTTTATCTATAACAATATGAATGGCGAAATATTTTTGTTTATTTTCTTTAACTTTTTTGTCCTAATCCTTGTTCCTAACATCTTTTGTCTTTAATATTATTCTATTGTAGTTTAGTAATTAATTCTTTTAATTGACACTTTTGTTTTTTATTTGTTTTTAATGTAACATATATTGTTATGAGTCGGTGAAGAATTATTGAAAATAAATACCCAAAATATAGATATTCAAACGCTGTTCTATCTTTTTGTACACATTTCGAAAATTTGAAAAATATTAAAGAAATTTAAAAAGTAAAAAAAAAAAAACTACACGCAAGCAAAATTTTTGGCGTTCTTTACATTATATGTACGTAGAATATGTTGACTTGTATATGGTTGTCGTTATCAATTTAAAATCGTAGTAAAGTAAGTCGTCTTGAGTAAATTACATTCCTTAAAGTTCCTTTCACAATGAATTTGGGAATAAATTAAATGTTATTAATTTAATAAAATTATGCACGAAAAAAAGGTAAACATTTTAATACAAATTAAAATTATACTTATGCCAAAACCTATTTGTTTCTTGCAGACTTAATATATTTTCTACTTCTTTTTCAAAATAATTTATAATAAGGAATCAATAGCATTTTACTACTACTATACCTAAAAGGAAAAATCACAGACCTCAAAGTAAAACTTTAACATTACGAAAATATCACCCTGTCACCTAAAATTTATTCGAAAAAAAAAAGTGGAAAAATAAAACGTAAAATCCATTACGTAAAACGCTGACTTGCCACAAACCTTTGGTATTGTCGAATGTCACTGAATGAGTCATAAAAGCCTAGCTAAAAAACGAACCACGGCGACATGCTAGAAACCGTTCAATTGATGGTTAAAAGCCTCATGAATGACCTACTTTAATACTTGCTGACAATTCAGATGAAAATTACGAGTGTATTTTCATTCGTCGAAAAGAATCAGGAATATGGGTACGCGATATTTTTAGGAAACGTTAAAATTACAGCTTCAAAAACTCACATGGAGATAGGTATGAATGTTGAATGTGTAGTTCACTTTATGGAAATATAGATGGCGCTGAACTAATAATTATTTTTTCTGAATCAAGCTGTCTAGATTTTTTTTTAATATTATATACCATATGTCAACATTTTTTGAACTAATTTAAATATAGAGGTAAATTTCGAATAGTTGTGGTTAATTTATTATTTGGTTCCGCCTGTTAATTCGGGTGTATTCAATGAATGACTGTCTAAGAGACAGTAAAAAGTCTTAACCGGACAATAGAAATTTTATCTGATAAAATCAGTCAAAAGTGCTTTTGATTTTACGCTCTTGACAATTTTATCTACTTTTAACTGAAATAACAAAAGTAGTATTGCAAATACATTAACCTACCCTAATTGCAGGTGTTATCATAAACAATATTTACAAAAAGGAACTAACTAAATCGGTTACGCTGTTATCAGTAAAAATAGATAAAAAAAAGTCCGTGAGGAATTCAGAATCTCTTTATTTTTTGGATGTCGCTTAAAAATATATTAATTAACATGGATTTTGTCTATCATATTTTTTGTTATTTATATCAAAAAGTATTTTTACGAATTTAGTGCTTTTAAATTCGGTTCCACTTTTTCAAAAAAAGTCTTGTGTATTTAATAGTACTATTGACTGGTAGAGTTTTAGCCATAACATACATACACATGCACACAGCACACATACGATTACACTAATGCAAATTCAAACCACATTTTCATCCAGTCAGAAAATAAATTACCTCACTGGAAATTCTTTTGAAAATTAAACACAAAGGAGGTCAAAACTAGAACAAGACAAGCCAAGAGGTTGTTATAAATGCAAAATTTCTGTAAAGTAGGCTGCGAGAAAATTATTAACAGTTACCAACGAACCTCGCTGTTTAAGTAAACATTGTCCTTATTAATAAGACTTGGTCTGGGAGCCTCGTTTAGACGAAGTTTAGTCCATGCAAACGATATTAGCATAGTGTAAACATTATAATACTCGGCCGTATAGTAAACACTATATATGGGGCGATCGATTTTTAATTAAGGTCCTTCAAATGTGGGGTTCTATATTATAACTCATCACATACCGCATAAAAATATCAATTTTTGTTTTTCGCGTGAAAGAGCGAGCCATTGGACTCGTTGCTTGTGTGTTCATAAGAAAGTGCACGTTTTTCTTTAATTTACTACGAGGGAAGAGTAAAATAAACTAGTGCGTCGTACGCCGTGGTTAGTGTGAGACGTGGGATCAGCGGTGCTCAAATATTTAACGATTTTATAAATACTTTTTAAAATATCTTATTTTAGTTAATAGTCACACGGTTTATATAATCTTAATCACATAAGAAGAAATAATAATTTAATGCTTCGCTAAAATAATACTCAAATTGAAACGTTTTCTGAGAAATTTGGGAGAAACTTATTTTTGTTCAAGGTTATGTTCTAGGAAACGCGTGGCTATTGTTATTTATGAAAATTAACAAAGTTTTAAGTTGTTTATGATATTTAACGGTATTTGTTTTTTTTATATAACTATTGTTCGAAATTTATCAAATTAAAAGATTTCATTTAGACGAAACAGTTCTAGGTTTTGTTATACATACATGCTTCTAGCCTCCGCCCACGTTCGCGTAGTATGAAACTTAAAGGATACTATAAAGTTTTCTTATATATAAGCTATAATACTGCAAAATTTAATCAAAACTTGTTCAGTTTTTGTGTTAAATAGCATCAAACATCATCCATTCAAACATCATTCACAAATTTCCACATTTACGATGGCATGGCGAGAATTACACAATTATCTGACAGGTATTCGGTCAATAATGGATTTTGAAAAAATCGATACAGGGCAGAAACGGTGGGTCAAAATTTCTATGGAATAATCAAACTCGGCGCGAGCATAGCATTGGGTAGCAGCTAGTTAGTGATAAGTTTTTTTTTTAATCAACTTTAAATTATCTTATTTAAATATTTCAGTGCCATAAATTATTTTAGATACGTATCTATCTATTACAGAAACAATTAAAACTTTCATTACAGTTTTTTAACATTTGTAACTGGTCGGTTGATGAGCAAATAGAAAAACATTTGGTATAAAAATATATCGAAAAAATATTAGGTACTTTTTTCACAATGAAA
Organism: Hypolimnas misippus; assembly: GCA_037950945.1. Classification (NCBI taxonomy): domain Eukaryota; kingdom Metazoa; phylum Arthropoda; class Insecta; order Lepidoptera; family Nymphalidae; genus Hypolimnas; species Hypolimnas misippus. Next base: position 4,767,514 of record JBBEEQ010000029.1, on the reverse strand, counting down.
AAATAACTTTTTAGCCCATAATTTTCATGGTCCAATCAGCTTTTATATTGGAATGTAACAATAGAAAGTATTGATTACAACTGTAATTACTGGTACCGACTTCCTCCTTTTTGGAAGTCGGTTAAAAATAAAAGAATAAACAGGAATATAAATAAAGGGAAAATACTGTAATGATATTTTAAACCAAAAAGATCATTCAAATAGCATACTGCTTTATATACATTTTACTAACTGCCCCTCACGGTGTCACTCGCGCTTATAGTTATTACTTCGCTCCCATGAGTTATAGCGTGATGTTTTACAGCCTCTCTAAATAGGTCATCATCATCATGTCGTCCACACCGTATCCGGTGACGGGGACTCCTATAAATTACGCTGGTGGGCTCTAATATGGCTAATAGGTATAATCGGTATATTAGTCTCAGACGTTATCACCAACTTACAAACAAATATTATACATATTAGTATAAATTCTATAGTCATATTAGTATAAATTCTATAGTCTATATTTCTTAACTTGTCTTATTTTTAGGGTTCCGTACCTTAAAAGGAAAAACGGAACCCTTATAGGATCACTTTGTTGTCCGTCTGTCTGTCTGTCTGTCTGTCTGTCTGTCTGTCTGTCTGTCTGTCTGTCTGTCTGTCGGGATGTCAACCCTTTTTTCTCAGAAATGCATAGACGTATCATGTTGAAATTAATATCATATACTCAAGTCTACGATGACATGCGGCCGTGAAAATATTAAAGTTCTATGTCAACGCAATCAAAAGATAATGGAAAATATGTCGTATATTTTGACCATTTTAGCGTTTTCGCAAGGGAATCAAAACCTATAGGGTACTTCCCATTGACCTAGCACGATGAAATTTGGCAAAAAGTAAGATCTTATGGTACAAATAAAGGAAAAAATCTGAAAACTGTAAATTTTTGTATGTATGTTTGTCTGTTTGTAAGTTTGTCTTTCAACCTTTTTCTCAGAAACGCGTGAAGGTAACAAATTTTTATCAATGTCAAGTACTCAGAGTTATAATTACTAAGAGCTGTGAAAAAATCAAACTTCTAAGTTAACGCAATCAAAAGATACGGTCATTTATATCACATATTTTAAGTATGATAGCGTTTTTAACGTTTTCGCAAGGGAATCAAAACCTATAGGCTACTTCCCATTGACCAAGCATTTTGAAATTTGGCCAGGAGCAAGGTCCTTTAGTATACATAAAGGAAAAAATCTGAAAATTTCTGTTTGTGTGTCTGTCAGTCTGTACGTCTGTCTTTCAACCTTTTTCTCAGGAACGCGTAAATGTATCAAGTTGTAAATTGATCAAGCGGAAAATATATTAATCTTAGAATTAAAATTATATGTACTTGTAACAAACTAACATAGAAGTTGACCATGGTCAAAAAAACAATTTTACAAACACTGAGAAGAAATTTGTATCAATACGAAAACATTAAAAAGCTGCAAACCTTTATAAACAACGCAATGCAATCTATATATCGCAGCTAACAAAATGATAGCGCGATGATGCCATCTATTACAACATTATGACATTAACTGTGATATAATTCTGCTCGATTAATATTTTTTTATTATTTTAATTATTATTTAAACGCGCTAAAAATAATAAAATAAACTTTTCATTTAAAAGTTTTATCGTCGATTTATAACGTCATTACGTAATTAACATTCAATATAAGAGCTTCACGCGATTTGATTTAAGTACTCGTATTGACTTAGTACGAAAATTTTAAAATTAAATTCAAACAGATCGAGATATTTAATTTACTTATTTATCTACACATATAAGTCTTCTGGTTATTAGTAATATAATTAGTTATTTATAAATAAACAATTAGTTTTGTTCGAATTAAGGACTAATTATTTTCGTCTTGGCAACACTAATATATATTTTAATATTTTGATTGATAATGTAAATCTAAATATTTTACGAACGTAGTGCAGGGGTAGTGGAGTGTAGTAGAATATAAATAAAAATAAAACGAGAATAAAATATAATATAATTATGTTGTTAATGTCAAAGTCAACAAGTTAGTTCTTTGAAATTGTCAAGAGATGGCGCGGAGTGTATCCTGAATCGCGCTATAACTTTGCTTTTTTGAAAGTATAAGGTGTATTAGTACTTAAAATAAAATTTTGTGTTTCCATGGATTGCATCCATGATTGTGTTTGAAATTAAAGTGCTCCTAAGTAGTTTCAAAATAGTTTTTGGGACGTGATCCATGTTTACATAATATTTGACTATATTTAAGCGACTTCTAAGAAGGAGTGTTTTCAATTCGACCTTGTATTTAATTTTTTTTTTATGTTTGTTCGCCGATTACGCCGCCATTTGTGTACTGATTTTCAAATTTTTTTTTTTTGTTCGAAAAGGTATATTTCCAAGGTGGTCCCATTGTCTTCAGATCAGGATCAGATGATGGGATCCTGGAGAAATTGAGGGAACTCCTCAAATATTATAGGCAAGCGTATACCGATTTAGGTATTTGTGATAGTAACTTATGTTGGAACTGATGATGAAGACCACAAATGGCGTAGATGGGTTAGTCTTATATAGATTTCTATAAGTTTGTACGGAACCCTCGGTGCGCGAGTCCTACTCGCACTGTGACCAGTTGACCAGTTATTTAACAATACCCGGAACGAAAATTTTCGAACATTGTTTTTCTTTTAACTTTTTCATTATAAAAAATGATTCAGTTTATTCGTTCGATCGATTATATCTGATCTCTAACTCTTACGCCTACATTTGTCTGCCATTCATCTTTAAATTATTGCTAATATGATAATAATAATCAGTAGATATATACATATCTATATATACATATAGACAGACACGTTGGCGCAGTGGTCACTGCAACTGACTGTAGCGCTAACGGTCGCGGGTTCGATCCCCGCTCACGGCAAATGTCTGTATTGGCCATACGGATGTTTGTCGTGGTCTGGGTGTTTGTGTTAGTGTTGTGTATGTTTCCACACAAGGTCACCAGATCTTAATGGGGGCCTTCTTATCTGGGAGGATCTTAATTTCATACTAGTGTAATTGACTACAAAACTTAATTACGAACTTCAATTTAGAACATTGATTAAGAAAATAATACTTTTAGAAAAATATTTTTAATTTTCTTGAAAATTTTAATATATAAATTACAAGAAGCCGTTGGCTTTACTATGGAATCTACGTTGAAAAGAAGACGTGAAGTATTTCAGCTCTCGGGAAAGTTATGGCAGATTCAAAGTGCATATTATAAAAAACGTTGAAAGTTATGAAAGGGTCGTAAATGAAAAAAAAAAATACTAACAATAAGTAACGAAACAAAAATACTTGAATTTTTTTTTTATTTTGCCCTTATTGGCTTTCTGTGAAACTACCACCCTCACCCGCTCGATATACTTTTTTATATGAATATGTAGAATACGCTTTCCCGAATCGTGATACCTACAGTTTCAATAGCGTTGACCTTAAATAATTATGCAATATTTTTAGTATCGTTTAGAAACATTATCTCTTTTTTGGATATTATCAGATCATTATTCAAATTCTAATTATTATATAAGGGTATCCTTACAGATTGGTCCCTTGAATTTTTTATCAGTATTTTGTTGCTTTTGATGTTTTTTTGAGTATTATATATTTCAACATACATTATTCTATCTAAAGTATGTTTTATATTTACGCTCTTTAAAAATATGGGGATCACAATTCCGATTAAGTTTTGTTTATTATTATGTATAATTTCTTATTACCTGCAAAGCACTGGGCCATGTGCATGAAGTGTCTCCAACAACTTCTACAGCTACAGGCTGGTATTCGGTCAGCTCGGACGCGCAGGATGTATGTGATGCTGAAGCTCCATATTGTGCTACTTGTATACTGATAGTGGTCCCTCTTGGACATATGAGAGTCACCATTTCTTCGTCGCAAGCGGCTTTCTGATGTGTGCGGAGTGTACCAAGGAGTAATTCTGGGGACAATAGTTTAGCTTTTATTCAATGTAGTTAAAATCATTGTCAATTTTGATACGGACTATTTTTCTATTCCATATTAATTAAAGAAAGTAAAATTGTTTGGCCACAATTGCAATAACAGCTTATGTAATATGATTATTAAATTAAATAGTCTTACATTAATTTCTCCATCTGTCATCGGTGTTAGATGACAGATGGCGATGAAAACATATTTCCAAAGCAATTAAAACCAAAACGAACTGAATCTGAATGTATACTAGATCATTCTTGTTTTCTTGATACATATTTGACTGTTATTATAGATAGAGAGAAAGATAACTGAAACTGTGAAAAATATATTTAAACGAAATAATACAAATGTATTTAACAATACTTTTAATAGATTTATACTAACTATATATTTTAAAGCCAGAAAACATTTCTTATGTATAATATAATGGGGAACAATCTCAACTTTGCAAGACATTAATTCAAATCCATATCCCAGCATGTCAGACATAACAATAACAAATAGAATCTAAGCCTTATCTCAAAGCGCACTGCCAGCTTTGGTGTCATAATGTCTCATTACAACGTCCGAACGTCGTAGTTACGCAAATATGCCTTTACCTGAGAGACAGGATTGTGGAAAGCCAATAGAAATTATGCAAATCTAGCATCGTAGTGCTAATCACGTCTGAGTGAAACAGATCACGTCCGATGCTGATTAACATGCTGAATTCTCTACAGATAAAGTTTATTGTAAAGATAAACAACTCAATGCTCAATAGTTCGTTCTGCCTTGTTTTATCTGTTAATTAGGTATAGTTCTTACCAACTGCCTGAAAGGGGGGATTGTCGATTGTTTGTAGTAAACCTAATTTAGATTGCGAAATTAGTATACCACTAATTTAAAGTTTTTAATTTGAATTAAAAGTAGCGCTGTCTATACATACTTTAATATGCATTTAGTTAAAAGCTGTTAATTTTAAATTACAAACATACACTTCAATTTAATTTAGTACAGATATAGATTTTTGCATTCAAGCTAGCATTTAGTTTCGTTGAATAAAGTTAACTAATAATAACGTATTGGTATTGATTAATCCAGAAGAGAATTAATGTGTTATGCTTCGTAATGACGCATTACTCCCATAGGACAGAGGAAGCGCGATTGATCATTTAAAATTTATGGTGGCCTAATACTTTTTCCGTATATCAGTATAATTACTTAACGTTGTTGGAATCACTATTCCTTCTTTCTTATAATCTATACTAATATTATAAAGCTGAAGAGTTTGTTTGTTAAAACGCGCTGATCTCAAGAGCTATTGGTTCGGTATAGGCTATATTACATCACGCTACAACTCAAAGGAACAAAGCAGTAACCATAAACGCAAGTGAAACCGCAAGGGAGAGCTAGTAAATAATGTTGCCCTACTTTTGTAGGTGTTGCCAAGTTAAAAATTGTTAAACACGCAGAATGTTTTATTTCAAAATAACTTTAAATGTTACAATTTAGAAGAGAAATAAACAAGAAAGTTAAATTAAAATAAACAGTTATTATAAATGCGCATTCTAATTGCAAAGCGTAAGTAATTAAATGAAATTAATAATTTGTTTCGTACCAACGTAATAAATTGATTCATTTTTTACAAGAAACTTTAATTAGGAGTGTACTTTATTTTCAAAGCGGACTACTCCATTAAAAAAAATCGATTTACTATCGAAGAAGACATCACAACATACACTCAAAACCTCTTATTGTGGAGTCGATTAAACTAAAATAAAAAGCATAAAAAACTCTTTTAAAGCATTCAGAACAGCTAGATACACATTTAACAACGGAATAATAAAATGATTTACGTTCATACATCACTTTCATCTCATTCCCACATATCGTATATCATAACTAAAATTGGATTCGCCTATAAATCAAAACGTTATTTATATAATATTTAACTGCCGTATTTCACATGTTAGTGACCACACAGAACCATGTGTTCGATAATAAAATAGATAAAAATATTTACAAGAGCCAACTGTTTGGGCTCTCTGAACTTAAGTCATTTAGTCAAGGGATCATTAAGGGATGTCATCTATTTATAGCGGAACGTACTCGTATTTCATACTCGACGAGAGGCGTAATAGGGCGCACGTGGCGAATGATCGACCACTCTTGTGGAATGCGGCTTAAGTTACAAGTTTAGCTAGTTTTATAATATTTTCATTTTAATAACTCGTTTAAAAATGAATAAACTACTTAGACAGATTGATTGTATTGTCTACTAACAGCCGCTGTTTCTACGCACTTAATAAAAAACTTTCATACAAATTTGAAGCCCTCGTTTTACCCCCTTTAAAGTCGAATTTTGGAAAACCCTGCCTTAATGCGAACCTACATCCTAGAACGAACCCCTATGCAAAGTTTGAAACTCCTAGCACTTGTAGTTTCTGCGATTTCGTGATGAGTAAGTGAGTGGTTTCACTCGCGTTTATGGTACTGCTTTATTCATGAGTCGTACCTTCCTCAATAAACTTCCTTAAAGACAAACTTAAAAAGAAATTTTACCTCTTTATAATATTAGTGCCTCATGCGATATCATTGTGAATTGGGAACAAATTTAAAGTTTATTTAGCAATGAAACTTGTATTATACTAAGTTTCAGTCCATCTCAGTAATTCATAAAGCAAAATTTCATGACAACTATTGATGCATTATCATATATAAATGGGACAAACCAATGCACATATTTACCGAAATAAGTATCCTCGTAGTAATATAATGAATAATTCATAATCTATATAATTAATATAAAGAGGTAAGTACATACAAAAGTACTGGTAAATTCTGTCACTACTAATCCGATTTGAAAAATTATTTTCATTTTAGAAAGCTTATTTATTGAGGCAGGTTAAAGACTACATTACATCACGCTATACTACTAGCGTAATATGATACAATCTTTAACCCATAGGAATAAATCAGCAACCATAATCGCAAGTGAAGCAGCACGTCAACTCATAATTAAATCTTACATATACTTTACTTCAAAACAAAATCAATAGAAAGCCTTTACTTGTAGTAGTACTTTAACAATTAACATGCGGTTTCTACAGACAAGCAAAAAGCATTAAAAAAAACGTAGAACTTAAGTATTCCAACCCAAGTATTCCAAAAATATAAATCTTTTTATATCACGCCACTTGTACCAAACAGTAAGCATCTGTTCCGTGGTTAACATGCATCTCCTTAAGGGGAAACGCTCACAAATAATTAAAGTTTAACTGAATGGAAGACATAGTTAGCACGTTATTCGTCTTTGTCACGTGCGGGTAGGACATTCCTTTTCGGAAACATTTCAACCGTGTTCCACCTTGACAATGGGATGTGTATTTTAAAATTAATTAAAACATTGAGTAAATGTCACTTTTTTTCGAGATTCTTATTTTAAAGGCGAGAATAACGCTAATAAGTTTTGCTCTCAGACTTTCATAAAATTTACATATTTTTTTGTCACTTTCAATTCAATTCTTTGGTTACTGGCTTTTAGTTGTGCCAATTATTTGTTACTTTACCTAAAGAATTTACTGTCAGAGCCATATTTTTAACACGCACAGCTTTCGTACATTAGCATACCTGTAGCTCTGGCCACGTTGGTTTTAATAAACATATGCAAAGGAAAGAAAACAAGAACCCAAGTAATTAAAAGATTTAAAAAAAGGGAATCGACTTCAAAGCAAAATACGTTCATAACTTCTACCTGGTGCATTTGAATGATATACTTACTCTAGCTATTTTGACTTAACTACCAAACGACTGAACCAATTTTGATAAAACTTGGAACTATGGAGTAAATTTAAAGTTTAAAAAAAAAATTGTCATATTTGTATAATCCAGCCCCTTTCGAGTAATGGGTGAACATACATAAAACAGTCTACGACGAAATGAGAACTTCCTCGTTTTTTATAAGTCGGTTAAAATATAAAACGCTTAAATTTATCGAAGTTTCAAGGTTACTAAAACCCTATCATGACCCTTTATAAAAAGTATCTAATATCCTGTTCTACGGGTTTCAAGCTTCACATAAATTATAAAATAGGTTCTATATAGGCAGGCAGAATATTTTTGGATTTACAATAGGCTAGCGACCTATTGTAGCTTCAAGGGGGAGCAATATACTTAATGTATTTTACGTCACATTACAAATCTTTGAAATTCTCGGTTTTAGGCTGCTATACTTATTATACATACAAACTTGAATTTTGAATCTCTCTTTCACTCTGTTGTGTAGCTTAGAATATCTACTAGTACAGACGAAAAGCGAATTTGTTTTATATAGGTACTATGTTAAGAAGTATGGATAATGCAGAACTTAAATGAACCTAAAAAAAATGTATTACAAAATGGCCGCTCGACGCGTGTCACTAACGGAAATCACATTATTATCCCCTTATTCCATTCTTATAAGTAAAACTTATATGTTACGTTCATACAATTTGACATTTAAAATATGCACGCATTTAGAACTTTGACGAGCTCGTCAAGTGACCAACGTTAATCTCGCCTGTTATACTGAGTCGGTTAGCTGGTTGCTAGGCAACGTCGTCTAAGTGTTCGGTATTATAAGTCCCAAAAGCCACAAGCTTATAACATATTTATAGTTATCTATACTAAAATTATAAACCTAAAGAGTTTGTTTGTTTGATCGCGCTAATCTCAGGAACTACTGGTTCAAATTGAAAAATTGTTTTTGTGTTAGATAGTTTAATTATTGAGGAAGGCTATAGGCTATATTACATCACGCTATGAGTCATAAGAGCGAAGCAGTAACCATAAAGTGATACCGTAAGGGACTAGTATAGTATAATCGCTTTATTCATAAAGTTCAGCATAGTGTCGAATCGTTATACGGCAATATTACAAAAACGTTGTAACATTAAAACTAAATTGACCGTTCAAAATATTCAACTATACCATTAACGTTATGAAACTCGTTTCGTTAATTAATACTTGCAATACCGCTGTTCGAAATTTGTTCAGTACAACGGAACTATTTGTTAATTTCACGGTAAAATTAATTCTAGAATATTAAAAATTTTCAGCATCTTCGCGAGGATATTTCATTCATGTCTCAAGTATTAATAAAGGAGGCGTGAAGACGATGAAATTGCGGCTTTAAGAAGAATAGCGATTCATTTTTATTTCGTCACGTTATGTCTTGGAATGGTTTGTGAAATGTTGGAATTGAAATATTATTAACTTGGTTATATTTTTTCAATGAGACCTGTAGGGCGATTACGGATGCGTTGTCATTATCGCAGATGTATTTTACAATTGAGTTTTGATTTTTGTACTAAAACGAAACAAATCGAGCGTTAAAATGTATTGCAGTTCGTGGTGGTGCCTCACCGTAATAACTGTTCTGGAGGCTAATTGTATAAAAGTATTTCTATAAAAACTCTATGAACTCTAAATGGTAGCTGATAATCAATAATGTGTAAACACACAAATAGTCAAATTCGGAATTATTGATATATTTTGATACTGCATCACCTATTTAACATTATTAAAAAAAATTCAAGTCATATAAACTAAATAAGTACGGAAAAAAATCTCTTAATTAATTGTTTCGATTTTCAAGTGCGTTCCGTATTTTGCAATTTATACACTAATTTCAAATATTTGAAAATTTGATTATTAGATAATACACTCTATATATCAATCTGGTTTTATTTCATTATATCTTTTATCAAAAAAGAAAAGAAAAGATGCATATATACTTCTTCAAACATATTTGTTAAGAATAGGTTTGACATCTTTGGACTGCATTTTCTCAAAATGAAGTCCATGTGGCTTGACATAATATTGCTTATCAGCGTCTAAATAAGCTGGGACAGTTTTATAATATTTTAGAAAATCTAAAGATTTTCCCAGTGGGTGATCCTTTGAGGTTTGATAGCGATTAGATCCACAGATTTTTTTTTGGATTTTTAGCAAGTGCGGGTCGCTAAAATAGTTTTTAATTAAAATTTCGAAACACAAATAAATTCACAAAACCTGAGAGGATAGTTAATGAGTAAATTTTGCAAATGCCACAGCATAATATATAAATAATCTGTAAAAATTAATATTCTCTCCTTGTATATCATAAACAAAATATTATGGAATCTAAAATAACAAGAAACTTTACAAAACCCGGCATCATGAATATTTTAAGGAATTCGTTGTTTCTTAAATCGGCTTCATTAGTATTTGAAATACAGATACTTTCTTAGAAGGCAATTTAAAAACAATAATAAGTTAAACAAACGTTTAAATGGAATAGAATATTTACAAATGTTTATACATTTACAAGACAAGAGAAATTATTTGATAAACAGAGTATCGTTTATAATAAATTGTATCCCTAAAAACACTTCGAAGATCAAAGCGAGTGTAGTTAGAAATGTTAGAATAAGCCCCTCAAAATCGTGTTTTCCGAACGAACAATACATCTCTTTGAAGTCGTGGTGTACCATATTATTTATGTTCCCAGGAATCACTCAAAAGGGATCGTTTTACTTAAAAAAAAACTGACATTGTAAGTATGGCGCGACATTAACGCCCGACTCCCGCCATCAAAACGTTTTACGACCATTCCGTATACGGTCAATACTAGAAACGACCTCCGCTGACTGATTTAATGCTATTCTGTTGAAAAATATAAAGAACGCAGATGTGGACATACGTGTCTCGTTTAATGACTTGTTTAGATTTACAAACGCTACAGGCGATTCGGTACATAATCTAAGTGTCCTTTGTCTCTGCTAGAGATTCAGATTGTCTTATGTATAATGTTACCAAAATTTACGTTGCTAATAGCATTGTTTTGGGAATTATGTCACTGTGATTTATGCATCTACGTTAACAAGGAAGTTGTAGACTCATTTTGTTGTCTTACTTATAATGTTATTTTTAAGGTGTTGGAAATTGAGTGTATTTTGATGCAAAAATAATCAGTGTCTAATAAATAATGAAAGTAGTCTAAGTGTAATAATTTTGCTGGCGTTTGTTGTATGAGCATTTGTACAGTACTTCTCGCGGGAAGCGTCAACGCTAATATTATAAATGCAAAAATAACGATGCCTGTCCATATGCTTCCATGTCAAAACCCCTAAATCAATTTTGAAGAATTTTGGTATACCTAATAAGTAGTTTGGTGTTGTATCTTGAAAAAAGACATAAACCACTTTATGATACAAACCAAAAACGTGAAGGTTTTTTTTTTTAATAAAAAAATTCCGTTGTTATGTAATCAACGTCAACCATACATTGGCAGCACTAGAAGAACCACAAAATGCGTTGCCAGCTTAAAAGAGTATGAAGTATGGATGAAGTATGAGTGTATGGGATGAAAAGAGACAAGACAGGTTAGGTAAGGAATGAAGAGGGAGTTAGACTTGAAGCTGTGGATGAAAATTTTTACGAAGACAAAGTTGCGGGGACTATCTCGTAGAGAATATATTTTGTGAATGAATTTACTGATACATTTTGAATACATTTCTCTTACATTCGGGGTACAGATTAACGTGAGACAGATTCATGATGTTTGCGGTTTCGATAGAACATCTACTCCATTTATTGATACTTATATTATGGATGCGATCATAATACTTTTTACTCGTTTGTCTTTCACTTTATCTATACCAAAAATCATCAAAATTGGCGGTTTAGCGGTTTACGCGTAACAATGTTACAATCTGAAAAAATTACTTTCACATTCTTAAGTTCGGATATGCTTTCCATTTCCAACATTGTGTATTTGTTAAGAAATCTTTTATGTAACTGGCGGAAGAATAAGTTTGTTTGTGACAGCGTCCAGTCCTTGCGAGCCATCTCATTAAATATAAATATACACTCAAGAAAACAGTTCTCAAACATTTCCCTGAAGACACTTGTTCAAATTTGGTGTAATACGACTTGGATATGATTTGTGAAATTGATAATGTTTTGTTTTTCCATTATAAAACTATTATAAGGTAATTCGTGCAAATACTTAGCATCATTAGTAATAAGATATACATATAATAGACTTCTACTTGTGTATTTTCGTCGTTAGAGCGAAAAATGATCTTCAAAATGGTGTATCAACCGTTAATTTAGATGCAGTATTAAGGGAGATATTTCATACTGCCAAAAAGCAACTCTGAGAAATAATATGTCTGTTATAATTATATATAAATTATTGATGTTCTTATATCGAGAGAGCAATTTTAATTACTGATAAAAACGATATATTGCGTCAGAGAAATATGCAACGCGGCATTAAGAATGTAAACTGTAAACAATGTGTGTAACATTTTTCAATGAAACACAAGAATTGAGTGTTCATATGTTGCACTGTAACGTGTAATATAGCGTAACAAATTGACTCACAGTTCGACCGGCTTACACGTACGAACGATGTTTTTGGCGAGTATTGTACTAGCATGAGACTAAGCGTACATAACTGGTAGGACATGATCTCCAAGCAGCAACAAAATCCATACATACAGATAAATAAAATTAAAGTCTCTACTTGTAATTTTAAATTAATAACTTTTTACTAAATTCATATGAAAGTATATTCATGAAAACATCAATTTTTCAAAATTTTTGTTTTGCTTTCCATCTGTCTGACGAATTTCATTTGCAGATAGCTAATCTATAAAGAAATTTATTTTAGAAAATTTATTTACTTTAATTAATAAAAATAAAATCCGACTATATTGAGAGGCACCGAAGTGTACCTGCATTGCTTTGCATGAGACATGCCAAGCATCCTGTAATCCACGCAAACTAAGTCGGGGGAGCAGCTAATACTACACATAAATGATCGCGTAACGTGATTATTCATATTGTACAATCTGTGCTGCGCTGCGGGCTGTGTGGCCTGCGTCGCAGCGTACGCTTAGGGTAATAAAAAATACATCGGCTGCAGCTTTTTGCTCGTAGGGAAATGGCGCCGTTCATGAGCGATTAGTGTCAAGGGAGCTACAATTGCTGATATCACAATATCGTCGGGAATAGTGCAAAACCGAGTAACTAGCTTTTGTAATAAGGTCTCTCTTTTAATAGATTGTTGAACTTCATTATCGATAAAAAACAAGCTAGCTAAAAATTATAAAATCGATATTTGTATAATTAATTTATTTAATTCTTTGTTTTGTTGCTTTTAGTTGTACCAATTGTGCACATATTATTTCGCAAATGTCACGTGGAGTGGAGAAAACACGATGGAGATAGTTCGGTGGGGTCGAGTATCCAAACTTAATTAAATTTGGAAATCACCTCAAAATAGTGTGAATTTTATTATTGGTCCTTAACCTAAAACAACACGAATATAATTAAATAAAGTAAATATCATTATATAAATATTTATAATTTAATTACGACAATCACACATTTTATTTACAACTTAATTTTATTACTTTTTATATTATTGACATAAAAAAGGACACATTGGACTAAACACAAACATCAATGAACAGTCGACATTTATAAGGCGAGGGGCTTTAGGAGTAAAATTAATACTTACATAAATAAATTTTGACATATCGTTGGCGTCACTAGTGTCAAGGAAGCTAATACACTTCGCAAAAGGAAAATGCCTATAAGACCTTATTTTTATCAATAACGTAAATTTTCCTTTCTATTAAATTTAGACTTTGTGGTAAAAGTTAAATACGCGGTTTTTTATTGTCCCCGACGATATGCTACATCTTGACAGTGAATTTTTATTTTTATCCGAAAGCAACTCCTCTAAGTATCAAAATGTAAAATATTTTGACAGTGACAGTTTTACAGATTATCTCTCAGATTAGTGCAACATAAATAATACTACATTACGTGGTATGTTACATGACCTAATAGACCGTTTCTGACGATTCTTATACGTCTAAATAAATCCTCAGGTAGCTTATATCGGCCTATCTGACTATTTCCAATGAAAACATGTAAGAATTGCGCAAACATTTTTCATTCCAGAATGGGGCTTAGTTCCTTGGAAAAATGGTATTTTGCGACAGAATTTCCATGTTATTGCGAATGGATTACTATAAATCAAGAATGCTCGTACGAGTATCACAAAAAATTGAGATCAAAAATTATTTATTATATTCGAATACGATTTAATATGAGATTTTAATTCGCTTTATTATATACTAGCTACCACAAGACTGGTGTTGTGGTACTAAATGTATCTCTAAGACATATTTATATTTGTTTAAAAATTTGTTTCTAGTTCTGGGTGTTTGTCCTTGTGGGTTACCCCACCGTACCTCGAAGTGCACGTAACGCTTCAGGTCCCGGTTGTAATCACAATCACCTGATCGTTACTCTTAGAAGGTTTTTTAGTCTATATGGTTACTTGATTACCCTCAGAGGTTGCGAAAGTCGGATGGCATTCGGTCTGTGTAAAAATCTCTATCTTGTCAATATCTAGACTAGAAAAATAAGCAGACCCTGGAATAACCGTGAAAAATGCTAGATATATACTAGTTAACCCTCCCGGTTTCACTTGCGTTTTAACAGATGCGTTGCGCATTGGTTAAAACTAACCTATTTGACAAAGTTGCCAGATTCGACGGTACCTTATTTTCGTCTTTAAATCTACAAAATTGTTTTTCAAACATCAATTCCGATCCAATATTAATATTTCATTAAAGTACCTTTCATAAAATAATAATGAATTCGTACACACATTATAGTTAATTGAAAAAAAAATCAAAAACCCGACTGCGTAACAAGACCATATCAGTTATGTATAATGAATAGCCTATAACTGAGAATCGCTACTAATCAAGTTTAAATTATTATAGATACGAAACGGTAATTCTGGTTTAAAAACGAAACATGAAAAAAAAAATTTCAATACCTATGCATCGATACCCCACTTAAAATAGTTCGTCGATTTTAATTTATTTTTTATTTTTACATACATACATGGGCTGATAAGCAACATTATCAGTAGCTAGTAAAAAAGCATGTAATAATGTTTAAGTACTGAGACTCTATTTCTTTGTATTATTCAACGTTTAATCAACTAAGTCACAGTTAAATATTCTTCAAACTATTGCGCGGTCAGTGGAGAGCAACTTTTGTACTCAAACAGAGGGTAGGCTTATTTTTCTACTCGTGAATAATGGTTACCGAGCGTTCTGTATTTTTTGTACTTTTTTCTGATATCCATTGAGGTCAGCTTATAAAAGAGGTTTTAAAGTTTTTATATATTTTATTTTTATATTTTTCAACTGAAATTCTTTTTATGAGTAAAACTTTGATATAAATATTTTTTACTTTATTTAGGATATAATATTACATAACTAATAAAAGTACTTTAAGTCCTTATTAAAATTTTAATATTAACTTAATATCTCGTAGAATTTTGCATACATTAATTATTTTATGGCAAGAATTACGTTTGTAAATTTTACTCTTTTAAGCGATATAAAACAACCCTGTTACCTAGTAACAATTATCTAGGTAGTTTTATAAAAGCTGCGAAACTTATGTAAATCTTTATAAAATAAAGGTCTGAGAGCAAATATTCTCGCCTAAAGACTCTCGACACTCGATTAACTTACTGTAAAATAGTAATTCTGCTCATATGCAATACGGTGATACTCATTTTAATATTGTTTTGTCAGTTGTAAATAGCATAAAAATCAATAAATAGGAATAGTTACTAGGTATGTGTTTTTACGTTCATATTGTATTTCGCTGTTTCGCCGACAGCTGAAATTCACAGATGCAATTTTAATGGACTTTAGGGAATCGTGAGTACATTGTATCAAATCCTCTCAACAAGATACATGTTAGTGCAACTAATAACAATTGTATGCTATCCACAAGTGACTAGTCCAATGAATTTCACTGTTTCAGTAGTAAGATATTTGAGTTGATTAATTTACGTCGTACCTCAAACATTCATGAGCGTTTCAAACAGTTATTTTAACAAGACATTGCAAATTATGTTTATTAACTTGTTAAATAACTACTGTAAAAATAAAAAAAACGTTTTCATAGTTAAAGGCGGTGGTTCCAACCGACTTCAAAAAAAGAGGAGGTTCTTAATTCTTAGTATATGTTTTTAAAGCTTGTAACCTCTTTTTATTTCTTTAATTTTTTTAGTAATTTTGTAATCGATTTTAAAAAGTCTTTTTTTATTATGAAGAGTATACTTTTAATTCCGTAGAATATAAATATTTTCTTTTGTATTAATAATATAAATAAAATTTTGAAAAATCGATTGACTAATTCTTTGATATATACATGTATATGTGTATAAAGATGCAATTCAATTTTTGTATTAATGTATTTTAGTTGTACCATATGATCATATATTATTTAACCAGTATCACGCAAGATTGAGAAGACACGAAGCAGATTATTCGGTGTAGTCTACGATTAAATTCTGAAGACAAATATAATATGTACGAATATAATGTAGAAATTAGTAGACAAATATATGTTGCACACATTTTTTTTGTGGTAATTGCTACTAAAAAGTTAACGAAAATGAAAACGTTTATTAAGATTCAAATTTAGTTATAGACAGAAATTTCTAACTAAACTGAAGAAAATTTTCAACAAGGGCAGTTTATAAGTTTGAGTATTTGAACATTAAAGACGGATAAAGTTCTCAACGAAGATTATGAAGGCGAAACAGGGTTCGGTTTTGGTAAAGGTGAATGAACTTGTCAATTGGATGCTGATAAGCAATAATGTGTCAATCCACACGGAATTCATTTTGAGAATATGTCGTTTGAACACGTCAAACCTATTCTTACTAAATTTGTTTCAAGGCGTAATTAATTTTAATTCCACTTTTTCTTAACTATTTCCATAAAATGTGTAATGAATTAAAAACAGAATGGTATAATGAAAAGTTTTATCCAAAAAGTTTTTTAAGTGTATGAGATTATTGTATATTACAAAATGTGGAACACAATTCAATATTAGAAATATTAAATTGAAATACTTTTTTCCGTACTTATTTAGTTTAAATGACTTTAAACATTTTAAAATAATGTTACGTGTCGCTTTATAAGAATACATCACTATCTCTAAATTTGACTTTTCGTCGATTGACACATTATTGCTTATCAGCATCCAATACAATATGATGTTGAATATTTAGAACTAACGAAGGTAAGTAACTATTATTATTCGTAACTAAGCTTTAATTATTTGTTAATTTAAAGGGATGAATTTTGAGAAGTAGTTTAAGAAAATAGTTCATCTATACTTTACGTATGAATTAATATATTAAGCTAAAGAATTTGTTGATTAATCGTGCTAATTTCGAGAACTATCTTTAATTAAAATATATACTTATTGATAAATATTATTGGCTGTATAATATCGGGCTATGGTCTCTAAGACCTAAGCATTATACACAAATATTACAACAATAGACCAAATTCAAACTCTTCCCAAGAACATATTTATTCGCATTACCCTATACGTTATTTAGATGCTGATAAACAACAATGTGTTAACCCACAAAAAATTAAATTCGGAGATACTATATTCTAATAATGCGACACGAATTTTATATTATTCATCAAGTCATCTGAACAAAATTAGTACGAAAAATAGGTTCTTAATTTAATGTGTCAAACGTTGAAGTGAGTTCTATATTTTGCTTTATGTAATAATCATATTTAAAAAAGTTATTATTAGATAATTTTTTTTATTATACCATTGTAATTTAAATTCATTCTACCTTTTATCAGAATAGAAAAGAAAGTATGGATTATACCTCTTCAACCAAATTTATTATGAATAGGTTTGACATATTTAGACGCCATTTTTTAAAAATGAACTTCGTGTGGGTTGACACAGTCTTGCTAAAAAGCATCCATTTAAGCGTTTTATTAAACAACAAAAAACAACTTGATATGTAGTTATGTATACATAACGTCTCAACGAACATAAATTAATGAATTATTTCCTTGAGAAATTTTAGTCACAAATAACACCAAATTAAGCCCGCGTGTGCGACCACGGACAGTTTATGTGTTACGCGCAGCTGAACATTAGAGAAGGGTTCTACAAGCAAGTCTTAAGGACATACATATCACCTCAATACATTATCAAAGGGCGATTTCTGAAAGCGTCTTGCTGAGTTAGCTAAGATATTATAATCCCAACTAATTATAAATTCGGTCTTTGCGAAACACGTTTAATGTTAGGGCTTTATATTTAATATTGTTGGCTTAAACTTAGAATCGAGGGATTCTATTATTAACGGTTTTCGTGTATATGAATATTTGTATTTGTATAATTCAAATATATTTTAGTTTTAATTTTTTAAACGCAGACTAAATTGTCTACAGCCGTCAATTACTGTTCTTTTCATTCTTAAATATTCCTAGCGAATGATCGCATTGTTGAGTAAGTTCTCTGTCGTTTACAATTTTTAAATAGCTTCAAAATAAAATTATTCTTATTTATTTGAAAGAGTACTTTCAAATATCATTCTTGCACATGGTCGTACTATACAGGAAAGTCTACATTATCTCTAAATACTTTTTCTAAACCTCTTTTCAAAGCATTAACTTGAAGAAGTAGATAATAAAACTGACTACAACAAAAACGATAAAAATATCACAATTATCGAATAAATACGAACTAAGTTTCAAGCTAATGTTAAATAATATAATAATGTTAAGTATATATATTTTTTCAATGTACAAGTAAAGCTCTTTTTAATAATACCAAATGCGGTATATTTTTCTCTTCTTAAATAAATAAATAAATAAACGCATCACTCTCAACGGCCCCCATTAAGATTTCATGACCTTGTGTCGACGTCCGCAAACATACATAATACTAATTATACTAATAAACATACATAATACTAATAAACACAAACGCCCAGAACACGTCAAAGGTCTGTATGGCCAATACAGACGTTTGCTATGAGCGGGGATCTAACCCGCGACCGTTAGCACTGTAGGCAGTTACAGCTACCACTGCGTCACCGTGCCTGTCGTGTCTTTTTTTTTAACAGTACTTTATACCTACTAGAGGGCGCCACATTAGATTGTGACACGTCTTATAACCTATAGCCATTGGATGTTCAAGACGCGTTTAAGGCTGTCTTATATGTCCAGTCCAAGGTATATAG
Source organism: Hypolimnas misippus (assembly GCA_037950945.1). Classification (NCBI taxonomy): domain Eukaryota; kingdom Metazoa; phylum Arthropoda; class Insecta; order Lepidoptera; family Nymphalidae; genus Hypolimnas; species Hypolimnas misippus. The sequence continues at coordinate 4,748,388 of JBBEEQ010000029.1, read as the reverse complement.
CAAGGAGGGAGCAAAACTGTCAAAATCGTAACCCTCCTTTGGCTTTGCTGTAGTAAAAAAAAACTAAAATCACTCAGTAAGCGATGTCTCGACGCTGCTCATTCTTTAGTCTTAAAACGTCGAATATGTAAGTAAATGTAACCAAGTAAGCCGACCGCCCCTTATCTCTGGCAATGAGTATAAAACTCCATAAAACTTCCAAGATTTATATTTTAAGTAAAAAATTTAGTTTCCAAATGAAAAAATTCTTGGACAACGTTCTCTAGAGCACTAACTCACATAGAAAAATTTATGAACATAAAAACTAACATTCGGATCCGCCATTAAATTTTTACAGCCCCTAGAGCACCCGGGTGATGTTTTTATTAACCCCGTGTAGCACATATGTCCGTCCATGTTTAGAAGTAAAACTTCGAAGCAAATATTTCTATTTTATATTTATGTATTCCTTACTAAAGTATGAGAGCGTGAGATTTTTAAATTTTCTTGGATAATGTATATACATTATGTTATGTGAAACTTTATTGATAGTAAAATATTTGCACAGACAATGTTCTTAAGTCACAGATATAAAAGATATATAGGTTTTAAATAAAAATGAATCGACTTTAAAATGAATTAAATACATACATCGATAGTTACTTAGGTTTGATATATTTATTTTTAATTTCTCTTTCTTTTTATTTTTCATAGAATTATTTGTTTTTCTTCATTTTAATTACATAAAACTCGTCGAAAATATGTAATAAATATATAATATGTAATACATATTTTCGACGAGTGAAAATTACTTAATAATTAAATTGAAGTAATGGAGTCGCAACCCGTGTAACTCTTGTTATTGAGTAGTTTCGGTGGCCATCTGTGGTCTTCATCATCAGTTACACTTCACAAAATGTAGCTTTTAAAAAGCAAATGCACGAGTTACTTTATAAAATACCTAAATCGGTATAGATATGCCTATAATATTTTAAGAATTCCCTCGATTATTCTAGAATCAGTGTCAGAACCTAACCTGATGACAATGAGTGTCCAAGTCCCAAGTAGTCCCAAGTCTTGGATGTATACCCTTTCAAACAGAACTAAAACTTCAAAATCGGTCCACAATTAACAGAGTAATCAGTGAACATCCATAAAGAATCCCTGACAAATTGAGAACCTCCTTCTTTTTTGGAAATCGGTTAGAAATATACTTATAAACATAATATAAAATATAAACATAAAATATATATTGTGGGTACTTCTGGCACTAGTGCTAATAGTATTACAATTTTTTTCTTACCACATAAATAAAGAAAAAAAAAAACATTTTACTCATGATGAAAGAAAACTCAGCAGAAAGTAAAAGCCACAAATCCAAATAAGTTCCCAGTTCTATGGATGAATAAGAAATAACTTACCGCCCAAGGACGCTTGCTCAATCGAAACAAAGTAATAATAACATTATGATATCGAATAATATGAGATAAGATAAATATTAATCTACATTTATGACTTATTATGCTTAACGTTCTGATAAAAGGAGGGTACATTTTACTATAAATGGACTGATAAGCAATATTGTTTTAAGCCACACGGACTTCATTTTGAGAAAATGACGTCTCAAGATGTTAACCCTAATCTTAATTAATTGATGAAGTATAATTAATTTAAAGCAGATATCGAATTAGAAGTTTTTTTTTTAATATATAAGATGATTGCATATTGAAAAAAAATATGGGAATCATCTAAAAATTCGATACATTAAATTAAGAAACTTATCACCGTACATATTTAGCTTAGATGACTTGAAATTTTTTTGAATACTATTGAATACATGACGTATTATTAGAATACATGAATATCGCTGTATTCGACTTTTTGTGGGTTGACACATTATTGCTTATCAGCATCACTTGTTAGCTACAAAAAAAAAACTCACAAACTATGCAACACACCGCATCATAGCATCAAAGTGTATAATTTAATCTATACTAATAATAAAATTCTAGCGGGTCGCTGTCTGTACATGGAAGATATATGAAAAAAAATATTATAGGGGGCCTTTACCAACGCAATAGAACCCAAAACAATGATTTTTAGAATTCTTATCTGTGCGTTTGTGCACGCTAATCTCAGAAACGGCTTATCCGATTTAGATGCGGTTTTCACTAATATATCGTAGTAAGCTTCACTTAACATTTAGGCTTTGTTTCATGTCAATCGGTCCATAAATAAAAAAGTTATGTCAATTTAAGGAATCACGTTGAACATTTTTTTGTGCTTATCACTAAATGCAAGAAAGTATATACAGTAATTATATCAAAAAATACATTTTTTTATTTATTGTCTGTCAGTCTATCTGTTTGTTCTGACTAATCTCTGAAACGACTGAACCGATTTTGATGGTACTTTTACTTGCAGTTAGCAAATGTTATAAGGAGTGACTTAGGCTTACTTCTATTTTAGGCTTTTTTTAATCAATCTATACATATATAAAATTCTAACGGGTCGCTGGCTGTACATGGAAGATATATGAAAAAAAATATTATTGAGGACCTTTACCTACGCAATAGGGGTTTTATTGCGTAGGTAAAGGTAGGTAAAAAAAAATAAAACAGTAATTGTTAGAATTTTTGTCTGTTTGTCTGTTTATCTGTGCGTTTGTGTCCGCTAATCTCAGAACGGCTTATCCGATTTAGATGAGATTTTCATTAATATATTAAAATAAGTAAATTTCACAACATTTAGTGTTTGTTTCATTTCAATCGGTTCATAAATAAAAAAGTTATGTCAATTTAAGGATTCACGTCGAACATTATTTTGTGTTTTTCACTAAATGCATGAAAGTATATACAGTACTTACATCAAAACATCCATTTTTTAATTTTTTGCCTATCAGTCTGTTTCTTACGACTAATCTCTGAAACAGCTGAAACATATTTGATAGGACTTTTACTCGCAGTTAGGGGATGTCCGTTAATCACGTGAGGCCCAGAGGAAAGAGGATGGAGACAAAAATCACAAAATATCACAAAGCCTAAAAGTTCTTAAAAACATTACGTGATTAGGCTACTTTTATTTAAAAAATATATTTATTTTAATGAAAAAAAGTAAAAAAGAGAATTACGCGATAACAAAATATTGTAGAAACCAATAAAAAAATGAACAATTTCCGATTTGAGAAGGGAAGGTATACATCTAAACAAATAAATAAAATTGGTGTGTCTGTTTGTTATTTTAAATAATATATAATAAGAATATCTGATTCAAATAGGGATGATATATATTATATAAATATAATAATTAAAAAAATAATAAATTTACTGGGTAATTTTTTTACTGGATATGATAGACCAAATCCGAAACTATAAGCAATAGCGAAAAATAATTAAAGGAGTCACAGAGCCGATTTTGATAAAAACTAAAACAGTATCATTAGTTTTTTGATAAATAAATTTTCCTAACACGTTGATTTTGCAAACAAAAACGAACACGTTGATTTTGCAAAAAATTAACATTCTGTATTATTGCACCATCTGATACTGTAACATATTATAAGGATCAACTTCAGGGAGGTAATAGTATACAGTTAACTGCAACAAAATGAAAAGGCAATTTTTTTACAAAATTCTATCAAATTCATACATTAAAACTTTAGTAATTCTTCAAAAAAAACGATCATACCTAAAAGTGAAATTTAAAAATTATAACGGGATGTTGTAACGCTAATAGCGGGTGAGTTTAATAGCCGAGTCGAGCGAAATGTAGATTTCAATAAATCAATTTTTTTAAGAATTATCTAAACCTACCTAGGTAACGGAGTAGGTGAGGGGGACCAAACCAAACGTCACATTCTATAAACTTTGTATAGCTCACATAGAAAAAATAGACAAACATAAAGGAAGTTACTGTGAGTTATTCATTTTATATATTTTTGATTGTATTGTTCACACTCTTCCTTACTTTAGTAGGTGACTAGCATTTTGATGCAACCTATAAACAAATCGTTCGAAGTAATGCAGACTTTCTTTCTAAACTTACCCGGACCCGTGATTTACTCACATATTTGTTTATGTCTGTGTAGAATCGATTACTTAACTTCTAATTAATTTAAAGATTTAATGTAATTTTGTAAAAAAAATAAATCTTTTCCTATAATTTGTCGCTTACTATTACTTCCCAAAAGTTGATCCTTACAAGTGACACTATTATGTGGTGCAATAATACAGAATCATTTTTTTTTCAAAATTAGTGGGCTCCATTCCTAGCCAGGAGAATCATGAAATCAAAAAAAACTTATGATGCAGTTTTAGATTTCTCAAAATCGGACACGAGACTCCTTTAAATATTTTAGGCGATTCCTTATAGTTCCAGATTTGGCCTATCAAGCCCAGTTAAAAAAGTCACCCGATATATAATAACAAGGAGAACCTCGGCGGGAACATACTGTTTTACAGTCGAAATTTTAAAGACTAACACCAAACACTTTTCTTCAACATTTATAGTGAAAACCGTGGAGGAATACCGTATCTGAGTTAGTGTCTGCTTATAAATACAACCAGAAAGTTCCCAAATCCAAAGTAAAAAGCTTCTTTCTGGAGCAGTATCGCAGACTATTATAACCTTGCTTTGCAGGAGAAATGCCAAGCATTCTGTAATCCACGCGAACGAAGTCGCGGGCACAGCTAGTCTATACTAAAATTATGAAGAGGTAAAATTGGAAGTTTGTATCTAGGGGATAATCTGTAAAACTACTTATCCGATCCGAAAAAAAATGCATTTGATAGATTGTTTGCTGTAGAATGTTATAGGCTATATAAAATCACGTTACGATTCATATGAACCAATAACCATACATGGGATTGAAACCGCAACGAGCAGCAAATTTTAGAATACAGGCACGTTTTTATAATCTTAAGTCATTAACAATGTTATCAAATCAACTAGCTTTACAAATTAAAAATTGAATATATTATTTAAAAAACAGACGCGTTGGCGCAATGGTCACTGCAACTGACTAAAGCGCTAAAGGTCGCGGGTTCGATCCCCGCTCACGGCAAACGTGTGTATTAGCCAAATTAATACAGATTTATACTGATAATTACTGATAATTTATACAGATGTTTGTCGTGGTCTGGGTGTATGTGTTAGTGTAGTGAGTGTTTCCGGGATCCCGACACAAGGTCATGAGATCTTAATGGGGGCAGTTGAGTGTGATGCGTTATTTATTATTATTATTATTTTAAAACAATATGGCATCATTTATTCAAATATTGTTACATATAGCAAATTTTTACTCACGTTTTTTACGCACGTTGCGTTACCAATTTAATTGCTCACATTTTCAAATAAAACGGACTTTTGTTATTAGTACTGGAATAATTTGATTGCTAAAACTGCTTTTTGGTATTCCCCGCACGTATCTATGCAATAAAAATAATTTCGTTTCCATCGAAAATATTCGTTCGATTCATATAACTTTCAAATTAATTGACATCATTGTAGGGTTAAAGTTTATGATTTTTATTTTTAAAACCATAATAATAGTAATATATTACGATCTACTTGACTGTATATACTTTTATGTATATAGCAAGCAAACCTTCAACACGTTAATTGGACGCTGATAAGCAATAATGTGTCAACCCACAAAAAGTCAAATTTAGAGATAATGATGTATTCTGATACTGCGTCAGGTATTTAGCATTATTCAAATAAATTTCAAGTTATCTAAACTAAATAAGTACGGAAGAAAGTATCTTAAGTCCACGTTTCAAATTTCAAATGCATTCCATATTTTGCGGTTGATTCTATAGTCTCAACTATTTGAAAACTTATTATTAGATAACACATTATGTATCAATCTGCATTTATTTAATTATATCTTTTATCAAAATAGAAATGAAAAGATTTTATAATTATATTGTTATAATGTTTGAAGACGTATCCTCATATTATACATCAAGATACGTCTTCAAACAAATTTATTAAAAGTAGTTTTGACATATTTAGACGCTAATGTCGCATGTATATATTATAACGTTTTATGAGAGAGTAAAAAAAAATATTTTACAAATAACCCTGCATAATTTCCTTTTCTTGTGATATGTATAGATATACAGTTATATGTATGTATATGTAATTTAAGTTTTTAAATTATTTTAGTTAAACATAAATTTAACACTCTTACTTTTATTTTAGTTGTTTTAATTTGTTTTGTTACCTTTTAATATCATACTTATTTATTGTTTTTTTTTTGGTTTATAAAAGTATTTTTTGTTAAAATTAGCGAGTATAAGTAGTCTTATAAGTTTACCTCTGTGCATGTTGAGTTAGCCTTTAAGTGTGATATAGAAAACGGGACTCTATGTATGTATATTGTTATTTTAATTAATAATGTAAGAATGTTTTTATATTCGTTGTCTTCCTATTTTAATAAATAAATAAAAATTAAATAATAACATTCCTATTATTACGCTAGCCTAGTGCTATCGTTAGCTTGAAACGATCGAGAAATAATTGATTTCCTGATGTTAATTGATCGGCCTGCCCTATTGGCGTCATAAGTATTAGGTACTCTATTTTAAAATGGATTTGACCAGAAAAACTTATAAAATAGTAGTAGTAATTATCAGCTACTTCTAAAAAAAGGAAAGTTTGTCAATTCGTCGGAGACTTATTATTTTTTTAATATATTTATATTCTTCGATTACTCGAAAATGGCTGGAGCGATTTTGTTAATTCTTTTACTATATGAAAACTACACTCTTCTATTGATCCCGCATAATTTTTATCAAAATCGGATTGGTTTTAAACTTTGAAAGTAGGTTCCTTTTTAAAGAAATTCTTGTATCAGTAATAAAATCTCATCAATCTGTCATCCAATAAAATCCAAATATAATATCAATCTTGAAAACAATAATATCTTCATTATATTACATTCATTGCTATTTGTATATTTTTGTTTTCTCTTATTACATTTTGTACGAATATTATTCATATTTTTATTCATCAAAAACAAAACCAAAGAGACTCAAACAATTTCTCGGTAAAAAAGCTTGAATTGACGCAAAACAGTTACAAGGTAAGCAAAAAAAGTTGTTTTGAACAAAAGTTTAACGGCTTCATAAAGGACCTTGTTTTGATTTGCATATTTAAGGTAATGTTGTTTGTTTATTCGTGCAGGCTTCATGCCTTTTTATAAAGCCCACCGAAGGTATTATATCGATGTATTAGCTTAAAATAATTATAGGAAGCCTAATTTCGTTTGTCGATTTTAACCGTAGTACTCGCAATTACGGAAGCTACAATATAGTTACAATTTTGTTATTTGTATATTAACAAAGCTATAATAGTATGATATTACGACATTATATATTGAAATGAACTATTTTATCTAAAGTCATCACAAAGAAAATACTTTTTTTGAACTTTTTGAACTTTTCTGAACGTTTTAGTTCGCCTCCCCCTACATATACTATACTATTCTTATCTACCTACTTATATTAAAATCAAAATATTACAATTTAAAATCAGGAATTTACGTTCTCTTTTTGAACGTCAACCAAATGAATCTACCACGATTATACATGTGAAAGTAACTCTGAGTCTTACGCAATCATACCTAAACTACTGAACCGATTTAAAGGAAATTTGGTACAAAGATGTGTCTGAGACAAGGGTGGATCCAGATTCGCCGCCAGAGGGGGGGGGGGGTCACCTAGTTTTGGTCAAGTCACAAGTAATAATTTAAGTTTAATAATAATAGATACAGGTAAAAAGTTATCACTTCTTCTTCGATGGGTACGTTTTAATGGACGTGGAGAAGTGCCAGTTCGGTTAAACGTTCTTTAATGATACAAATTATATTAAATTAATTCAATATTAAGGGTAATAACATAAAATCTATATTGTAACAAAAAATTATAACAATCATGTTAATCATCATCATGTTTAACAATTATAATTAGTGCTCTACCTAGGCCTTGGACCCAGCCCAGGGGGTCGTGACACCCATGATCCTCCTTTGGTATGAGAAAGGACATAGGCTATTTTTTTCACATAAAAAGTACTATAAGGGTTTGAAATAGGAGTAAAATAATAATAATAAAAATAGCGGTAAATAATACTGCGTAGAGGTCACGGGCACCATCTAGTACTATTTATAATATAAGACATAACAAGACCATCAAACGTGTGACGTGAACCTTAATCTTCCTCTCCGTGTACACAGTTCGTTAAGAATGGCTTCACGTGTTTGATGAGCTAACAAAGAACCATTTGAAAGGTAACAGTCCACTGTTTGTTAACCGGAAGTTAGTGGAAACTTCAGTCACTCTCGAAACTTCTATTACGGGTTAAGGTAGATAAACCACGCTTGAAATGTACAGTACTTAAGTCAAGTTTTTCTCAAAATGGTATTTGTAGTTTTAGTGATGAAAACTCCAATTAAATTCATCATGTATTATCCTGAGTATATTAGGAATCTATATATTAATATGTGGAGCAAAAATTTTGTACTTCCTTTTACGCAAAAATTCCTCGGACGGTGAAGTATGAAATTTTCCACACACTTATATTTAAGGTAATGTTGTTTACATATGGAAACAGTGCAGAATGCTAATATTTAACTTTTTAAATATCCATAGATAATACATTTAATCAATAAGAAAACATTACACACTACCATTTATTTGTTTTTTTTTTGTTTATTATTAAATTCTGTGGTAAAATTGAGAATATATTATCTGTGATCAATCTTGAAATCGGTTGAAAATTTAAAGAACTACGCTTGAATTACGGCCGATAGGCGACCATCAGAAAAAATAAAAATATAACAAAAATATCCTATAGAAAAAGAAATAACTCTGAATACAACCAGTAAGAGACGTAACAGAAATATATATTTCTGTAAGTCGATTCTAGACTATTAGAATACACAAATGTATGCTGTCACGCATTTATTAAATATAACATATCACACAGTTTCTACATCTGCGGGTGACAAGCTGAAAGGGGTCGTAATGGAAAAAAATTGATAAAGTGGAAATAGTTGCTTTGTCAACTGCCAACTTGGTTATTTCTTTTCCTATTCACGCAATTTTTTTTTTCAAAAGCCAGATTTACGTCACGTACGAATAAATGGTATAAATATTCATTTTAGTCAACATTGCGGCGACTTAGCTCGCGGATAATATTGTGTACGGAGCGTCGAATTTCATTTCTGATTCTTTATTTACTTGGGATTCCTCTGAATCCTCAATTATAATGTTTTTTTATAATTCGTTTTTTATTTAACGGTTTATACGGTTTTGCAGCTTATTAATTGCTTCTACCATTCTGTGCTCTGTTTTCAATAAAATTATAAACATAAATAGCCTCGCCTGTTGAAAGAGGAAAAATTTTAAGAGGCACCCGACTCCTAAGAGGGAGATTGGGTTGCGTAGGTTATACCTACGCCCAACGCAGTTGTGAGTTGAAACCCACTTTAACCCCTGTCATGACTGTCATCAGCGCGGAATATATATAGCGCGTTTTGTCAATATTATCGACGCTATAAGCAATTGACTGTGTTATATTGAATTTCGTACATACATATATGAATATGCTAACGTAAAATTTTCAGAGTCACGACGCTAAAAATTTCCAAAAATCAAATAAAAAATTCTTTTTACTTGATATATATGGGATATTAAGGGAGAAAATACAGTAAAATATGAAGCTATGTCGCAAAGAAAATTAGCCATAACTATAAAAACAAGAGAAACGCTACCTACATTATGTAATTTTTTAAGCTAGATTTACATTTGATCAGTTTTTATTTATTATAGCGGGAATAGACAAACATGTGAATTTAATCTCTCTACCTATTAAAATTCATAAGAAACAATCAGCTTATAGAGAGACGATCAAATGGATAACGGAGGCTTAAAAATTCGGCGTCCCATTAACACGCTTCGATAACGTAATCCTAAAAATCAACGTAAAAGTAACGAAATTCAAAACAAACAGCGAGGCACGGGTGATATTTCGTTGATGCTATCCGAAATAAAGTCTTTCTTTTGCATAAATTAAAACAAGAAAAACAACGTTGTAAGAAAATATAGAGTTATTTTCTCTTGAGAAGTAAATGAGTTCAATCCATGTTGTTTGTTTACTCGAGTTCTTTATTTATTTGAAGATATTATTTTTTTTTTATTTTCACACCCAATAAGATGGCTCTATTAGAAACAAGATAAATTAATTGAAAGAAATAAATAAGAATATCTTCAGTCAGCAGTACCGTTTAATATCAGTTCTGTCTTAATGCCTAGTGAAAATGTTACTAGGAAACTTTAAATCGTTATAGATCCAAAGCAGTAATTTCGATTGAAAAACGATGTAAGAAACCTAAAAATGATTTTTAGATATCTATCTAAAGATACTCTTTGTGACAAAGTTCGTCGATTTTCATTTTTTTTTTACATTATGTCGTCCAAAATCGATTTTTTTAATATTCCCAAATCTTTATGCTTTCTATGACATTTTCGTCGTCATGACGAATCAAGCGACGTATCATTTATCAAAATTGGCCCATGCGGAAATAGTGACACAAAGATACAAACCTATATACATACGCAAGCTGATAAACACATTACCCTCCCTTTCACTTGGATGAAATAGTCATTTCAACTATTTTAATTTAAAAACCAAACTACGAAACCGATTTTTACAAACATTTTATAGGTCTAAACCGTAAATAAATAAAGATTTTTTTAATCGTTTAAGAAATTATATTTTTCTAAAGTATTACATTAAAAATAAACAAATTATAATTGATTACTTACTTCTTTTTTTAAGTCGGTTGAAAATCGAAAGGTATTTGTGCACATTTATTTTGATTAATAGATTATTAAAATAAAAAAAATGTAACATTGATTGATTGATTGACACGTTGGCGCAGTGGTCACTGCAACTGATTAGATCGCTAACAGTCGCGGGTTCGATCCCCGCTCACGGCAATCGTCTGTATTGGCCATACCAATATTTGTCGTAGTCTGTATGTGTTTCCGGATCCCTGACACAAGATCATGATATCTTAATGCGGGCCGTTGAGTGTGCTGTGTTTTTTTTTATTCATAATTTTATTAACCCCGGTTTCGCAAGGGTGCAACGTAACGTTTTACATCATGACATCACATAACAAATCTTTGAAACTCTCGGCTTTTCTTTACTGTGATTTACTTGTACTATATTTCCTATTGAATTATTCTGTTTATTGATAAAAACCGCATTAAAATCCCTTGTTTGAAAATCTAAGCGTACGTCTGTACGGAAACAATTTTATTTTATTCTTTGTAAAAATAATCTATTCGTGTAAATACATTAATTCATGGAAAATATAACATAGTAAACCACCGAAATAAAAACATGAAACGAATTTAAATGGAGCCCCTTTCAAAGAACATAATTATGTTTGACATGTCAATAAACCCAAGAGTCAAGTTCCCCCATCTCTTCATTACACATTTATATTACACTAAGTTTTACTTGCAGCTTTGCCTATGTTGATTGCGATTGATGACGTAAAACGTGGTAATTGTAAAAAAATATTCTTATTTCAAGAGGTATTTTATTTCGCACTCAGCAAAATATTTCAATATTACCTACTTCTTTTCTTTAAAAATAATTGTTTTCAAAATTGGCCTAGATGAGTAAAGAGAAAACGAGACGGATTTTTTAGTTTTGGCAATGAGCAAATAGCCTCAAGAACTTAGGTATATTAAAAAATCACAGAGAGTCGTTTTATTTTTTTTTTTTATAACTAGCCATCCGCTTGTCAAAATGGCCTAAATTTTGACCTGATCCTGGTGCTGGACCTGGACCGCTGGTGGCTTTATCTGAAGATTGCCTTATATATATATATAATGACACAACGCGTGATTTCGTATTTACTCGATCAGAAAATCTCACACGCAGTTTTGTGACAAGTTTGCGTAAACAAAGTTAAGAAACTTATACGTCTCGAGAATATCAAAGTCCAAATATTATGATAATTGTAGTCCTGAAAACGACGTAGGACTAAGTTTGAGAACGTAAATTTCAATAGACAAAGTTACAAGTAACTTCTTCTCTATAAATAATTGATGAACACAAGTGGATTTTGAGTGCAAATCAAGTCTATAATAAACATCAAGTATTTCCAATTCTTGCAAGGATCTTCCCTTGTTATTACCGACTGACTATTAATCAAATTATTTAAATAACCTTTTTTTTTTAGTAAAGTAAAATATAAGTCTTTTGATAAAACAAAACTGCTTTGTACAATACAAATTTCTATAACAATAATTACTAAACAAGAGTTTATAGTTCCTTTAATTGAATTCAATTCTTCCAATTCAAATATTCGACCAATAAAAATCAAGCTTGAAATCCTGAAGCTCTAAAGAACAAAAGCAGTCACAAAAAAAGGAAAGGATTGTACGTAGCAGTAAATAATACAGACACAGGGTATGATTTCATCTGGAAAAGGACCAGAAATTCGAATCTAAATAATGCTAAGCACACTTATCGGCGTCATCTTACTGCCCGGCGGATACGTGGCCGGTTGGGTAAATTCAGGTCATTATTTAGTCGAGTGGGCTTTTGTTCGTGGAGGATTATATCAAGTTCTTGTCACGTACAAGATTCAGAAACAGTCAGGACAGCTCGTTCTAGTGCCCGGAAGTGCTTTAGGAAACATTTGAGTGTATGAAAAGAAATCGGGTCGACTGAGCGGAGCATTCAGATACGGAAGATTTACGGGTTTTCTATATTATTATGATAAATATTTGTTCTGGTTTATATAACTGTTTTTTTTTTTTTAGGTTGGTAATAGATCTTTTTGATGATTTTTGGCGTTATATGATTATTACTAACTTAATTTATTCGACATACATATATTGGATGTGTTTCGATATACAAAATGATCCTTAGTGACAAAGGAAGGCTAAATTTGCGGTAATCAAAAGAAGTACCGTTACGTCTAATAAATGTGTATTACATGGAATCCTAAAATCCTACATTACAAGACTCTAGTAAGACCTGTTCTAGTATCTATATGAATCGGAGACTCTTAGTAAACATAATGAGAATTCCTTACGGGTTTTCAAAAGAAAAATCTTCCGACGAATCTTTGGTGCATCACAAGAAAACAGAGAATAGCATCACCGACACAACCCCGAGCTTTATGAACAGTACAAACAGAGCGAGGTACATTAAAATAAAAAGATTAAGTTAATTAATCTTCCATGGGCTGGCCATGGGGCATGTTCAGCGCATGGAAGATTCGAGAATGCCTAATCGAATAAAAAAAGCCAGAACAACAAGGGAACCGTGGAAGACCTAAGATAAGGTACTGAGTGGTGTGATCAGCATTAGATATACATAAATGATTGTAGGAAAATACTCGACCAAGCCAAGGCCTGCAGCGGGCTTAAGAGCCAGTGATGATAAATATACTTTATACAACTCCCACAATTGAGATGACTTTAATGATATCTCATGTCAAAAAAATTAAACATACATTATAACATTTGCTCGAAAAACGTAACCGTCTTTCGGCGGTCTGGAAAAAAGTCAGAATTATATTACTAAATAAGGAATTAGGCGAACGGCGCAAAATGTTCATTTCTTATTCCAAATTACATCTTTGTTTGTCTCATCTCAAGCACTTGTGTCATAAGGTATTAGTACAAAAAGGCTCTTAGTTTGTCTCGTTATCTCCACAAGTGTCAGGAGATTTGTTTGTTGAACCTATTACTATTATCCATACAAGTTATATATAATAACGTTATGTTAAGACGGAGTCTCTGAATATTTTTTTATAATATTCTTTTCTACATGTTTGGTTATTCGAAATAGAAATGTAGATGTATTCCAATAAATAAATGTTTAGCTAAATGGAAATGTCCATTTCATATGTCATTTCATTCATATCTTTTAACACTTACGCATGCTACCGTGACAGGATTAGATAGAATAGCTAGAAATACTTACTATTTCAACAGTCAGTAATACTTTAATAACATTTTAACATCACTATTTAATTTTATTCCACGCATTCAACTAACGCAACCACACGCAATAGAATATAAAATAATTGCTTGTTACAAACGAACAAAACGTTTTAATTAATGTATGAATATTCATAAGTGCATGTCAGATATTATGTATGATTTCTGCTAATTTAGCTGCTTAAATGGCAATTTGTCAAAGTAATGATTGCGTGTAGCATTCGATTTAATTATTGGTATGTTAAATTGGATTTCGGCTATGTTAAATTAACAAAATATTTTAGTTAAAAATCAAATGCACAATACGTTTCATTCCATAAAATCATTGGCATAAACTAATTGAATCACTGAGGTATATTCTGTTAGTGTGTGATTACTGTTGTTATTATTTTATATAACATTTTATTTTTAGTTACACGTGATTTTTATAAATCTCTTTTAAAATCGAATCGTCATTTTTACGTATCAATCTTTTTAGCTCTAATTAAAATTGTAATATTTTTTTTAAATCGGCAAGAAATTTACCAAATATTTTTATTAAATAATTACTTTAGCACGTTTATATTATACGGCGTTGATGATTCTTAACAAGTAAAAAGTAATTTATTTAAATGAGCTCGTAAGTACTTAATATATATATTTACAAATTTTTGTTTTATCTGTGTAGATTTTAATGATATTACTACGCTAATTCTCATAAATAAAGAATTAAAAAAATAATTATCATATTTAAATAAAATACCCAGAAGAGCATAACCGATTAGCCAATAACAAATTTCTTTGTGAAAAACATACTAATATATTTTGATACTAACTATCCCTTGCAGTGTCACTCGCGTTTATGATTACTGCTTCGCTCCTATAAGTTGTAGCGTGATGTAATATAGCCTATAAACTTTCTCAATAAATTATATATAATCATTGCCATATTGTTATTTTAATAAAAAAAAATCTCTGAGTTTTTTTGAGGTGATTGCCATCCTACATCTACTCGCTATTGAGGTCAAGGCTATTTAAATTTAGACTAATAATTTCTCTAACAAAGATTATTATCATATTATTGTATTAACGAATGAGACTGATGACATAACTTAACCTGCCTCGTAGATTAAAAAAAGTTACAACATACCCTCAAATCTAGAAATAAATATTTATACTAATACTTTACAAATATATGTTGGCGTTAAATCACAATCCTTTCCTTTAATCCAGAATGTGTATCTAATAACTTTTATTTAAATGTCACCATTATTTATATAACATCAATTTATAAAGGTCAAGATTTATATAAAATTTTATAATTATATAATAATATCGCGTGTACACCTTGTTGATTTAGGACAATTAGTTTACGGAGATCTTAATCAAATATTAACCAACCTGATTTTAGACATAAATTAATTTAATCAATTTTCTGAATTACGGACGAGATGAACCCTTACACCTTACGGATATTGACAATTAAACTTTCCCTAAACTAACACTTAAATGGAGTTTTGGGGTCATAAAAGAAAGGTCGAATAAAGATGAGGTATTACATAAATAGATTCCATCTACCTATCTATATATGTACATATATAAAATCGATTGTGTATATTCCGTATGGTCTCCAAACGGCTGGAATAATTTTGATGAATTTTGTAGGTAATCTTCACATAAGAAAGGCGCTTTTGCCTGTAAAGTTTAGCAGCGATTGAATAAACAGTACAACTTTTTTTGGCTTCTTGGCTAGTTTTAATACAAATATACAGATATTAGTTAGCGCAGTAGTCTGTAGTATAATATAATTTTGTTTAACAAAAATTATAGCTCAAGATTAATTCATCGACAAAAAATACGATTTTAGTTAAAATATGATGCATTATTTAATTTTATATTTAATTTTAAATTAGCGCATTTTGTGCAAAATAATTGTGGCATCACAACTTATATATTTAAAATATTATGAAGAAAAAGTTTCTTGTTTGAATTTGAATTATGAATTAATGTCAAAAATTTTCACTATAGATTTATGTGCAACGTTTGTGGTCATGATGAATATACATGACACAGGACATTTTGATTCTGTGATGGTGAAAATGGAATGTTTCAATTTAAAATCCGGTTTTTCATAAGTACTATTTAATTATTTTACATCGTTTAAGAAAGCTAAAATACAGGCGTTCTGTTTAATTAAAAAAAAGTATTCAATCAAACATCTTCGAGCGAAAATTGAATTGACGCTAAGTTAAGGAGAGGCCGTGGTTTCTGCGAGACTGTCATAATCCAGAAGGAGATAGCAGTGCAGGCCCGAGAGAGCTACGAGCACGACCGAAGCCCCATCAACACCCGGGGCAGAATAAATAGAGTGTGCTCTCAGGCCGTGAGTTTGTGAAACGGACTTCGCACTTCTGTATTTATACGGTTCCGAGGTGGACAGCAGTTGGGATGGCTCCAAGCTGCCGCACTCACAAACATCAGGTGCGGTGAAGGCAAGACCATGCTTTGCCCTACTGAGACGAGCTCGCCACGAGCTGAGCAAATGCGTATGCGCAAGCGAACCCGCGGCCTCTCATTTCCGTGCTGTGGACAGTTATCTCAGGGGTTTTTAGTGGTTATAATTGTCTACGTAACCTGATCCTCTCCCTCAGAAATCGAGTATCTTTTTGAATATTTTCAATGTGAAAACAAAAAAGGTGTCCATAAAACACAATAGAAAAATAAATTTATTATTCCATTCTTATAAAAAAAAAAAACTTATTACTACAAAGAACCGTTAAACTATTATGTCATCAATCTCGAGGGAAAGTGATCTTCAAACTTACTAATGCGATAAAACATTTTAAATGTTCAATTCTTAAATCGAATTAAGATTAATTGTGGGGATAACCTCTTACAAAGAGATTTGAGGAATCATCAAAAGACATTAGCGTTCGAAAAGTTTCCATTTCTTCTACAAACTACGTAACAGAATTATTACATTTATCTTATGGTAGAAAATGAGTAATATTATTTAGTAGCTTATGAATATTATTATAATTATATTATATGCTCACCGTAGTTTTGCACTAACCCAAAAAAAATCGTAAAATTTTTACTCATACAAACTTTGTCTTATAAATACAAAAATCCTACTTTGTAATCTCAGCAGGTGACTAGTATTTTTATGGGCTACCATTAAAGTCATATTTAAAGTTGAAACGATACTTTAAAAGATAAATAAATTTATTGAAAACAATTTATCTGGACTTAGTGATTTACCCATCTGCAATCAATGTCACATCATCATGTTCTAATTTCAAATTTTCACTTTTGAATTCGATCGAATTTTGATCGTTTCTTCGAAGAATTATTACTAATTATTTAGGGTGTAATTAATATAGGAATTTAATGGAATTTTGTAAGAATACGTCTATCCTATACTTTGCCATATACTATTACTCCTCAGAAGCTGATCCTTATAAATGGCACTGTCAGATGGTGCAATAATATAAGGTGTATGTTTTTTTTATCTCATCATCAGCGGGTTCAATTTGACGAGAAATGTATTTCTATAATAATACTGATATATTTAAAAAATATATATCTGATGAGCTAATTACATAACATATGAGAAAAACCTACAAAAAACTTTAGTTTATTTCTAAAACTAAACGCGTAAATAAAATATGTTAATTTTTTATTCCTTAGATAAAACAATTTCCAAAAAAAAAAACTCTTAAATAATTTTATCGTCCACTCCAAGAACAGAATAAAACTGTGTCAACGGGTAAAGTTTTATTATAGATCCGAATTCCCCAGGCCAAATGTCCAAGCTTAACTTTTTTATTTGTTCGACCATTGTGGTGAAATCTGCATAGACAGTCACCAAGATGTGACGATCGTTCGTACTTGGTAGTAACGAATAAATGTGTCTTAAGGCGCTGCGCATATGGAGACGCTTTTGTATCATATACACGACGCCAGTCAATATTTTATTTTCATACTAACTACTCATGGCCTTTATGGTTTCTACTTCATCCCTGTGAGTCGTAGCGTGATGTAAAATACCATATAACCTTCCTCAATAAACGGGCCAGCTATCGCAAAAAGAATTCAAATCGGTCTTGTAGTCTAGGAGCCTATTCAATGCAAACAAAGAAACCATCAAAATTTATCTTTATAATTTAAGTATAGACTAGCTGCCGCCAGTGCCTTTGCTCAGGTTTATGGTTACCGTTACGCTTCTATGAGTCGTAGCGTGACGTAATATAAGGTATTTTGCTCAATAAATAGGCTACCCAATGCACATTTTTTCAAATTGTTTAAGTAGTTTCCGAAATTAACCCTATACTTACAAAAATATTTTTCCTATTTATTATCTTAGTATTGATAATCAATATGGAATCAACCACATTCAGTTCACATAAATGGATTGCCGATCAAAAAGTGTTCGATGTATGCAATTGAAAAATCGCATTCGTTTGCGCAGCGTCTTAATATTAATGGTTTCGGGTGTCATTTCATAGCCACATATTGTAACAAAAAATATTATTTCTAGTTTTTGGTATATATACATATTCTTGTGAGTTTTCCTACCACGCTTCAGACGCTACATTCACAAACGATTGTTCACGAAGAATGAGTTAAAGGCTTTATCATAATCGATAATCGGATGAACGATATGGCAACGCATAGTATACGTACGAACAAACATTTATTTATATATAAATATTAGATGCATGAAATCTATATAGGTACTCCTCATGTTTCAAAATATAACACGATACTCTTAGTTCATTTCCAATTTGATACTCACTCGTAATAAATATTTGTATAGGCTATACGGATGTTTACTTAGGTGTTGTGTGTTTCCTGACCACGACCCAGGACACTACCCTGGGGACTATTGTTAAAACGATCACTAGGAAAATATCCTCCATTTCTATAATATTTGAAGTTTTATTTTACTAAAAGACCGCATTTAACTATTAGAATATATTTACCATATTACTCGGCGTTCTACGTCAGCGAACACAATGCGGCGCGGCGCGAAAATAACAAACAGTTGACACATGAGATCTAGTGTAAGTTTGCAAAGTGTTGAACATTTGCGTTTTAAGATTTAGTATGGACAAAATAGAGCGTACACTCTTTCGCGACAGATGGCGCTGTATTTTTACCATACTAAATATTCAAATGCTATTGCATTGCCCACACAATACGTAACATAAGAATATGAGGCGCAGTGCAGAGTGGCGCGAAATGTAGCGAACGCCATCAGTTGGCTTTATATTCATTTAAATTCTTTGATTAGTGGCTTTTAGTTGTGCCAATTATGCACATGTTATTTCGCCAATATCGCGTGGAGTGGCTTCATATTTTCGCTAGATCGCGTTACAGTGCCGTCGTTTCTCCATGGCAGTTTGGGACCTTTGATACGTACGAGGGGCAACCCGCCGCGTCGCGCCGCGGTCCGTCGCTTTGAATTCGCATGTTATCGCTTCGTTATTGCGTTCGCTTTTAATTCGCCAACGTAGGTCCTTGGCGATTGTGTTTAACATTGAGGCCCTTGGTAAGAGTCGTGTAGTTTCAGACGTTTGATAAAATATTATTAATTATAAGAAAATAAACATTTTTCAAAGAGACTAAACCATTAAAAATAACATAGATACTGCACTTTTTCAAAAATTTGAAAATGCAATTTCATTTTATTTTTGAAAGTTCTAGAATAGTATAGAATGTATTTATTGCTTTAAGTGTGCACAAAAAAGTTATATGTATAAATGTGCGATTTTCAAGCGTACCATCTCATTAAAATAAAAATACTTTTTAAAAATAAAATTGTAATGCATGCGAAATATTAAAAAAATATTCAGAATATTATGTAGACGTTTATTTTAACGAATATTTTTACGAGTTTTAATTTTTACATTTTATGATATAAAAAAGAAGTATAATTCACACTCATTTACGGAATATTCAAAACCAGGTTATGTTTATCATTCATTGGTTCCACAATATTAAGTCGATAATCAATTATGAAATTATTATTACTTATTGTTTAGTTATAAGTTTGCACCAAGACCGCATTTAACCCGTTGAGGCCTAGGCAACACAATTTTCGGTGCCCCTTTACCGATTTTATAAATTACATTTTTACTACATAACACAGGTATGATATAATTATAATAATAACATGCCTCTACATAGTCTACGGTTATTTTACGTCCCGCCTCGGTCGAACCTTATTCTTATTCGAAAAATTTTGCAAAGTATTTCCTTTCTTTATTAAGCATTTTTTGGAACAAGATTTCACGGCTATAGATGGCTGCTAATAAGCAATAATGTATCAACCCGCAAAAATTCGAACTCCAAGACATTGATGTATTCGAAATGCGTTGTGTATTTAACATCAAAAATTATTCAAGTCAACTAAACTGAATAAGTGCGGAAAAAAAGTTTCGTAATTTAATGTTTCGAACATGACATCTATTTTCTTAAAATGAAGTCTGTGTTGCTTGACATAGTTTTGCTTATCAGCGTCTAGATATATTACGTTCGTACTTATAAAATTAAAAACATGTAGCCATTTCAGACAACTACTATATGCCCGATCTTTGAAAATGGGAAGACATTTTGGTGCCAAAATTCTTGCGCTAAATACAAATCTGTAGCCGGGATAGTACCTAGGGTTGGATTTACCCTAAGTGCCGCCCTGGGGCACACTGAAAAATGCCGTCCCTTTTTTTACCCAAAACATTACCTTTGTAAATTTTGTAGTAGAAAAAGCACTCTTTAAAAATAACGAAATAGTTTAGTAGAGTATAATAAATTTTAATTGAAAATCTTTACAAAAATCTCTCACAACTCAGATTTTTCCGTCGTGGGCCTAGTGCTCCTACAGGAAATCCAGCGCTGGTAGTACCTCACTCTCACAGAAGACAAGCGTGAAGTAACATAACTGCGTTTCATATGGTGAGTGAGGGAGCCGGAAGCTCAAGCCCCTCCCCTTTTTTTCCTCACGTCCTCCCTTATTTCTTACATACCTCATTCCTTTTTAAAGTTGACAACGTATTTGTAGCTCCTTTACATATGTATGTTCATGGGTGGTTACTACTTCTTTGCCAGATATTTTTATTAAAAAAAAAATAAATATCATTATACGGAACCCTAAAACATATCTAATCACATACATCGTAAATATTCTCAAAGTAAATTGAGTATTACTAAAACTAATAACTATGACAGTCGTTTGACATTTATTGTACGCTGTATCTAGGCGATGTGATGTTACATTGTTACCATTACTCCGACGATCGATGTCATAACAATGCTCCGTGATTGTGACACGCTATTGACATTTATAAGTTTTGTTATACAAGTGATGTAATACTGTATTTTATGTCTAACATAATACTACAGAATAAAAATATTTTAAAACTGTAGATATGTTCCGTTTATAAATCATATTATTTATCATTAATTTTTAGGCACACATTTTGACAAGTTCTTCTATTTATTTATTGATCGAAATATATTATATAATACATTCTTACTTGTCACATTCAGTCATCAGCTGGTTGCTAAGCAACGTCATCCAACGTGGTTGGCATTCTAGATGCTAAAATCTATGAATAAAAAAAAAACGTGTCTGTACGTACTTACATATATGTATCTGTATATAATATCATTGTACAAAGTAATGTATTAAAATATTATAGCCCTACTAAGGCAACTGGATGTATTATTATTTGGATTTATTTATATGCATTAAATACTCACTTTTAAAAGTGAACCATATAAAAAGGCGTGACTTATTTATTGATATTATTTCTTCGAACCCCAACACGTCCCTTTATTAACAAGAAATAGCTGATGACCTTCAAACGCCTAAATAGATCTTAATAAATAATAGCTGAGAACCATCTCAATCACATCGGCGTTAAGAAAACAAAAAACCACATCAAAATCAGTCCATTCGTTTGAGAGCTACAATCCCACAGGTATACAGATACACAGAAATACACTTTAAATTTAAAGCATACTTTTTTGCGTCGGGGTTTAAAAAATTAAGAGAAAATTTTAAGAAATTAGCAGGTACATTTTACAATGTAACTTGAGTTTTATGGCAGTATTGTCACCGAAAGCGTTGCAATCTTTAAAAAATAGGGTAAAAGCACCAATTACCATCATTTACCTTTTCTCTACTGTAATCTTTATGACGAATGTGAATTTAAAAAGAAAAATTACCGAATCATTTTTTTATACGTAGATGGTAATAAAACATAAGTGTAGCGTTATGTGAAGTTATTTTTTTATATTGTGTAATTATTGTATGTAGATGAGTATTTACATAGATTTCCAATATACCGTTAACTATCAAAGTTGAGGTCCCTAGTGTAACTACTCGCTAACTCTTCGTATACAGTGATATAAAATATTCCTACGTGGCAATAGACAGTGGCGAACATTATAAGTTCACGCAAATAGGATTACTGTTACTATAATTAGCAGTAAACATGTTATGATTAAAGACTCAATTAATATTATTATGACACAAAATTATAATTACCCATTATTTATGCTAAGCTATCGCTTCTAGAGGATTCTACATTCTACAGTAGTAGGCTATTTATATGTGTGTAGATTTTGTTTTAAAATAATGCTCATATATTCATAAATTATAATCTATGACCATCTCTATATAACAGAGGTAGATTCTAGCTGTAACTCACTGACTTTATTCTATATACTATAAGGGTTCGCCCAAACGAAACTTAGTACTAGCTAAGTATACCAATAGCTGTGTTTCGTACGATAAATGAGAGATCCCTTTCCTTACATCGCTTATTTCTTTTGGACTGGCAACCATTTGTAGCTTCACTAGTGATATTGGTGTCGAAGGTGATCACTTATTATCAGATCCATCAACATCTATATTATATAGAACAATAATATATAATATATAGAATAATGTACACTTCAAATAGTATCCTAATTTTTAAAATGGGTTTAAAAAATTCGTTCTCTCTATTTTTTGCGTTAGTATGGACTAAGCGAAATACATTAAAAGTATTAATTAAATTAATTTGTAAAATTTATCGCCGCATAATAAAATTCATAAGGACACATGTGTCATTGACCGACTTATGCTTTGATTTCCTAGGATTACAGCCCCGTATTATACCCGTTTACGTTGCGCTACCCATCTGATATAAATAATTATAGTCTAGGAGATAGCATTGTATATTGTTTATTTATAAAAATCTCTTACTTTTTGTTTCAATATAAATAAATATTATATACATATAACATTGATTTTCCGTAGCGTTGCGGTCCAAAAGGAAAATATTGCTAGCATTCTTGCCAGTGCTTTTCTTGTAAATCCTTGCCAGTCTCTTCAGTCCAGCCGCAGACATAATTCGTATAATAATGAATGAATTAGTCAATATTTAAATAATGTAAATAATGTTACGTATAGATTATATTAAGTCTTACCTAAATTATCAGCTCGATGTAGTGGGATAATTGAGATCCACATTACTATAAGATAACAAACTGTCAAAGCCATCGTGTCCACTTCACTGTCTGCCACTCAATGCATTATTTAGTACTTTCATAATTCACTATTACAAGTAACATTTTCACTTAACATAATCGGAGTTCTGTCATCCACTCGAGTCCTAATGTGCCCTGAAAAAGAAAAAAATATTATTACAACGACGATCCAGTAGTGCGAAATTGTGTGTGTAAATACGACATGCAAAGTCTATGGAATATTTCAAGACTTTTTAATTGATTTCAAAAAAGGGAGAATTCTCAATTCATTGTTATTCAATTCTATGCTAATATGTAGTTTGGTTTTTAATTGAAAAAATCTCTGATATAAGTATGTTATACAATATTTTACCTTTAAAGTCGATTCTTGTTTTTTTATTATTTTTATGTAATATTGAAATTAGTGTGAGGTTTGTTCCATCATACTAACCAGTTACCTTATTTTAAATTCAAAGTTGGCGATATAGTCGCGAATATAAGTTAGTTTAATATGAAAGCTTTACATTGTCCGATTTGAATGTTAAATATCTGCTACAATTTTGGAAAAGAGGAAACGTCAGTGAATTCAACGAAATTGAATGATTGGATTTTTTTCGACATTTACAATTTTTTATTTACAATGCTATGGCCTGGAGGGGTTCGTTATATTTTAACAACTTCCATGTTCATGAAGTAGACACAATAGCAGAACAATCAAAATGTTCATGTATGATTCATGGGACAGTGAAAGGGCTAAAATATATTGCTGTTATAGGGATAAATATTCAATTTTAATTGACTATTTTAAAAAAGCAAGCATTCGAGTTCATATACCCATTCTATCAATATTTAAAAGAATATTTCACTGATCAATTATTTTTAATTAATTTCATTAAGATCAATCGAAGTCGTCACTAATAACCTCTGCTCGTTAATTTTAGAAATTTAATTAACGAAATCATTAATTTCTAGATGATTTAATTACGGTGATAATTATAATACAGTAATCAACATTTAAATGAATTTATGAAACTGAAGCCAAGTATCATACATAATTAAAAATTTTTCGTGACGTCATAATTTTTATGATATTATTTTTTTAAGTTTGCACTCGCCCTGTCTTCTACTAACTTCGAAAAAGCGGGAGATTTTCAATTCGTAACGTATATTTTTCATGTTTGTTCGTTCATAACTTCATCATTTATTATTCGATTTTTATAATTCTTTGTTTTAATGAAACCGGTAAGAAACCGGTCTCAAAGAAACTTCAACAAAACTGTTTAGTAATTTGGTAATAAAATTGATATAACTGGTCAAGTAAAGAAAGTTCCGTAGTTTGGTTTTGAAGTTGTTTTTTTAGTCTATATTATAATCTATTTTTTTACATTTCTGTAAGAATTTTTAAATATCGTTTTTCATACAAACCGTGTCTTGACAATTAAAACCACAACAAAAAAGATTTAGCCGAATAACAACCGAAGCAACCACAACTGCAAATAATTTTTATTTATGCAGATTTAATGATTAGTTATCTGATTAAAAAATAATTATATGGCTATAAATATGTATGAAAATTTCGTTATTTCTTATTCTTTTAGGTAAAAGCCTGTAGCGAAGTTGGAACTCTGTAAGAAATTAGCACTGTTTACAAAAGTAATACACTTAACTAAATCAATAGTCACACGGAAACAATAAAAGTAACAATTACATATACACGAAAATTACTTTGTAAGTTTTACTTTGCGAGAGCGATAGAAAACAACTCTGTAATTATGTAACAAATGTGACGATAGTGTGAAAGCTTAAAATTCTTTCAGGCGTAAAACAATGAGATATAACTTATGTAAATCTTCATGAAAATTTGAGAGAAAAACTTATAAGTGTAATTCTCGCCTTAAACGACTTAACATTTATGGAATTGTCTTTAATGTTATCAAAACAGCGAAACGTTTTCTATCGTTAATTAGCAACATACCTTGTATAAGATTTAAGATCATTGACTCCAACGTATGGTTTAACAAATATAAATAAATTTTATTTGAAGTAAGGTATATATGTATATATATATATCAATACAAATAATGGTAAACTTCAAAGGACCGCTTTCAATTCCCGATTGTCTATTTTCGGCCTGTCTTCGTTAGTAGCAAACGGAGAAACTATAGAACAATAAATAATTTATTTCGACCACACCCGATATGAAAAAGAAACACGCTAAGTTGTTTTCCTCAAATTCACTCGCGTTATGTAAATAACAACTTTCGTTTCTTTTGATTTATAACTACTTAAAAGAAAGATTAATGGATATTTATATGAACTTAAAAAGGTGTTATATTTTTTTAATTTATGTACTGCATAATTATATTCTTAATTGCATCACTAGCTGTCCTTAGCGGTTTCAGTCACGTTTTTGGTTATTGCTTCGCTCTTATGAGTCGTAGCGTGATGTAATATAGCCTATTACCTTAATCAATAAACAGGTTATCCACCTCGAAAATATTTCAAATCGCATCAGTAGTTTTATAGATTACCCCCTACATAGATAATTTTCAAATGCTTCAATCGATTTATAAGAGTAATGCGACCTCTACACGATGGGCCATCGAGATGGTTTGAAGTGGTCATTGATTGTCTTGAAACCACATAATGGTCGTGATCATAATGTGGGGTGAGAAGACGGACGTGGAGTCTATTGTAGCCGCGGCAGTTACTTCATTTACAACGTACAAACACTATATAAACGTCCATGAAAGTATTATTTTCATTCGAGTTAGTTTAATTTCGAGGTTGTTTTATTTGTATTTAAATTATTTTATTTTTTTTTTATAAAAACGATGATATACTTATATCAAAGATCCAAAATCCTAAAGTCATATAGACTTATTAAAATCTTTAAATGAATGAAATCTTTAAGAAATGTTACACTTG
Source organism: Hypolimnas misippus (assembly GCA_037950945.1). NCBI lineage: Eukaryota > Metazoa > Arthropoda > Insecta > Lepidoptera > Nymphalidae > Hypolimnas > Hypolimnas misippus. The sequence continues at coordinate 4,721,947 of JBBEEQ010000029.1, read as the reverse complement.
AATAAATATGATGAAAATTTTGTTTTCATTTATCTAGTAAGGTTTTTTTACTGTATGTATTATTTTCTTGATTTTATGACACTTATTCAAATTAGAATTCATACTCAAAAGTTTATACTTATAAATTTCATTCCCAGACTTCCATAAGGATATGTTGTCGTCACTGGTTAACATCTGAAAGAATTTACGGTCAGTGCCTAATTTTTGACAGCCACAGTTTTTAAGGATACCTATCGGTAATTACTAGGTTTCAGTTCTTTTATATCAATGACGAGAATAAAACTTACAAGAATAATTCTCGCCTTACAAATATCAAACTAAAGTTATCATAACTTTTTTCAGACTTAAAACTTAAAAACTGCGTTTTATCTATAAAATATAAGTGTAGCTGTTTGAAACTTTCGCGAAGAAATTTTTAAGATCTACATTTCTCCATACAAAGTTTTGATGTAACTGCTATAGTTTCGCCAACATTTGCGACGAAAACGCTCGTACTATGATATTTTGTACACTACTTTGACACAATTGGCTGTGTCGAGATAGCTTAACGGCTAAAACATTATATTTAACAGTGTAACTATGGCGCTTTATAGTACATTCATGTTTACAATACATTTTATGGGCAGCGAAGAATGAAAATTTTATAAGAAATCTTTATATTGGAAAAATTGAGACATGATCACGGTGTGTACTTTAGCCCACGCCAACCACTAACGCGCTGTGCTGGAATAAGCTAAGAGTTATCTTCACAAGAGGTTTACTCAGGAGAACTATGTTTAGTAACACGATATGATGTACAATATACCTACACTGCAAGTTATTTTTTATATACTTTAAAACAAAAATTACAAATTTATGTTCTAATAGGAATCCCTTAAATATCATTCAATTCAAATTTCAAACTCTAACTCTTAATTATAATACAAGTTAAAAAAAAAAAAAACGATAAAGAACTGAACCCAGACAGCCAAAATTAAAAATCAATTGCGGCCGCCATTTTTGTTTTATAAAAAAAAACCATCGCACAAGGTAGACGAATCGGTGAACACCTCATTGATTAAAAATCGTCCATCCGTTCGGTCGTTTTGAAGCTATAAGTAGGCAATACATCTAAATTAATGTATAAACCTGAAAAACAATTCTGTTTTTATTGTTGCGCAGACGGATAAACAGAGATGGATTTTGTAGTATTATAAAATAATATGTATGGTAATGAGGCTGATATACACTTGACCCGGAGAGATGCTTAGCAAGAGAGAGAGAGAGCGCGTATATAAGTATAATTGCCACGGATGTTTATAATAGCAATGACAATGGCTTATATAATTTATAAATAACTGAGATTAGCATTTAGAATAATACCATCTTGTATGCTATGCCACGAAACTTGTTTATCATTGTATATTTTAGAATTACAATCCCCCCGTCTCCTTTGGATCCTACCCTTTGACGGACCCCTCCCATATGAAAGCTACTATGCCCATGATACAAGGTAAATGCAGACTTGGACAATGAATCTTTATATTTTTGTTTTTTTTTTTATTTTTATTTTTTATTTGACAGACACGTTGGCGCAGTGGTCACTGCAACTGGCTGTAGCGGTAACGGTCGCGGGTTCGATCCCCGCTCACGGCAAATGTCTGTATTGGCCATACGGATGTTTGTCGCGGTCTGGGTGTTTGTGTTAGTGCTGTGTATGTTTCCGGACCCCCGACACAAGGTCACAAGATCTTAATGGGGGCCGTTGAGTGTGATGCGTTTATTATTATTATTATTATTATTTTGGTATTTTTTACCTCTGGACTTTTTAAAATTATTTTATTAAATTCGATAAATGAAAAAATTCTATCTCAAAAATATTTACGCATATTTTGTTATCCCTCGAAGAAAGAAGAGCATTGTTTAAAAAAATCAACGTACCGTGATTCTTTCGTTTATTCTTATCGTTTAAAAAAAACATGTCTTCATCCTTAGGGAAGAAGGAAATTAGCGTCTATTTCCCCAAAGCGCAACATTTTCCCTAAATTACAAGTATTGAAGCTGGGGTTGTTTCACGGTTGTTACGTTCCGTCATTAAGATTTCTTCGACACTAGCTACAAAAACGGGTTGTTTCTTGTCATCATTAGGGGTACGGATATTGTCAAAGCTAAATAAACTTTTCGTTACACGTTTCAAGGAAACGAACAAGAAATTATGATTATTAAGTTAATGGCTTTAAGTATTACGAAACATTTGTAGAATGCTAACATTTCGAAATGTTATTAAGAATATACGGAATGAACAAATAAAATGTTTATGGCGTAGTATTTTAACATTTAAGCATATAAACCCGATTAAAATTATTAAAGGTAAATTTGTGCTTAAAAAAACTATTATATTATGTGTGTATAATGTACAATTCTACACACGATCTATACCCATAGATCAACTCTGTACGTAAGTCTGTACTACAATAAATAAAATATATAATGCCATTTATTTTATTCTAAATGTATTCATTTGTGATGCATTTTCATAAAGATATTTTAGTAAACGTTTTAATTAAGACAAAAAGTAAGTTTTTTTTTTACATATATATTATACTTATGGTATGTAAGCCTCATAAAACGTCATTAGATTTTAATAAGACTCGGCACTGTGATAGTTGACAGCATGGATCTACACAATGTATATTATCCTTGGAAATGAAAGCATTTCCAGGACGTATTCAAATCACTCTATTTCCATAACCAACATTTCCACACGGTAGAAGTCGCAGACAGAACAGCTTGTTTTAATATTAAAAATAAACTTTAATGCAAATGTTGTCGTAATAAACATTATACGCAAGATTGCTGAGTGACTTTATGTTTAAGAGAACAGTAACATTTTACGACTTTTATTTTATGCCGCAAAAAATAGAAATAAAGACATTGACAAAGAGAAAATTAAATGCAGAACGTTGCTGAATAAGAGAAGTATTTTATTGGTTTCACTTATTCGTAATCAAAATAAAAGACATTCTATGTTGCATGAATACGAAATAAAATCGCAAAATTTAAAATTAATAGGAATTTTCACTTTACAATTCAATAAAAATTTCATTATATTATTTCCGTTTCACTTAAAACCCGATCGTTTAACATATTCGCAATCAAAATATGAAATGCCATTTTTATTGGAGAACATAAAGAATATAAAATTAAATATTAAAACAGAATACTACTGAACAAGACAAGTATAACATAACTTTATTTTTATATCGTCTCGCTTAAAATTTCGGACTGTTTCAATCATCTATATACATTATAAAATCATCTGTCGAATGTTGCGTACATTCAGAATGGTGCATCACTTTAGCACGGCTGGCTAATTCTTTTTTTATTGTATTTGTAATTACTAAAACAAGGTTTGTATGAAAAACATGTTTAAAAAATCTTACGGACTGAATTATAAATTACTCAGCTGTACTATAAAGGAAACAATTGGTCTCATTTTCTTGATTAGCACAACCGTGTAAAACCAGGGCGGGCTATATGGGACTAGGTTTCCCTCGCGTTTATAGTCACTGCTTCGCTCATATGAGTCGTAGCGTGATGTAATATACCCTTCCTCAGTGAATAGGCTATCTAGAAAGAAAATAATTTTTCAATCCGAACCAGTAGTTCCTGAGATTAGCGCGTTCAAACAAATAAACTATTCAGCTTTATAATATTAGTATAGATATAAAGACACAATACTTCCAAACAATTTCCATTTTATCGTCATATCATCTAATTATTCACTCACTCAAATCTTTTATCACTTCACTCTTAAACAATTTACTTTATAACGGTTGGTTTCTAATTGAATACGCAAAAAGATCTCAATACGAATACAAAATATGACTGCTCGATTTCATTACAATTTATTTACGTCTCACACGAAATTCCGTCTTCACTCATTCATAATCAAAGCATAAAACGGCTTTTTCTAATTGAATACGTAATTGATCGAGTAGACTAGAATTCCGAATCACCCTTTCAGCGATTTCATTTTTGGGTTCACCGCCTTAATTATGGTCTAATTTAGTAACACCGGCTTATCTATCGGTAATTTATGTAACGTTTCCAGTTATTATCGGTTTTTAATGACCATGGTTTCATCCATTACATTAATTTATTTACTTTATTAAAGCCAACCTGAAACATTATGTACAATATACTATATTCGTAATTTTTGGTAAAGTGAAGTTAGTATTTAATAGAATTTTGAAATTTTTTGATTTTTTTAGACTTTGATGAAAATAAAACTTTCGACGATATCTTAATATCTTACTTTTAAACGTATGTACAAATGTATGTAAAATTCGCTTAATTTTAAATCCATAACCATTGAGGTAGATTCAAGCTATAATCTACTGACTACAAATCGTAAACGTGGCAATGTTAGCTTCTCAACGATAATATTCTGTGAGAGTGAGGTACCGCCCCGATCAAACCAACCTGTAGACGCTGTAGTTAGTAGGTTACTAGTAGGCTTTGAATTCCATTTGTATTTTCAATCACCAGAGATCAATCATGAAGTAATCATTAAAAATATCCTAAAGTATTTTTTTTTTAATTTAACTCAATGTTTGTTTCTATATATTTCATAAATTTAATTTCTTAAAACATTTCGTCTTATTATCGTCTTAAATTTTACTATCCGCTTGTTATAGCGAGCATTTTAGTCTTTATATCTAAAGCGTTTATACTGGTTATTCAACGAATTCTTAACTTCTGAATATTTGAAAATTTCTCGATAATTAAGAAAGGTATTGCTTTGAATCAAATTAAGCCTTTTGTTATTCAATTTAAACAAGCATTGGTTATTTTCTGTGAAATTTATTCTCATTATTTAGTTCACTAGCTACGCCTCGCAATTTTATCTGCGGAAAGTATCAGTCCAAATGGGTGACTTGTGGCTTCTGAACCATTGTTATGTGTATAATGATAATTTAGAGCTTATAATTTTTATCAATTAACAAGCTATCTAATGCAAAAAATATGTTTTTATTTATAATAGGTGATTCATTAGACAGTGAATTGAGATTTAGTTAGTACATAATGTAAATTTTATTCTAAGACAGTGGAATTTTTAACATATTTTTTTTTACTTCATCATGTACATATAAAGTTTTTCTTTGTACATAAACGTAGTCATATTGCGAAAAAGTATAAGTTATATACAAAATTACATTTTAATAAATCTTTTACCTACGAAGACTTATTTAGAGTTTAATCTCTTCAATTTATTTTTCATCAACTTAAACTTCGAATCGTAGTAAATATTCAAGGTTATTTCAGATTTTCGTAAAATTGAATTACTATATTACAGAGCAATTTGTCTTTAGCAAAATAGAAGACTCTGGCGTAATATTAATCTAAATGGTAATTAGACAGTCGTGTGCTGTGCGTAAAATTTAAATTATTAATTATGTCAAAATTAGTTTATACCCGCGTAATCAGTTGCGCGTATGAAACTTACTCACTGTAAAAATTTAAAAACCATTTTTACTTAGAATTAATTCGTGTCCATTTTGTGTTAAAACATATTTTCGTAAAAAGTTTTTACATTATACAAATTAAATAATGTAAAAAAATTATCATTAAAAAATTAACATCAAAATTTATTTTCTTATTTTTAGCAAATTAAGTAATAATAATAATAATAATAATAATAAATCACTTTATTTCCAGAACAATATTCCAGTTTTACAAACACTTATTGTTTAAGAACTTTACTACACTCTAAATCAACACATAAGAACTTAAAAACTAAAACAAAGACCTTAACTTAATAATAATATGAGCACAAGCTTGACCGCACAATAACCATTAGCATACTCCTTGATAATGTGTGTGTATTTTGGACCAATGCTCTGACAAATATCCTACATTAATGTTCGTGCATGCCTTAACTAATGAATTATTGTTTTGAGTGTATCTCTTCCAGGTGCTCGCAATTCTTACACGCATCAGTGCCCAGAAACCGTGTAATCTCCTTTCAGTGAACATTTCTGATACGCTACAGTATCGTGGTAGTCCGAACAGTAATCGAAAGGCGTTGTTATATGTAATGCTAAACGAGTTTTTGCTATAAATTAATAAATTAATTTTTTAGTTGTCGTTGAATATGTTATCTATTAATTTTAATAATGTGTCGTAGTTGCACAGTCGATATCGTTTTAAATGACGACACTCAAGCATTTTGAGAAAACCAGAATTTTTAGTTTTTCACTAGAAAATGACTTGGTCATACTTAAAGCCATATGTACTTATGTGGTAAATTCATTAATTTTTTTTTTTTTGTTTCTGTATCGACGATTCCGCCGCAAAGGTGCACAATTCATATTTTGCTCTACTTTACAAAAGTTTATTAATTAAATGTATATACAAAACTTCGTGTTCGTGCTATTGATTGTAGGAGCAGAGTCATGGTCGCACTTAGAAGAGGTTATTAAAGTTATATGCGTATACAAAATTTTAGTTTGCAGCGTTGACTGTTGAGGAATTCACTCGTTAGGTCTGTCCCTGAATGCAACAGGCATGTCATGATGGTACTCAGAATGGGCAATTATAATTGAGTGCCTAACAAATTTCATATCAGTAGCGTTAACCGTTAATATGTTTCTATATCTAGCCAATCGTATACATGGAATCATACTTGTCATAATAATGCATTGACATGGGAACTATACCAACGTGTAAAGTTTCGACTCCATAGGTTAAGAGGAAATGGTTTAATTTAGCTTGCATGACTTGAACCGACTGAACATACAAGCCAAGACAAATAAAAGCTTTTAAAAAAGGATTTGAGAGATTGAGAACCTCCTTCTTTTTTGGAAGTTAAACATATTCATGCCTACATATGTATGTATATAGTAAAACCTAGGGTTATTGTGCGGATTAGTACAAAAATCAGAAATGAACTGTTAAAATGTATTGCGTTACAATAGCGGCAACTCTCCGTAATTTTCGTGCTGTATTATGAAACACTTCGTTAAATCATTGTTTCGTCGGTCATTAATGCGTATATTATGTCACTTGTCATTGTACGCGCGTAAAATGATTTATATCTAAATCCCGTGTAGAAAAGTATGTGAATGCTTTTGTAAAATAATTATGATGTATTGTGTTTGTGTTCGTTACATTTTCAATATTTATTATTAATAACTAGCGACCCGCACTTGCCTAATAGCTAAAATATCTGTCTGCTCGATCGTGCCAAGCTTCACAGGATTACTAAAGACTGACTATCTAAAGATTGCCTAAAATTACATTAAAATCGCGCTGGCATTTGGAATCCATTAAGAACAATTATACTTACACACATAGGTATCTAGATTAATACATACATTTAAAAGTGTTGACTTAAGAAAGCAGAACTTAACTTTGTAGAAATTTCGACCTAAATAAAAATAAACGTTGAAAAAAGGAATTCCTACTTTACTGAAATTGGATATTAATATAAATCATAAAATATATATTATAAAAACATCAAATTCATTATTTACTATTGATGAATGAATTAAATAACAAATTTCAGTTTCACTGATATTTCAAAGTCCTGCATTTCCTTAATATTATGAATAAATTGTTACTCAAAATTGTGTCTAAATTTGCTAAATAACTTTGGGTGTTCATACCAAACTAATCAAGGCTTTGTATACTAAGAGTTTATATATTATGTATATTATGTACACGTACTGTTGTATATAAGCGAAGGACGAGGAAGAGAAACTGAGGGATGATTAATCATCTCGCGACTGACAAGCACGCCGAATTATGTAAATAACCCGTATTACCATATAACCAATACCGAGAGAATTGATAACGATATAGTCCGTGTTAACTATATATTAATATGCAGTTTGTATGAGCACAGAATTCTAAATAATGTATTAGAGGACACTCGCGATTCCTTATAGATAGAATTTTTTTCCGACTTATCTGAAAGTAGCTTTTCATTGTGGAATCGTAGCGTGATGTAATATAGCCTATAACCTTCCTCGATAAATAAACTAACATGAAGAGAATTTTTCAATTCGAACGAATTAATTTTTTAGATAAACGCGTTCAAACAAACAAACTCTTCAGCTATATAATATTAGTATTATAATGTATATAAATTATTTATGTTATTCTTATATATAAGCTAAAATACTGAAAAGTTTTAATAAAATCGATTTGGTTGTTCTTGTGTGAAAAAGTATCTTACGTCTATCCATTTTTTTTTTTTACTTTTTCCTTTAAAGTATACGAGCAGCCCCTCGCTATTTCACACAGGTTTATAGTTAATGCTTCGCTGCCACTAGTCGAAGCGTGATGTAATATATCCTATAACCGCCCTCAATAAATGGGCTAGCCAACACAAAAATATTTTTTCAAATCGGATCAGTAATTTCAGATGTCACCCCTTACAAACAAATTTTACATATTTACATAGGTAATATAAACTATAGATAAGCGTTTTTGCCCCCTTTCAGCCCTTAAGGGGTAGAATTTTGAAGAAATTCTTCTTAGTCGATACTTACTACATAAAACATATCAACCGTCAAAATTTCCAACCACAGCGCTTTAAGCTCTGCGTTGATGAATCAATCAGTCAATCATTAAATACAAGAAATTATATATGTATATTTATAATAATAGTAAATATGTATGGTAATATAATTATGATAATGGTAATTACTACTCTTCCTGGGTTTATACGAATTAAATTACAGATTTCTTTAAGCTCAATCTTAGTCTTCTTAGTCGATCCTTACATCTCGAAGGAATATGCTTGCGATATGCCAAGCTTATTAGCGGAGTAATATCCGAGATTTCGTTATAAGCAAACAGTATTTCTCCTTTATAACAAAAAAATATTGTAATGTGTGTTCATATATAGTGTTAAAACTCTATATAAATATATATTTTTGTTAAAAATCCTTCGCTAGTTTTTTTCACTATTGAGGTTTTTCTGAATTTGTAAAAGATTTAGATTTACGTTGAATATATATTTTAAGGGACATTTTAATGATATAAATTTTTATGTATTAGCAAAAAAATATGGATGTCCAAAAATGTTTTAAATTTTTTATCAGAATTACTTATTAATATAACAATGTATTAATTTTTTTTTCATATTAAAAGAAATAAATTAAGGGGAAAGTATCTTATTTAAACAAAATTATACATTGTAATTAATGCGATATTCATTATATTTAATTAGATTTATTTTAAATATAAAAAACACTGTTCAAATTATTTATCCTTCTAACGAGACATGAAAAAACGTACTTACGCCAGAACGATCAATTCCAATCCTGAACACAAACTAAAAAAAAAACGTTCCATATAAGTTTAAAAAATCTCAATTCCAATCCAGTTCTACACACCAACAACCACAGATAATTATAAAACTGTAACGTAAAGAAGACATTTCACAGTATAATATGCACTTGCACTGTTACGAACGGAAGTTTTTTCACCGATACCGTGTAACGGGAGGACGACGTGCAACCACGGCGGCGCGCAGACGACTAACGCCGAGATGAAATTCAGCGAGCTTTCGGCGAAATCCCGCCCGCCTAAATGCGCAACGCTCGCTAACATTGTTATAAATATAACTTAATCAAACTAAACCATCTCTCTTTACACCTTTCATAAATTGTATTACTGTTTTATTAGAAAAAAATGTCATCTATTGCTAATATTATAAAGAGGTAATGTGTTTGGAAGTTTAAGTGCGGAGGAAGCCAGCTCTAAGCGTAATTATTCAATTTGAAAAATTTCTTTTTTGAATTAGATAGTACGTTTATTAATTAGGTTATAGGCTATATTACATCACCGCAAGTGGCAGCTAGTTAAAATTATATGTCTTTAATTTTCCTTTTTAATTTTTTATTTATGTTTTTGTAACTTGAATGTTTATTGTGTGGACATGACTTGTTAAAACATCAAAATAACCTTATATGCATGTTATAAATACATACAATAATTAAACTTAAAATCAATTCTTTTTGTAAATCATTTTAATATGTTTTTGCAATTTTCGTTATTTAAATAAAATTGTTAGTGTATAAATATGTAAATAAATTATAAATCTTAACATTTTAATTGAGAAAGTTTATGAGTGAACGTGTTTCTTGTTTCTTTATGCTGCGATATAATTTATAGGCTATTTTAATCCCGAGGGTGAAACTAAGGAGCGTGACTAATCCTTTTTTTTTTAATTTACAAATGTGTTGAATAACTATATCGTTTATGCATTTTTCTTCATTAAACTTGCTGTCCCCCGCGGATGCACCCGCGTTAATTTGGGGAAAAGTTGTATTTATATAATTTCATTCATATAATTCATTGGTTTAATTTTTTTTACACATACCTATATATATTTTTTTAATTTTTAATTTAAATTTAAAGTAGACTAAGTTATTTTTTATAAAATTAGCTACGTGTGAGTAGAAGTCCCATCAAAATCGGTCCAGCCGTTTTAGATAATCAGCCGGAACAAACAGACAGACAGACAGTCAAAATTTTAACAATTATATTTTTGATGTAAGTATCGTGTATACTTTCATATGTATTTAGATAAAAACTGTTAATTTGATATAAAAAAAACAGACCCTTCAATTTATTAATTTGTATAGATAATATAATTATATGATATTTTGTAAGTTTAACGGTTCAACAGTTGAACACAACAATTGCACAGTTATTGAAGTGAATAAATTTCGGAATTTAATGAATATTTGAGTAAATATGATCTTTCTTTAAATAAATGCAATGATAGCTTTCATCCAATATTAACAAATGGAGTTAAACATCGGGAGTAAAACGTCTCCGCCGGGCGTTTAAATATTTTTCATGAATGTTTTGTAATTAAAAAAAATATATATATTCTTCAAATGATTTATTGTTACGATTAATTTAGTCTCATATTCGTTCTTAAGAATTTAGTAAAAAGTTGACCCTGTTTTGTTAATCTTTAACTTCCTCAGATAAAATATAATCTTAATGGTATCGAAATATACCTACACTGTACACATGCATTTTACGTACATAAAAATATATAAATTATTACAACATAAAAATAATTATCTATCATTTTACTGAATAATCTATACTAATATTATAAAGCTGAAGAGTTTGTTTGTTTGTTTGTTTGAACGCGCTAATCTCAGGAACTACCGGTCCGATTTAAAAAATTCTTTCAGTGTTAAATAGCCCATCTATCGAGAAAAGCTATAGGCTATATATTATCACGCTAAGAGCAAAAGGAGCGGAGCACCAATGAAGAATGTTTAAAAATAGGGGGATATTTTCCTATTGAGAGAGCTTACGCTGCGTGCGCTGCGTAAACGGTTAAAGTTTCGCAGAAATCATGTATCACAGAATTGTTCCCCTTTAAAAGTTCTAAAAAAACGTCCACGACAGCATATGTCTTACTTTTAAGGTTAGCTCTCTATAACCTTTTTTATGCTAACCAAATTTGTTCTAATATAATGCATTATTTGCGAAGGTGTTTTTATAAATATCATATTAATCCTTATCCAAATAAATACATTATTTTTAACAAGTATTTATTTTAAAACAAAATTGCCCTTTACATCACTCGATTTAAATGAGTATCTTAGGAAATATTGTAATTTAAAAATAACACCTCAGCAAAATAATGATCGAGTACTGCGCGCACAATGTGCAAAGTATATGAGGGGGAAGGGCGGTGGCTCTAGATTATAAGACCCAGTACTTACTCACCTATACACATAAACTAAGTCGCAAGTTAAAAATAGATTTTTAAGATGGGGCAGTAACACATTCTTACTAGGCGACGCTGCTTACTTATTTCGATTTACGAGAAAATGTGCAATTAGCATAAAAATGCCCAATTTAATCAAATTATTTGTATGATGATCATCGATCTTTCTTATGAGGTATAAAAGTGTTAAGACTGTATTCCAGCCCAGGATACATTAACAAGTCAAAAATGAAATAATAATCTAACGGTAGAACGTTTTCTTGTAGCTGTAATAGTACTGGTACTGTAATAGTACCCTTATACTTTTGTTTCCTGGTATTGCGGTCCGCCAAATAATGGGCGCAATAGAATGGGCGTCTAGAAAACTCTTTAACTTTACAGTGTTAAAATACGCTTTCAACGAAACACTCTTATACTATGTTTGAATTATGTCATCTGATGACACAAAGCGACCGCTAAATGACAGGCAACGTCATTTCACGGAACCAAAGCGTTACTGCCTCATCTCCGAAATCCGTATATTACCAGGTATAAGGTGCTGTAGTAAACATATCTTTAAAACTAAAATTTCATACTAAGTTTCATTAATATCCGATATCGTTCTGACAGCGTTCGCTACGAAACCTTCCGAACCAGCAATTTTCCCTTTGACTACGTCGTTATTAAAATTAATTATAATAAAATTAATCATTTATTAATAGGCTATTTTATTTTATAAGTAATACGATATATGTACGCATAATTTTTTAAATACATACAATACCGTTACAAAACATTAAATTAAATATAAAATTACATTTGTCGATAGACAAAGAAAATCCTTTGAGAGCCATATAAAACAACTCTTTTACCTAATAACAGATTAGTCGTAAGTAGTTACGAAAGCTGTAAATGTCAAAAATAAGGCGCTAACAGTAAATCCTTTCAGGTCTACAGCAATGAGAAATAACTTATGTAAACCTTTATGCAAGTACGAGATCAAAACTTAGAAGTGTAATTTTCGTCTCGTAAATGAGAAAGTTTCGTAAGTAGGATTATAAAAACTGATACAATATATTTAATTTTTATCACTGCATCCAAACATCCGATGGATGTTGCTTTATCACGCAAAAAATATTCTGACTAAACATATACAGAATACGATAGTTTTATCAATATACCAAGTGGGCGGAAGCTTCTCTGTGAAATAAATATACATTGTTTTAATTTATCAACCGACTTCAAAAAGAAGGAGGTTTGTTTATATCGTAACCTATTTTGAAAATCGTTTTCTTTTTTTAATTGAAAGGTATTAATTTTTTTATCAAAATCGTCTTAGTGGTTTGTATTATTATGTCATACAAATACACAAACTTAGGTATTTTACTTATGAAGTTGCTTACTTATTTTAAAACTTTAACTATTTAATATTATAAAACATTTTTAGAAGCATACTCAGAAATAAACGATGCCTATTTCTTTATCTCTACGAGATCCAATGTTAAATTGTATATTAAAAAATGTATTTCAGTTTTTTTTATTTTTATTTAACATATTAATTATACTAACGCCGATAAAATGCCCAACAGGCTCCCAGTTAACACCTGTATAAAGACATATCTATGTACAAGATCACGTGGTTACGAATTTATCTGCGTCTCGTTGCACATATCTGGGTCGCGGCATACGCAGCGATTAAATTCTCTTAACTTATATTGCTATACAAATCTGTGCTGCGCTGCAACTGTGTTAAATTCAAATTCAATAATTTCTTCATTCAAATAGGCTTATTAAGCACTTTCGAATCATCGAGATACAGTTTCATTAGTTATAGATTTTTTTAAGCTACCACTAATTCGGAATGTAGTCTCTACCGAGAATAGCAAGATACTCGATAGGTACTCTTTTAAAATCATTCATACGTAATGGAATTTTATATATAGTATCTTTAATCGATATCCTGTTAGAAACGCAACGCAAATTAGATCCTTGCCTTTTTATAGTCCAAATAATCTTGTATAATATATTATTATAGTATTCTTTAAGTAGCAAAAGTAAAACTGTCACCTCAGCGTACATTTAGCTTCATTGATGAATTTCGAACTAAACGATCAACTGTATTCAAACAATAATTAAAAATTACTGAAAATATATAAAATTTCACACTATTTGCTTCAGAATTCGATAAAAAAATTACCGATGTTCCTTCGTTCGAATAAAAGATAGACGTTAAAATAATATATTTCGTAATGGATACCGTTACGAAACTTTTCCTCGTAACCGCTGTGTGTTGATTAATTTAGATGTTTATTTTATAAGGCGTAAATTGTGTTCTTTTTTTTTAAAGGAACATAAACGTTTCTTGAATATGTATGTATTTAAGTATAAGTATTAGAAACCAATCGTGACACAGTCATGTTTTCCAGCGTTATTGTTTACTAGTTTTTACTCGCGGGTTCGCTCGTGTTAATGTGGATTTTGTGACGTCAGACGACCGTCTAAAACTTATATTTTTGTATACAACAAACCCGCCATCTACTTGAAGTTAATTGTAACTACTTGAGATTTGTTACAGTTACTTAACTACTTTACCTATAACCTTCCACAAGAGCAAACACATATGAACGCTGATAAGCAATACTATGTCACGCGGACTTCATTTTAAGGAAATAGTGTCTAAAGATGTAAAATTCTTTTTCAATAATTTTTAGGGTTCCGTACCTTAAAAGGAAAAACGGAACCCTCATAGGATTACTTTTTTGTCCGTCTGTCTGTCTATCTTTGAAGAATATACTTGTATATTAATCTTTTCTGTATTGATAAAATTAATGTACAGTAGATCGATAAAATTAATTTTTTATCTATGATAAGTTTTTCAAATGTTTGAAATCATTACATTTTGCAAAATTTACAGACTTTAATATTAAAAACATAAAATTAAGAAACGTTTTTACGTACTCGTTTAATTAGATGACTTGAATATCCTACTAATATTATAAATGTGAAAGTTTATATGTGTGGATGGATGGATGGATGTATGTTTGTCACTCTTTCAGGCAAAAGCTACTGAACCGATTGGGTTGAAATTAGAAATGAAAATGGCTTATATTTTAGATTAACTCACAGGCTACGTTTTATCCCGAAAAAATTTGAACTTCCCACAGGAATAATTCACTAAGAAAGTACTGAACCGATTTGACGAAATTTGAAATGAAGATGGCTTATATCTTGGATTTACATTTACTATTTCACGCGGACGAAGTCGCGGGTGAAAGCTAGTTTTTAATAATGTTTAATCCGTGACGCATTATCAGAATGCGCCAATATCTCCGAATTAGACTTTTTGTGTAGACACATTATTGCTTATCAGAATCCATATATGACTATCTTTTACTGCAAACGCATGAACAGTTATACCAACGCATGAAACACAAACATTTTTACAACCAATTACGCACCTTTTGCAAACAATTTTCCGTCCTAATATTTTAACGAAACGAAACACTTTATTTACATAACAACCGTATTGCTAATTCAATTACCAATATCCGATAACCAATTTATTATATCGTTGTAAATAAACAGAGAGTCATTACATTAATCCGCAGTTACCGGACGCTCGCACGGTCATCGGAATTAAAACACTTTTCATCCCTACATTACAACCGGAAATTAATTCTGTTCACACAATCATGTAATGGTTTCATTTCAGAGATGACGTTCGTATCCATCGCTTAATTACGCATCCTTTATTAATGCAATCGGATTTCGTTTTACTGATAAGATTTATACACTTTGAGTGGTCAAGTTGTGTCAATTATGCCGCGGAAAGGGAACGAGAGGCGGACGCTCTCACTGACCTGATCCGCAGAAGACGACCAGGCGGAAGAAGACGACGCGTTGCGCACCTTCTTCCTCGAGGTAAAATAGTGCTTTTGGTGTCCGTGAGCACTCTCCAGGTTAAGAAGATAAATTGTAGAAAAATCTTGCTGGTACAATTGTAATCTTACTTATCAACGTAAAAACGTGTATTTTAGAAAGACTAATTGTGACTCCTCACGATAAAAAAAATTGTTACAAAGATTCTTTGCGCAAACGTCTTGTACCCTAAACCCAAGCGTCAGAAGCGGATGTATGATTTAGTAAATTTTCAAACACCATTCTGTGTGTAATATCTTGTGGGGAGTGTAACTACCGTAGAAAAATAGATCTACGTTGTCGTAAACCTTTCGAACGTTGCGAATTTATTCAACTGTAGTGTTCATGGAATACCAAAATTTTTGAATATTGTTTCAAATCGATTACACCATCTCTTAGAGCACAATGTTAGTATGAACTGTAGTTCCACTTCAATAAATACAATCCTATATATAGTTACTACACCATCGGACTGTATCTATATTGTTGTGTTTCGATACCAGAGAGTGATTAAATCGTTACAATGACACCAGAGGCAGGTTACAATCCATAGCGACTATCCAGGTCTAAAGGTTCTTGCAATACGATGTGTGCAATAATGTATTGTAAGGACGTTCTCTTTCAACACCTTTGTCTATATCTTTGTTAATGGGTAGTGATTCCATTTACTATAAGATCGCTCGTTTGTTTGTCTTAGATTAGAATTACACTTATAAGTTTTGCTCTCAGACTTTCATAAAGATTTACATAAGTTATTTCTCATTGAATTACACTTGAAAGAATTTACAGTCTGGATTTTATTTTTTGACGCGCGCAGCTAAGGTAAGATTAATGGGCTGTTTTATAGCAATTACGAGTGTAACTTACAAGTTTAATTCTCCCCTAAAAACTATAAATAAAAATTTAAAAACGAATTTTAGCATATCAGATTTTTTTTATATATTAATTATTATTAATACAGAATCAAAATGATAGTCAAGTTCACATTTATTAATAATAAACACCTATCACGTTTATCTATGTAAAATGTTTATTTTTTAATAAAAAAAGGAGGGCAAACGAGCAAATAGTACCACCTGATGTTAACCACCAGAGGCGTTGAGGGTATCTTACCGGCCTTTGGCGAAATGGTGTCTATAATATCGATGCTGGGTAACTTCCAAATTATAGCGTTTTGAGAAAACCTCAGAGGGTAGATCATTCTACAGCCTGCATGTACGCGGGAAAAAAGATCGTGAAGCCCGCATATTGGATACCGACCATGCATCCAAGTTGTCTGGATGATATTGAGTCCTGAGGCGAAATTTCGCCCCCATAGATTTCTTTTTTTCTACGAAATACTATATTACTCTATCTTGTTTCGATATCCCGTACCTGTATATAGTGACTTACCTCAATTGATCATCGTAATAAATTGACGGTGTATGTGTAGGTACTTTTGTAACTAGATATTTAAAAATAAAAATTATTATAGGTATATATATACATATTGAAAAAAGGTAAAATTTGTTTGTAATTTATTATGTAGGGTGTAATCTTTGTAACTACTGATCTGCTTTGAAATAAATCTATATCTATTTCAAAAATCTATGTGGCTAGATCACGATACGACTCATAGTAGCGAAACGGTAACGATGAACGCGAAAGAAACCGCAAGGTGCAGCTAGTGTTTAATAATATTCAAGTTGGTAGCACACATCCCAGATTGCCACTTAAACACTCTATAATATAAGAAACAATAAAACTCATATAAAGTTATATAAAACGCAAATAAACCTTGAATGTGTATTTATAAATCATTACGTTCATGAACAGCCAGCGCTTTCGCTGAGGATCGCGATATTAACTGCGTATGCATATTTGAACACACTTCACCTACATTGCATATGTTACAGCTAACACTTGAGTTACGGATGGTATAAATTTCTTTTGTTAAAGTTCCCTCGCTTAAGTGAGTTTTAATGAGCTGGCTTAATGAGCGCGGCCCGTACTTACGATACATTGATATAATTTTGTTTGAGAGTGTCAGTTACGTATATTACAAAAGTTTTAATTAATCTATGTTATGTATAGGATGGATAATTACCGCTTTTACTCAGTCACTCTGTTACTCAAGCACTCAATCAAAAGCTCACTTAATCACTCAACTTATCGCAAAGTCGCGAAATCGGTAAGTCTTGATAGCTTTTGTGACATAAAGGGACATAAAGGGTTTATAATAGTAGAATGGTTAAAAGAACTAGGCAATGTAACACGTATGAAGCCGGGATGCTTAATTAATTTATTCTGTCTGAAGTCGACGATTTGTTAATTTTTGTTACATGCAACTCTATAAAGTTTTCGATATGTATAGGATATACATATTTTACAAACGTTTCAAAATAAAGACACGTTTTTGCTGTTTCTTTTTTAATTATTTAATTAAACTAAAATTTTATTTTGTTTTATCGTTTATGGTATTATGTTTGCGAAGTTGTTTTGAAATTATGAATGAGATATATCTCTATTTAAATATGTGCCCCAACACGATTCTTTTGCTGTAAGTTGGTGAGGAGTTGTCTCTACTGCTGATTCTAAATGACGCTGCAGCATCAGGTCAAGGTTGCGCAACTATGTAATTTTTGAATCATTGAAATCATAGTATAGGTAGTAAATTTAAATTTAATCAGACCAGACTCAAACTTTTTAACAGCCTTAAAAGAACTGACATCCTCAAAACGTCTAAACAGATCTTCATAAATTATAGCTAAGAACCACCCCAATAACATTAGCTTTCAAAATAAACCGTATCCAAATCGGTTCATTTGTTAAGGAGCTACGATGCCACAGACACACTGACACACACGTCAAAATTATAACCCCTCTTCTTTGGTCGGGGGAAAAACTTCATGAAATACATTTCTTTTAACGCAAATGATATATATTTCCATCTTCCGCACAATACAGACACCCATACCTCGACAAATGCTTATACAGTCCACAAATATTTGTCAAGTAGGATTGAATCCGCGGCGACTGTTGGATCTGTTTCCGGTGAACTCCACCAATCACAGCGGCTAATTGGACGCTGATAAGCAATACTGTGTCAAGCCACGTAGACTTCGTTTTGAGAAAATGACGTCTTAACATGTCAAAGCTATTCTTAATAAATTAGTTTGAAGACGTATATATTCAACTTTTCTTTTCTATTTATATAAAATGTATATTGAATTAAAAGCAGATAGATTTATTTAATACGTTATCTAATAATAAGTTTTTAAATATTTGAGATTATTTTATAAATTGGCAAAATATGGAACGCACCTGAAATTCGAAACACTGAGTTACCTAAGAAACTTTTTACCATACTTATTTAGTTTAGATGACTTGATTTATTTGAATAATGTTAAATTGGTGACGTAGTTTCAAAATACATCAATATCTCAAAATTTGACTTTCTGTGGGTTGACACATTATTGCTTATCAGCATCCAATTATGTAAAATTGTTGCTAACAAATTACGCCTACATTTTGACGTTTAAACGTTTTATAAGCGCTGTGTAAAAATCGGGAATCAACTATCAGAATGTTGCAGACAGTTTTATACAATTAGCTTTCAGTTGCCACTAAAGTGTGTTTGTACCGCTGCATATATGTACTTTGTTTTATTGCTCGTCACACTAGAGTTTTTATCCGAAAAATATGCACTGACACGACCGAGTCACAGTTTTATCACATTTATACTTTTAATGCAATATTTCTTCTTTTTTTCCACTTCAAGGAAGTAAATACATCACAACGCTTATGACATATGAACCATTAACTGAAACTGATCTGAAATCGGAAATATATTCATTGTGAAAAAATATTTTTCAATGAATTAGAAAAATTTTATAATATTTTCTTTTTAACACCCGACCGAAACAGCGGGGTGTTATAAGTTTGACATGTTTATCTCTCTAACGACTGAACCACTATTGATGCTGCTTATAATTTATGAAGATTTGTTCAGACGTTTAAAGGACAGCTGTTTTCTAGTTTTTGAAAGGATCTGAGAAACTCCCTCCCTTCCTGTTCCTTTCCTTACTCCCTGTTCCCCTTTACCCCTTATTCAGTTTTAGCTGGCAACGCATTTGTGTCCTCTAGGTTACAAATGTCTATGGGCGACGGTCATCAGGTGTCCTGCTAATTTGTCATCATTTCATGTCAGTCATTTTCTTAAAAATAATAACTCAATGTACGAAATTCTATGTCACTATTTTACGCTGATTTTCGTGTCTTAGCTATAGATCTATCTGAATAAAAATATTCCTTATTTTAAACTTTCGCGATTTATACTATTCATATTTAATATAACGGGTCTTATCGCGATAACTAATGGTAGTAATACCTTTTTTATTGCCCGACGTTTCGACGAAGTTGCATTCGTCGTGGTCACGAGCTGACTCATATTACTATCATTAGTTATCGCGATAATCTTGTTATATTAAATATGAATAAAAATATTTTGTTTTTCATGTAATAAACTTGCTTTTAAATCCATTATTATCTTTAGCCGCAAAAATACGCTCGTCGTAAGTGAACCGGCATTTCGCAATAAATTGTGAGATATGTGCGATTCTTCAATATACATATCTCCATTACAAAACGTAAAGCAGTGTCTAAATTGGCCATCGTTTACGAGAAACAATAATAAACAACGATCGAAAATCGCATCTCATTTTATGCACAAAGTCGCGACTAAGCTGATTCGGTGAACTTTAATTACGATATTTAAACAGTGAGCGATGCCCATTTAGGACTCTTTATTCTGGTAGTTCTGTATTCTTACCAGAAGTGGTACTTTATGAATTACCAGCTTCTGCTCGCAAGTTTGTTTGTCTTAATATGTATACTTTGTTTTAAACTTTAGGTCATGGTTCCTTTCAATAAATTTCTCTAGCTCTCATAGTTTCAGATTTCTCTCTATTGACCTATCTGAATGAATCAGTCTGTATACATAAAATATAGCAGTTTACTGCTTCAACACTTTGAGTCGTAGCGTGATGTAATATAGCCTATAACCTTTCTCAATAAACGGACTATCCAACACAAACATATTTTGTCTAATCGTTTTAGTAGTTTCAGAGATTACTATTACTTACATACAAACTTAGAAACATACATATACATTTGATCTCTTTATAATATTAGTACAGGTTACTATATAGAATAATGTACCCCTTAAATGACTTTCAAAATAGGATTAATGTTTTCGTAATTTACTTCGCGTATACAAAATTTAGCTGAGATGTCCTAGTGGTTAGAACACGTAAATCTCAACCGATGATCGCGGATTCAAACCCCGGCTGGCACCTCTGACTTTCATATGCTAAATTCTTTACTTAATGTTTCGAATATTGAAGTGTGCTAAATATTTTGTATATGCAATAATCTAGTGTATTTAAAAAACTTTTTAGATATTTTTTTATGCATAAATCTCCTCTAAAATTATTACACCTTTTATCATTAATTATTAACTTAAATGACGCTGATATTTTTAGACGCCATTTTCTCAAAATGAAGCCCGTGTGGCTTGACACAGTATAGCTTATCAGCGTAGATATTCTAAATGTTACACGATGTTCTCAAGGATATCCAGCAGCTAAGGTGTCAACAACGCATAAATTCACTTTATCCTGAAACGCCAAAATGGTCGCATTTTAAAGGTTTTCTTCCATTTAACGTTGGGGGTATAAATTTTGCGGCGCATGGACGTCGACCCTTATCTAGTGACCATCCATAAGGGATGAGGACACACTTGTGGTATTATGTAACTTTTGTTTTTGAAAATTTTTTTTCTGAAACAATATATTAAAGGAAAGTTGAATACACGCTTGTGATTTTATGTTGTCTTTATGTAATTTTAGAAACAAAATATTGTATTATAAATACATTTT
The DNA here is from genome assembly GCA_037950945.1 of Hypolimnas misippus. Classification (NCBI taxonomy): domain Eukaryota; kingdom Metazoa; phylum Arthropoda; class Insecta; order Lepidoptera; family Nymphalidae; genus Hypolimnas; species Hypolimnas misippus. Next base: position 4,700,380 of record JBBEEQ010000029.1, on the reverse strand, counting down.
ATGTATAAATAAATTATCAATTGATATAACTTAATAAAGTATAAAGTATTTATACCGAAAGTACACAGTAAATACTGTTAATATATTAACAATTATATTTAGGTACGATAAAACTTAACTAGCAAATACATATTATTGATAAAATTAATTATTTACAATTTCCGCTTTATATGATATTTTCACAAAATCTACTCGTGTCATGTCATATTACGTTAACTTTGATATATGTAAATACTCGTTAAAGGACCACCACGAAATCCCTGATGAAAACTCTTTTACTGTAAAAAAAAAAATGTAGGCTGTCGCAGTACGACTGGCTGATACACGAAACCATTCAAATTATTTTGTACAGATAGCCTATATATTAATACGTTATTTTTATTATTGAAACAGAACTTTGTTCCCCATTTTAAAAATGCGCGTACGATGGATTATGAAATTTTACATACTTATAATTTATATATTACAGAATAATAATATATATTTTAATTATGCATAAAAACATTAAATTTTTAAAAAATAGCATTGATATGTATACGCAAATAATAAGCTAAAGAGTATTAGCTTATTATTAAAGTATGTGGCCGAATTGAGAAAGGTTTATGACGAAAATTTAATGAATAACGTATTCGCCTATCGGTCGGAATTACGTCGTTAAGCTACAAACTAACTCGGTTTTAAAACTAAACTACATAACCGATTGATAAAAATTTTATGAGACCAATCTAAAAGTAGGTATACTTTTTCAAATATTTTTTTATTTAAATCAGTTGAAGAAATGACGTAGTTATGAGGTAACAAACGTTTAAAAAATAAAATAAAATCATGAATTGATAACCTCCTTCTTATTGAAGTCGGTTGAAAAAATAAAATATTAAAAATTATCGTTGTCTTAGATTTTCGCGAGTATTGCTCATTGAAATAATTTCTTTCAATATTAAAAATTCTCTTAAGATATAGATGAGTGTTTATTTAATAAAAATATGGATTCATTAAATACAAAACTAAAAGTTTGTTTTTCTCGAGAGGAATTGCATACGCTGTAATTTCCAAGAAAGCTAAATGGTGACGCATCGTCATGCCAACACCTCAATCTCCTCATTCATATTCATGCTCACTCCTCATGCATATAATAAAATTGTACATTTTACATCAAGACTTTTATCAACAGGAGATAAGAGAAAACATCCTTCTTTTCCTGAAACAAACACTAAAGTTTTAAAAACGAAAAAAACCTAATTTATAAACGGTCACTGTTTATATTACCGAAAATAAAAAGCACTTTTGAGTCGTGAAAACAAACAAAAAGTGCTTGAATTAAGGAAAAAATACCACCGGTTCGAAATGTAGATTCTACCGAGAAGAACCTTCTAGACACTCGATAGGTGCTCGTTTAAAATTGTGTTAATAAGTACATACATTTAAAAATTACAAATGTATATATTAAACATCCTGTATGAAATCCAGCTATACTACATCCATACATTAGTATCATCTATACAGGGTGTCCCAGAAAGTGTGGATCAAATTGAACAGAGGTGAAGGGGAGGTCATTTGCTATCGTCTGACCCCAAAAGTTGTAACCCGATTTTTTGTAGTTTAAAAGTTATATCGATTTTAGTATTTTTTCAAAATTTTGCATAGAGTTCCACAAAAACGTTAATTAAAAAAAACTGTGAAGGTTACAGACTAAATTTTTTTTAGAAACCTTGGCAAATAACTTGTCTATCCTGGAGGACTGCTATTTTTTGGCTGGCGAACGTGTATCAATAAATACAATAACAAATAGACCGAGTTTTGTGTTTTCAATGAAAAGTTGACGATTTTCAAATGAGTGCTACGGAAAATAATCATAAGAAAAAAAGTGACCACGTATCACAAAAACTTACCTATTTAATACAAAATCTTGTGAGGTAGAATTTATTCAGTTACCTTTATTAATTTAGAAGTTATAAGCATTTAAAGATTCAACGAACGTATTTTGGAAAATTGATACTCATTATTTTGTTTTGTTTTTGGAATAGTTCAATAACCTATTTAGTTGAAATTTTTGAAATTTACTGATTTTGGTGCCCATGTAATAAATAGGAATAGAAAATTAAAAAAAAAACATGTATTTCAGTACAAAAAATAGAAGCGGCCACTATTGAAATTAAAGACAATAGTCGGGCTTTCCGGCGAATAAAAAGAAATCTGATTCGCCAGTGCCAATTATGTTTAATGATGAGGGGTCAAAATTTTGAACATTTGTTGTAAGTTTCGAAAGTGATAAAATTACAACAAATATTCAAAAGCAGATTCTGTATTCGACCCGTATGTATGTATGTTTGTTTGTTTGTTTGTTTGTGTATTTTTTGCTATTTGATTAAACACTGCTGATCCGATTTCAAAATGTCATAAAAAACTTTTAAACTTTGCCTTGTAAATTAATTAGGATACTTATTTATTTATTTATTTTTTGTACTGAAATACATGTTGTTTTTTTTTTAATTTTCTATTCCTTTTTATTACATGGGCACCAAAATCAGTAAATTTCAAAAATTTCAACTAAATAGGTTATTGAACTATTCCAAAAACAAAACAAAATAATGAGTATCAATTTTCCAAAATACGTTCGTTGAATCTTTAAATGCTTATAACTTCTAAATTAATAAAGGTAACTGAATAAATTCTACCTCACAAGATTTTGTATTAAATAGGTAAGTTTTTGTGATACGTGGTCACTTTTTTTCTTATGATTATTTTCCGTAGCACTCATTTGAAAATCGTCAACTTTTCATTGAAAACACAAAACTCGGTCTATTTGTTATTGTATTTATTGATACACGTTCGCCAGCCAAAAAATAGCAGTCCTCCAGGATAGACAAGTTATTTGCCAAGGTTTCTAAAAAAAATTTAGTCTGTAACCTTCACAGTTTTTTTTAATTAACGTTTTTGTGGAACTCTATGCAAAATTTTGAAAAAATACTAAAATCGATATAACTTTTAAACTACAAAAAATCGGGTTACAACTTTTGGGGTCAGACGATAGCAAATGACCTCCCCTTCACCTCTGTTCAATTTGATCCACACTTTCTGGGACACCCTGTATAATCCTATACAGAATATGCTTTAGCTATTAAAGACTTTTTAATATACAATTTAAGTTGATTCATTGAAAAATGGCAAAAATTTCTGTGTTTTGTTATAAAAACGGACACCTTGCCCCAGAAAGAAAAACATTTACTTTTTGAAGTGGAAAGCTTGGTGTTATGAGTTTATTTTTTCTTCTTGTGTTAATACTCGCGTAGTATTAATTAAAATTTTACTACCTGTTTGAAAATATCATGAAAATAATAATATGTTCCGATTTACGATATTATAAACAAAATACAATTGTACGTAACATATTGAATGAATATTTTATTTTACTTTTCGTTGAAGCACTATACCACATATATTTTTACACCGGGAAATAAAATAAAATCCTCGTAAGCATCCGTCACAAACGTCCGTACAAAACTGCGTCAACAATATAGTAAGCAATTTTTATAAAACCGAGCACGTCTGACCCAGCCCTAAAAACCCATTTGGTTCCATACGTTCGCCCTAATGAGTAAAAATATTAATAGCCCCGTTATTAATTACAATAGCGAGAGTAATTTATTACTTTACCAAAGCTTAATCGCTTGTATGTAGAACAAGTTGGAGTGTACGTACTTTAGGACCACAAAAACGTGAATTACGCAAAAACACATCTTATATTTAAAAACATAAGAGTCATTAACGTTTACGATGAGTTCAGATGTTTATATGAAGGTAAATTCTTCTAGCTTTTATTGTTTTTGTAATAAGAGCCATTTTACCTTAAGTGCAGACGTTATGCATTATTAGCAACGTTATCGTTGTATAAAAAATGCACTATATCCATTTGTTTTTGTCGGCTAATGAGACTAGCTAAACATACTGAAATTTTTATTTGATAAAATTTTTAATTTTAAAAAGAAACCCCGAAAGTGTAAAATTAAATTAAATAATTATTGAAAACATTTTAATACGACGCTTAACACGATTCTTCTATAAATTTATGAGGATTTGTGTATCTTTCTGATTCTAGACGATTGATCATTCATATTATATTTAATTTGAGTCGATTAAACCACTAGAAGATCCTTTCATCGACCACGACTAATAATCTTCAAACGTCTAAGCAGATCTTCATAAATAACACCATCTCGATTACATCAGCTTTCAAACAAAAAAACCCCTTCAAATTGGTCCATTTATTAGGAAGCTGTGATCCACAGACAGACATAGACACACACGTCAAACTAATAATATGCCTCTTTGTTGATTGGAATCAAAATAGCTTGTTAATAAAACTCTTTCAAACAATTTTATGAAAATAACTCTGTAAGGTATTGACCAGTCCGCTAACAATTGAAACAGGAAGGAAGTAAACGACAGAGAACAATAGCCTCTTGTTATTGGTATTATCAAAAAAATAATAAAGATTTTGTTGTCTACGTAATTTGGGAAAACAATAGAAATTAAGTAAAAATAGGATGCTCTCTAAATAAATATTTCCGAGTAAGATTTATACAGTAATTAATAGATTTTAAATATTAAACTATCTATATTTTGTAAATACTATAATGTAATTCGATTTTCAATAAATCTACAAATAAAAATAAATAAACCTTAACTGTAACAGTAAAAACAAAGTAAAATACTTAAAGTACATACCTACTTACTTAATAAGTTTCATAATATGACAGCAACATGTGCTAATAAAATTTCTCTTGCGTGAAACATTTTTAACCTCTGCGAAAAGGGAGTTAATTGTTTTAGTCACTTAGGGGTTAAATGTTTTCATAATTATAATTAAAAAGACATTAAAACATAATTGTACACTTTTCGACTTATAAAAAGGATGTGAGCAACTTCTAATCCTATAATGGACTCGAAATTTAGTCATCTTGGAATGATATAAGATTAACATAGTGGCGAAACCTTGGTCTGATGCAGTATCATCTGGAACCAACACGATACATATGTAGCTCTATGTTAATTTACAGCACAAATATCGTGTTGCGGCTCGTTGATATAGTCTCAAAGAATATATTATCACGTTTTCTAAAGTTTTTAATTCTATAACATTTATCTGTAAAAAAAACTTAGGCTAACTAAATGTATGTGCTACTCGATACTGATGAATAAAAATGTCGCTACATTCTTAGCTCTATTTCAAAGTACATTTATAAAAAAAAATATGTATATATACGTAATAAAACATATCCATTTGGCAGATACCACTACATATTGATTGACCAAGATTCCAATTAGGACAAATACTCATATATAAACGACTAGACAGATTTTCATCATAGCTAAGAATAGCCTTTATATAAAAAAAACGCATTAAAATCGTCTCAACCATACAAAAATTACATTGCATAGACACGGACAAAAAAGTCTTAAAATCCTTCTTTTTTTACCAGGAACAAACCAGGTGAAAAAAAATGAAATTAATGCAACGGTCATGAAAACAATGAAACGAATGTTTTGTTTTGTAAATAAAATCCGTGCACGTTCAAAACAAACATTCAGAATGCATAGTTTCCCGCGTGTATTGCATTCAGCAATAAAACTGCGAGAATGTTTGACACATTAAATTTTTAGAGCCTCGTAAAAATAAAAAATAAAAAAAAACGAGTTGATTTTTATTTGGATCAGAGTTAAATGCTGAATATTCATACGCGGTTTGATGCGCGACTACACAATTCCGTTGGCCGAAATAATATTTTATTAAAAGTTAATATTGTGACGTCATGAATTGGGTATGTCCGTGTTAGTATTTATGGACTATTTTAACATGAACCATCGAACAGTGAAAATTGCTGTTTTAAACGATACATTTCGAAACCGACAAGCTTTAGTACATTTTGACGTAAAAGGCCATTAAAACACGAGTATAATATATACGACTTTTTCGCACAGTTTTTTTTTTTAACTTGTTTACGTTTTAATTTTTTTTTTCAACTTTTTGTCAAATTTAACATTGTGGTTTTGTATTACGAATAGATTATCAAATAAATATTAAACTATGTAATACTAATTTTGCATATCTACTCGAGTATGATATAAAGGAAGTGTTTCAATTTCGAAAATTGCCAGTTTTAACCATTTTATAATACAATTCAATCACTTTCTATATAATATCTATATTTACGTACTTAATATTTTTAATACAATAGTCATAGTAAAATAAAAGTTTTAATTTAGTTATAATTAAGATATACTTATATAAAAAATACACTATGAATAATCAAATTTAATATTCAGCGAATAACCTTGTTCGAAAATAAAATACATTTAACATAGAAAATATTTACGAGTGCACACTCTTAAGTAAATAGAATTTAATATGTGAAGTATCATAAATTATTTTAAAACGCGAAATCCGGATTGAAGGAAAATACCTTGGAAATTACAGATTTTATGATCTAATAACATTTGGCAACGTTCCCATACGATATGGAGTTACGTTGTGCTATCCCAGTTTGGCTGGAAACAGAATCTGTTAATGCACTAATACATATTAAGTTACATAAATTTTTAAGCCGCAACAGTGGTGTTTCGTCTTCAAATTCGGGACATTTGGAATCAGACGCGGATATATAAAAAGGCTATGAGAGGTCCCATTGTCCATTATAATCGTGCACAAATATAATTTAAATAAAAATTTAAGATAAAAAAAAAATAAAAAAGCTCTCAGCAGTAAAATTCGTAATAAGAAATATAATAAATGACTAAGAATTATAATATATAAAATATGCTAAATGTATTTCTTATTTTCAATCAAAGTAAGTAATAAGAAATAGTACAGTTGCGTAGAAAAAACATTTGAACATATTGTACACCAATTCACGTTCGCGTTCTACAACAGAAACAACGGACCCATTATTATTTGTTATATTCCAGCTCCATATACATTAATTTATTCAAACCTAACAAAACCTAAATCTAAACCATAAACTCCACTACCAAACGACACCAAATAAATAAACCTTTATATTCCAGAAAGCATATTTTGCCATTGCCACAATTATTATTGGGCGTAACAATGCGGTACGCTTGCATAAGCTATTTCTATTCCTGGACGGATTCAGATCGGAACATGATTTGGAAGGTTTCCTCCACGTGGGCAACGACTACGCAGTATTCCTCAGAAAACCCAGTCCACACGCCAAGTTCCTGATCTACGAACTTTATGAGGCGAATAACGTAAACTCTAACAGCAATAAGCCAAGATTACTCGCAATATCAAAAGTACCTGTTACGTACATAAAAGATCAACTCAAGACTTTCAGGAGGGAGTTATATAAGGCGAAGTATGTTGATGATAATATCGTGCCTGGCACTCAAGTGAAAACGTTAAGAGAATGGCAGATAGATAGGGCGTTGAACTCGCAAAAGAAAGGAGTGGGTGCAGAGAAACCTGTGCTAAGGGCTCTTGTTGTATGATGTTTGCAGATTAATTAATATGTGATGTATTTGCTTAGCCTTCATTTTGTTTTTATTGATTAAATTAATACTTGTGATAAATAGTGTTTGTTAATAAGAACTTTAGTTTGGTAGTAGTTTGTGTGCACGGCTGTACCTTTAATGCGTTAGAAAAGTCTTTATGTAATGGCGTTTTCGAAGTATAATCTACATAATGCTTCATGGATCATTGCTGAAGGAAAATATTTACTTTTGGTTACGGTAAATAATTCAATGTCAGTACTGAAAAAACTCCCCAGATTAGTCTTAAATACTTACAACTACCTGCCCACTCTGGCTTTTCAGGATTGTACTAACTTATCTGGACTTACTTAGTTAAAAATCTCATATTAAACAAAAAAAACATATGCTACAAATGTTTTTTTATGTTTATTCCCTCCGTCATTTCTAAGCCGATTTTAAACATTTTTTATTCGAAGGAGCTCCAGATTAGTTACATAGAATTTTTAAAATCGGTAGTGTGGTTTTGAATCAAAATAACTGGAATTAGTATTTCATCAAAGCAGACGAAATTGCGTATGTTGCTTTTGAAGTTAGTTTTTTGAAGTTTGATTTTTAGCACGAATTTTTTACTATTCCATACAATTTAGTTATCACGTTTTTAGGGTTCCGTACCTTAAAAGGAAAAACGGAACCCTTATAGGATCACTTTGTTGTCCGTCTGTCTGTCTGTCTGTCTGTCTGTCGGGATGTCAACCCTTTTTTCTCAGAAATGCATAGACGTATCATGTTGAAATTAATATCATATACTCAAGTCTACGATGACATGCGGACGTGAAAATATTAAAGTTCTAAGTCAACGCAATCAAAAGATAATGGAAAATATGTCGTATATTTTGACCATTTTAGCGTTTTCGCAAGGGAATCAAAACCTATAGGGTACTTCCCATTAACCTAGCACGATGAAATTTGGCAAGAAGTAAGATCTTATAGTATAAATACAGGAAAAAATCTGAAAACTGTAAATTTTTGTATGTATGTTTGTCTGTTTGTAAGTTTGTCTTTTAACCTTTTTCTCAGAAACGCGTGAAGGTAACAAATTTTTATCAACGTCAAGTACTCAGAGTTGTAATTACTAAGACCTGTGAAAAAATCAAACTTCTAAGTTAACGCAATCAAAAGATACGGTCATTTATATCACATATTTTAAGTATGATAGCGTTTTTAACGTTTTCGCAAGGGAATCAAAACCTATAGGGTACTTCCCATTGACCAAGCATTATGAAATTTGGAGCAAGGTCCTTTAGTATACATAAAGGAAAAAATCCGAAAACTGTAAATTTCTGTTCGTGTGTCTGTCAGTCTATACGTCTGTCTTTCAACCTTTTTCTCAGGAACGCGTAAATGTATCAAGTTGTAAATTGATCAAGCGGAAAATATATTAATCTTAGAATTAAAATTATATGTACTTGTAACAAATTAACATAGAAGTTGACCATGGTCAAAAAAACAATTTTACAAACACTGAGAAGAATTTTTTATTTTAATTATTATTTAAACGCGCTAAAAATTATAAAATAAACTTTTCATTTAAAAGTTTTATCGTCGACTTATATCGTCATTACGTAATTAACATTCAATATAAGAGCTTCACGCGATTTGATTTAAGTACTCGTATTGACTTAGTACGAAAATTTTAAAATTAAATTCAAACAGATCGAGTTATTTAATTTACTTATTTATCTACACATATAAGTCTTCTGGTTATTAGTAATATAATTAGTTATTTATAAATAAACAATTAGTTTTGTTCGAATTAACTACTACTAACTAATTATTTTCGTCTTGGCAACACTAATATATATTTCGATATTTTGATTGATAATGTAAATCTAAATATTTTACGAACGTAGTGCAGGGGTAGTGGAGTGTAGTAGAATATAAATAAAAATAAAACGAGAATAAAATATAATATAATTATGTTGTTAATGTCAAAGTCAACAAGTTAGTTCATTGAAATTGTCAAGAGATGGCGCTAGGTGTATCCTGAATCGCGCTATAACTTTGCTTTTTTGAAAGCATAAGGTGTATTAGTACTTAAATTAAAATTTTGTGTTTCCATAGATTGCATCCATGATCGTGTTTTAAATTAAAGTGCTCCTAAGTAGTTTCAAAATAGTTTTTGGGACGTGATCCATATTTACATAATATTTGATTATATTTAAGCGACTTCTAAAAAGGAGTGTTTTCAATTCGACCTTGTATTTAATTTTTTTTTATGTTTGTTCGCCGATTACGCCGCCATTTTGGTACCGATTTTCAAATTTTTTTTTTTTGTTTGAAAAAGTATACTTCCAAGGTGGTCCCATTGTCTTCAGGTCAGGATCAGATGATGGGATCCTGAAGAAATTGAGGGAACTCCTCAAATATTATAGGCAAGCGTATACCGATTTAGGTATTTTTGATAGTAACTTATGTTGGAACTGATGATGAAGACCACAAATGGCGTAGATGGGTTAGTCTTATATAGATTTCTATAAGTTTGTACGGAACCCTCGGTGCGCGAGTCCTACTCGCACTTGACCAGTTTTTTTTTTTTAATTCAAATCCTGTCCTGACAATTACAGCCACACGAAAAAGTATCTGAATAGACGCAGATGTTCGGAAGTAATCCGCTAACATACACTCGGTTATTGATTTTTATTGATATAACTGTTTTTATATGTTTAGTATTATTTGGTTTATTTTTTTTTGTCTAGATTGTACTACCCTTCATGTAAATATATTAGAACCCCAGTCATAAAGGTTGCCTGGAGATTGCTATAAGTGTTAAGACCGCCTTTGCACGCTTTTCTGTTATCATTTGTGACAGTATTTAATTTCTCTTTTTTATGTGTGTAATAAAGTTGAATAAATAAATAAACTGCATTAATAAACATTATATTCAAACATAAATAATTAAGTTAAGAAGAACGAATCTATTAATTAAACGTAATTACATACTCCCGGATTTCGAATAATTATGATATCGAGTTAAAAGAATTCCTACAAGTTTGAAAACGATAACATCAAAGGTAATAAATCAAATTTCATTCGAACGTTTTCTCGGAAGATTCTGACAAGACGCCACTTAAAACGCGTGAGGCTGGAAGGAGTAATTTTACTGTAATTTCACTTAATTGGGAGTTTAACTGACGAAGTTTAATGACTGGTAATGGACGTACTTGCGGAATGAAATTTTCACGGCTTCATCCACTTAACTGGCATCTGGTATTTTAACCGCCTTCCTAAAAAGGAGGAGTTTTTAAATTCTTTAAAGACTTTTATGTATGTTCACTGATTAGAGACTTAAAAGGGACCAGAAGCCAAATCTTCAAGAAAATCATAAGTGTCTATTATATATTAAGAAATCATTTTGTAAGTGTGGTTGATTTTTGTACTTTTTACGAAAATATACGTTTTGATGTCACAAGAAAATCTGATGTGCAATTTTTTTTGGTGACCTGTATATATTCAAAATTTAATATAAGTTTTCATGTGACAAAAAAAAATATACAAATTTGTTGACCAGTGTTATTTGCATCTGTTCAAATGTTACAATTAATTCATAGTAGGGAGCGTGAGTGTCTTATCAACCAAATAGAAAAGATAAGTTTTAGACGCTCGACCAGCGTCTTTATCTATGAATATTAACGCGAGCAAAGCTACGAGCAAAAGCTAGTCTTATATAATTTATACTTAAATGTGTTACAATATGAATAGGAATGAAAAAGTCCCCTATATGAACCTCTTTAAAGCGAATACTCATATAATATTCAGTAAGTAGGATCTGCTCTCAACTTCATTCTCGTTCATGGATGTTAGATATGCAGGTATAGTTTTTCGACTATCCCGCGGGAATTTTTCATTTTTCGGAATGAATTGTATCGTTCGCATTGAAATAAAAACTACCAATTTTAAAGGAAAATGTTTTAAAGTATATTTAACAGTAAAATTTATACAAAAATCAATGAGGCATCAAACATTTAAATTTAAATTAAATGCCCTCAAGAGATGTTAAATAATAATATAAAATTGAAAATTTAAAATAAGGACCTCGACAGTGAATTCATTAAGATCATTTTAAAAAGTCCTAACACATTACATCAGCTGTAAGTTGGTGATTTGTGTATTCTTCTGCTTCAAGTGCTAATTGGATGCTGATAAACAATAATGTGTCAACCCACATGTATTTTGATACTACGTCACCTATTTAACATTATTTAAAAAATTAAGTCATCTAAACTAAATAAGTATAGAAAAAAGTTTCTTAACTCAATGTTTCGAATTTCAGGTGCGTTCCATATTTTGCAATTTATAAAATAATTTCATATATATAATGATGTTAATCTTATTATTGAAATAAAGACAAAACTGCGTTTCTCTGAAAATTAAAGATTTATTTTACGACATTTATTTACAGTTAACATAAAACTAATTACAATATATTTAACAAAATATTATTATCTTACCTGAAAATTAAAGAAACAACATTTAAAGCCTCTATTTCAGGTCTATTTTATATCTTAAGAAAATTCTAATAATTATAAATTTAAATATTTTTAAATGACAAAAGTCAACAATAAAAAGTAATAAGAGAAATTGACATAAATAACTAAAAAGGTTTTCTTTACATCTCCCCCCCTCAAAGAGAACAATTACGAGTAACAAAGTGGGTAATTGTTCACTTCCTAACAAACGCAGGAGACAGTTTTGTAATGTGGTAGAAGTTTGACTCCGCTTTCTTGTGTCCGGTGTCGACTTCGTAAACTGAATTTGAAATCTTCTTCACAATTTTGTATGGACCAATCCTCAATTCATCCATTTTTTTTCTATTTAGTCGACTTCCGTTTTCCACATAGACTCTGTCTCCCACTTCCAATTTATATTCTTTCCGATGCAAGTCGAATATTTTCTTATTATAATTGTGAGATTTCATTGTATTTTCCAGAGCTATTTTTCTATCTCTTTTCAGATCTTCTTCTGTACACCTTGATTGCAATTCAAGTGGTAAAATATTCACATTTTCGCCTTCCAAAAGGTATTTTGGAGCAAACTTCGTGACTGTGTGCTCTGTTTCATTGTATTTGTCTACACATTTCTGTGCAATGGTAGTCCATGCTGTTTTTATATTACCTTCATTTATCTTACATCTTATCTTATTGACTAAAGTTTGATTTAGTCTTTCATTGAGCCCATTTGAAAATGGTGCATCCACAGCAGTAAAAATTAAATGTATGCTTTCTTTATTTAGGAATTCTTTAACTTCTTTAGAGTTTATGCCAGGGTATTGGTCAGTTAATATCATATCAATATTGTAGCTTCCTGTCACCTTTTTTATTAGTTTAATAAAATCATTGGAGCTTTGATTTTTTGACGTGGATATATAAGCGTATCTCGTAAAGTGATCAACCAGAAGATGTAAATATTTCTTTGTTGACCGGGATCCTCCAAAGCCTCCAATGGTATCAATTGATACAATCTCAAATGGACGTGTTGCCGGACCTAAATGTGACATTAAACCATATTTTGACCTTCTCCTTGATTTATTTTTTATACAAGTTTCACATGCATCACAGATTGTTTTAATATTCGCGATGATGTTATCTGCTGTGTAGAAAGGTGTAATTTTATTTGCCATTTGGGTTCTTCCGATATGGCAGTAAGTATCGTGGACATCTTTTATTAGATTTTTGCTAAGTTCTTCTGAAAGTATTATTTTTTTACCTCTTTTATTTTTTTTGTAGTAAATCCCATTTTCTAAAATAAAATTTCGATTCTGTACATCCAAATTTCTACCTTGGTCATTTTTTATATCTTTTATGTTTATTAAATTTACTACTTTGAGAAAATCATCCATGTTATCATAAGATTCTAGAACTGGATTTCGACTTAAACAATCCGCTTCTTGATTTGATTTTCCTGGGTTATACTTTATTTTGAAATTATATTGTGACAAATAATACATCAAATCACCTAATTCTTCATCAGTTCTTGCCTTGATGTTCATATTTTCCAATGGTTTATGATCTGTATGTACTGTAAATTCTCTTCCTATAAGCCAGTGTTGCCAATATTTCACAGCTTCTTTTATTGCCAAACATTCCAAATATATCGCCTTCTTTTTTTTTGAGTTTCAGTTAATTTTTTAGAAAAATAAGCAACTGGTTTATTTTCTTCGTTTTTATCTTTTTGTTTCAATACCGCCCCTACTCCCTTAATACTAGCATCTGTATAAATATTTATTGGTAGTTCAGGGTCAAAGATCTTTAGAATTGGTTCTGAACACAGCAATGCCTTTATTTTATCAAATGATTCCTGACATTCCGCCGACCATATGAATTTCACATCTTTTCGTAATAAATTATGTAACGGGTCCAGGATAATTGCACTGTGTGGTACAAATTTATGATGAAAATTTATTTTACCTAAAAATTGACGAATATTCTTTCTTGTTTCTGGAACAGGAAAGTTTTTGACAGCAGTTAAATAATCTTTCAGAGGTCTAATTGAATTATTTTCTATTATGTGACCTAAATATTTGGCGTATTTTTTTGCAAACGTACATTTCGTAAATTTAAGTCTAAAGCCTTCTATAAGTATTGCCTCTAGTAGTTTTGAAATATGTAGCAAATGTTCTTCAAAATTTTTAGAAAAGATTAAGATGTCGTCTATAAAATTAACTGCAAAATTAGAAAGTCCGTATTTTCTTATAATATTTCCCAATATTCGCTGGAAAATAGCTGGAGCGGTCTTTAATCCAAATGGAAGACACGTCCATTGGAAATGGCCCTCTTGTGTAACAAATGCAGTTTTGTATTTATCTTGAATTTTTAAAGGAATTGACCAAAATGCTGAATTTATGTCGAAAGTAGAAAAATACTCACAGTTAACAGTTTTTATCATTAAATCCTCAATTAATGGAAAGGGTTGTGACTGAGGCACAACAATTTTGTTCAATTCTCTGAAATCTATACATAACCTTGTTTTCTTTTCATCTTCTTTTTTATATGCCAGAGTTACCGGAGCGGCAAATGGGCTATAAGATTCTTCAATCAAATTCTTCTCTAATAGTTTTGATACTTGATTTTCTATTTCTCTTCTGTCTTCAGCTGTACATCTATATGGACGTTTGTAACAGTATTTATCAACCATCAAATCAATATGAGCTTCATAGTTTCGTACAGTACCGATGTCATATTTATCCTTAGCAAAGACAGATTTAAATTTTTCAACCAATTTATCAATTTCTGATTGTTGGTATAAATCGAGATGATTTACAAACATTTCAAATCCACTTGAGTTAATATGTTCATTGAAATTTACTTCACATTTATCTATGTGCTCGTCTTCTTCTTTTAATACCTCAGAGTATGGAGAAAGTTCTTTTTTATTCATGTCACCTAGTGCATCAGGAATTTTGACATTTATTAAAGTTGAATCATGATTTTTTTCGTAGCTTTTGTTTTCCGTATTCTTTTCATTAAAAGTTAAAGTCTTTTCTTTTGGATTGATACATTGCATTATTTTTAATTCTTCATTTGCATTAATTTGAATTTTTTTATACAATCCAAACCAATAAGAAAGTCGTAATTGAAATTTTCATTATCTACTACAAAAATATCCATCATTCTATCAATATCATAGATTTTTATTTTTAGTGTTATCATACCTTTTGTTTTCTTTTCACCATTAATAGTTTTCAAGTTTACTATTTGTATATCTCTAGCACTTTTTTTTGGCTGTATCTTTAATAATTTGGCATTTATTAATGACACATTAGAGCCCGAATCATAAATTCCGGTAACGTTTAAAATATCATTTAATAATAACTTTACTTTTATTAATGGTGGCACTTCTAGTTTTTTGGATTCTCTTCATTGAGTTCAACTTCTAATTCTGAGTTATTCACAGACTTTAAAATAGATTTTTGATTTTTCACTTTAAACCAGCAATTTTCCTCAGGGTGGTATCGTTTTCCTTTTTTCTCGCTTAAACAGATTTGGCATGGTTTTTTTTCTTCATTTTTTTTAGTTTTAGAATCAGAATATACAATACCTTTTTTATCATGTTTATTATTCCTGACAAGATGTTCTAATTTACCTAATTCATTATAGAGATCTTCTGTTCCTTGCAAAGTTTCTCTGTCGATTTTATCTGCCACATAATTAGGTAAACCAAATGCGACGAGATCTATAAGTGTCCCAGTGTCAATTGATCTCCTTACCTCCAGTAACAATTTTTCTTTTTTTATAGCATACTCCAGTAAAGAGCTCGCTTGATATTTAAATGCCAATGCATATCTTATGGGTGACCATCCTTTGTTTGCAAATGTTTCACAAAAATTTTTCTCCCACTTGCTCCATTCTGACTCTACTGAAAGTTTCATTATCATGCAGCTGTACCAATCTAGACTAGAATATTCCATAAAAAATTTTAAAATTTCAATTTTCTGTTTATCTTCTATAATTAGGAAACGTTCACACTCTTTATTAAAATCTTTTATCCACTGATATGCATTTGAGTTTTTGCCAGTAAATTTTCAATCACAAAATCCTTTGCAGTCTTCCCTAAATTTTGAATTTCAGATTTTGTTTGTTTATCTCCAATAAATTTCTCTAATAGTTTTTCTAACGCGTAATTAGTGTCATTCCGTATAGATTCAGAATGATTTGCTTCCTCTAAAATTTCTTCTAAGTAAATATCATTAAACTGTAAGTTTTGTTCTTTATCTAAATATATTTTTGACATATCATTTGTCAATGTTATCCAAATTTTCCTTGTTTGATGTCTTTTATTTAATGATCTTTTTACCTTAGCATAGTTTGATGTATTTAAAATTGTTTGGTGTAGATTTGCAGGTTGACAATCGTCTGGTATTCTAAAAACCTGTCCTTCAACTGTAGCTATTGAAGTTACGCAAATAATATTTGATTTTCCATCTGCCGTTGGTTTCACGGCAAAATCAAATCTTAATTTTTCCATCTTTCGTGAAATAATTGCCGAAAATGTTGTTTTATAATGATGTTAATCTTATTATTGAAATAAAGACAAAACTGCGTTTCTCTGAAAATTAAAGATTTATTTTACGACATTTATTTACAGTTAACATAAAACTAATTACAATATATTTAACAAAATATTATTATCTTACCTGAAAAATTAAGAAACAACATTTAAAGCCTCTATTTCAGGTCTATTTTATATCTTAAGAAAATTCTAATAATTATAAATTTAAATATTTTTAAATGACAAAAGTCAACAATAAAAAGTAATAAGAGAAATTGACATAAATAACTAAAAAGGTTTTCTTTACATATATTTAAAAACTTATTATTAGATAAAATATTAAGCAAATCTATCTGCTTTTAATTCAATATACATTTTAAAATGGAATAGAAAACGAAGTCCATGTGGCTTGACACAGTATTGCTTATCAGCGTCCAATTAAGATTTACTCTATTTTTATATGTAAATTTTTTTAGCCCTATTTTTGTCATATATGCGTACAATTTTTAAAGAAATTTCTTTCATACATACCTTTGACGTCATTACGATGTGTTACCGCTATCGCACTGCAATACATATTTTTACAGTTGATATGATTTGTGTTAGTATATAAAAACTTAAAAAAAAACCGACTTTTAAAACAAAAGAAGTAACTACAAACTAAAAATCCAAAAATAAATACTTTCTACATTCTGAAATCGGTGCGGTAAGTAACACGTAAAAAGATTTTACTTGGCGACAAAACTTTTTATCATAATTTATTATACGTTATATCAAAATAGAAAAGAAAAGGTGCATATACTCTTATACTTCTTCAAACTTTTATATTATTAACCGATTTCGAAAAGGGAGGAAATTCTATGTTCGGCTGCGTGTTTGTTCGTCGATTTTTTCGCCGCTTGTGGCCCGATTATCAATTTTTTTGTTTAAAAGGGTATACTTCCAGTTTGATCCCATTGTCATGAAGTCAGGATCTGATGTTAGGATCTCGGAGAAATCGAGGGACTTCAAAATGTGGTAGAAAATATTTATTTTTTTTACTTTTTAGTTTACTTGTTTCGGTGTCGAAGTCAGTTTGTTTTTTCAAAAACGTTTTATTAGACGCCATTTTCTCAAAATATAGTCCGTGTGGCTCGACGTAGTATTGCTTATCAGCATCCAAATGTTCTTAAGTGACGTGATGGAAAGGGAAACATTATCGTCCAGACCGTGTAGGAAATCTGATATTACTCGAAGTAACACTTTGGTGCGGATAATGTTACGGAAGCTGTTTGCGAACTTCGAAATAACCTTGATCGTCACAAAGCTTACATTTGATCTCATGTGAAAATACGTATCTAATTTACTTAACATTACTATATATTTGTTTGGGATTCTTGTTGATAGTTTTAAAATGAGAATATACAATTCTTGCGCGTATAACATATATTTTTTCACGTTACAAAAAATGTATTTTAATAACCGTCGGTAGCGTGAGGACGATTGGAGGGCGAGGCCTCTTTCAACCGCCTCTTTCCAGCTGCGTTCCGTTCTACGCCTTGACATGCCCCCGGCCTTGGAAGCTCCAACTTCCAAGAGTTTCCGTTGTCCGCTGCATCCAGAGGTAGCGGGCAAATTTTAGAGAAGGCGCGCCGTGTAATCGCGCCGGATGCGACTCTAATGGCAGCCACTCTAGAAACTCCATCCTTCCCAGGGAACGTAGATACGATCCGGCCCATGCTCCACTTTAACGGAGGGATGTTGTCATCTTTGATAAGGACAAGAGTGCCTTCCTTCAATGAATCTCCACTCTTCATCCACTTTGTCC
Source organism: Hypolimnas misippus (assembly GCA_037950945.1). Classification (NCBI taxonomy): domain Eukaryota; kingdom Metazoa; phylum Arthropoda; class Insecta; order Lepidoptera; family Nymphalidae; genus Hypolimnas; species Hypolimnas misippus. The sequence continues at coordinate 4,682,040 of JBBEEQ010000029.1, read as the reverse complement.
TCACTTGTAGCTCCGAAACGTACTCTTTTGACCAGCGGGTCCAAAAGTGCTGTCGGACTTGCTCAACTCGTTGGTACCGCGTGAGTCGCTGAAGCGCAGCTTGCTCATAGTCTTCACTAGCAGGCGACGTCAGTGGACGACCAACCAAGAAGTGGGCAGGAGTGAGTGGGGAAAAATCATTCGGATCCGATGACATAGGAGAAATAGGACGGGAGTTCAGGACTGCTTCTACCTGTGTTAAGACTGTACTAAACTCTTCAAAAGTAAAATGAGCGTTGCCTAGCACCCTTTTAAGGTGATGCTTACATGACTTCACCCCCGCTTCCCATAGACCACCAAAATGAGGGGAATAGGGGGGAATGAAACTAAATTTAATATTATTGTTAATAGCATAATCTCTAATATTATCTGCGCAATTATTTAAAAATTTTGAAAATTCTGTCATTAAGCCAGTGAAGTTTCTTCCATTGTCCGAGAATACTTCTGCTGGTTTACCTCGACGAGAGATGAATCGCTTGAGCGCAAGCAAATATGCATCAGTAGACAAATCACCCACTAATTCGAGATGGATAGCTCGAGTTGTGAAACAAATAAATAAACTAACATAGGCTTTTGTTAATTTTGCACCTCTGCCCTTTCGATTTAGTATGAGCACCGGCCCAAAATAATCAACACCACTGATTGCGAATGGAAAACTTATAGCTAGTCGCTTAGTTGGTAAGTTGCCCATCAGTGGACATAGAGTCTTGCCCCGAAACCGCGTGCAAACAACACACTCGTGCACTACCTTCTTGGCAAGATTCCTGCCGCTGACTGGCCACCACGTTTCCCGAACGGTAAATAATAACAACTGTGGTGCTGCGTGTAACAGTTTTATGTGTTTATGGCGAAATAACAGGTAAGTAAAATGATGTTTAGATGAAAGTAGAATAGGATATTTTTTATTATAATCGAATTGAAAAGCGTTAGACAATCTTCCCCCTACTCTTAATAATTTATTTTCATCCATAAATATATTTAAATTTTTTAAATTACTTTTAGTTTTTGCAATAGCTTTATTCATTGTATAATACTCCGGAAACGATTCGCGCTGCGACAACAAAGCAAGCGCACTAACAGCGTCTCGCAGCTCATCCACACTCAATGCACCCGTTCGTTTTGTGTTTGTCTTACGCGTGTTATATAAAAATCTTTTAATATAAGCCATGGTGCGTTGGATGCGGTTGAACCGCGAGAGCCTGGAAAATGGAAATAAATTATTACAATCACCAGAGGTGTTACTTTGTATACTAAAACATTTAACTTCCGGTAGATTGTCTGCGTTTGTCATGGTCGTATGTTCCTGAGCTGGACGTGACGTAAAATTAGGATCGTGAAGAAAACTTGGGCCTTCCCACCACAACTCCAGGTCCTTTAATGTCGATAAATCGGTACCTCGTGACACTAAATCAGCTGGATTATCGTGTGTTGCGACGTGCCTCCATACAAAGTCACGCGTCAGTTCCTGTACTTCGACTACCCGGTTCTGTACATATGTTTTTAATTGATAAGGTGCCATACGTAACCACCCTAAAACGATAGTTGAATCGCTCCAGAGCATGACGTCATCGAACTGACAACGGAGCGATTCAATTATCTTCACAGCAAGCCTAGCTCCCGTTAAACTACTACTACGGCGCTACTTTGCCCTTAGCGCATAACAACTTTATTGTAACACCTTCTTGCGTAAAGGTACGTACGTATGCACATGCTCCGTAAGCTACTTGAGAGGCATCGGTAAAAATGTGTAGTTCTGAACGAATGTAAGACGTAGCAAATGTATGGCGCGGTATACGTATGTTACAAAGCTCATTGAGACTATTTAAAAACTTATTAAATTCATATGACACATCGTGAGGTAACTCTGTGTCCCAATCAATCTTTAACAACCACAATTTTTGTAATAGAATTTTAACAGATATTATAGTCGCGCTTAATAAGCCTAAGGGATCAAAAATTTGAGATATAATCGATAATATAACACGTTTCGTTATCTTATTAGGGTGAACATCAATTTTAGTTTGATAATTAAGCTGATCAGAGTGACTAAGCCAACTCAATCCAAGTGTTTTTGACTGTGATTGTTCACCTAATGAAAGATTTTTAAACACTTGTGTTTCCGATTGTACATTATCCCGTTCAAAATTAAATAACCATTTACGAAGAGGAAAGCAACCCGAAGCTAAAACTTTAGTAGTTTTTTCGCATAATTCTAATAATTCATGCTTATTATTGCTCCCCGTAATCATATCATCAACATAAAAATCCTGTGTTAGTATTCGTTTAACGTCAAAGTCATTGCACTCGATAGCTAATTGTCGCAAACATCTCACGCTTAGAAAAGGCGCCGACGCAGTCCCGTAGGTCACCGTATTTAATCTATAGATCTCGATGGGTGCATCTGGATTGCTTCGCCATAATATAAGCTGGAGGTCACGTTGATCTTCCACGACTAACACCTGCCTATACATCTTCTCGATGTCGGCACAGGCTATATAAGTATTTTCGCGAAATCTCAATAGAATAGAAAATAAATCGCCTTGAATGGCTGGCCCGACCATCTGCAAATCATTTAAAGATTTATTAGTTGATGATTTCGCGCTCGCGTCGAACACAACCCGCAATTTTGTAGTTGTACTGTTTTCATTAAACACACAAAAATGCGGCATGAAATAATGTATATTATTATAAGTGTAAACACGACTCATGTGACCCAATTTAATGTATTCATCTATAAATTGTTTATATAATTGTTTACAAGTCGGTGAAAGAGAAAATCTTTTCTCGAGAGAAACAAAACGTTTATACGCTTGTGTGTATGATTCACCTAGCATAGCTGGCGAATCTTGAAAAGGTATCGAAACAATAAACCGACCTTCGTTATCGCGTTTAGTATTTTTTATAAAATGATTCTCACAATTTTGTTCAATATCAGACAACGTGCGACATCTATCGGGAATTTCTTCAATCTCCCAGAACTTTCGTAATTGCGAGTCTATATTTTGTGAAAAATTACAACAAACAGTGTTGTTAGAACACGCGAATGTACTTATCGGTCCTGAAACTACCCAACCTAGTTTAGTATTTTGTAGGTAAGGGCCGCACTCGAGACGTATTTTTCCGTCACATAATAATTCCCAAAAGTGATCAGCACCTATCAAAATATCAATCGGATTACTTTCTAGGTACGAGGGATCCGCTAGCGTAATATTATTAGGAATTATTATTTTATTTATGTTTATAGGTATAGACGGCATACTAGCGACTATTTTTGGCAATACGTAACATTGTAAACAAGTTGTATATTCTCCGTCTAAGGATCGAATATTAATTTTACAGGATTGGAAACTTTGCGTGATAGAATTACCAATTCCTTGTATTTTTTGAATGGACTGTACTACTGGCACGTTAATTTGATCACATAGTGATTTTCGAATAAAACAGCATTGGCTGCCACTATCTAGTAGTGCGCGGCAAGTAATTGCATTCCCTAATTCATCTAAAATATTGATTAACGCGGTTGAAAGCAAAACAGGGCTAGTAAGCGACGACTGCGCGGCTTGTACGTCTACATTACCTATTACCTGTGATGAATAGGATTGCATTTGTGTGCGTTGAACTAATAGAGGAGGATCACTACTACACTCGCCTTGCTCGTGCGCCGGCAGCAGCGACCTCCGTCCCTCAGTGGGGCTGCGACTGTGCTCGCGATGAATGATCGTGTTGTGCTTAGCGTTGCACTTCCTACACGGTCCAAACTTACAAGTCTCTGCGCTATGTGCGGGACGCAAACAGTTTTTACATAGTTTGTTATTAGTTATGAAATTAATCTTATCATCTATAGTTAAATCTAGGAATTTTTGACACGAATATAAGTAGTGATCGACTTTACAATAAGGGCATTGTTTTTTATTAAATTTATCGTGTTTTGACGTAGTTAAATTGCAATGAATTTTAGAAATATTATGTGAAGTTTTAGTGTTAATTTTAGACTCGTAACTGTGTTTTGTATGTGAAGCTTGTAATGTTTCAAGCATATCCGCCCTTGATTTTAAAAATTGTAACAAATCATCTACTTCTATTCGTGTTTTAGACTTCTGAGCTTCTTTGTTTTTGTGTTCTTGTAATAAAATATCACTCCTATACTGCTCCCATTCGCGTTCAGTGGAGCTGTCAAGTTTAGTAACAATTAAGTAAATAACTATGGAATTCCAATGCTCAGTGGGCTCGCCTAATAATTTTAATGATCTTAGATTTTTAAGTACAGTATCAATTAATTTACGTAATAATATAGGTGACTCATATGTTAGATGCTTAAGATTAACCAAAGCTTTAATGTGATTATGAATAAGAAGCCTACTGTTATTATACCTATTCATAAGCAATTCCCAGGCGGTATAGTAATTATCAGAGGTAAATTCAAGGGAGTCTATAACTAATGAAGCCGTACCTTTTAAAGATGACTTGAGATAGTGAAACTTTTGAATATTACTTATGTCTTTAGAGGTATGAACTAGTGAGATATACGTATTCTTGAATTCTATCCACTGATCATAGCTACCATCGAAAGTTGGCAAATTAATTGTAGGCAATTTAACTGACTGATGCACACTCAAACTGTCTTCACTGTTTTGTATATTAGGTGAAGCACAATCTATGTCTAAAATGCAATTTGCCTGCGCTAATATACCATAGTACTTACTTTCAAACGATTCCCTCTCGTCAAGTTGCTCATCACTTTGAGAATCAGGAAGAACCTCATCTAGCTTATTTTGCACTTGATTAAAATCTGAAAATATATTAATTGCACCTTTAATTCTTAAATTTAATTCCATTCTTTTATTGCGGTCTAAAACCTGATCCTTGTACGAATTAACATAGGCAGATAACTTGGTAAGGCGGCCTTTCAGGAATCCTCTTTGTTTGGTCAACTCCTTGATTAACTGCGTCGTTGGATCTCCAAGTGGTGATACCGGTAGTGGTACTGTAAGTTCTGGTTTCGACATTTTGAGGTCCGACTCGAAGCACCAATGTTTGGGATTCTTGTTGATAGTTTTAAAATGAGAATATACAATTCTTGCGCGTATAACATATATTTTTTCACGTTACAAAAAATGTATTTTAATAACCGTCGGTAGCGTGAGGACGATTGGAGGGCGAGGCCTCTTTCAACCGCCTCTTTCCAGCTGCGTTCCGTTCTACGCCTTGACAATATTATATTTGGATGCTGATAAGCAATAATGTGTCAACCCACAAAAAGTGAAATTCGGAGATATTGATGTATTTTGACACTGCATCCCCTAATTAACATTATTTAAAATTTAATAAAGTCATATAAACTAAATAAGCACGGAAAAAAGTTTCTTAATTAATTGTTTCGAATTTCAAGGTCGTTTCATATTTTGTAATTTATACAATAATCTCATATATTTAAACAACCATAATATATTAAATATATTAACCTATAATATCTTTATCAAAAAAGAAAAGAAAATATAGATAAATACTTATTAAAACAAATGTATTAAGAATAGATTTGGCCTCAGTAGACGCCATTTTCTCAAAATAAAGTTCGTGTGGCTTGACACAGTATTGCTTATCAGCGTCCATTTATACTCCTATCTTTCAATAAATATACCTAATTCGTAATACACAAGAATACGTAATATAATTTAAAAGCGAAATAAACAACTTCTTTTACTTTGATGATATACTTATTTAAATTATTTTGATTTAAAAATCAACTGCTAAATCGATTTTGTTAAAAATTCTAGTTGACCAATCTGAAAGAATTTTCAAAAGTGGTTTAGAAATGGCGGAGTTCTGAGGTAGAAAAATATATACGCTACGAATTGAACACCTCATCTCTTTTTGAAGTCGGTTGAAAACTTAAACTGTTGATTTTGAGGTATACCACAGAATAATATAGAAATGGCATATTAAAGCCGGCACATTTACACACACACTTACATTTCGGAGGCTTTCATACGATTTATATATTATAATGTATTGTACAAGAGGCCCGTCGCGGTTTCACTTGCGCATAACCTCCTAAGACCCCTTGTACAAATTTTTGCACATAATAAAGTTTAGCTGTCAGACCCAGGTTAAAAAAAAGGTCATAGTAATAAACGCCCACGGTACAATTTTTTGTACATACTTATATACTTATATAACTTTCCGAATTTTGAAGTTACAAGGTAAAATCCCTCTGGGCCTGACAGCAAATATTTATTATGTGCAAAAATTTGCACAACGGGTCTCAAGCTGTACAAGAATTTTAAAAAGCTGGGCCTTAGGAGGTTAATACAGACTCCAAGCCCCGTTTTACCGTATTAAAAGTCAAAGTTTTCGAAATTCCGTCGTAGGGAGCACCTACGTGTTAAAAAGAACCCCCATGCAAATTTTGAAACTCCTAGCACTTGTACTTTCTGACATTTCGTGATAAATAAGTGAATGACTTTTCGCTTTTATATGTATAGATTTACGAGTATTGTATGGACGATATCGGTGACGGGAAAGTGTGTCAAAACTCATAGCTGAACGCTTACGACAGTTATTGGCATACTATTTAAATGCATGCGAGCTATGAGAATGAAATTACATGTGTATTACAGAGAGTATATGCATAAGGTCTGAGGACCAATTACGAGTTTATGCTTGTATGTATGAGTATGTGCTTGTATGTAAACGCATCTGTTTACTTGCTCATGCATCACAAAATTCCTACCAGCTTCGTGTGGTAAGCGTAGGCTTAGCATAACACTGACGCGGACAACGCATTACGTAAGCCGGAGTGGTCATAAAACATAAAATATTGCACAGAAGTTTCATATAAAAGTACATAATGCACCAGAAAAATTAGGTATACGATTTTTGTATTAATAGGCAGGTCATGTTATGTTAGTCAGCGCAACACCCGGGGGAAGCATTTACCCAGCAGTGGGAAATTTCAGATTAACAATAACAGTAAGATAATACTAATAAATCTCACTTCACGACCTCCATTAGGATCTCATGACCCGGAGGTTCCCAACCCAGACCACGATAAACATCCGTACGGCCAATACAAACGTTTGCCATAATCGGGTATTGAATCCGCGACCGTTAGCGCTTCAGTCAGTTGCTGTGACCACAGCGCCATCCTATCCGTTAATGTATTATGATACTGCATTACCTATTTTACATTATTAAAAAAATGAAGTATATACTAAGTATGTACGGAAAAAAGTTTCTTAATTAATTGTTTCGAATTTCAAGTGCGTTCCATATTTTACAATTTATACAATAATCTCAAACATTTGAAAAACTTTTTATTAGAAAATTTATTAAGCATATCAATCTGGTTTTAATTCATTAAACCTTTTATCAAAAAAAAAAAGAAAAGATGAATAAATACTTATTCAAACAAACGTATTAAAAATAGTTTTGACATCTTAAGACGTCATTTTCTCAAAATGAAGTCTGTGTGGCTTGACACAGTATTGCTTATCAGCGTACAAATGACATTATTAATGTAAAAATAAATATTCTAAAACGCCCCTCCACAGGTGCTTCAAGACCATGGTGAGTTAGAAATTCCGAAATGTCCAAATTATATATGGGGATCTTAGGGAGTGTCATCAGTCAAGTCGAGTATTTTATTTCAGTAAAAGAAGCTTCGCTTCGTCTCGTTTCTTAATTATTTCTATCCATTTTCTAAGAAAAAAAAACTCCATCGCGTTTAAGCATCAGATTTTGTGATAAATTTAGCACCCCTCTGATTTTTTTAACTACTAAAAAGACGAGCTCTATAATTAACGCCTGTCCATACAAAGGAATACGTTTTTAAAAGATGAAAATAACTTTTAAGTTGAGTTGGTTGACCTTGTTTAGAAAAACAAAATTACTTGTTTTTTTTTTATTTTTTATTAATTAATTTGATTTTTGATAAATGTGACGATTGATATATTTATATGTTATTACAATGTACAAAAAAATCAATGCTTGTTTATTTATTCGTCTCCAATTATATTTAATAAATATACGTTCATACACGATAAAAATCTGTACCGATTTTCAACTTCGCAATTGTTTTGTTGGCCAAAAGAAACTCTCGCTTGTCATCTGTTATCTGGTTGCTTAGAAACGTCGTCAAACAAAGTCAAAGTGGTGGGCAATCTTGGTGACAAAATTCATGAGCGTATAACATATATCATTGTTCGTGTCATCGCTATTATTATTATTATTCTGCCATAGCGTCCAACCGTTTGCGATGAAACTCTGTTAAGTTATTGTTTGCACTTCCGAAAAATTTATAAAAAAAGTAAAAAAAAGTAGCAGCCTGTAAATATCCCACTGCTGGGCATAGGCCTCCTCTCCTATTAAGGAGAAGGTTTAGAGCTTAATCCACCACGCTGCTCCACTGCGGATATACGTGTGTCAGAATTTCTCCCGGCACATGCAGTCTCGAGATGAATTTAAACACTAATTTAGCACTTTAAAATTAACGGTGCTAGCCAGGGTTTGAACCCACGATCATCGGTTGAGATCGATGTGTTCTAACCTCACAGAAACTTAAGGTTAAAGGTATAGTACAAGAAAGTTATAGGTATAGTACAATTAACTTATAAAAACGGTCACGCGTGTCGTAATTTCAGTCAAGAAATTAAATTTTACATGCTTTTCACACAAAATATACATAAGCCGGCTTGCTAGTAATAATATAACATCGAATTAATTCATATATACCATTCCATGCTTTCTACATCAGTAAATATTTAGTAATAAAATATAAATCCATTTTAATAATCATATCATCCCAATTGCAATATACACGTGTTTTGAAAAAAAATCTATTTATTTTGATCAAACACATCTAAATAAAATCGTATCTGGTATAAATGTAATAAGTCAAATGACCCGAAGCTTTACGCCACCTGGGCACGGCGATTACAACTGTTAGGCGTCGTTCGGTTATCGGCTGTGGTGAATTACGAGTGTGTTCTATCATGTTGTTATGGCGAACTAAATTAAAATTAATTTTATTTTTAAGCGATTTATTTTTTTTAAATAGCCGACTTCGAAAACGAAACAAGTGAACTAAAAAGTAAAAAATAAATATTTTCTACAACATTTTAAAGTCAGTGCCACGTAAAACATTAGAAGATGTGTTATTTACTAACGTAGCTTTGTCTTTGAAGTCGCTTTATTTTTTTTACTCATTCAAGTTACGAAGTAGAATGACAGTAATAAGGGACAGTTCGTGCTTTACCTAAGTTAACATAGCTTAGTGTCAACTGATTGTCACCACATACATAATATTGCTTTTTCCGATGCAGGGCTGTTTATTATTAAGGAGTTCTCCTGGTGTTGCAATATCAGCTTCACTTTACCGCATGTATTGTGAGGAGCATAGATGGCTGGACAATTATATTGAAGAAATCGAATCGCAACACGTGAAATACTTGTTATTGAGTAGTCGATTAGTGTGCCTATAATATTTGAAGAGTTCCATAGATTTCCCCAGGATCCCAGCATTTCATCCTGACCTGATAACAATAGGACCAATAACGGCTGGACCGATTTACTAAATTGTTTTTTTTTTTTGTCAAAAAGGGTCCCATATAGTTTTTTTGCTGTCGCGAGTTTCTTTTATGTCAAATACTTTTATCCAAAATACAGAAATTTCTACTTTGAATTACTCGTGTCTTGTTTTAAGATATATTCTCGTGACAAGTTTATGCGACATATTAATTTGCATACTGTCACAAAATTATCATTGTGATTTACTTCGAAGTTTATTTTTTTAGAGCATTTATTACAAATAAAAGCTTTTTATTGAAATGTTTTTTTTGTACTGCTAATTTATTTTTACGTATATTCGGCGTTTACTCGAAAACGGCTTCACCGATTTTATTAATTATTCTCTATTGGTCCCATAGAAATTCTTCTACTGATCCCATAGAAATTTCATCAAAGTAGTAGTTTATTTTTAAAAAGAAATAAGTATGTCACTCAAGAAAAGAAATTACGCATTTTACGTTTGAAGTCGGTTTCCTTTTTTATAAACATCTTGTCACATAATTATCTGCCGTTAATAAAATTATCGTCTTAGTAAAATCTTCATTAACAGATTAAGAATTTTATTTAAATAATTTTCTATCCAATACGAAGACGCCGAAAATATAACTGATAAACTCTACTTAGCTTAATTAAATCCAAAATCGCTGGCTAATTTAATACCCTCATAAAATTCGGGTCACGGAGACTTATAGCTGGTGCCACACCTCGCGAAATTCCCAATATTGTTAAAAATGGCTGGTCATTATATTCCCTTTGTTTCACGCCCCGGGATATTACTTCCGGTCATGCTATACTGAAATATTATCATTTTATCGTGCTAATAAAATTAATAGGAGAAACCTTTTCTATCGTATTAGAACTGGTAGAATTAATGACTTTTGTCTTGATAATATTTATATCAGAGGCGTTTCTTTTGGTTCTTTTTCCGCGTCCATTGGTGTATGTGTATAATGTATATTATTTTTATTTTTTAACTAACTGAGCCCGTTACTTCGTTCGCGTAGACTTGGCTTATCTCATACAAAGCAAGACCCTGTGATGCTCTTGAGAAAGAAGCGTTTACTTGCGTTTTTACTTGCGTTAATTGTTAGCGCTTTATAAAAAAATGCTGTTTCCTTTAGTTTGCCGTATGCTATTACTGCCCAGAAGCTTATCCTTATACGTGACATTATTAGATGGTGCAATAATAAGGATTTCTTATTTTTTTCAAAATCAAAAGGTCGATTCTTGGCTAGGAAAATAAAATTTCTATTATAATTCATATGCATTAAATTAGAAGCTGTTAATTTGAAATTACAAATAGACACTTCAGTTTTATTTATTTGTATAGAATTGACAGACAGTTTGGCGCAGTGATCACTGCAACTGACTGAAGTGCTAACAGTGGCGGGATCGAACCCCACTGAAGGCAAATGTCTGTATAGGCCATACGGATGTTTGCCGTGGTTGGTTGTGTTTGCGTTATGTGTTTCCGTAACCCCGACACATCCTAATGATGTACTGTTGACTGTGAAACATTTGTTGCTTGTCATTGTTGTCTTGGATAGAATACGAGTTTATTTTGCTGGTATTATGTCTTACGTTTTACTTACTATCTATACTATTTAATATGCGACAACGTTACCTAAGTTATGGTAACATGGTATAAACCATGGATTCTCAATTAGTGAGGCGTGCCCCAATTAATCTAGTAAGTAAGTATTGGTTAATCTAGTAAGAATCTAGAAGAAGAGAAGGCTTCGGTTGTAGAAAGGTATATTAAAGTTTCTTGCGGCGTTGACACTGTTAGCAATGCGACTTAAATACATTAATAAATGACACGCCTCAACACGGAATCATCAATTGGTTGATCAGATGTAGTGCTCTCGCTAAATTTATCCTGTAGTTTTTTTTTTTTTTGTTATTTGAGTACCTACTTGTCATCTCAAGCTATACACTATCGTTTATATATACTTCTAAAAATGACGAGGATTTCAATTCGTTGTGGACTTTTTATTTTATATTTTCATTTTCTTATTTCGACTCCTAGGGGAGCGTGTTCACATTGGGTGAGGCATGGTATAAATGGTTGGATACCTCTGGTATAAAAAATATTTTAATATAAACATATCACACTTATTAAGACGGTAAATGATTCAACGATGGAGCTTAGTTGTAGCCTACTATATACAGTTCGCATACATGCTGGCTCGAAGATGACACGATGAAGCAACTCTTAGAGAAAATCACCATTAAGCCCATAGTAAAATTGTACATTAGTAAAATTGCGTCTCGTACGTTGAGTCACAAGTCGGAAGCCTAACTCTTTCCTCCATTCCTTTCCTTACTGCCCAATCCCCTTCATCCTTCATTCCTTTTAAAGCTACCGATGCATTTGCGGCTCCTCAGGTGATGCAAATATCCACGGGTGGCGATTAAGAACGGGGACCTGCTCGTTTGTTCAATAATTTTATATTCAAAAATGAAAGAATTTTATTTTTTGTTTATAATTAATTCCCAAAGAGCTTGTATATATGTAATACACATCTTATATAGTAAAGTAAAAAAATAGTAAAATAGCAGTTTGTACATATCCCAGTTACGCCAAGGCCACCTCTCCTATTAAGAAGAAGGTTTTAGAGCTTAATCCACCACGCTGCTCCACAACGGATTGGCGGACATACATGTAGTAAAATTTCTCAAGCCACGTGTTGGTTTCCTCACAATGTTTTCCTTCACTGCCGAGCATGTTTTTAAATAATAGAAGAAATAAACGTCATTTCAGAAATGTTGATTTTAATTTACAGCCAACAAAAACAAAACGAAATATTACATATTATTAAACTAAAAGTAATCTGAAGAAAACAATTAATAAATAGCAATTACTTCTAATGACATTAAAACAAGTTTATTTTATAAAATTTCACTTAAAATTCTTTGTAACTTCGAGAGGGTTAAATGTTACCGTTTATTGACAACATTTAAGGGTTGAATAGATTCTGTCGGCCCGGTTAAATTGAATTTAAATGGGTCAGTGTCACGTCAAAAGACGTGTTTCATTAAACTAAGTTTGTATGGGGATCAGTGTGTTTAAATTGCTCGTGAGTGTTCTGTTATTTTTATGAACATTTTATAATGAAGCGCTAATGAGAACAATTTAAACGATTTAAAATTTTAGAGTTATACCTAATATCTTTAAATAAAATATTAGTTGTTGATTTAAAAATAAATAAACGATCGACACTCAATGACCCACATTAGCGTCTTATGATTCTGTGTCGGAAACATACATACATACAACAAACACAAACACTTGGACCACGAAAACCATCCATACGGCCTAAAACAGTTGTTTGCCATGTGCGGGGATCGAACCCGTAATCGTACTAATCACCACGTGACCACTGTGCCAACCTATCGTCGTAATTATAGATATTTTAAAATACTATGCGTTGTCAAGTTGTAAGACGTCTCAGAACTTTATCAGCGAATGTTGCCGAACACTACATGTCTTGACATCGTAACGTTTGTCGTAAGGCGGAACTTCCGCATTCTTTTCAGGTCATAATAAGGATGAAATTATATGGGTGTCCTTCAGCACCGGGCGACAACATGAAATTAAATTAAATTTTTGTTTCTTCTACCCGCCATAACCTTCTTAACCTAATGGGGGTTAAGGGTTTCTTTTTTATCATTGGAATCCGGTTTTGCTCCTTATTTTTTCTTTTTAATCGACTTTCAAAAACGGAGGAGGTTTTTAATTTGTTGGGCGCTTTTTTATGTATGGTAATGCTTATTTTGTTTTAAAGGGTGTACAGATTAATATCATTGAATTTTCATCAATATCGGTTCAGTATTTTAGTTTTAAAATCTAAATAACTGAAATAAATATGTTATTCAAAACGAAACTGCGTATTTTGTACCGGCGAATTCGATTTTTTGTTAAAGTTTTGTGTTTGTTTTTTCTATTTCCTTAGACGCTTAAGTTCAAACACGACGTACATGAATCTATAAGGAATTAAATTTACAAGAATAGACATTACTCAAAATAAATGTAGAACAACCGGTTCGGAATGTAGATTCTACCGATAAGAACCAGCAAGAAACTCGATAGTACTCTTTTCAAATGTTATTTATACATACATTTATAAATTACAAATATCTGTATATTTGTTTTTGTGATGTATGTGTTTTCGAATCCTTCAATTCAGGAACATATGATCTTACCGACAGCCGTTAAGTGTAAAGCGTTTATTTATTACTTATATTTTTTTGGCTTAGATACAGTGTTTTACAACTTAAGCGATAGGCTAGTTTAATGGAGAAAGGGTGAGTCTTGTATTATATTTAGAGCTCTTACTTTCTCTTGACGGCCCCAATTACGATCTCATCATTCTGAGTCGGCGGTCCGGACACGCACACAAACGCGCAGACAACAATAAACATTCATTTGACTAATACAGACGTTTGCTGTGAGCAGGTATCGAACCCTCGACCGTTAGCGCTTCAGTCAGTTGCAGTAACCACTGCACCAACATGACTGTCAAACATAAAAATAAGAAAAACTTGAAACAATCGTATTATTTATGTATATTAGGAATATATAATATATATAAATAGTCATTTAGTTCGTAGCATATAAGGTTAATGCCTTAAAATAACGGTATTACAAAATGCTACATTCTGACAGTTGATTTTTAATTTTTGTGCTAAAACGCCTTGTTTAACGATGAAAATATGGCAACTTTTGATAGCAATAGATTATCGTTATCAGAATCCTAGTTGTTAAACTATTTTAAATAAACAATATTTCAAATTTGAATATGAATAACGGTATGAAATCGTAGGTGTTAAATTAGTATAATATGGTCTTTAAATGTACAAAATCAATGCTTTTTAAAAGGAAAAACGGAACCCTTATAGGATCACTTTGTTGTCCGTCCGTCTGTCTGTCTGTCTGTCTGTCTGTCGGGTTGTCAATCCTTTTTTTAAATGCTTTCACAAATTACATTTAATTATCCTTTAATATTTACAATAAAAGGAGAAATTTATTACAGAATATAATATGTAAATATTATAATATTTACGTTCATTCAACAATTATAAATACCGCCTGTTTATTTTAGTTATGATGAATCGTAAAATAATTGGCTCACGTGTTTTCATACGGGACACAAAATATATCGTTTGCTTAAATAAATCGTTTATAGGAGCACTTTGTATGTAATTTGTGTTTAAAAATAACACGAACGAAATTATCCTTTTAACATATAAAATATTTTATATATGTTCGAGTTAAATTTAAGAAAAAAGATGTTAGATTTTACATTTTTCATACATCGTTAGTGGACCAATTTTCAATTTTATATTTCAATTTGGTCCTATTGTCATGGAAGTCAGAATCTGATGATGGGATCTTGGAGAAATCTAGGGAACTCTTCAATTATTATGGGTACTCCTATACCGATTTTGGTATTTTTGATAGTAACTCATGCATTTACTCACGAAAAGCTATATTTTATGAGGTGGAGCTGATGCTGCAGACCACAGATGGGCACCGGAACCACTCAATAATGAGTATTGCAATTCGATTGCTTCAATGTGATTGCCTAGCAATTTAAAACTAAAAAGTAAAAAATAAATATTTCTACCACATTTTGAAGTCGGTGCTAGTAAATAACACGTAAAAGGTTTTACTTGGCGCCGACTTCGAGTGTTTTACCACCAAATTCAAAACGTGGTAAAAAAAAAAATATTTTTTACTTTTTAGTATACTTGTTTCGGTTTCGAAGACGGTTTGTTTTTTTTTTTTTCAAAAAGTTTTTATTATTTAACGTTCATACTAATGTGACCGCGAAAGCAATTCTTTTTGTGGTTTCAAATAATGCCTACAGGATCTTTTTGGGTAGTCTGTTCCCCGCGATTTTACCAGCTTTAATTTGAGGAAAAAATATATATTTATATAATGTTTTCGTAATCGATTTATTTTTTTAAATAATATTTTTTAAATTAACCTACACAGGCAGATTTGCAAGTAGAATCTAGTGTAGTAATAAATAATAATATTTCAGTCTAGCGCGTTGTATAGTAATCATACTACGTTACTTAGATTAATTTGGGCGTAATTAGGTCATATTCATAAAAAAATCGAGTGAGAATCTGCTTTAATCAAATACTGTAACCGAATTAACTTATATAGCAAGAGCTCCCGATTTATGGAATTAGTTTGATAGTACAGTTCTCTTTGGGCTGAACACTAATTTGTTCGAAACTCGAAAATTTTTGTTGCTTATACTATATTTTTGATTAATGTTTATGCTACGATGAGCCTGCAAAAATATTTCAGCGTTATCTTTTTAACTAGATTTTGCTTTCAACTTTGCTTGGGTTAAAGGTTAGATTGACAGATACAACCTTTATTCGGATTCACACCACAAATTTACACAATATATGTACAAAAAAAAAAAGAAAAAAAAACTGGCAAAGACACAAACACTTACGAATAAAAATAAAATACAAAATTAACCTATTCATAATATTACTGATACAAATTTATAACACCATTTGTTTTACTCGCGTTTTGGGTTACTGATTCGCTTTTGTGAGTCGTAGCGTGATGTAATATAGCCTATAGCCTTCCTCAATAAATAAACTTTCATTCATATTTCACCAGACAGGAAATGAACATACGTATTTCGCTTTCAAAGTCGGTTCTCTTTTTTAAAAGTCTTTTAATTCTATCTGCTGTTCTTTTTCAACTGATACCATCAGTGACTCCAAATTGCTCGAAACGTCGGGATGATAAAAATAGTTAATATACGTGATTCTAACTTTTACGTTGAACAGAGTTTTATTTAAATGAGTAATGTATACAGATATACTTGCAATTAAGTATATACGGCAATGATGAAATGTGGCTGCTGACCGCGGCATCTAATTAACATACAAATGATGCGTATGACAGGAAACAGAAATGTATCTAAAGTATATAAATTGAGTACATAAGTATTTAATACTAGCTGTCCTTCGCAGGTTCGCTTGTGTACATAGTCGATTCTATGAGTCGTGGGGTGATGTAATATAGCCTATATACTCAATAAATGCGCTAACCAACGCAAAATGATTTTTTCAAATCGTCTAGTAGTTTCGGAGCGTATTAAATGCAAAACAACAAACGATAAATTATTTCCTTTTTATTATATTAGTATAGATTAGGTACGTATAATAGATAGGTGGTTATAATACTAGATAGACACTAGAATTTAAAATCTTACTAATATAATTACATTATATGAAAGTTTGTGGTTACTCTGAAACTACTGATCCGATTTGAAAAAAATGCATTGCATAGTCCCTTAATTGAGGAAAGTTATAGGCGATATTACATCACGCTACAACTCATACGAGCTAAGCAGTAATCATAAAAGCGAGTGAAATCACGAGACGCGGCTAATGTGAAATAAAGTAAACAAAATAAAATTGCAATTTCGAATATCCTTTTTGAAATATAACCTAAAATCTGTTTCTAAAGACATCGTAACATGGTCTGAATATCGCCATTCAGTGAAATCACATATATGCATGTATCTTCATGGTTGAATAACCAAACGTATCGAGATATGTTACGGATTTAACCCTAAAGGAGAATTCGTCTGACTTATGTTTAAGTCGACATGAATCATCCGTTTTATTATTTTATGGTAAATCTACATTTCGAATATTCAATATTTCTTCCCAAAAACCCACAAAAAGTCAAGTTTGGAGATATTGATGTATTCTGATAATGCGTCACGTATTTAACATTATTAAAATAAATTGAAATCTATACTAAATAAATACGGAAAAAATTATCATAATTAATTGTTTCGAATATTGAAGTGTGTTTTATATAATAACTAGCTGTGCCCGCGACTTCGTTCGCGTGAATTTCAGAATGCTTGGTATGTCTCCTGCAAATCAAGGTTATAATAGTCTGCGGTGCTGCTCAAGAAAGAAGCTTTTTACTTTGGATCGGGGAACATTCTGGTTGTTTTTATAAGCAGACAATAACTCAGATATGGTATTCCTCCACGGTTTTCGCTATAAATGTTGAAGAAAAGTTGTTTTGTGCTAGTCTTTAAAATTTTGACTGCAAAACAGTAAGTTCCCACCGAGGTTCTTCTTGTATTATATATCGGGTGACTTTTTTTAACTGGGCTTGATAGGCCAAATCCGGAACTATAAGGAATCGCGAAATATACTTAAAGGAGTTTCGTGTCAAATTTTGAAAAATCTAAAACTGCATCATAGTTTTTTTTGATTTCATGATTCTCCTGGCCAGGAATAGAACCCACTAATTTTGGAAAAAATATTCATTCTGTATTATTGCACCACCAATAAACTTGTAAAGATCAACTTTTGGAAAGTAATAGAAAGCGACAAATTAAAGGAAAAGATTTTTTTTACAAAATAACATTAAATATATATACATTAATTAGAAGTTAAGTATTTGATTCTACATAGACATAATCAAATATGGGGGTTAAATCATGGGTTCCCGTAGGTTTAGAAAAAAAAATCTGCATTGCTTCGAAAGATTAGTTTATAAATTGCATCAAAATGCTAGTCACCTACTAAAGTAAGGAAGACTGTGAACAATACAATCGAAAATATATTAAGTGAATAACTCACAGTAACTTCTTTATGTTTGTCTATTTTTTCTATGTGAGTTATACAAAGTTGATAGAATGTGACGTTTGTTTTGGTCCCCGTCACCTATTCCGTTACCTAGGTAGGTTTAGATAATTCTTAAAAAGATGAAACAATTTATTGAAAATCTACATTTCACTGGACTCGGCTATTGTACTCACCCGCTATTAGCGTTACAACATCCTGTTAGAATTTTAAAATTTCACTTTTAGGTATAATCGTTTTTTTTAAGAATTACTAAAGATTTAATTAATGTAAGAATCTGATAGAATTTTGTAAAAAAAAATAGCCTTTTCTTTTTGTTGCAGTTAACTGTATACTATTACCTCCCTGAAGTTGATCCTTATAATATGTGACAGTAGCAGATGGTTGAAAAATAAACGTGTTCGTTTCTAGCTAGGAAAACATATTTTCCAAAAAAGTAGTGATGCAGTTTTAGTTTTTATCAAAATCGGCTTAGTGTCTTTAATTATTTTTTGCTATTTCTTCTAGTTTCGGATTGGTTCTATCATATCCAGTAAAAAAATTACCCAGTAAATTTATTATTTTTTTTTAATTATTATTATTATTCATTTACTTTCCTATTTGAATCAAATATTATTCACTATTTCATTAGTTTCAATTTTGTTCCTTATAAAATTGGCTTTCCGCTAGTAAAAGTTTCGTCAAAATCGGTCCAGCTGTTTCAGATATTAGCCGAAACAAATTGAGGGACAGATAGACAGACAAAAATTATAAAATTGGAAATTTTGTTGTAAGTACCGTGTATACTTTCATATGCAAATGCATATGCATATGAAAGTATAAAGTATTTGAAATTACAAACAGACACATCAATTTTATTTATTTGTATAGATGTATACCTTCCCTTCTTAAATCTGAAATTGTTCACTATTTTATTGGTTTCTCCAATATTTTGTTATCGCGTAAATCTCTTTTTTAATTATTGATTTAAATAAATATATTTTTTAATAAAAGTAGCCTAAGTTAATCCTTAAAATATTAGCTATAGGGGCTGCTGTAATGTTTTTAAGAACTTCTTAGACTTAGTGATATTTTGTTTGATATTTTGAGTTTTTTTTCTTCCATTCCCACTCCCTTCTCCTCACGTGATTAATGTACATCCTCTATCTGCGAGTGAAAGTCTCATCAAATTTGATTCAGCTGTTTTAAAGATTAGTCGTAAGAAAAAGACTGACAGTACTTGATGTAAGTACTTTCAAGCATTTAGTGAAAATCACAAAATAATGTTCGACGTGACCCCATAAATAGACATATCTTTTTTAGCTGGCACAAACGCACAGATAAACAGACAAACAGACAAAAATTCTAACAATTATTGTTTTGTGTTCTATTGCGTAGAAGAACCCCCAATATTTTTTTTCATATATCTTGTATGTACAGACAGCGACCCGTTAGAATTTTTTTTCATATTTATAGAATAAAAAAAAAACTAAAATAGAAGTAAGCCCAAGTCACTCCTTATAACATTTGCTAACTGCGAGTAAAATTACCATCACAACCGGTTCAGCCGTTTCAGAGATTCATCGGAACAAACAGATAGACAGACAGACTGACAGACAAAAATTTTAAAAATATATTTTTGATGTAAGTACTGTATATACTTTCATGCATTTAGTGATAAGCAGAAAAAAAATGTTCAAGGTGATTCGTTAAATTGACATAACCTTTTTATTTATTGACCAATTGACATGAAACAAACCCTAAATGTTAAGTGAAGCTTAGTACAATATATTAGTGAAAACCGCATCTAAATCGGATAAGCCGTTTCTGAGATTAGCATGCACAAACGCACAGATAAACAGACAAACAGACAAACAGGCAAACAGGCAAACAGGCAAACAGGCAAACAGGCAAACAGGCAAACAGGCAAACAGGCAAACAGCAAACAGACAAACAGACAAACAGACAAACAGACAAACAGACAAACAGACAAACAGACAAACAGACAAACAGACAAACAGACAAACAGACAAACAGACAAACAGACAAACAGACAAACAGACAAACAGACAAACAGACAAACAGACAAACAGACAAACAGACAAACAGACAAACAGACAAACAGACAAACAGACAAACAGACAAACAGACAAACAGACAAACAGACAAACAGACAAACAGACAAACAGACAAACAGACAAACAGACAAACAGACAAACAGACAAACAGACAAACAGACAAACAGACAAACAGACAAACAGACAAACAGACAAACAGACAAACAGACAAACAGACAAACAGACAAACAGACAAACAGACAAACAGACAAACAGACAAACAGACAAACAGACAAACAGACAAACAGACAAACAGACAAACAGACAAACAGACAAACAGACAAACAGACAAACAGACAAACAGACAAACAGACAAACAGACAAACAGACAAACAGACAAACAGACAAACAGACAAACAGACAAACAGACAAACAGACAAACAGACAAACAGACAAACAGACAAACAGACAAACAGACAAACAGACAAACAGACAAACAGACAAACAGACAAACAGACAAACAGACAAACAGACAAACAGACAAACAGACAAACAGACATACAGACATACAGACAAACATACAAACATACAAACAGATAAGAATTCTAAAAATCATAGTTTTGGGTTGCGTTGGTAAAGACCCCCAATATTTTTTTTTTTCAAATATCTTCCATGTACGGACAGCGACCCGATGGAATTTTATTATTAGTAATAGATAATAGATTGATATTTTCCTCGCAAGAGAACTCCGACAAACGCGTGCGATCGCTGCAAATCATGATGTGCTTTAGGGCGGAGCGCGGCCATCGACGCGCTATTTACCGCAGGTCGGTACCGCCGCGGCGCCGCAATAACTACGACCCTGCATTTTAAATTTGTAATATCTTCGGAAAAATTCACTTAAATTACATGCTGTAAAAAGCATGTTGATCTATAATAAATGCAGAATTTATTTAAGGTACTTAATTGGATAAGGATTAATGCTGTATTGTTTAAAATCACTTTGTAAATAACCATTTTTTAGTAAAGGATAAAAAATGGTTATGGTGGGTTATCCCTAAGAGATAGACATACACCATCGCGGACTTTTTTGTTGAACTTTTTAAGGGGGACAATACTGTAGTACATTATTTTGGTCTATCTCGTAGGGTTCAGCCAGCGTTTGCAATATAAGCGTAAAAAAACGTGCTTATTTACGACATCACATTAGAAATCTCTAAATTTATCAGCGTTTCTCTACTATATTATGCATGTATTATACATATAAACCTTCCTTAAGAATCACTCTATCTATTAAAAAAAATCGCATCAAAATCCGTTGCGTAGTTTTAAAGATCTAAGCATACATAGGGACAGACAGACGGCGGATAGCGACTTTGTTTTATACTATGTAGTGATTTCATAGGTGACAGTAGAGATTTTTCGTCCAGAGAATCGGAATTGCGATTCAAAAGGAAAATGCTGCTAGCTTTCTTGCCACTATTACGCGCAAACATGGTTTATACAGTAATTATTAAGATTTATAAATAGTAAAGTTTCTCTTTTTTGTATATATTGTACATAGTGTATATTCTTGGGGTGGAAATATAAATAGAAATTATATAAGAATAGATTTGAACTCTTTTGACATCATTTTCTCAAAAAAAGAAGTTCGTGTGTCTTGACACAGTATTGCTTATCAGCGTCCATATATAAAGCGGAAAAACGAGCAGGCAGATCACCTGATGTTAAGTGATAACCGCCACCCATGGAGATGTGCAGCCCCAGAGAAGCCACTAATACATCGCTAGCTTAAAAAGAATTGAGGAAAAAATAGTATAGAAATTATAGAATGTAATGAGAGGTTAGGCCTCCATCTCGCTTACTCAGCATATGTAGTTTTATTAGCCACGTCAGGACAATTTTATGTTAAAGTGTGGTACTATTCCAATTGAGCCAACTGTATACGAGCCATCAGTACTCACTGGATTAATAAAGCAGGATAAACGTTTACCCTTCGATTAACATGTCTTCTTGGTACATTTGACCAAATTACCAAAAATTATATACAATAAACCATCAATCCGTAACAGTGTATCAGCGTTTATAAAACTAATGATGAGAAAAATCCAGTCAACAAATTATAATTTGAAAACAAACCGACAATCTACTTATTGAGACCATTCCAACGAGCCCCAACTCGATTCTTCTGCTCTAAGTTTCTGATAAATTCTGTATCCTATTCATTCCAGGTGATGCTATAGCATTAGCTTAAGGTTACGTAACTTTTATTTTTTTGATATTATTCACAATATAACAATTACTCCAGTAGTAGTTGCTCAGATCCTTTCAACAACTAGAATAGCGCTAATACCCTTGAAACGATACAACAAATCAATTTCAATTAGCTTTTAAACAAAAAAACGCATTAAAATAAATCTATTCATTCTATTCTATAATACGCATCACACTGAACGACCCCCATTAAGATCTCATGGCCTTGTATTGGGGGTCCGGAAACACACACAACACTAGCACAAACATCCAAATCACAAGAAACATCCGTATGGCCAATACAGAATTTTTTGCGTGATCGGGAATCGAACCTGCGACCGTTAGCGCTTCAGTCTGTTGCAGTGACCAATGCGCCAACGTGTCTGTAGACTCATAAGAGAGCTACAATACCACAAACAGATACACAGATACACACGTCAAACTTATAACACCCTTCTTTTTGTGTCGGGTGTTAAAAATACTTAGCAGATGAACAGACTTTAAAAACACGTGTTGATATTTTTATATCCGTTGTGCTAATTGAATTAGATTGGAAAGCCAGTGGTTGAACATAAAACAAAAGATGTACTGCCAGGATTCACGCTTTACCGCGGTAAATTCTTGAACAAGTTATGACTTATAAATTATTGGAGTTGTTCTTTTTAAAATTACTGTTCAATGCTTTCTGCAGTTTCGCTACTTCATTAATTGAGGATCGATTCTTCGACTGCAGTTACTTCTGTTCAATTAACTTTTTTGTGAAGAAAGTTTCTTCGTCGACCACGCCTGCGGACGTTAACCTCTCTCAATTTTTTTTAATAAACTTAATTTCTTAAGTATTATGCCTATATCATTTTTTTATTAAAATTTATTTTTGTGCACAAAATATGTAGTAAATTCTAAAATTTAAAACGTTTATTTTATAATTTCAGTTTAAAACTATCGAGTGTACATATATGTATCGAAAAAAAATAATTATAAATTGCATATCATATAGAATTTATTATTTAAGACTAACATACCATTCATATATTAATACGCAAAGCAAAATGATACTACGTCTTTCCACAAATAATAAAACGATAAAAAAGCATAACACACACTACCATGAATTTTACTCTAACAAGCATATTCATTTGTTTATTATTAACGTCTGTGGTCAAATTGAAAATAGATTGTATGCGGTAAATTTTGAAATCGGTTGAATATTTAATGAGCTACTGTCGAATTCCTACCGCTAGGCGACCACTAGTAAGAATTATTATACAAATTATGTCCGCGTGGAATGTTGACGAGAATACTTTTATCTTTGACTTAGTAGTTCACTAATGAATGGACCAATTTCGATCCAGCTTTTTTAGTTTAAAGGGTGATGTAATCGAGATGGTTCTTAGCTATAATTTACAAAAATCTGTACCGAAAGTTTAGAGTAATAAGGTCTTATATAGTCGAAAAGATGTGAAAATCTTTTAGTGGTCTAATCGATTCGAAATTTT
Organism: Hypolimnas misippus; assembly: GCA_037950945.1. Taxonomy (NCBI): domain Eukaryota; kingdom Metazoa; phylum Arthropoda; class Insecta; order Lepidoptera; family Nymphalidae; genus Hypolimnas; species Hypolimnas misippus. Next base: position 4,658,000 of record JBBEEQ010000029.1, on the reverse strand, counting down.
CTATGGCGTGATTAATATTAAAATAGCATGGTTGCATAACCTTGACCTGACGCTGCAGTATTATCTGGAATCAGCAAGATTCTCCTTACCAACGTATCAACAAAATTTTGGGTTCGGGCTCGTTGTAATTGTCTCAATGTATAGTCGGTATGTCAGTTTTTTTCATTTTTAATTTACACTATATTTATTTATTTACTATTCAATACTTTACCAAAAAAATGCTCTATAAACTGTTTGTCCAAATAAATAAATAAAATGGCTGACCCTAGCAGTTTTGCTCGCGTTTATGATTACTACTTCGCTCGTTTGAGTCGTAGTGTGATGTAATATAGCCATAATCTTCCTCAATATACGGGCTATTTAACGCAACAATTATTTTTCAAGTCGGTTCAGTAGTTACAAATATTACCCCCTACGAATAAACTTACAAAGTAATCTAACCTCTTTATAATATTCGTATAGATTCGATACTAGAAATAGCATTTCCTAAACTACAGGTAACAGTTTCGTTTTATGATATTATCGATTGATATTGGTTCCAACGTGTATCAATACATGCAATATTCCCAAATACTCAGCCATTTGGTCACGACACCTGCAAGATTCTATAACCCCAAATTATTTCCAATAAAATCTTATTTACCTTGACTTTGTATTGGAATATTGAATATTTGGGACAAGTTTATTATTCTCTCATCTTTTACCGTGAGGATATTAGGAATATATTAGAATCAGGGTCAGATTTTAATCTAAATTAGAATTTTAAAATTATTACCTTTAACAACGTTGAAAAAAAAAACAAAAATTAAAATTAAATTTAATCACCAAATCTCTTAAATGTCAACTTATATTTTTAGCAAAGTTTTAAACCGCAAAAATCTACGGTAAAGCCTGAAATGTTCCTAAAAACCGGTTAAGTGATTTCAGTACCATCGTACAAGATATGAACACTTTAAACCCGTTAATATGTTTTGAAAAAGGTCAACTGAAAAGCATTAACATTATGTAAAGTTACGTGAAACCCGATTCTCACTCGACCATTTTTTTTATTATTTCTTGCCATATATGGGCAGCAGAAGCTTAGTAATGTGGTCACGATAACAACTCGATCGTGGTCACGAGCAAACACCCGTAACCATGATCACTGTAAAATGTGATGTAAATACAAGTTAAGCTTATTATTATTATTTCTATAAAAAATCTAGCGGCCCGCACTGGCTTCACACGGGCTACATTCCAACTACTTATTCACCCGCTCAGGGGAGGCATTTATTTCTAACCAGAAGTAACCAATATTAAGTTTCGTATTTTTTACTTCGAAAATACGGACTTTCATACAACCGTCTACCCCTTATTTTAAACCATAATGGGGTAAAATTTTTAAAAATTCTTTTTAGTGGATCAGTCAGCCAGTCAGTCAGGACAAACTATTATATATGTATTAATTACTATGTAAATAATTTATTACAGTTATCATATTGTTGCTAAATCATTTTATCTTTATTTTTGCTAACAATTAGCTACCCTACTAACAAAACATCGTTTTAATTCGTGTACGGAAAACGTTACGGTCGACACTAGTTTAATTGCCGCTATATTTTAACCGAGACTGTTGTAAACAAGTTCTTTCGCATACATTATGACTGTTCACGCTAAATTAGACATTGTTGCAAGCTTATAAATATTGAAGTCCTTTTACGATTGTGTTCTCAAACTAATGTTGCTTGGCAGGCACATTTCTAAAAATCTGTGCTTTATTGTGATGACCCATTCCGGTGATGGACATCGAGTTTCCGTCCTATGTATTAAGAACATGGATTATAGAAGTGATATTATTTAACGGATTAAAATTAATTATAACAGTCTGACTATTAACTGGACGCTGATAAGCAATACTGTGTCAAGCCACACGAACTTCATTTCGAGAAAAGGGTATAATGAATTAAAAGCAGATTGATATGTTTTATATTTTAAATGTTTGACATTATTATATAAATTACAAAATAAGTAACGCCCTTAAAATTCGAGACAATTGATTAAGAAACTTTTTTCCTTACTTATTTAGTTATCCTTACTTATATAAGCCATAAAGGCTTTATTGTTAATTGAATAATGTTAAATAGGTGACGCAGCATTAAAATACATCAATATCTCCGATTTTCACTTTTTGTGGGTTGACACATTATCACTTATCAGCACCCAATCGGACTCATTTGGATGTGGTAGCGTTTTATAATAAAACGCTACCACATCCATACAGACAGCAAGCATGTATATTCTTTCTTTATTTTGTTTTGTGGCTTTTAGCTGTGCCAATTGTGCACATATTATTTCGCCAATGTCACGTGGAGTGGAGAAAACACGATGGAGATTGTTCGGTGGGGTCGAGTATCCAACCTTAATTAAATTTGGAAAACACCTTAAAATAGTGTGAATTTTATTATTAGTCCTTAACCTAAAACAACACGAATATAATTAAATACATTAAATACACGTCATTATATAAATATTTATAATTTAATTAAGACAATCACACACTTTATTTACAACTTAATTTTATTACTTTTTATAAATTTACCTACATAAAAACGGACACATTGGACTAAACACAAACATTAATAAACAGTCAACATTTATATGCACCCATGCATGTGCATGTCACATCCATCTATATCCCTATAACCATATCAGATATATACAGTTCAAGTGTCCAAAAACGCCAATTAAAAAAAAATAATTTTGACATATTTTTTATATACTTATTAATAAACAAATGAAAATTATTGAAAACTTATCCTCTTCAATTTAGTTATGTCAAGAGATTTCCATTATTTTAACTTTATGTTATGATGTTCAAAATATTTATTTAAGTATACAGTAGTGAAGTTCAATATACGTTTTCATTTATCGATAACCATAAGATCATATGAACGACATAAAACAATTTATTATTAAAAATTTTCTTTTAAAAATAGTCGAACAATTTTTCTCTTCAGTACATTTAAGTCAGATATTGAAAACCTCGCGTACTGCACGTATGAGGGATATAAAGGTATTCAGTACGTAAATGCATTCTTGATAGTATTCCTATCCCAGAGCTCAGTTGTTAGTTCAGCATACATTGAGTTATTACTGAATTGAGTGACTGGTACTCTGGTTGAGATTTGCATATTGAAAGTATTGCGATTACCGAATAGAAGAACGATGTACATATCAAAAGTGATTTCAAAGTTATTAATGAAAATAAAATTGGATTTCTTAATATAATTTGGGTTGTTAATCAATCAGAAGACCAGCGTGTAGTAGCCAATATGATTGCGCTTGGTATGGTTTTTACAGTGAGTGAGAGAGCCGTAAGCCTAACCCCCTCCCCAATCCGTTTCTTTATTTCTTGTTTCAAAAATATTTAAGAATAAGAGTATTAATACAAAAAATATTGTTATATACAGGATTACACATGGATTTTAATAATCTAATATGTCTCTTTATTAGACTCTTAAAAATGTACAGACGTTTGACCATTATGAATATGTGCTTGAATCAAATTTCATATTTTTATCCTCGTATGGCGTTACGAATATCTAATCATGAGTTTTCATTTTTCATTACACTTTTAATGCGAGTATTAAACTTGTAAGTTTTGCTCACGGATTTATATAAAATGTTAGTCATGTCATGTCTACTTTTACACCCGAAAGAATTTAATTAATTATTAATGACTTATTTATTGACAGCTTAGGTATGTATACTTAGGTAAATATAGATAGGTTACAAAGAATAAAACTTACAAGCGTAATTCTAAAGAAATAAACGCATCAGACTCAACGGCTCCATTAAGTCAATCTAAAGCCTTGTGTTGGGGATCCGGAAACACACACAACACTAACACAAACACCCAGACCACGACAAACATCCGTATGGCCAATAGAGACGCTTGCCGTGAGCGGGGATCGAACCCGCGACCGTTAGCGCTCTAATCAGTTCTCGCCTTAAACACTTGATAAATTACATCATATCTTGTTATATTCCTGACTAGTTGTACCTCGCGTTAACTATTACTATTTCGCTCCAAGCTGTCATAGAGTGATGTGATATAGCCTACAACCATTCTCTATAAACAGGCTATCTGACGCAAAAGAAAGAAGAAGAAAAGAAGATTCATTCAAATCGAGTCAGTAATTTTAGAGATTACATACAAACTTAGAAACATACATTTTACCTCTTTATAATATTAGTACAGATTTCCTGGTTGTTATATTTCATTTTAAGTTTATAGATTTTATCACGGTGATTATAAGAAAACATTATTGTTTGTATTAATAAACAGTAGAAACTTTGGCGTATGTAAACTTTTTGTGTCATCGTATTCACCCTTCGAATGCCACAACTAAGATTTTTGCATTTCCCCGCATCTACTGGAAGTAGATCCGCGTCTTATTTACATATTTACAAACTGCTATCATTTAAGTAAAGAATATATAAATATTTCCTAACAAATTATACTTTTACTTGCAACCTCGTATAACTGAAATTTTGCGAGGTGTAGAAAAACATTATTTTATTAGACGCAGCATTAGAAAGTTAAGTTTAAGGATATAACTTAACATCATATTCATAATATATGCTATTTTTCATTTCCTCTTAATATCACAATATTAGAAATTGACAGAGACGTTGGCGCAGTGGTCACTGCAACTGACTCAAGCGCTAACGGTCGCGGGTTCGAGCCCCGGTCACGGCAAACGTCTGTATTGGCCATATAGATGTTTTTCGTGGTCTGGGTGTTTGTGTTAGTGTTGTGAGTGTTTCCGGACCCCCGACACAAGGTCACGCGATCTTAATGGGGGCCGTTGAGTGTGATGCGTTTACTTTACTTACTTATAAAAAAACACTGCCAAAGTATAAGTTATCTTTCTGATATGTGATCATATTAATAATGTATGCTAATTTTCATTCTCTTAATATCACAATTTGGAAAAACACTGCGAAAGTTTAAGTTATCTTTCTGATATGAAGGGTATAAAGGTGAATCTACCGCACTAAACCTTTATAGCTAACATATACGAGTATGTTTAAAGTTCTCGTGTCACAGTTACTCTAACCAAACTCCTTCGAACGGCTTGATGGATGTTCATGATTTTTTTTTTGTGTACTTTCAGTAAGTCTTATAGGTCGCAAAGTATTTAAAGCCTCCAACCCCCATCCCTCATTTTAATCACGATTTAGGCTTTTGGCATGAACATCGTCATATAGCTTGTATTAGCAGAACAACGTTTGCCGTAACAACTAGTAGCTAGATATAAATTGCACGATTTCGCATATTTAACTCTCCCTGATATTATTTTTCTCATTATTGCCTGCACTGGTGACAGCAGGACTCGCGTATTTTTCGCTTAGAGAATTGCAATTGCAATTCAAAGAGGAAATGTTGCTAGCATTCTTGCCTTTACTCCGCACGGATATAATCTGTGTAGAAATTATTATGATTTGTAAATATTTAAAATTCGCTTTTTGGAAATATTTCAATGTAATTTTATTTTATTTTTTTTTTTTTGTTAAAAATATTATAATTTATTAAGCTATTTCATCTAAAATTTTAACAGTACCACGCAAAATTTGGAATTTAAATTAAATTTTATTTTTAAATTAAATTGGTCTTCGTGACATTGTCTACTCAGATTAATTATTGGATAGTAGTATTTCTCTAAGAATTTTTGGATAATATTGACAAACTTTATATTCACGTATGTCGTATTGAACCGCAATTAAATATTGTTTTCGAGTAAAAAGTAGCTTATATCCATCTCCTAATTCCAATCTATATCTAATGCAATATTCATCAAAATCGATTCAACGGTTTAGATATGAAATCTTCCATTAAAACTAGTCTGGATTTTCGAAAATATTATATCCGTATATATATGTACATATGTATCCATGTCTCCATAAATAAACGTGACGCAAATATAATATTTTGAGATATGCGAACATCGTTATGGCGATGTTTATCAAAATGAACAATACGGTAATATTGTTTGATTTACTGCTAATAACGCTGGTAATACAAATGATTTCTAGTGACAGTGATTGAGTGATTTTAATGGCAGTCATCTATTGGGTATTAATTTCTGACATAACACATTAACGTTCAGATACATCTCGTGGAAATGGGGATAAAGCTGTCTAATATATCTTTAACGCTATGCTTTGTGTACCATTCACTCCTTGAAAAGGTAACTTTCTTTTTTTGTGTCGTTGTCTCCACAATTAAATTTTTGTTACGTTATTGTATGAATCGTGCGACAGAAGGCCATTCTAATAAACTGAAAGTATGTATTTTTAGTAGCTGGGACGTGAGTCTACGTTTACTAACAATTTAATCTAAGTGTAACTGAATTATTTTTGGAAAAGGACTTGAACAGCTGTTTTAGCGGGAAGTAAAGAAAAAATATATTCAATACAATTTTTGTAATGGTAGCTTTTAGTTAAGCCAATAATAAATATTGTCTTTAGGCGAGAATTACACATATAAGTTTTGCTCTGAGACATAAAGATTTAATTTTCACATCTATACATTAACAAATGTAATGATTCGGACGTTTTCAGCCAAATCTTAATAACTTTGATACTTTTCAATCGAGGTGAAGTTAAATAAAACAGAATAAAAATGATAGAATTCATTAAGCGAAAGACGGAGAAAATATTATTAAAGCTATTTGTATACTTACTTAGCCGTTTCTCGGACGAAAACATCCCTCGAATAAAAAGATCTGAAAGCCTCGTCGGGATAAGCTTCGGATGAAATGCATCGAGTTCATTCATTATTATTTTCAAAGGGAATGAAGTTTGATCTTAAGAGATTTTTTTAGGGTTCCGTACTCAAACGGTCCACTGGGACCTTATTACTGAGACTTGCCTATTGCCTGTCCGTTCGTTCGTACCTCTGTTTATCAGTGGGGTGTATTACAAGAACAGTAATAGGTATGGAATTGAAATTTTCTCAGGATGTGTATTTCCATTGCCGCTATAAGAACACATGATAAAAATAGGTCAAGTGCGAGTCGAATTTTTACAAATTGCATATTGTTGTTATACTTCTCTTGTTTCTTTTGCAAAAGTTTTTTCAAAACAATTTAATGTTGAGTATATAAGTGCTGATTCGATCAGGGCAGTACATCACTCACGTCACGGTAGCATGCGTCAGCGATCCCGTGGCGACCAACAAAGACGATGAGGGTATCGTTAATGGGTGGTCTGGTGCTCTATGTCACAGCAGGAGTCCCACATACCTGTCTAACACTCTAGGTGGGATGCGTAAACGCATTCCCCAGCGAAAAAAAAAAGTACATCACTCACAGTAGATCGGCGTGAAGTAGCTCAAGTAGCTCCGTTTCGTACAATGAGTGAGAGAGTTGGAAGCCTAACCCCCTCACTCCTATTCCTTTTCTTACTTCCAACCCCCATTTTCCTTTATTCCTTTTTTAGTTGGCAACGCATTTGTGTCTGGGTTGCAAATGTCCATGGGCCGCGATAAACACTTAACATCAGGTGTACCGACTGCTCGTTTCCCAGCTATTTCCTATAAAAAAATCTTATACAATGGAACGGAACCCTTCGCGTGCATTTCCAACTCAAACTCAGCGGGTTTTATTTGAAAAATATTAGTATTTTGCTAAATTATAAATGAGATGTGCCGCTCGGTTTCACTTGTGTTAATTATTCAGTGTTTGTCAATTTGGTTGAAGTTTGCAGGTACTGCTTCTCGTGTAGTGGGTTTATAAATCATCAGTAGCTTATTAGACGTACGGCTTTTCCCACATATGTTGATAAAAAGTAGCCGTGCTATTCTGATGTATAAGCTATATAAATGCAAAGTTTCATCAAAATCCGTTTTGATGTATTTGTGTCAACGAGCTACATCTAAATATCCATTCATCGTCAATAAAATTCCCATTTATCTCCTAGTACTAAAATTACCTTCCTCAATAAGCGAGCTATCTAATACGATCATATTTTTTTCCCGATTCCGAGCAGTTTCTGATATAAGTGCTGTACATTATGAAACTGATAAGTTGGTTTATTTCAGTAAACATAATCACCAGATTTATTCTGCACTAGCTGTGTCCAAAGATTTCACCAGCGTTAATTTCAGGAAAAATTATATTTGTTTAATGTTTACCTTCCCTTCTTGAATCGATTTATTCAATATAAATAAATTACACGAAAACAATTAATTGGTTTCAATTTAGTTTTCGCGTATTTGTTTATTTATTCAAATAAATATATTTTTAATAAAGTTAGCCTAAATACTGTTTATAATATTAGCTATCTGTGAGTGAAAGTCTCATCAAAATCGATCTAGCCGTCAAAGATTAGCCGGAACAAACAGACGGACAGACTTTAAGGGAGGACGACTTATACTTTAATTTTAAATTTGTATTTATTTTAATTAGTAAATAAAATAGAGGATTACGAGATACCAAAATTAAAACCAATGAAATAGTGAACAATATCCGATTCAAGTAGAACGGATTTGTTTACCGCATTATATAAATATAATTTTCCTTGAATAAAAACCGCGAGGCATAGTAATATTATAAATTTCAGCCCGCCCTAAGGATACTGCCTTACTACAAAAGATTTAAACATACGTTACACGTGTGTTCATAAAAATCCGTACTTCAAATCCGCGTCTAAAGACAGTTTCGTGTTAAACGTGCTTTATTAACACGTGTTTAGGTGAGTATAATAGATGTCTAAAACCTATTTTAGGTGTCAAATGTAACTTACATTTTATTTTCAGTTTGTTTTTTATGAATGTAGTCGCTGTCAAGCAACTTGGATAATATTTTAAGCAATGTTTAATTTTTAACCGCTGTTTAATTAAACACGTGTTGAACATGGTTTTATTTTATATTTTGTAGTATAGTCCATTTTTTATAACTTGTCCTTATTTGGTTACAATACCCCGAACGAAAATCACGAATTTTCGTGATTCGTCGTTTTAGTTTGTTACATTATAATTTTACATTATAAAAATGATTCAATCATTCAATCGATAATTTCTTATCTCACTCTCATGTGTGACTAGAAATACGCTATATTTGTCTGCTAAATAAGACAAGGAAACAAAAATAGACTATAAAGCACAGTTTCTAAACGTTTTCCATCATAGGTGTCATTATAAACATTATCATATCGCTCGGGTATATAAAACACATCGTTTTATGTGTTGTATTTAAGTAAACCTTGATTTATTTTGAGTTTTTTTTTTTAAATATTTAAGTAAGCAATTTATGTATTTCATATATTATTATTAGATTATGTTAAATATGCAACATGTAAAGGAGCATTTTATCAAACGAGGTTAAAGATATTTTATCAAATACGACGGCGGGGAACCCCTTACACAGTGAACTGTTATCAAGTACGGATGATGGATGATATACGAACCTTGCAAATGTTCGCTGATACATTATTTATTGAAACTGCTTCGTTTAGCACTCAACACATTTACTGTGGTATTTTGTTACGTTTAATCATTCGCTCGGGTATATAAAACACATCGTTTTATGTGTTGTATTTGATTATTGATTTATTTTTAGTTTTATTTTTAAATAATTCAGTGAGCAATTTATGTATTTGATATATTATTAGTATTTACGTAAGTGCATATGGTACACCACCTACCATCTGTCCATTGATTCCTTTTCCTATCACTATGGTTGTCAGGAAGAAATCGGTATAGACCGCCTATTGTACATTTTTTTTCTTCTTTATTGACAAAATTATATATAATAACAAAATTTTTCGTTTATTTGGTGAATAAAAAAGTCGAATTGAAAGGATGTCATATAATATTTTTGTTTTTATATATTTAAACACAATTAAATATAGATAAAATAAAAAATAAATAAACGCATCACACTCAACGGACCCCCATTAGGGTCTTATGATTCTGTGTCGGCGGTCCGGAAACACACAATACAAGCAAATACCCAGACCACGGCAAACATCCGTATGACCAATACAGACGTTTGCCGTGAGCGGGGATTGAACCCGCGACTGTTAGCGCTTCAGTCAGTTGCAGTGACCACTACGCCAACCTGTGAGACCTGTTAGATGACTAGCGACTCAGCTTTCCACGTGTAGACATAAAAACAAAAAAAAAATCTATAGGCTATGTTTATCAGGGATAATGTAGAATTCTAATGGTGAAAGAATTTTTGTAAAATGTTTCTAGTTGTTTCCGAGCCTATTCAATGTAAACAAACAAACAATCAAATCTTTCGGTTTTCTTTTAATATTTCGTCGGATTTCATATAGGGTGTTTAATATACATATTTGTAATTTCTAAATATATGTATTTACGAAATTTTAAAAGTAACTATCGAGTTTCTTGCCGGTTCTTCTCGATAGAAACTACATTCGAAAATGGTGATAGCTTTTCATTTATTTATTTATTTATTTTGTTTGATTTGATGAATAAGAAGGTTTTTTAAAAATTACTTAAATGAAGTATAATTTGATTTTAATTTTGAAACGATTATTGATTATGTTATTGTTAATTAATGTATACAATGGTCGCCCACGGTTCGAAAATCGACTGTAATTTATTTTAAATTATAAGTTTGAACATCGTTAAGGTTCTAGTGATAATCTATTCTTCATTTGACCACAGACTTTAACAATAAACAGAAGAGTATATATCGCTGGTTTGCAAGAATATCGTAGTAATTCAAAATTCTATCAAAAACTAAGTATGTCAAAAGACCATAAATCTTTGATGTTTTATCATGAAAAGAGTTGCGATGATGAATTTTCTTTAAGTAAATGAAGTTATAACGTTAAAGAATCGTTTAAATTGTGCAGCTATGAACCAACACATTAATAAAGAAGTTTAAAAACCCCATTCCTTAAAATTCATCATTTTTAGTTTCTATATTCTTGAAAAGCATCGTTACGTCTGTGTCAAATACATGGTAGTGTGTAATGTTTTTTTTATTGATTGATGTATTGTGTATTTATGCATCATTAAAAATATATATTAGCACTCCTACACATATAGATAGTATCTGTTTTACTATAAAAAATGAAATAAAACCATGTTCAACACGTGTCTAGCTAAACAATGTTTAAAAATTAGACATTGATCAAAATTTTGTCGAAATTGCTACACTGCGTGTAAATTATAAAGAAATTTATTAATAAAATGTCTCACGTTATATTTGACAGCCTAAATAGGTTTTAAGCATATATTATAAATACCTAAGCTTATGTTTATACATAATTAAGCTAGGTCTAAACCATGTTTAACTCAGAACTATCGTTAGATGCGGATTTGTAGTACAGGATTTTATAGACACGCATTTATCGTGTGTTTAATTTTTTTGTAGCAAGGCAGTATATTTGTGCGAAATTTCATATTCCTCCGTTCGTGCAATTTTCGTAAAAATATAAAAAGTGCTTCTCATATTAATATATAGATAAAGCAATTAGCCAGGTCGGCTATGCAATACGGCGGCTCAGTTATATGTCGGATAAATATTATTATTATTTTTTTTTAATAAAAATATTTATTTTGAGATATTTATTTCCTTTCCGTCATTATAGCGAAAAAATGCTCTTCAAAATGGTAAATGAAATATTAATTTTTAATGCAAGGAGATTTTTCATACTGACAAAATAAACTTTTGAGAAAAAATATACATAGATAAATAAAAGAGTCATTATTATCAATAAGTCACGAAATTATTTTCATGTATTTTTTCTCAGTCTGTGAATTTTTTTAAGTTTTTTGGTATATCATTTACCTTACTAAAATAAAAGATGAGCCGAGGCAGCTATATATATATGAAACCTCGCGGTTTCGCTCGGCTGCTTCGCTCCTGTCGTAGCATAAACTATAAACCTATAAGCCTAAAACCTATAAACCTATAGCCTATAAACTTCCTCGATAAACGAGCTATATAATGCAAAAAAAAATTCGAATCGGATCAGTAGTTTCAGAGATTACACTCTACATACAACTTACAAACAACATAAATTCTAGTATTCATTATGAAAAATCTATAGTTCGACAAGATTAATAGATTTCGTAGAAAAATATAACTGACATCAAACAGAACCATTGCTCTATACATAGATTAATACATAGACAAACAATTTAATTATTGAAAGGTTACTTTTTTATCTCCGAAGACATCCATTAGGACCTCCTATACTAGCTGCTCTTCTTCTATAAGCGTAGTGTGATGTAATATAGCCTTAAGCCTTCCTCAATAAATAAACTATCTAACACAAAAATAATTTTTCAAATCAAACCAGTAGTTCCTGAGATTAGCGCGTCTAAGCAAACAAACAAACATACAAACAAACTCTTCAGCCTTATAATATTAGTAAAGATTTTAAAACTATCTCTGAAAATATTCATTTCAACACTAAAACTCACATCCAAATCGAATAAGTAGTTTTTAAGAAAATCGCGGCAATAAAAACTCACATACGAATATAACCTCCTTTATTGAAATCGATTCAAAACGAAGACATTTAAAAATCAACCGCCAAGTAAGTTAAATATGAGTTCAATGGTATTAAAACATAAACGGTCATCCACGCTAGCTCGCTGCTATTTTAATAAAACCATAACACTGAAATGGCGGTCACATGACGTTATTATGAATATATTATTTGCGGTCTGTTTATTTTCTAATATATTCTTTATATATACCTATTTTTTATAAATATACTAGCTGTGCCCAGCAGTTTCACCCGCAATGATAAAAACTACCAAAATGTATACCATACTTTAACAGACAGCAGGTAACAGAAGGTCTCAAAAGAAATCTCCGATATTGCAACATTTTAAATTCATACGCCTATTGAGAGTGGACTGGAATTGCGAGTGCTGCCCATCTTTTAGCAAAAGATAGAGAAAAGTACGCGGAGCTGACTGCCAACCTTCGGTAGTCGGAGAGGCACCTTAAGAAGAAGAAGACTCCTATTGGTCGTAGCGTGGTGTTATATGGACTATAGCCTTCTTCGATAAATAGACTATTTAAAATAAAAATTCATCAATTAGGACAGATAGATCCTGAAATTAGCACGTTAGTCTTAAGCTTTATAACACTATATTGTTGATATAATATAATATGTTCATAGATTAAGAATTAATAATTAAATTATAAAAAGTAATTTATTAACATTGTGCGAAGAAAAGTTGCTTTACAGGTTCAAAGTCATCGCTTTGAACCTGTAAAGGAGGTACATATTAATGACATCTGATATATTTCATTAGCAAAATTAATTAAAATTATTAATCCTCTTATATATATCAATGATTGTAAAGTCTATTTTTCCACTGCAGGGTTGTGAAAAACGATTACTAAGGCATTTAAAGAATTAATACACTATAGGCTTTTTCTAGTGTGTCACTTATAAATTTAGGGACTCTTACTCTCAACTCTTATTATCCTAACTCCTTCTCTCCTAATGCAAAGCTTACACTATACAATTAACCTTATCCATATTTCAGAAATAGAATCAAAAAGTAGAGAATATAGATAATTAGAGGTCACTCCCAACTTTTTTACAGGCCCTAAAAATTGTGTAATGTAATTAGTCTTTAACGTCACTTATATATATGAGACAAATCAGATTGCGGAACTTCTTAATTATAACGAAGATTCATTATAATTAATTAAATTAGTCTTCTCGCTTTGTACGTATATCTATTTATTGATTTTTAGTTTTGAACCGACTTCAAAAAGGACGAAGCTCTCAATTCGTAGCGTATTTGTTTTAATTATGTTATCTTAGAATTTCGTCTTTCTGAAATGATTTTCAAATTATTTTTTTATTCATAAGTGTATAATTTCAGATCGGTTCTTTAGAATTTTTATTAAAATCATTTTTGGTTAATTGATTTCGTCTTACAATATTGGCAATAAGAATGTCATCCAAATGATGTTTTAAAAATTACGTATTTTGCTTTAAAGTTTTTCTTTAGGTTACTTTTTTATAGTCTTAGTTATGACATGACTACACCAAAAGGATGTGATTGTTTTTCAAGTATATGCGTGTGTATGTCTATTATAAATATTTGTCATGATTTTAGCATACGAGTATATAGTACTGTTATATTAATCTTAATTTTACGATTGTCATTACACATGTGAAATTTTTATTTACTAGGTCTTTTTATTTTACTTGTTAATACTTTTAAAAATAATGCTTTCACTATGTATAAAATAACTGTCCCTTGCGGTTTCACTCGCGTTTATGTTTACTGTTTCGCTCATATGAATCGTAACGTGATGTAATATAGCCTATTGCCTTCCTCAATAAGAAAATTATCTAACACAAAAATAATTTTTCAATTCGAACCAGTTGTTCCTAAGAGTAGCGCGTTCAAATAAACAAACTCTTCAGCTTTATAATATTAGTATAGATGTATTACTATATTACTTTAAATATATAACGATGTAAAATGATATTTTTCCGCTTTATAGATAACCATTTATTGAACGTAAAACTGAAATATTTTATTCGCTTGTGTCATGAATATAAATTGACAATAATAGTTTATTGGAAGCTATTAAAAGTAAAGTGCTATTTATTTATTTCTATTTTACAACGAACTCGACTGATGCGCTAATGGTCGTGAGTTCGATCCTCACTTACGGCAAACTGTATTGGCCATACAGACAGACAAGTTAACGAAAAATTTGTCGTACTAGTGTTGTGAATGTGTTGGGGTTATAGGGAGTATGCACTTTTTTATTACATATTGATAAATGGACGCTGATAAGCAATACTGTGTCAAGCCACACGGACTTCATTTTGAGAAAATGGCGTCTAAATATGTCAAACCTATTCTTAACAAATATGTTTGTAGAAGTATATATCCATCTTTTATTTTATTTTTTGATAAAAGTTGTAATGAATTTAAATCACAGTGATATATTTATTATATTATCTAATAAAAAGTTATTTAAACATTTGAGATTAATGTATAAATTAAAAAAAATGGAACGCACTTGAAATTCGAACCAATGAATTAAGAAACTTTTTTCCTTACTTATTTAATTTATATGACTACAATTTTTTGAATAATGTTAAATAGATGATGCCGTATCAAAATACATCAAAATCTCCGAATTTGACATTTTGTGGGTTAACACATTATTGCTTATCAGCATCCAAATATAGTAGTAAAGTAGCAGCCTGTAAATATCCCACTGCTGGGCAAAGACATGCCTCTCCTATTATGGAGAATGTTTAGAGCTTAATCCACCACGCTGCTCCACTGTGTGTTGATGGATATACATGTATCAAATCTTCTCCCGGCACATGCTGTTTCCTTCGGTGTTTTTCTTCACCGCCGAACACAAGATGAATTAAACACAAATTATGCACTTGAAAAACTCAATGGTGCTAGCCGGGGATTGAACCCGCGGTGATCGGTTAAAATCGACGTGTTCTAACCACTAAGCCATATCGGCTCATATTTGGACGCTGATAAGCAATATTGTGTCAAGCCAAGCAACCTCTATTTTGAAATAAATCAGCCAAGTGTGTGTCGGGCCACGCACAATGTAGGGTTCCGTAGTTGTCAGAATTGTCAAGGTCGGTCAAGCAATCTTCGAGTACCTATTTTCGTAAAAAAGTTTACGACGAACTGGGAATTTCCTTTTTTAAGTCAGTTTATACAATATACGTACTTACAAATTTAAACCTTTTATTATTATAAAATTATTTTTAATTTCTCTTTAAGGAGAGATAGGTACGTAATCCGTATCTTTTATATCATACCATAAATGCCAAAGTGAATTCGTTTGTTTGATTGTTAACTAGCTCTTTCGCTATAACGCCGTAGGTAAATAAAAATTATGTTAATTGTGCACAACATTTATTATTCTAACACTTGTAAAATATACTTAGCGGCGCTAATTAATTAATATTTTCCTTCCTGATTAGCGCCTATGAAATCTATGTAGATTTGGTTGAAAACATCATAAGCGCGATTCAGAATCACTCGCGACATGTTTTATTGAGACATTGTTTTATACCTTATTTTATATTTTATTTTAATTTAAACTTATTAAATATTTATTTATTTATTCATTTAAATTCATATATTAATTTAAAATTATTAATATTTACATAATGTGATGCTTTAAAAAGTGAAATATTTATTTTTACTTAGATCATCTATAACTCGATAACCATAAGAACCCACATAGCCGTGATAATTTTCCTTTTAAATTCATTATATGTACCACTATCGTGAATTTTCTCATATTTTTAGACGCAGCAGTTTAGTGGGTAGAGGGGGGGGACACTTGACTCTAAGAAAAATTGACACTTTAAAGCTTAATATTTCGGAAACAGTTCGTCGTTTGGAAAAATGGTTTTCCCATACCTATAACATTTTTAAAAGACCTATCTAACGATACCCCACAACATGGGATAAATGAAAAAAAATTTTTGGTCTCTCTTAACACATAGGGAAGACACCCTGAAAAAATATTTTTAAGATTTTATTGTACGACTTCCTCAGCGTAATTCATATGTATACTCATACCGAATTACAGCTTTCTGGTATTAGGGGCTTCGGAGCAAAGCCGCGGACAGACAGACAGACAGTCAGACAGACAGACACACAGACAGACAGACAGACGGACATGGCGAAACTATAAGGGTTCCGTTTTTTACTACGGAACCCTAAAAATATATCTCCATCTGTATATCCATCTTCTCTTTTATATTTTGATAAAAGATGTAATGGATTAAGCTGATTGGTATACTAAAAAGTTTTACTAATTTTTTATTTTTCAAATTTATTAAATTATTGCATATTGCAAAATATTGAGCACATTTCTCTTTTTTCCGTACTTTGATGACTTAATTTTTTTTAATATGATACAAGATGTATTGTCGGAGTACATCAATATCTCCGAATTTGACTTTATTGCTTTCACAATCCATTTATAAGTCTACATATTCTACTGTTACACTTTTAATCTACGATTGTTAATTATTCAAATTGACTTCAGAAATATCTCTCATAATTATTCAAGTAAGAACAATCCGATAAAATAAGTCAAGGAAATGATTTATTTCTCTTTAATTCGTGCGAAGTTCAGATAACTTCCATAATTAAGCATATTAAATCTTTGACCTTCAACGATTTCTAAGAAAACTTATCAAAATATTTCAATAAACATCAGATACCTATGTTTTTTCTTTTCTTTCTTTATTTTGTTTTATGGCTTTTAGTTGTGCCAATTGTGCACATATTATTTCGCCAATGTCACGTGGAGTGGAGAAAACACGATGGAGATTGTTCGGTGGGGTCGAGTATCCAACCTTAATTAAATTTGGAAAACACCTTAAAATAGTGTGAATTTTATTATTAGTCCTTAACCTAAAACAAAATGAATATAATTAAATAAATTAAATACACGTCATTATATAAATATTTATAATTTAATTAAGACAATCACACACTTTATTTACAACTTAATTTTATTACTTTTTATAAATTTACACAAAAACGGACACATTGGACTAAACACAAACATTAATAAACAGTCTACATTGATAGGACGAGGGACTTTAGCGGGAAGGACGTCATAGAGGGGATGAAGAAGTCTAGGACAATTAAATAAGATGTGAGATGGGGAACCTTCGTCTAAGCCGCATTCGCAAAGCGAGTGGTCACGTACCCTAATTTTTGCAAGGTGCCTAGGAGTGCACGCATGACCAAGACGTAAACGACATATTGTAGAAGTCACCCAGCGGTCATCACGTCTAAAAAGAAAAAACCAAGGGCGTCTTGGAATTTCAGGCTGCAGACTGGCATAATATTTACCTTTAACCGATTTTGATGAATTCCAAAATGATGTCCAAGATTTAGCCATACGAGTATTCGCGATAGCACACAGATCTTGAGGGAAATTTTTGAAATGATCTAGGGAACCGAGTTGGATGGCGGACTTAGCACACGAATCAGTAGATTCGTTGCCAGGGATTCCGGAATGGCTGGGAATCCAAACTAGCGAGACCTGCAATCCCTTCCGATGACACGAGAACAAGGCCTCTCTAATCTTTAAAATAACGAAATACCTCTTTCTACTACGAAATGGGTTTTCCTTAATGGCTAAAAGGCAGCTTAAGGAGTCGGTCAATATAACAGTCCGTCTTAAGTCATGGGAGTGGGCATATAAGATGGCTTCCAATAAGGCGATCGCCTCACCAGTGAAGACTGATGATTCAGGCGGACATTTAAATTGTAAAATAATTTTGAATTTAGGGATCCAGCAGGCTGCACCAACACAGCTTTCTGGGGAGAGTTTAGACGCATCGGTATATATGAGAAGATGATCTGACCAATTTTGATGACAAATTCTATTAAAGAGAGATACGGTGTCAGGTGAACCTTTGACAAATCCAAGATTGGTTACTACGGGAGGTTGATGAACAAGGGCCTTATAAGGGATAGAAAAAAGGGGATTCATGGGAAGTTGAACACAAGGACTTGGTAGTTTGGTAAAATGGAGGAAGCTATTAAGAAGACAGGACAAGGGCCTGTTAGGGTTCTGAATTTGGGATAGTTCGATTAAACGACACCAGAGAGGATGGGAAGAAAGCTGTAACGTCTTGCCGACAAACCGGTCACACAGATACTGTCTCCTTATTTGCAAGGGCGCATCAACGCATTCAACCTGTAGAGCATTCGTAGGTGTAGATTTCATAGCACCCAGAATGATTCTAAGGCATTTATATTGAATTTTGTTCAGCTTTTCAGATGCTGATTTGTTTATAGGATCTAAAACGAAAAGCCCATAGTCCATATGGCTACGAACTATAGCACTATATAGGAGTTTTTGTGAGTATGGGTGAGCTCCTCACCAAACGCCTGATACGGCACGTAGAACATTAATGCCTTTTTCACATTTTTTTTAAGATGTACTCTGAATGAGAAACTCCGTTCAGTCGGTTATCGAGTATAACTCCTAAGAATTTAGCCTTATCTACAAAATTAATACGTTGATCCCCATAAAACAAATCGAAGACAGGAACCATTCTCTTTCTAGAAAATGTAACTGCCTGACTTTTGGCTATCGATAGAGACAGGCCATGATCAGACAGCCACTGGCCAAGATAATGCAAAGCAGAGTTGAGACGAAATGTAATATCTTCTACTGAATTTGATCGATAATAAATTGCAATGTCATCAGCATATTGTAAAATGTTGCAAAAATTATTAACAGATAGTTCGAGATCATGAGTGTAAATGCTGTAAAACAGAGGGCTGAGGACAGAGCCCTGGGGGAGACCTTTCCAGACCAATCTGGGGGGAAGAGATGTATTTTGGTGTTTTACCACTATTGATCTGCAAAAAAGCAGATTACATATGAAGTGTATCATCCTCGGAGGCATACTCAGCTGGTGCAATTTTTGCCTGAGTGATGGGAGGAGAACATTGTCATATGCAGAAGCTATATCCAGAAAAACACCCACAAGGTACTCTCCTTTTTCAAAGGCAATTCGAATATCTGTTGTAATAATGCTGAGACTATCGATAGTGCTCAAACCCTTTCGGAAGCCAAATTGAGAGGGTGAGAGAAAATTTCTACTTTCCATTATCCATTCCAAACGATTCTTTAAGAGATGCTCGGTTATTTTCGCTAAAGTTGAAGACAGAGCAATGGGTCTGTAGGAATTTGAATCTGAAGGATTCTTGCCGGCTTTTAAAATGGGGATTACTATCTGAGACTTCCAAGATTCTGGAATAACACCTGACAAATAAAATTTATTAATAATATTCAAAAAGACATTCTGAGATTTTTCATTAAGGTTTTTAACAAAAGAATATGGAACACCATCTTCTCCAGGAGAGGAATCTGTGAGACCAGACAGAGCACACTGAAGCTCAGACATTGAAAAAGGGTCATCCATTTCGTTTGAAATGGATGCAGGGAGAGGAGAGAGAAAGTATTCCCGACAAGGTGCAAAGGGGGGGGGGGCTAATTTGTCGACAAAATCGTTAAGCCATTCAGATGGATTATTGGAGGTAGGGTTAACAGAGTTTAGGGAACGACGAAATTTTTTAAGTTTAAACCAGACTACGTAAGAAGGAGATCGAGGGGAAAGGGATTCACAAAAACCAATCCAACAAAGTTTTTTCTTTTTAGAAATTAGTCTCTTTAATTTTGCGTCTAACCGTTGGTATATTTGAAAATTAGAAGGGGACATAGACAGAGAATACGCATCCTCTGCCTCCGTTCGTTGTGTAGTTAAGCGGGTGCATTCCTCATCCCACCAGGGGGTGTAAAGCAACTGCTTTTTTGGTAAATGTTTTTTGGGGAAGTTAAGATCTGCCGCAGTTAAAAGAGCCTTAAGAAATGTTTCATAATAAGAAATGACATTCTCGTCATCTTCCAAATCAGACAGGCAGTCCAACATGGCATCAACAGAATTAGCAAAGTCAGACCAGTCTACATTTTTAAGGGAGTATTTTAGGAGGGCATTCGGGGTATTAGAAGGAGTAGAATTTTGATTTAGAGAAAGGAGAATAGGGAAGTGGTCACTGCCGTAAGTGGATGGAAGGACCTTCCAGGAAAGTTGAGAAGCAAGAGAGGGGGAGGATAAGGAGAGGTCTACTGCGGACTTAGGGTTTTGTGAGGGGTATACCCTACGAGTCGGCGAACCATCATTGAGGATGCATAGGTTTACATCATCAATAATTTCCACCAACAAGAGCGCAAAACCATCACAGGAGTGGCAGCCCCATGCCGTATGGTGGGCATTGAAGTCACCTAAAACAAGGATAGGATGAGGAAGCATAGAGAAAATAGAATTTAGATCAGGAATAAGAGAGGGGGATGGGTGGGGAATATAAAGAGATAGAAAAGAAATGTTGAGGGATCTAACAGCAACAGCATTAAAATGTTGGTTAGATGGGAGGGGAATTTGGGAGTAAGGTATTGGATGACGGACAAAAAGGGCACAACCTGCATACCCATCACTCCTGTCATCCCTCAAACAGGAAAAACCTGGAACTCGAAACCGAGAACCAGGAATTAGCCATGTTTCCGAGATGGCAACAATGGAGGGACTATGCAGATTGATTATAGAGAGCAATTCATGTTTTTTGGGTCGGATACTTTTACAGTTCCACTGAAGGAAGCTGGTTGGGGCCATTTTTAATAACATGGATTAATTGGGAAAGGTTTTCGGCAACGTTGGACGGTAAAGGTATGTCACTACATGAAGTGACTATAGAGAGGATCATTTGGGAAAGGAGTTCCAAAAGATTTGTGGTTTGGTTGGAAGGAGGAGTGTCCTTATTGTTAGGAAGGGCACAACCATTAGGAGTAGATGAGGAGCAGTTGCCAATTATGGCTTGGTGGGCATGCTTATTAAAGCCTTTCCCAAGAGGAGCTCTGGGACGGGCCTGACGGACTATAGTTTGGCGATAGGAATGCACGGATTTACTTGGAGAGGAATTTGCTTTAGAAGGACTGGGAGCAATATAAATTGGGG
Source organism: Hypolimnas misippus (assembly GCA_037950945.1). NCBI lineage: Eukaryota > Metazoa > Arthropoda > Insecta > Lepidoptera > Nymphalidae > Hypolimnas > Hypolimnas misippus. The sequence goes on along the minus strand of JBBEEQ010000029.1, from coordinate 4,636,448 downwards.
AGGAAAACATCTCTTTTGCAATCTCTGCATAGGATCTACGGACAGGAGGAAATCTAGCGGACGCTTCAAGGTAGGAAATATTGTCTGATGCCATTACTAATTTAATAGAGTGTTGACGCGAATACTCGGGACAATCCTTGTCTGAGGCAAAATGTTTGCCTGAGCAATACAAACATGTGGCATTGTCCTTGACAACGTCACATGACTCACCAGTGTGTTGTTGGGCGCACTTATAACATCTTGGTTTAGATCTACACTGGGTTTTTACATGACCATAGCGACAGCAGCTTAAACACATGATGGTTGGAAGGTTGTAGGTTTCCACGGGGAGAGAAGTATGATATGAATAAACTTTAGAAGGCAACAATTGCCCTTTGAAAGTTAGGACGATAGACTGGGTAGGGACCCAGGAGACAACTCCCTCATTAGATGTTTTACGATTTAAACGTCTCGCTTTCAGAACTTCACCACAGCCAGAGGGAACATCTAATGAGTCGACAAATTCCTCTATCGACCAATCCACGGGAACGCCTTTTACTAGACCCATTCTAGTGATATTATAGGTGGGGATAACAGCAGAATAATTAGAAAGGCCTAAAACAGGATTATTTAAAAAGTCATTAGCTGCCTGCGCAGATGAAAACTCAACAGATATTTTGTTTCGGCCAATGTTTTTTACACCATCATTAACGATGGAACAAATTTTATTTTTGTGCAGAAACTGCCCAAATTTGATAGCCCGCACAGTAGTTCCTGCTGATGGGTCTACTACTTCCCGCGACACTTGAATAATGAAGGGACCTTTGTCATCTCCAGAGTATTTTTTGGGACCTTCGGAAAAGCAGGGATGGACATATAGGGATTGGATTGACGGGTTACCGGTAGAAGGATGAACCAATGTTTTCTTTGCTGATGTATCAGTCAAAGCATTTTCATTTGGGCGTTTGCGGGAGTCGGTTGAAGAATGAGGAGAGGACGGGTTGCAATTATTATCTGATCCTCCAGGATCAGGAGGATCAGGAGGTCGATCGACCTCCATATTAGCTTGAAAAATTACTTATAACAAATTATACTTATATACTACTTAAAAAATAAATAATAGCTAACTACAAACACTTACCACAACCGAAATGTTAGTACAACACGATATTAGTTAAAAACAAACTATTTTCACAGTGAATAAACAACAAAATCCGAAAACAAAACAACAAAATATCTCTAACACGTGTGTCAACCAAAGCCAACGCAAGCGAGCGATACCTATGTTATTCCTTTCTAAAGTGAGAATGAAGCTTGTTAGATGGATGCTTATAAGCAATAATGTGTCAATCCACAAAAAGTCTGATAATACGCCTTGTATCTAACATTATTAAAAAAAAATTAAGTCATCATAATTACTTAAGTAAGGAAAAATGTTACCATTATTAAAAAAAAAATTAAATCATCTAAACAAGATAAGTACGGAAAAGGCTTTCTCAAGTCATGTTTAGAATATTGAAGGAAGTTTCATATATTGGATCATACCATAATCTCACATATTTGAAAAACTTATTATTAGATAAAACCCTTTAACCAATCTGGTTTTAATTAATTGATATTTTCATCAAAATAGAAAAGAAAGGATGAATATATATTTCTCAAACAACTTATTAAGAATATTTTTGACATTATCAGACGCCATTTCCTCAAAATGAAGTCCATGTGGGTTGACAAAGTATTGCTTTGGATGTCAAGTTTTGTTTTCAAAGCTTCATAACCATTTACGTAAGTTATTTTTCATTGTTTTACACCTCGAAGTGTTTAATGTCAGTGCCTTTTTTCGGTCTTACACGTAAGTACTTACGACGTTTCTGTTACTAGGTAACAGAGTTGTTTTTTAACGCTTACAAGACCTTGCAGATGTAATTTCCGCCTTAGGCTAAGGTTTGAAGAAAAGGAAGCTTTGTTTTTTTTTTTATCAATTATAGAGTATTACCGACTCTTTGAAAAACGTTAAGTTTTTAATAAGTTAAAAATGATACGCTCAGTTTCAGTGTTAAAGAGATATTTATTATATTACAACACATTTTATTTTTAAAATTATAAATCATATACATTAACGTTTTAAGCTTTTTTACTCGACTGTACCATGCGCTAGATCAGACTCGCCTTGTATTTAAACATTCAGACTTACACGAATGAAGCTATGCATAAAAAACATTCATACATTTTTCCTACAAAGAAAACAAATTAGAACCATATCTTTGTGTAAATTACTGGGAAAAAAGAACAAATAAACACAATTGAAGTGAGAAAAGTATTCGAATTTAAATAATAATTTTAATCGAAGCTATAAATTATTATTGCCACATATTAGAACCTTTACAATAAATAGTTTTAGTTCCGAATTTTATTTACAAAGCATAGTATTTCCATAGGTATATTTTAGGTATTTTTTATATATATTCGAAATATTCAAAGCGCGTGCTGACCGCATTCTCTTTGCACAATAAATTCAATTTAACGTAACCTGGATCGCATATTTTCGTACCTTTGAAAAGAACGTTAATAACTTTTTTATTTAGCAAATTTATTTAAACATACAATATATAATAGGAATTTGAAACAAAATCATATTTTTGACCTACAGAGGCTACTCTGCAGTGCCGTATAAGTTTCGTAAACTATTACTTGCATACTACAAATGTTGAAATAAAACTACCTTTAAAACATGCCAAGCATAACAGTTATTAAAAATTAAACACTGTTTAAAATCTTACTTTAATTCCTTTGCTGGTAATAAAATAATGAAAAACATATTAATAAAATAATATACCTTACATTAATATTATAATAATATCTAATAATCTAAAATAGATTTTAGACATCTGTTAATCTCACTTAAGCGTATGTTTATACATAATTAAATGTCTAAAACATGTTTACCTAAAACTCTTCTCTCTTCTTCCTTCTTTTCTTCTTCTTCTCTTTAAACGAGAATTTGTGGTAGGGAATTTTAAAAAAACGAGTTTACCGTATGTTTAAATATTTTATAGTATAGCAGTTAATATTCACGTTATTAGAAGACATATAGCGGTCAAAACGCAAACCTACACACGTTACAAAGTAGTGAAAATTCGATGTCGCGCCGTGAAATATACTTTCATTATAAGAACGAAGTGGATCATAGATAATTGGACGCTGATAAGCAATACTGTGTCAACCCACACAATCTTCATTTTAAGAAAATGGCGTCTAAACTTGTCAAACCTATTCTTAAGAAATATGTTTGAAGAAGTATATATCCATCTTTTATTTTATTTTTTGATAAAAAGTATAATTAATTGAAGTTGATTGGTGTAATGAAAACTTTTATCTAAAAATAAGTTTTCCAAACATATGAGATTATTGTATAAATTGCAAATATTGGAACGTGCTCGAAACCCTCAGCTATAAACTAAGAAACTTTTTTCATACTTATGTAGTTTAGATGACTTAAATTTTTTTTGAATAATGTTAAATATTTATCCAATTATCAAAATACACCAATATCTCTGAATTTGATATTATGTTGGTTGACATATTATTGCTTATCAGCATCCAATTAAGACTTCAACAGTAAAATAGTAATTTGTGTACTCGGGTGACATACTTATTCCAGTTACTATGATTTTAAATTTTGATAAAATTCTATCGTGGTCATGCATTTCGGTCGTAAAAAGGTCATAGACGCCATAGCTCCGTGGAGACGATAAATCTATATCTATAGTGAAAAATAAATTTGAATTGTCTGTTTGTAATTTTAAATTAAAAACTTTTACTAAATGGATATGAAGGTATATATGGTGCTCACGTAAACATACATATGTATATATTTTGAATTTTTGTCTGTCTGCTTGTTTGTTCCAGCTAATCTCTGAAACGGCTAGACCGATTTTAATAGGATTTTCTCTACACTACATACTACTTTTAAAAAAAATTACACGTGAAGACACTTCTAGTATCAACAACAAAACATTTTAACTTGTAACTGACATGCTCTAAATCTTCTTTAAACAAAAAAAAAAAAACATTAAAAAACCATTAAAAATATCACCCCATTGTTTAAAATTAACACCACATACGTTATTCCGTTCTGAAAATAAATTCTATTAATACTACAAACTGCTAACGATAGAAAAGTTTCTGTTTCAACCGTTGGAAGCTGGAACAAGATTAATTAGTTCCGTGAATGACATCCATCAAGTATTTACGTGTGAACAGAACTTGCACGTATTCGTACGTCGCCATTAGAGCCCGGTTTTGCTCCAACGCGACGTAACAACAAAAGGTTTCGAACAAAAATCCAATAAGTGGAGGCTTTGTTCCAAATACAAAAAAAAAGCATTTTTTTTCACTCTTTTTTTTATTCAAATAATGACAACGTTCAACAACTATATTTTTACTCGTTTTTGTCCATAAAAAAGGTTTAATAGTTTATTATGTTGCGACTGTTTATGCAAAAATTTTGCCGCGCATTTCGGCGTCGGTGTTGATATATACTAAATTTATTAAATTAAATTAATATTTTTGGTGTAAACCTAAACAATCATCTCATTTTTAATTGTATACCTAATTGAATTTTTGACAGGCACGTTGGCGCAATGGTCACTGCAACTGACTGAAGCGCTAACGGTCGCGGGTTCGATCCCCGCTCACGGCAAACGTCAGTATTGGGCATACGGATGTTTGTTGTGGTCTGGGTGGTTGTGTTAGTGCTGTGTGTGTGTTTCCGGACCCCCGACACAAGACCACTAGGTCTTAATGGGGGCCGTTGAGTGTGACGCGTTTATTTATTTATAATAAGAAAAAAAATATAATTAAATATTACAAATGTCTAAAATATATATGTTTGACACGCCACTTTCACCCTTCTGATCAATTTTCTATTTAAAAAAAATCTAGGACATCTTGTGTTTGTGGAAGATCATTTCCTTACTTTCAAAGAAAACAAGTATCTTTAAATTTTTCTCGTATGATACAAGTAAACCCTGTACAGACATTTAAAACTAAGTACTGGGCTTTTGCAATAATGCCATTCAGTATTTTCTTTAATGTAATAAATATATTACAATATATTTAAAAAAATATTCGAATTATATATTTACCCACAAATACATATATACGGCGTTTGACTTTTATTAAAATTAAATGATGATTTATATAAGTCTAATACCACATTCCACGTAAAAGGTCACCTTTTCTACTTTGGTATTTATTATTAAAATAGTTAAATATTTGAGAACCACTGCTCTCGCGCTTCGTATTCACGCGACGCACAGGTTGAGTTTACTTATGCCTCGTAATAAATTAGAGAAAGACAAACGTTTTCTAGTGACAATATTAAGGTATGAATTCAATTCACGCGAAATTTAAGCAAATAAATTTAAATGTTTCACGTCAAGCTTCAATATCATATAAATTGTGTAATAACGGTATAAGTTAATACTAAAACTTTTAAAGGATTTTTTTTTTTATTATTATTAGCGTATTTAATTAAAAACATTTTTTACCTTTTAAAAATCTGCTAGTATTTGTGCATCGTTATCTAATATAACGTCATGATGTATGTGATTGTTATTTATCCACCTCAATAATTTTACTTGTCGGAAATCCAAAAAAACCCATTTTAATTAAAAATAGCAAATAAAATCTTCTTAAGACATCTAAATGGAAGGACATTTGACACCTATATTGTAGAAAGGCATAAAAATTTTGTCCGCCATATTTAGAAATTCGCCATATTGTATTTAGAGTGACGTCACCTTATTTTTCGAGTTATTCTCTGCAAACCCTTTCATTTGATACCCATATTGTAGGAAAACATAAAAACCTTAGTCAACCATCTTTAGAAGTTCGTCATATTGGATTTAGAGAGACATCACTTTATTTTCCAGATAACACATAACTATTCCGCCTACTTGGATGTTTCGCCATGTTGGATTTAGGATAACATCACCCACCAAATCATGCATCATCATCCAATTTAAAGGTGTATTTAAAAATTCAGCTCAATTGGTTGAAGATAATGCTTCAAAACTGATTTCAATCCAATTCTTTGGTTAATAATGGCTTTTAGTTGTGCCAATTAGACCAAAACTGATTTACAGGATTCCACCCGAACAAATATATTTATATATGTACATACATATATATGTACGTACGTATGTATATCCATACATACATATATTGCAAGTTAAATAAAAACTTGTAAAAATCGGATTTATAATGCGTAATGTGATGTTATAGACCTTTGTCCTATAAAATCGAAAAGCCTTACTTAAAAGTCGAATGTTCTATATTTTCTTCATTCGCATTCTCAGTTAGTGTCACACCGCGTTATTATTTATCTGTGACACCTGCGCCATTGTCAAAAGGCGCGAAATGCAATCTGTTAGAATTGTCACCGTAAAATAAATATTGAAATATTGACAAAGAACTGTACTAGTTTTGACATTCTTTTACCCATTAACCAAAGAATTGAATTGAATTGACATTCTTTTGGAATATTTCAATAATATATTTGATATACAACAACAGGGAATATACATAAAATGCTTTGTTCAGACTGACTGGCGGATCAAGGCACAGCATAAACCACTGATAATAGAGATTTGAAATTTGATATATGTACGTATTCCTTGTATATATTTTTGAAAAAGCTAAATCTAAGGGGCGAATAGGAGTGACTTAAACTTATTCCGTGGTCATATTTAAATAAACTTCGTACCTGTATAGGTATAATTCTTAATAGCAATAATGAAATGTGATATACAAAACGATTTTTTTATTTTGTCTAACTATTGCATCGGCGTACTACGGTTGTCATTTTTACTCGTATATAACGTTTTGGCGACCTGAGACTGGTGCTATCTTCGTTTGTGTGTGTATTAAAGATTGTCAGTTTATAACATTTTACCACTTAAATAGGGAAATTTCTGCATGCAAGTTGAATGATACAAATACGACCTTAACTGAGTTTATTATATGGATTGTGTTTGTGTTTTATGTTCTAATAAACGCGAAATTGTAGTATTTTGTTATAATATACTTTTAGAAAAATTAACTATGCAAACTCTAAAACACACACACACATTTATTTAACTGAGTCAAATGTGACGAAAATACAATTTAAAAGAAAACAGTTTATTTTAAAACAACAAGGTACAAAAATACATTATTTAGTCTAGATTCTACTTTTTTTAATTCTAAATATCCTAATTTACAGTACCCAAATCCTAGTATGAAAAAACTGTATTGTGTTTTTATTTAAAATATTTTCAAGGAACTATAAAATGTTAGATTTGTTTAGAGTCATTCTTCGGCGAGAATTACATTTATAAGTTTTACTCTCGTAACTGATATAAAACAACTGTGTCACCTGGTAACAGATACGTCGTAAGCTGTGCTTGTCAAAAATAAGGCATTGATAGTAAATTGACAGTCACAAATAAAATTACCTGTATTTTTATATTATTATGTATGGTATTTATATCTATTTTTTGTTGTTCTAGGTTAAGGACTATAAATGAAATTCACACTATTTTAGGGTGTTTTCAAAATTTTGTCAAGGTTGGATTCTTGACCCCACCGATCAATCTCCATCGTGTCTTCTCCATTCCACGTGACATTGGCGAAATAACATGTGTCTAATTGGCACAACTAAAAGCCATTAACCAAAGAATTGAATTGAATTGAAATATTTTTTCTGAGAGCAAAACTTATAAGTGTAGTGAGAACTGACTTAGGCCAGAGCTTAAATTCTTTTAGATGTAAAGCAATGATGAAAATCTGAGAGCTAAACTTTGAAGTGTGATTCTCACCTTAGGTATAAGATATACGAGTTCATTATGTTTAAAATGTCAATGATACACAAATGTTTGTCTTTGACATGTTTAAAAATCGGTCAACTTATGCTCCTCTTTAACTACGTAAATAGAAAAATGTCGAAAATAAATTTTGAATAAAGTTTTACCGTTTGCGACCGTTGCAGATAAGAAAAGTATATATATCACACGTCCTTACGTCTAAGTTCAACGCAAACATATTATAGACTGCGACAAATCGAATGATTTATTTCGAAGTTGCTTTTCTATGAATTTCCTTTCAAGAATTCAATCAATCTACGTGAAATGTTCGGAATAATTATTATTTAACAGTCACGTTTAATATAAAGATATTTGTTTTTTTTTCAATATATAACCGACTTCAAAAAGAACTTTTGTTGTACATATACGTACAAAAAATTCGTACAAACATTCATAATAATCGCGGGTTATTTGCTATTAGTAATTGAAGTTCCTTTGTTTACCTCCGAAGATATTCTTTAAATTCTAATATAATTTATGCTAAAAGTTTAATAATAACATACATAGATGGCAGTAAAACATAGATTTACATCAAGACTATGCTAATTGTAAATTTATTGGTATTACTTTTGGAAATTATCTCGCGTATAACATTTTCTATTATATAGTATGATAATTTTTAAACCCACGAAAGATCAGTGTGAAGAATGTCCTAACAATACGAATGCATGGAGAAGAAATAAAAATAACGATCATTCAATATGAACAACACTTAAAACAAAATTCGTAAGCTTTACAATATAACAATATTTAATGTTACTATTTACAAATAATCCTTAGATAAGTGAACAAAACGTTCTGGGCTAATTGACTGGAGGTTTCGCTAAGATTAATGAATGTCTCAACATCATTAATATATCGGAATTGAAACTTCGAATTCATTCATTTAATTGAATTTAATATTATGCTGAGTAACTTATTGTTGAATAATACTATATTCTTCAAATAAATATATTTATTTAATAAATTTCGTGTTCAAATTTTAAAAATATACCGGTTCGTAAACGAACTATTCAAATTGCATTTTTTCGTGGAAAAAATTTTCATTATTCAATGCAGTAAATGAAAAGCATCGTTTGTTTTTCTATTTACATATTTTACACTACGTTTTAATAATACTAGTATTTTTATAACGGACTATTTCTTTTTTTCATTCGTTTTGTCATTTCTCATATTTTTAATATATAATGTGTATTATTTATCAAACGTATATTTTGTCGGTATAAAACATCTTCCAAGATGCTGTTTCAAAATTAATGTTTAAAAACGTCAGTTTGATGATAACCTTTTGCTTTCATGCCTAAAATTAATTAATTATTTATTAATATATAAATAATTTTCATTAAAAATTACACCTTAAAATTACTAACGGTGTAAAAGGGGTGCATTAGTTACGTGGTAATCTTAATATAAACTATAAAACCTTGAGATGTAATTTATATCAACGGTAAATGAAAACGGAAATAATTCGTAATATTTCAGCAAAAGTTTCTTCTCCGAACAAAGGCCGATACATACTTTTTATTCTAATTTTACATCATCACAATATGCACTTTCCACGTTCAAAAGTAGACTAATGATAATTTATTCCCTGTGTTTCAAGCAGCTTTTTAAATTTTCATTGTAACCAAACGAACCTTTGTACAGTAAATGACTGTATGTATATTCTTGTTCCGCCTCGTCTATATGAAACTATCGTGTATAGATTCATAAAACCATTGTAATAAGACACTTTTTATAGCAATATAGTCTTTGATATTTTAGCAATAAGAGCTATGTAGGGTTTAATTTTGCTTGGTTAGGAGAAAGTACACCTATTCCTGGTTGGTCGTTGAATAAATTTGAATATAACCGATTCCACATTCAAGAACAGAGTAGATGCATGTAATTTTCCTCGATTTGATGGACTCATAGCTATATTTATGTATATTGAAATCAAATATGAATGTGAATTGAACGTTTAGGAATATAATTGTATTGTTATTTCTCTTTCTCCTTTTAAAATAATACAATCTTTTCTTAATCATCGTATTAATTGTAAAAAGATACTTCACCCGTTTAACTATAAACTGAATTTAAATTTTCTGTTTATATTTCACCCCTTTAGGGAGTGAATTTACATTTTTCAAAGTATTTTTTTAAATCAAACTAATATGATATGTTTTTTATTAAATGTATAAAATTTACAACGCCCAATGTTAAAAATGTACAAGCCTCCGTATTTATAAATGGATAAACGTTGGAACCGGTGGAAACTACAGTATTTCTTGGTATCACTGTGGATTCCAAACTACAATGGGGCCCCCATATTGAAAGGTTAGCGAATAGACTTAGCTCTGCAGTTTTTGCTATTAAAAAGATTAGAAAATTAACAGATGTTGAAACGGCACGCTTAGTTTATTTCAGCTATTTCCATAGTATAATGTCGTATGGCATACTACTATGGGGACATGCCGCCGATATTAGTACAATATCTGTTCTGCAGAAAAGAGCTGTTCGCGCAATTTATAACCTTGGCCATAAAGAATCTTTAAGAGAAAAATTTAAAGAAATTAACATATTGACTGTTACTTCTCAATTCATTCTTGAAAATGTAATGTATGTACATAGAAACATTAACACATTTAAAAAAAATTGTGATATCCATCATATCAATACGAGGAACAAGGACAAACTCATTGTACCTGCTACTCGACTACGTCGAGTAAGTAATTCTTTTGTTGGGAGATGTATACGATTTTACAACAGGATCCCAGAAAACGTTCAAAATGCTTCTATAGCAAAGTTCAAAAAAATTGTAAAGAAACGTTTGTGTGTTAGAGGTTACTATAATATTAAAGATTTCATAGATGATGACACACCTTGGGAATAATGCGATCGCTTCCAGGCTCTCTCAAAATATTTAACGTATTGTAACCAATCTTGACGTTGTTAAAAAAAAAAAAAAAAACTAACAAAAAAAAAAGTCCCGCTGAGTTTCTTTCGCGGTTTCTTCTCAGGCCTGAGGTTATACTTTTCCGAAACCGTGGTAGATTCATTTTCTTGACGTTCAAAAAGAGAATGTAAATTCCTATTTTGAATAAAAATATTTTGATTTTGATTTTGATTTTGATTTTGATTTTGATTTTTTTTGTAGCTCTTAGCTGTAGTCCCCTGACTCCACCCAGCTCGTATACGGACTAACTTGGGTAGTACGATGCTGTCACAAAAAATCGGTGTAAAACTGCACCCTTGTATCCGCATCCTTTCTCTCCCCCTTTCTTTTGTTTTGCAAATAAAAATGAGCGACGTTAATCATTTCACATTTGACCACCAGTGCATTTGTCCGCGTTTTTTAACCCCCGAGGGGTTGAACCTAAATAAAGGATTGTTATAAGTTTGACATGTGCATATGTGTATCTGTTTCTTTGTTGTGGCATCGTGGTTCCTCAACGAAATGACCAATTTTAATGCGATTTTTCCGTTGATGTTGATTTAGTCCTAACGTTTGAATGTTTTTTGCACTGTTATGGTTGATGAAACTGATCTGATCGAATCGAAATTTACTATGACTTCAATGATACTAAAATAACATAGTTATGTAACCTTGACGCGATGCTGCATTACATCTTGAATCACAACTCAATCAATATGATTGAAATGATATTAATAATTATACTGTCCGTTTTTTTTAATTATCAATATTGGATTATCAAGAAACAATATCTTACCTATGATATCCGCAATATAAACGAAGTTACATTAGCACCTTGTATCACTTCCCGCAATGCCGTTTCAGCCCTAATTAGTTGGCACTGTAAATGACAGTTGTAACACAGTTTTGAGCCTAAAATAATTTAGCGTTCATTTAGCTAAACATAACAACATAAACTATGAGCCATATCTACTTAACCTTGTATATACTATTTCAAACTCCGTGCATAATCTTAATTAATATTATAAATGTAAATGTGAGTTTGTTTGTTTATGTTTGGGTTCCGTACCCAAAGGGTGCTAATGGGACCCTATTAGTAAGCCTTCGCCGATCGTCCGTCTCTCTGTTTATCTGCCTGCATCATAGAGGGTTGTATCTAATGAATAGTTGTACCAGATTTCAATTTTGCAATGTGTTGCTGGAAAAAATCAAATTAAATAAATAATTCATATTTAATATAACTATTCTATTGCCTGACGTCAGCTCGTGACCACGACGAATGCAACTTCGTCGAAACGTCGGGCAATAAAAAAGGTATTACTAAAATTAGTTATCGCGATAAGACCCGTCATATTAAATATGAATACTATAAATCGCGAAAGTTTAAAATATATGAATAAACAATATATTTAATTTGAATTTGAATATCGGTGAAATATTGTAGTTATATATTTATAGTGTATTTTTAATAAATTCGTGTACGTGTAACGGAACGTCGTACTTACGTCATGAATTGACTTTGACGTACGAGCTTACGTCCGTGTGTGTGTTTGCGTTTTCGTCGGACGTCGTGCGGTCACGTCCGCCGTGTAATAAAATCGGCTTGTATAAAATACGTTCCTACGTCTAGTCCCCTTACCACCCATCCCTTGGCTCATGTACTGTTGCTGAAGGCCGAGGCAGCGTTCCGTGAAGACGTAAGAGCTGGATTGATCAAGACACTGTGCCCTCCATCTTACCCTTTACAGTACACTCAATCGCGACTACAATATTAAAGTTATTAAAAAAACGCTTAATACTTGATATTAAAACTCTTTAATTAAAGTTTTTTTTTAATTAGTTCGTCAAGGTGCGTTTTGTTTTTAATTTATTTCAACAATATTTAATTATACAATATTACCAAAATAAAAAGTTAAATTTTATTAATTTCGCTCAATCATGATACACAATAGGATACAACTCGAGGTAATAAAGCATTTTCAAATTTTAATTTTTAGCTTATAATTAAAAATATTAATACAAACGTTCAAAAATCTGGATTAAGAAACGAAAATTTTAAAAGAAAGTAGTTGATACGGGCAGAAATCTTTTTAGGGCTCAAGTATACAGATGAGGGTAGACAGTGAAGTGGCATATTAAATTATGTGTGACGTTGGAGGTAAGGAGGGATAATCCGCAAAAATTCCCCATCTTTATTGGACACGGTGTATTCACAGTTTATTCTTTATGTGTATATTAGGTTACATATCACACACTCATATTTTATCGAATACGTAAAAAACGTGTGCCTTACATCCATGTTTTTGTGAGAATTACTTGTATTACATACAATATACATCACATGTAACATCCTCAGTTAGATTCTTATGATCATGTGTCGGTGGTCTAAAAAAAACAGATAATATAATCACTAATGCCCAGATTACGAAAAACATTCGTATGCCAAATATAGATATTTGCAGTCAGCGCGAATCGAATCCACGACCTGTAGCGCTTCAGTCAGTTGTAATGACCAGTGCGCCAATTCAGTAATTCATGTGTTTCAGGATATATAAAAATATTCTTTGTTTGTTCGTATTTTACGCGCTGCCACATCGTTCTTCCGATTGCGATAAAACTATGCCAACTTACTGTATGCACTTGCGAGAAAGTTATAGGCATAATACAATCTATACTAATATTATAAAGCTGAAGAGTTTATTTATTTGTTTGAACGCGCTAATCTCAGGAACTACTGGGTAGAATTAAAAAATTATTTTGTGTTAGATAGTTTATATAATGAGAAATTCTATAAGCTATATTACATCAGGCTACGACTCATGGAGAAAAAGCAGTAACCATAAACGCGTGTGAAACTGCAAAGGGCGACTAGTTAAAAAAATTTAGACAGTCTCTATTTTGGAAATGATGGTTCCAGCGTCGGTCCAAGCTTGCACCAATCCTTCTCAAGCTTGGCCCACCTGCAACGAGCCAAACTGGGATGATAATGAGAACCTAAGCATACACCAAGAATGGCTAGGGCTTGGAACAAAATTAAAGAGCTCAGACTCGACTTAATAAGGTTGGACCAGGGCTTGGACGAGCATCAAATAGCCAAGGCTAGCTATCCAAGACAGGTCCAGATTCTGCCCCTTTGTTCAAGACTGAAAGCTTTTACATGGTTCGTTCGGCATAACAGAATCTACACTAGCGTGAACGAAACCGCAAACTAAAGTATTTTATGAAAATATCATCGACAAACCATTACGATTTAAACTATTAGCTATATTACCGGCAATCATGATTAAGAAAAACAAAAACGCTTTTCGGAGGATAAGGCGGAATACTTACCAATATATTATATACAAGAGATTTAATAAGAATAATTTCTATGGAGAGATAAACAATATTGAATGGCAGGTAACAAAAATCGACGTAAGGTTTAGGTGTGTGTGTAATATCGCTAATTCGACAAATATTTTGACGAATATATCGGGTACAAGTATGACAATATATTTTGCTGATGTTAAATATGTCTACGAACATTATTTTAACGAGATTGACAGACACGTTGGCGCAGTGGTCACTGCAACTTACTGTAGCGCTAACGGTCGCGGTTTCGAACCCCGCTTACGCCAAATGTGTGTATTGGCCATACGGATGTTTGTCGTGGTCTGGGTGTTTGTGTTAGTGTTGCGTATGTTTCCGGACCACCGAGACAAGGTCACAAGATCTTAATGGGAGCCGTTGAGTGTGATACGTTTTATTATTCCCACAGCTTCCTCTGCGTTAAAGTTTCAACGTACCTCTATATCGAAATTCATCAAATTTTTTTTCAGTGGTTTTGGCCCGAAAACGTTACAAACAGACTGATATAGTTACTTTTGTATTTATAATATTAATGTGGATGTAGTAACAATTATCTTTTGATTCGCATAAAAATCGTTACCATCTGGAGAATCGACAACTATTTGTAGCGAGAAGCGAATACACACAAATAATTTATGTGCATGCTCGTGAACAATTTATTGGTTTATTGTATATATTTAAAAACTCATAATCCTTTTTAACGTACAAATATCATAAGAAAACAGTTACACACACTACCATGTAATTGACACACATACGCATATGTGTATGCTGACAAGCAATAATGTGTTAACCCACAAAAAGTCAATGGAGATATTGATCTATTCTGATAATGCTTTACGTATTAAACATTATTTAAAAAATTTCAAGTCATCTAAACTAAGTAACTCCGGGAAAAAGTATCTTAATTTAATGTTTCGAATATAAAAGTGTGTTCTATATTTTGCTATATACAATAATCTAATATATTAAAAAAAAAACTTAATACTAGATAAAACTCTTTACTAGCCAGTCTGCTTTTAATTTGTAATACTTTTCATCAAAATAGAAAAGAAAAGATGGACTCCTTCAAACAGATTTATTTAAAATAGGTTTGACATCTTTAGACGCCATTTTTTCAAAAGTCCGTGTGGCTTGACACGGTATTGCTTATCAGCGTCCTTATACTATTTGTGTATGTTCAAACTATCTTAATTATCTTCACCATCTTAAGCATTTTCACCAAGGTAATAGGCATAGCAGGTAAAATTAATTTACATTAGGTGGCGTGGTAAACGTATACGTTAAATTTTGTTTGGAAAAAAAATAAATACATTAATTTTAATTAATTAAAGTAAACAGTTACAGGTGTCTTTAATCTTTAATATTGCTCTAAAATGTCATTGACTATTGGAGTTTCTTTCATACCTTTATATCTTTCGTATACTCTCAAGGACAAGTTCAAAACCCCAAAATAATACGGTACCTTTATTCTACACTAGCTGGCCTCGCAGTTTCTTCTGCTTCGCTTCTATGAGTTATAACGCGATGTAGCCTTTAGCCTCTTCAATAAACGGCCTATTAAACGCCAAAAGTGTTTTTCAAACCGAATCCGTAGTATCAGAAATGAACCCCTACATACAAACTTACGAACGAATTTTACCTCTTGACCTGTGTTTCTTTGTTTGCGTCATTTTCACACCTAGACAACTAAATCGATTTAGATGAGTTTCGGCATAGATATAAAATAAAACTTAGTAAAGGCAACTTTTTTTGCGGAAGTAATATTTGATGGCTGCAAAAATGATGTATATTATACGCTCTTCCCGGCGTCACTTGATTATGGCACTCCGAAAATGGAGACAATTTGTGTTATACCTATGTCGGATATAAGTCATCGATCTATACATATTTTATTTTTATATAACCAATATAAAATCAACTACTCCCTATATGGATGTAGTTATTATCCCTGCGAGCAAGTTTTAGTTTTAGTTCCATATTTTGCAATTTATACAACAATCTAAAATATTTCAATAACTTTTTATGAGATAATATATTAAATATATCAATCTGCTTTTAATTCATTATAGCTTTAACAAAAAAGATGAATATATACTTTGTCAAACATATTTGTTCAGAATAGGTTTGACATCTTTAGACGCCATTTTCTCAAAATGAAGTCCGTGTGGCTTGGCACGGTATTGCTTAGCGGCGTCCATATAGCCTCTAACCTTTGTTAACACAGGGGCTATCAAATACGAAACTTTTAAAAATTGCCTATAAATTTCTTAAGCGAACGCGTTTGAACAAACAAACAAACAGTTCACTTGTGTTTATTAGTATAAAGGACCTTTCTTACTATCCACCCTACTAAGAATTTCAATTAAATTAAAGTCTCAAAGAGGTTGAAGATTCAAAGAGTATTTTATTCATTCTTGTATCAATGCTAAAGTAAATTTGATTTCTAGCAACACTTATCTACAGTTACAGAGCTAAGTGAACGTCGCTTAATGAGCGTAATCTTTGGCAATGTTTGCTCAAGAAAGCACAGCGATATTTACGCTCCCAAATAAAATTTAATACAAACAAGCTATTTGCTTCAGTTTTGCTATTGGTATCGATAAAACGTGCAAACTCGGGTTAATATCAACATCAAAAAATACTTTATTCAAATAGACTTTTAAAAATACTTTTGAATCGTCAAAACGAACAAAAAATATTTAAGTTAATGAAATGGTACCACCGGTTTGGAATGTAGATTCTACCGAGAAGAACCAGCAAGAAACTCGATAGGTATTCTTTTAAAATTTTGTTAATGAGTACATACATTTAGAAATAACAAATATGTATATTAAACATCCTGTTTGAAAATTATAGTAATAGCATAACGAGAGAGCGAATTTTATACGTGCGAAGTAAACTCAGAAAACATTGAATCTGTTTTTGAAATTGTTACCATTTCAAAGGTCCATTATTTTAGATATTCGTAGTCTATAATTCATGTATACATGTGTATTGTTTGAAAACAATATCTACATTAACGCAGGCGAAGTTGTGAGCTAAGGCTTATAAATGTATGGAAATTGTAAATTTAATAAACAAAGCTGCATCAGAATACGATTAACTAAATAGTGACTATATATTACAAGATTATATAAATGATAAATATGCTTGGATTTGGAATACGCTGGATTTCATACAGGATATAATTGGATGCTGATAAGCAATAATGTGTCAACCCACAAAAAGTCAAATTTGGAGATATTAATGTATTTTGATACTACGTCACCTATTTAACATTATTCAAAAAAATTCAAGTCATCTAAACTAAATAAGTATGAAAAAAAGGTTCTTAACTCAATGCTTCGAATTTCAAGTGTGTTCCATATTTTGCAATTTATAAAATAATCTTAAATATTTAAAAACCTATTGTTAGATAACATATTAAATAAACCTATCTGCTTTTGATTCAATATACATTTTATCAAAATAGAAAAGAAAAGACGAATATATATGTTTTCAAACAAATTTATTAAGAATAGGTTTGACATCTTTAGACGCCATTTTCTCAAAACAAAGTTCGTGTGGCTTGACACCGTATTGCCTATCAGCGTCCATATAATATGTTTGTAATTTCTAAATGTATGAATTGTTTGAAAGAGTAACTATCGAGTTTCTTGTCGGTTCTTCTCGGTAGAATCTTAATTACGAACCGGTAGTGGCTTCTTTCATTTAAATACCTATTTTTTTCTGTTTAGACGATTTAAAAGAGCTCGTGACGTACTTTTGAGTAATATACATATGTATATTTTACTGTTAGTCGTAGGGCTTTTTTCTATTAAAATTTCTCTATTTCAATGTATATTTTTATATATATTTCAATGTTCATTTTATATGTATGGTCTTTGTATACAACAACAGTTCGGTTAAAGGTCGGTTATATTTTGCTTCTTTAACAATTATTTTTTAATCAAATTGAAAGTCGAAAGTATTTCTTCCAAATAAAATTGTACCCTACAACGTATCCAATATCAACTATGCAAGAAAGGCGGCGTTTCAGAGCGGGCAGAAGGCCTTTACTATTAAATGTGACTGACATTCGTATATAATATTGTCAAAGTAGTTCAGAAATGAAATATAACGGAATTATTACGACACTATTATATGCAAGAATTCGAGCCATTTGCTCTACGCTTTGAAATATGTATACGATGTTGGTCAGTCCTATGACCCATATATATACAATAAATATTTTACACAAATATGTTGTGGTCAATATGTTTAACCAAGTCTTTAGAATATATTTATAGTAATTTATATACGTGAAGCGAAAACTTGTAACTCTTTTTACGAAAATTGCGTGGATATGAAATTTAGTAGACTATAATTTACATATGTAGAGAAGGAGAGAGGAATGCTAAAATATTTTTATTTTATTTTGTTTATTGTTAATCTATGGTTAAATTTAAAATAGATTATCTGTGGTCAATCTTGAAATTAGTTGAAAAGTTCCGATCACTAGGCGACCACTAGTAAGTACATAAATCATCAAATTATTGTTATAAATACAAAACACTTACATGTAATATAAGGTGATGGCACATATCCTGAATTAGTCATCTCTCAGAAGCTGTATGTCCCACGTCTGGACAAAGACTTCCTCTCCTGTTCATCTTCCTAAAAGGCTAAGAGATCTTTGCCCAACCGTGGAAGTTAAGGGGAAGTGAAATCCACCAAGATACTTCACTGTGGATAAGGAATATACTCGCACACGTGCCAGAATTCCTTTCATCGACCACGATATAATTTTAAACACTAAAATTTTAGAAAACTCAGTGGTGCTAGCCAAAGTTTGAACCCGTGATAAGCGATTAAGATCGACATGTTGTAATAACTAGGCCTTCTTAGCTCATTTCAATATTCTATTTCTCTCTGAAGTAGTCGCAACTGTCTGTGCAATTTAACATAAGGACAAAATGCATCTCAGCAATATTCAATCCCAGGGGCTAAAATTGTATATATTTTTATACATGTATTATATGTCATTTTTTGAACACGTTTTAGACGAGACAGCGAAAATCCATTACGGATTTACGATTTCCCTTAAATAAAGTGACGATATTAATATTATTTTTTTATTTAACGTGTGAGAAAACGATTTTATTTCTTGTCACATTAACGAGTAAAAATTGTTACGATTTTTTGGCATTATAAAGCCGTTCTCTTTCAATTACTGATAATATAAACGTTTCATTTATATATAGAAATTCTAAATTTAATTGTAAATGCGTTACTTTTACGTATATCTCGCTGTCTACTCAATTCATAAATTGAAAAGCAACATTATTAATATCATCCAACTCTTTTAAAAATCGTATTTTTAGTGAGAAGAACTCGTTGGATTTGAATTTTCTTTCCCTTTTTTTTTTGTTTTGGGCGCCTCAATATGGCGGTGGTTTAATAAAAAAGGAAATTTGTAAAAACATAAAAAAGAGTTAAAATTTTGTTTTGTATTCGACTTGTTACTTCGGTTTACTTTCAATCTTCAAATGCTTTCAATACATGACACTTTAAATAAAAAGGAAAACAATTATTTTTGTTGTACAATACCTATTGTTAAGCCTGTTGAGATCACCTTTTTAAGCTTTTTGGTCCATAGTTATTTAATTGACAGACACGTTGGCGTAATGATCACTGCAACTAACTCAAGCGCTAACGGTCGCGGGTTCGATCCCCGCTCACGGCAAATGACTGTATTGGCCATACGGATGTTTGTCGTGGTCTGGGTGTTTATGTTAGTGTTGTGTGTGTTTCCGGACCCCCGACACAAGGTCACGTGACCTTAATGGGCCGTTGAGTGTGATGCGTTTATTTATTTATTTTTTGTATATATATTTATTTATATAATTATATTTTTCGTCCTATAACATTAATTAAAGAGTCCTTGTACAAACGATAAATTTGTAAAACGTCAGATGTTTCAACGTGAATACAGCTCTATATCAATCCACGCCATTTACCAAAGTCGGGAACGCGCTGCTAACTAATTTATTACACGATTCCTCTAAATTTAAGATGACCAATACAAACGGGCTATCAAAATTAATTGTTGCAAGATGCTCTGCTAAAGCGAAAATTTTGAGGTTATTCTGAAGTACCTACTCATTCAAAATTAAGGTTGTTACTTAATCAGTAAAGCTTAGTTAAGTTATAATCGTTCTTTTTAAAAACGGGGAACTGACTTTAAAAGCAAAATACGTAATTCACGTAATGACAAACTCATTCTAGTTATTTTGAATTTAAAACCAAACTAATAAACATATTTTGATGACAATACTACTTCATTTAAATGAAAAAAAAAACCTAATTGGTTTAACAATTTTCGAGTAATCGGGGAACATACATTATTATTACAACCGATTGAGAACCTTCTTTTTTTGAAAGTCAGTTAAAAAGTGTATTTCGTTTATAATCTATAAATATTTCGCTTGTAGATGAAAGCTAGTTGAGAGAAATGATACAGAACTTATTATACCACGACAAAAGTGTTTCAGTCACTTCCGAGACTTGGAAATTCCTTGAAATAAATTCCTTTGCTAGCCAGCACAAAATAAATATTAAATACTAAGTTAGTATCATAAGATCGAGAAGCTGCTTATCCGGATTTGAAAAGCAACAGTCACATAATTATTTAAGTTGTGTTGCTTTTATAATACAATTATTAAGACTAAATAAAGAAAGAAACCGACTTCAAACAAAATACATGATTTCGTAACAAATTACTGACCCGATTTTGATAAAATTTCAACGAGACCAATCTATAAGAAACTCCTTTAGAGAAAGGATCTTCTAAATCGGTTAAGAAATTACGGAGATGAGAACACATTATAGCGATCATAATCAACAGTAGACTAAGTCAAGAATTTAAAAAATATTTTTAACTACTGCTAAAATGTAATCTCGAATAACATTTCGGATGCACACAGAATACACTAACAGTATCCTTAGATATTGCAGCTTTGGGTTTTCAAATTTGTAATAATCCTCTTATTTCCAAGCGTTAGAAAACCTCAAACCAACTCCTCTAATAAAGTTAGGGAGGTTTTGAATAGTCCCGCGTATCATTCTAAGAATAATCTGTTTTCTCTAATGAGGATTTGTGGTTTATTAAAACGAATAAAATGATTGAGTTTATGCAGAACATGTTGACTGTACGATATATAGTGCATTGATGACGCAGCATTTATTTAACACAAATTATACTTTTCTTTAATCTTATAAAATACTCTAAAATCGATTTACGATCGGTCATTGACCACGCCACCGTGCTTAAAGAAATAATCGGTTACAATTGACCATTATTAAAATATATAACATTTATAAAAATAAAAACGCCTATTTTTGACATCTCCTGTATGTCATTTAACCTTATAATCAGTGGTTCTCTTTATACTACATATTCTTACATAGGACCAAACTCATATTCAAGTTTTTATCCTTCCGCTATCCCTTATATGCTATATTATTCAAAAGAGATCTCAAGAAGTTCACATCCTTATTACGCAAGAATTACACTTGTAAGTTTTGCTCTCAGACTTTCATAAAGATTTACGTAAGTTACTTCTCAAAGCTTTTCTACTGGAAAAAAATGACTGTCAGTGTCTTATATTTGACAGCACTAAGCTTTCATAACTTCTAACGACGTATCTGTTACTAGGTTACAGAGTTGTTTTATATAGCTCTCGAGATTAAAACTCACAAATGTGATTCTCGCCTGAAGGATTATAAAAATCGAAGCTTCTTAAGATGTTGCCAATTCTGTCAGCAACTAATTCCCTTGACGTACGGTGTATAGGTTGTCGTTAAACTGTGGGTGGCTTGATACAGTTTCTGCAATGCTGGCGGGACCGAAAAATATAACAAGAATTTAATTTCGAACTGCAAGCTGATATTAAAATTCTGTGTAGAGATTAATTGGATTCATATTTGAAAGTAATAAAACACGAGCAAATTAATTTAATTTCTTTTCAATTTGGATACGTTATTTTAATATTATGTTGCATATATTTGAGCAATAATTTAATTACTAAAAAATTATAATTTAAAATTTCTATTTAACCAAACTAGAATTTACCTTATTATTTTTAAAATAAATATAAATAAGAAAATCAGATTTACTTCTAAAACTATTATATCGGCTTATTACTATTTTGAATTATAGCAAACTAGTTACCCCTTGCGGTATCACTCGCCTTTATGGTTACTATTTCGCTCCTTTGAGTCGTAACGTTATGTATGTTATGTAGCCTACAGCTTCTTTAATGATCTTTTAAATCGAAAAAGTAGTAGTAAAAAACTGTGAAGTAATAAGAAATATTTGCTTACAAATAAATATATTCACTTACAAACTTTTGTTTATAATATTAAATCGATGATTTATTTATTTATAAATACTTTTCACTCACACAAAGAATCACCCTGGTCAATA
This sequence comes from Hypolimnas misippus, assembly GCA_037950945.1. Classification (NCBI taxonomy): domain Eukaryota; kingdom Metazoa; phylum Arthropoda; class Insecta; order Lepidoptera; family Nymphalidae; genus Hypolimnas; species Hypolimnas misippus. Next base: position 4,613,830 of record JBBEEQ010000029.1, on the reverse strand, counting down.
AAGACAAATGTAAAAGCATATTGTTTTCTCAATGAAGTAGGCTAAAAATCAAGTGTAGCAACTCTCTACTGATCCTCTTCTTCTGGTGGGCAAAATTCTTATAAATAATCATTACGAAATTAACTTATCCCATACAAACTTCTTATCTTTCAAACTAAAAGAGTTCACCTTGCATCCAGATAAATACATATTTGAACTTAATACACTGTTGACATAGAAAATATAAAAAATAACTTTTTATGTAAGTATTGAAATGAATAAAATTTCAAACAATTCTAAACCGCTCGTCCGTTTGAACTTACGTAATGCTTTCAGTTTAAACAAAAGTTTTGTTCACCGACTGAGCTTGTGCATACGAGGTGTGCTCTAAATTTAAGTCTCTTATTTCGCATAAGTAATGGTATGTCATTTTTAGGATTCCGTAACCAATGGGTGCCCTATCGCTAAGCTTATGCCGTCTGGTCGTTCATTTGTCCTATCTTAATAGGTCTGTTAACATTATTGGGTTTCCGGCATTGATGTTACGTTCAAACGATTTGACGCTAAAAATCTATACCATTTTCAAGATTAATAAACTAGTGATTTTACTTGTTGGATAAAAATATCTTTTGCCTGTCATACTCAGGCGCTATCTGGTTGCTGGTCGTCGGGAAGTGGTCGGTCTGGGTGCCAAAATTCATGAGCGGATTATAACGGATCTATAATATTATATATTATAGTATAATTGGTTTCCGGTAGACTGTCTCATAAAAGAGTGGTTGTGACAGTTATAATATACACTAACAGATTAAAAAAATAATTGGTTATGCAATTTAAGAGTCACTTGAAGAGCGTACAAAAATCAGAGATGTCAAAATTGATATCTTCTTAAAATCAGGCAAAATTTTCACAATAACAATTCTTTTCACCGTAAAAATATTTATTTTTTCGTTTTATTTTCGTAATCATAGCATATCTCTCCGGGAGAAGTTTCGCGAAAGTTATTAAGAATTAATGGAGAATTCGGGGGATTCAGAGTGAGTGGAGGAAGGAATAAATTTACATTGTCACCGCCGCGCCTAATATATGTTTTTATACGGTCTTAAACGATAATGGAACCATCTGTAATGGAATCTTCACAATTCTTGCCTTTTAAAAGCATCATCTTACATCGAATTATAAGGCTAGATCCTTTCAATTTTACAATAATCCTTGCCTCATATACCTTAATAAAATAAAGCCTGCATTCTGATTTAGAAATTACTGATTGATTTTGAATTACATTTGTAAATACAGTAATTTTCAAAGACATTGACAAAAAAACAACAACGATCAAATAAAAAACAAAAACGTTTTTAAATATTGTCCGCGATAATCTTTGAACTGTGTAGAGTTAGATACAAAACTTTTAATTGAAACTTGGAATTCTAAAGGATTTTTGTAAAAGTGATTCACCGTAAAGGACTTGTGCCATTAGTGAATCGAAATGAATACGAGCGAAGTAAAGTATAAGTCATTCCTAAATAAAGATCTTAAAATAAACGCTAAACTTAATTGCACCTGAGTTTGTCTATAAAGGTTTATTTGGTCAATTACTCTCATCGACGTTCTAAAAGCAAGTTTTCGCATAAGTTACCGAACTGTTTGTCCAAACTCACGCTTCGGAGCAGCGAAGTTTGATTGAGATCGTCGTCCCTTACCTGGAATTTAGAACGAGGGACTATGAAGTTAAAATAAAACTTTTAACATCTTCCGGTTTTATAAAAAAAATTTAAGGTTGTAAAATATTCCTTTTTGTTACGAGATTTTGTTAAATACGTGTTGTATGAAGTCTTAATTCAAGGAGCTTGCGTGTATATGCAACATGAAAACTATATACTGATAAATGTAATTTATTAAGTTAGTAATTTCTTATAAAATATGTACATACGTAGAGTATTGCCAAAGAATTCATATTCAAACCCAGCTAGTGGTAACTTTTAAATAATATAAATAATTCTTAATTATACAAGTCAAAATCCAACTTGCATAAAACATATGGATATTTTAATCTTGATTCTTTTATGAAACCTAAATAAAAAATAGTTATGAATCTTTATTTTAAATAAATAAATTAGTATCTTTTTTATTCAAGGTATTTTACAGAAATCTAAAATCAATCAAATTTACGAAGACCTAATCAAGGATAATTTATAATTAACCTACATTTAGTACTCGTATTGTAATCCCTCGCGAAAATTCATCAACCGCCGAAATCTTTCCCTAAGCGTTAGTGAGAAGCAGTTTAAATTTATCATCCTTAATCCGCCTAATTCTTGAATATCAAATCCATTATCTCCAAGATTGGTATCTATTAAGTAACTCGACGTACAAGCTGAGGCCTTAAATGTATTCCTCTATTTGAACCGACTCATGTCTTTGAATTTGTTAACAAAAACGGATTGCGTAGCAAACGTATCGCGAGGACGAGAAACCAATTTCATTTGAACCATTAAATTGCACGCATTTACACCGGAGTCGGTCCCTGTTGAATAACTCGAGAGGAGAGGATCGTGTCAATTTAAGTTGGTCGCGCATCTCCCCCTACTAAACTAATCCTCGGTAAATTGAAACGTAACGCCAAAGATCGAAGTAAATTTCACTCTTTATACTTTAATAAATAATTTGTTATAAGGATTATTTATACTTACTACGTTACTATAGCATTGATAAGGCGATCTATCTCGAACTATAACTGTGAAACGATGAAGCAATGCCTTAATGACTGACTTAGAGCTTACCAAAGATGAGAGAAAAAGCTTGCAGAAAAGCATCAAAATCTACCAGTGTAATGCCCAAAACACATAAACACAATACGACGCTGTCAAAAAATAGAACGCAACGTCGCATCGTGATTTTTGTTTGATTTAAATTGAAGAATCATGTAATCGTACCACGATGAGACACCGCCTCGATTTTGTATGATGTACCTTGTAAATTTAATGACACAATGATACGAGTATGATCATTTCACGGCGTAACAACGCACGATGCGTTTACCCTGATTTCAATAGAAAGAGAGAATAACATTTATTCAAACTCAAACTCAAACTCAAAATATACTTTATTCAAATAGGCCTTTGCAAGCTCTTTCGAATCGTCAATTTACAAATTTGTAATGTCAGTTCTACATGAAGCTACCACCGGCTCGGAGTGTGGACTCTACTGAGAAGAGCCGGCGAGAAACTCAGTAGTTACTCTTTTAAAAATATTTTTGTACAATACTGTTTGATACAATTAGCTACAGTTATCCTGCGAGAATATCAACGCTCTATTATTCCACGCGGTTTTATCATTAATGTAGTCATATACTGAATAGTATGCTTTTTCTATTAATGATTTTTTTATATAAACTTTAAATTTGAGAAGTGGCAAATTTAATATTGTTGTTGTTTATTTATATCTACGTATACGAAATTAACTCGATATTATAATAATTTATGCTAGCAAGACGTTATCCAACCACATGCGAATCAGAAAAAAATTAAAGCAAAACCGATCGAACAAGTTTTAACAATGTGAAACTTTCTTCAATTTAATATGTGGAAAGGCAAAGTTGCTACCGACTAGTGAAGTAAGATCCAAGTATATAACTAGCCAATATGGAAAGTTTTCCATCAACTAGCTATACTACACTTGCATTTAAAATAGTTACAAGCGATTGCCCGTAGATTCGCTTGCTTATTTTTTTTTATTAGTGGTCACCTAGCGCCGTAGTTTATAAAATTTTTAACCGATTACAAGATTGACCACAGATAGTCTATTCTAAATTTCACCAATAAAAATGATGAAAATACATAATTGAATAAAAAAGAGAATATATCGATACCTCCCACGTAAGTTGTTGTAGCCCCAAAATTAGAATTTTACAGTAGAGCACTTTTAATCCGTTTTAGTTTGAAAGTTACAACAAAATACCACCTGAAAAAAGGCGTATTTTGTTGTAACTTTCCTTGAAAAAAAAAGATTTTGGGATTTTTTCACTTTGAATGCATTAAGCAATGCAAATTCGTGTAGTATTCAGTAAAAACGCTAACGGCAATTTTGTGGCTTACAATAACTTACGTGGGAGGTATCGATATATTCGTGTGTGTTAAATACATGGTACCTATTGAGTGAAATGTTTTTTTTGTTTTTCTCGATTTCCTGTATATTTTAAGAAAAAAAAGTATTCTGCAGTTCTCTATGTAAACTATAAATGTGCAAAAATTTACCTTCACGTGTTAATATATAGACCTATGTTTAATAAAAAAAATCCGTTTCGTTTTTAGTAGTTAGAGGGCAAACGAGTCAATAGTTCCACCTTATTGCCTATATGTAGATATCTGCGTCATCAGAGAAGTTGCGGGCACGTTGCCGGCCTTTGGTAACGAGGTGTCTATACACTCGACGCTTGAAATGGCCTAAGTTAATTTGTCAATAATTGTTATTCTGTAATTAACTAACAACTCGCTTGCAGAAAAATCCAAACATAATCTGAGATCCAATAAAACGCGTACCTATCTATTTTTATTCAAAATTAAATTTTTATTAATAGTTAGTAGTACAGGGGGTCCCGAAAGTCAACGATTAAATTGAAATCGGATATAGGCCAGGTCATAACGAGTCTGTAGACAAAAAATCGTTTTTGTAAAAGTCCCTTGGTTTCTGAGATAGGAGCCATTATGTAAAAAGTACGAAACAAAGTCATGTTTCGTAGGTTTAGTAGGTTTTTTGACTGCCATGGCTACAAATTTAAACCTTTCTCAATCGTTGTTACTGTTTCTTAAAGCTGAATAATGTATTTATCAAATAAATAAAATTTCAGGGCTCTTAGTCTATCATGCGAGAAAAAGTCACTTGAATTTCAATTTAAAGGGTTTTGTCTTTTGCATCACTATACTTTTAAAAAAATGTACTACACAGAATCCGCAGTTTTCTCAAAAATTGGCGCATTTAATGTAGAATCCAAAATGCTAAAAAAATACCACATTGAATCATTGAAAAAAAGATATTGATAATTGATTACAGAAGGTACCATATGTCTAAGAAATTTTCTTAAGAGGGAATTTTTTAAATTTTTCTTTTTAATTGTTTAAGTTGGTATTGAAAATTGAAATAGTAATTAATTTTGATTATTTTTACTGTTTTATTATGTTTTTGCAGGTTAGTGGTTCAGAATTTTCTTACATGTTTTTATTTTTATAATTAGTTAAATTATAGTACTTTTAAATTAGCAACCTTATTTCATTGAATAGATAAAAAAATAGGATCATCTGCAGGACTAATCCGAATATTGCGTAAAAGCTGCGTTAGACTCCATTAGGAAAATTCATACACGCATTGACTTTTTATATAGCACTTATATAAAGTTTAGGTTGAAAATATTGTTAACATTATCGCACCAAATGTACTGTTTATGTTACCCTGTAACTTAAGTTAAAAAAAATCTTGATGTAAAATACAACTTTACTTAGTATAAATATATGTGTATGTCTATTTATTACCTATGTGTGTATGGTACATATTGTAAAATATAGTATTTATTTGTAAATATTACAATTACGAATGACGAATTACTTACTAAATACGAGTAAAAATCACAAAAAAAACATACATACATAGACCTCCTTTTTCGAAGTCGGCTAAAATACGCAAGAATTAATTTGACCTGCCTAATTACATAACAGGAAGACAGTTCATTCCGGGCACGTCAGTAATAAATTATGTTGGTTCAATTGACGGGCCAGTATTGGTTCCGATTTCTATCAGATGTTGTTGGGACGAGAATTACATTCGTACAAACTTTCATTCGTAAGTTGAATTCTCGTAATTGACATAAAACAATTCCGTAATCGAATAATTAGCGACGACATATTTATTTATAGATCTATGGACGCTGATAAGCAATAGTGTTGCAAGCCACAAGGAATTCATTTTGAGAAAATGGCGTCTAAAGATGTCAGACCCATTCATAATAAATTTGTTTGAATAAGTATTTATCCATATTTTCTTCTCTATTTTATTGAAAAGTATAACGAATTAAAAAAAGATTGTTACAGTAAAGATTTAATAATAAGTTTATCAATTACATGAGATTATTGCATAATTCAAAATATGGAACACAATTTTTTGTATAATGTTAAATATACGATGAACTATCAAAATACATCAATATCCCAGAATTTGACTTTTTGTTGATTGACACATTATTGCTTATCAACATCCATATAATATATATATATATTCTACTAGTCCTATTTGGTAAAAATACCCGCAACAATAATTACCAATTTTCGAACATTATTTTTCCTGATATCTTTACATTATAAAAATTGATTCAGTTCAATCATTCGGTCGACAATCCTCGTCTGTAACGCTTTTGCGTGGTTAGAAATACGCCATTTTTTTCTTGCTAAATTAGACGAGTAAGGAAAATAGACTCTATAGTCTATATTCCAATATAAAATAAAATTTTAAGTTAGAATAATCTTAATGCATGTATATCTTATTATAATAAGAAACGTTTTTGTATTCATATATTTATTAAGGCACCACCTACCTTCTTTTTGCACATTCTTCCTAAATCAAAGGTAGTCTGGTAGAAATCGCTACTTAGCGATAAGAACGTTTTTTTTGTACATTAATTCTCCTTCTAATAGTCACTTAGGTAACCTTCTGATAGCTGGTGCTGTCACAAATAGTGACAGTAAATACTTTCCTGTGTGAAGCTATGACAAAACCACTTATGTAAATATTTATGAAATACTGAGACCAAAACTAATACGTGTAATTTTCGCCTAAGATTTACATAAACTGTTTATCATTGCTTTTACATCTAAATAATTTATTATCAGTGACATATTTATTAAGACTTGCAGCTTATGTAGGTATATATACCAAGTTACAGAAATATTATATTTTACGAAAGAGTATCAATTACTTGTAAAACTCTTAGGAAGAGTCTAGTTTTTTGAGGTAGAGCCTATCAGTGGCCTAATAACTACAGCTCGTTACGGGGCTCGATCGGGGCAGAACTTCACTCTCACAGAAGATCGGCGTGAAGTAGCTCATGTTGCTGCGTTTACGGTGAGTGAGAGAGCTGGAAGCTTAACGACTTCTCCACATTCGTTTCCTTACTTCCTATGACTTTTTTTAGCTGGCAACGCATTTGTGGCTCCTCCGGGTTGAAAATATCCATGCGGTAAACACTAAACATGCCCGCCTGCTCATTTGCCAGCTATTTTCTACATATAGGGGGCAAGGTGTCCGATTTTATAACAAAATACCACAGAAATTTTTGTAGTGTTCAATGAATAAGTTTACAAATTATATATTAAAAAGTCTTTAATAGCTAAAACATATTATTCTGTACAAGATTATATTATTGATTTAGTATAATTGGATTTCATACAGGATGTTTAATATACACATTTGTAATTTTTAAATGTTATCGAGTTTCTTGCTTGTTCTTCTCGGTAGAATCTACATTCCAAACCGGTTTTAATTTTGCTTTAATTTAAGTACTTTTTGTTTGTTTTGATGATTCACAAGTACTTTTAAAAGCCCACTTGAATAAAATATATTTTGAATTTGATATAAAAAAAAATAGTCAAAACCGCCTAATGACTACCATGCTTTCAGAAGAGCAAATGAACCATAACTATGGGAATTTAACGTTTTTTCAGCGTATTTTGTTGACTAAAATTTTATAAACCATGAAGTTATTAAAAAGCCTCCATGTCTATAGAAAATTGTCAATAATTGTGATATGCGATGCTATATTTTCAACGATAATAATATATTTATTGATCATTATAGGTATATAAAATTAAATAGACTTTCAAACAATTTAATTACATTAAATTACGACTTTCCTAACTCACCACAATATAAAACAATTTAAAATGCTACATAGAACCTTCATAACAATAACAGGAAATAAAATTAATTATTATTTCATTTTCTCCTTCCTTTAACGCTATCTGAATGTAATAATAACATTTTACTTCACTAACACAAAACAATGTCCATTATTTGAGACAATAAAATTACAATACAACGTAAGGCAATGGTAGGAAAAACAATAGATTATAAGACCTCGCCTTATCAATCATTTCACTTTGTTTAAACACAATAAAAAGTCACACTTAATCGAATTAATAAACGTCCCTTTCGTAACGCCGCCTTTCGTTAAATTGTTTCATGAAACCTTTATCTGATACTCGGGTTAGATCAGTTATTATTTATTCAGTAATAATTAAATTTTATTTTGTAGTATGAAAATCAGAAACGGTAAATATTAAAAATTGCTGTTATATAATGAACGTAGCAATATATAAATGATATCTACATTTCCCTTATTATAAATGACGACATTCATAAGCTCCTAGATGCCCATCCTTTTTTATGTCCAATTCTTTTTTTTTTGTCTTCACAGTAAAATCATTATACTTAAGTGACAAAAAGCTTAGAACTACTTTAGAATCTAACTTTCTTAAGATCTCTAGAGACATGAGTTCGGACCTGATTGTCTTTGTCAGTTTTTATATGCAATGGTTTAACCTGATATCTATATATACATACGATGTAATATCCCTATTATTTCTCACAGATTTTTATCGACATAAAATATCTCGCTTAATACTGCATGACAATTAAAGTCTCGATATTTTGAAGATCGTTTTTCGCAGTAATGAGAAAAATAAGGTGACGTCTTACGTAGACGATTCAAAATGAAGACGATTGCGAAGCAATGGCGTGCAAGTTTAAAGCGATGAGGCACGACGCGGTGCGACGCGGCGGCCCCCGTGTAGCAAACACTTGACAACATCGTATTCTACGTTATAATAAAACACGTTACGAAATGTGGCTAGATCAAAGTCTCGAATGTTTATCGTATTCGCGTCGCGCCGCACCGCAACGCGTTCGCTCTCATAAGTATGCGAGTGAGTAAATACCTCAAAATTAATATTTTCATTTAAAATTACCGTTTAAAAGTATTACGAAATTAACACGTAACGATTTTAAACCGATTAATTATATATTTTATATAACGTTGCGAAATATTCGCACGTGTCACCTAGTTTATTTAAACTCGGAAATATTTTATATAATCAAGGTAAGTTATAAATATGACAGATTATGAGTGAGTGTCATTCATAAGAAAATTTAAGTGAGATTATAAAATCAGGCTTTTAGGTTATCAGGATAAGTTCGTTTTATTTATATCTCTTCTAGAAATTAATACATAATAAACGTTGACATGTTTAGTCTCATACTTATTAAATTTAAAAGAAAACATACATATACATTTTCCTAAAAAAAAAATAACATATTATATGTAACTTTTATATGAGAATCTCTTGAATAGTCTAGTAAAAATATTTATTGCCAGAAAACCGATTGTAAACACTCGCATTCGAATTGCGTGTGAAGTCCTTACGTTAGTGAAGGTTACAACAAAATAAATAAAATAAAATATCAAAATTTATAACCCAAAATATATCATCGAAGTTGCAAGTGAAATCAGTAAACTTTTAAACAATAATAATCTCTACCGCGATAAATTAACTAATGGTATCAGGTTTTTACGATAGTCGTCTCTATCTGTACCGAAAGTTTTACGTGCTCTGTAGGACCTGCGGGAGCGCCCAAAAAGACCGTTTACTCGCTTCCGGAAAAAACTTTACATTAAAAGTTTATGTTATACTTTACATTACGTTATACTAGCTGCGTCTCGCGATGTCATTCGCATTTATGATTACTTATTATCTCGTATGAGTCGTAGCGTGATGTAAAATAGCCTTCATCCTTCTCAAAAAACAGACTATCGAATGCAAAAATAATGTTTCAAATTGGATCAGCACTTTCAAAGATTAAAACATAAAAACTTACAAACCAATTTTTCCTCTTTTACCTTTTATGCTTACTGCTTCACTCCTATGAGTCGTAGCGTGACGTAATATAGCCTATAGCCTTTCTCAAAAAATACTATCTCACACAAAAATATTTTTTTAACTTGAACCAGTAGTTCCTGATATTGCGCGTTCGAACAAACAAACAAACTCTTCGACTTTATAATATTAGTACAAATTGAAAATCAGTGTCAAAATCAACGAATCACGAAAGGAAAATCTATCTGTGGCAGTGACAAATACTTGATTTTATTTCACTTTCATCTCGATCAAGTGTACTGGAGCCCTCATCTCGGGGATAAGACTTGAGTGGCATGTATTTATATGGAATGGCAAACGCACTTCAATAGTGTGAGGGAAATTGCCATGTGGTTGCTGGGAGCAATATTTTATTATTAAGTGTTCGTTTCTATATTATTGGGAGATGTAGTTTTAGCGATCAAAAATTTATCAACTTGAAGAATAATATCTTTATCGGTTTTAATAAAACGTAAACGAAATAAATAACACCTAATTTTAGTTTATAAATAGAAGCGGACGTACGTTATTTACCGTGTCAAAGAAAAATTAAAGATGAAATTTTGCGACAAAAATTCTTAAAGAAGATTTAAAGTATAAGTTTTAAAAACTAAATATGAATTACAAAATAATTTAGTACAAAGATACGAATACTTAGTTTATTGTTTACTAAGTAATTTTAAACCAATATTCTTCTATATTTTTGTTACCAAAGAATAGTTTTACGATGGATGATGATTTTCCATATCCACTCGTTTCGAAATCTAAGCTTCGCTCGTTAGTATAGATTTTGTTTGCCGGACAATCATTGAAAACTTTTTCTGTATGGAAGTGCGACACGTCTGTCACCGATTGGAAATGAAAGAATGGTATGGCTACGTATAAATACGAACAAAAAACTTTGATTTTTATGTGTCTACTAGCTGTCCCCCGCGGTTTTACATATGAGGAAATATTATATTTCTATAATGTTTACATTCCCTTCTTCAATAAGGTATCGTTCAATATTTCATCGGTTTCAATTTTGTTTTTAAATTGTTTTTTCTTATTTTTTTATTTATTAATTAAAAAAAAATTAAAGTATCTATGAGTAAAAGTCCGCTCAAAATACGCAAACATCGCGACAAGCTTTTATGAATTGTGTATATAGGATGTAAGTAGACACTTAAAATTTGTAAGTAAAAAATTATTTCCTTCTTTTTAGGGCATTTAAATAAAAGCCTTCTTAAAAAGTTTTTTTTTTTATTTAATTTATTTTAATTGTACTTTTGATGTAAGTACCGTATATAATTTCATATTCATTTAGTTAAAGGCAGTTAATTTGATAATACAAACAAACACTTCAATTTTATTTATTTGTATTGTTAAGAAGATGTCTTTGCGTCATCACCCTATAATTGTCTTAATTTTATTTTCTTTGTTATCTATACTAATATAATAAAAGGATAAAATTTGTTTGTAAGTTTGTATGTATGAGGTAATAGAAAAAAATACTGATCCGATTTGAAAAATTCTTCTTGTGTTGGATAGGCCATTTATTGAGGAAGATTGTCTACATATATATAACTCAAAGGTGACTGACTGACTGACATGGAGATCTATCAACGCACAGCCCAAACCCCCGGATGGATCGGGCTGAAATTTGGCATGCAGGTAGATGTTATGACGTAGGCATCCACTAAGAATCCAACAAGAAGAGGGTTTTAATTAATTCTTCCTCCAAGGGGATAAAACAGCGGATGAAATTTCCTATGATACTTTGTAAATTTTAAACCGATAGGACTAAGACTTTGCATGCATAAAGCTACTATGACGTAGGCGTCAAATATCGCAGACGAAGTCGCGAGCATTAGCTAGTAGTGTATGTATGTATATGTAACCTTACGCTATGACTCATAGTAATCATAGACGCGAGTGAAACCACGCGGGGCAGCTTGTATACAATATAATATGAAGTCGTGAAAGACGATCGTCTGCTTGGATTTTAGGGGCAATGATTGATGTTAGGACCTTAATTAATCTTGCTCAAGTATGTCTCGACTCGATTGTGGCCTACAACCATTCGAGATATTTGTCACGAATCTTTATTAACAGTTGACGTATATACGCCCATACGTAATAAATAATCCACTCAGTAGGACTGGACTGTTACTAATTATGATTATTTTCAACGGACTTCGAAAAAGAAGGAATGTATTTTTTCGAATTTTACTTTACCTTATTCAAACTTAATTTATTTTAAGAAAATATTTATTTTTCGCATTTTAATTCACTTGTTTCGCTTTCGAAGTTGGTTTATTTTTTTAAGTGTATATCTAAGAAATATTTACAGTTTTGGAATTAAATAAAAATTAGTTCTTGAATGAAAATCGTGATTCATAACAAACACTTACTTCCTTACTACAAAAGATTTAAACAGACGTTAAATGCGTATTTTAAAAAATCCGTACTACAAATCCGCGTCTAAGCACGATTTTGAGTTAAACATGCTTTACATATAGATTAACATACGTTTAAGTGAGTTTAATAGATGTCTAAAACCTATTTCAGCTGAAGAATGTAACGTATAACATTTTATCAATAAAAAACTTATTTATGAGTTTATTCGCTGTTAAGCAATTTCGATAATATTTTAAGCAATGTTTCATTTTTAAACACTGTTTAGCTAGACACGTGTTGAACATGGTTTCAATACGTCTTTTGTAGTATGGCAGTTAGTGTTTACTGACATCTAAAACTAAGGCTGGATATATTTAATTAAATCTAAAAATGTTATTCTATTTTATTAATATCTAAAAAGCCAAGAAAAATTAAACAAATAACAAATATCCAATATTTATGAAACGGGGAAAACGGTGAAATTGTAAATCAAAATATATTTTTTCATTAAATTGAATTGTCAATGTTAATTCGAAAATGGAAATTATAAGGCTACGTCTCCACTTGAAATTTCCGAGGGAGATGGGCAGTATGAAGAGGCGTGACGAGCTCTTTTAACCCCCAACCAAAAAAGGGGGGTTTAAAAAATTTTATGTGAATATCTGTGTTTGTCTGCGGCTTCGTGGCTCCCTAACAAATGGATTCATTCGTTTTTTTTGTTTGAACGTTGATGTGATGGCTTCCAGGTATATTTTTTGATTAAAATTTGTTTTAAGATTTTTCAGAAGCAAAAAGGTTATCAGCCATTTTATGGTTGTTGAAAGAACCACTTCTATTGGTCTGATTGAATCGAAGTTTACTGTGACATCAATGATACTAGAAAAGCATAGTAACGTAACCTTGATTTGGTGTAGCAGCATCATCTGGTATCAGCAAGATTTACAACTCTTCACCAACTTACAGATAAACAGCAGAAACATCGTGTTGGGACTCGTTGAAATTGAATTGAATAGCCTCAATGAATAGATTGTCAGGGATTTTTTTTAAATTATCAATTTGACTAATACTCCAAAAACTTTAGCTAGCAACACTGCCTGCACACATTCCTTGCTCACGTCCAAACAATCCTCACAAATATTCTATACAAAAATAATAATAATATAATAATAAATAAAACCTGCTTCCGCTAGCCCTTTAATACCAGATTTGCGCTTAACGAGGCTACGAAAATTAAGTGATCCTATCGATGTTTTTTTTGTTCGTACAACACCTAGCTTGCGCATCACAAGTGGATACGCATCTTTATTATTGTTTACGAATTCGCTTGACATTTCGTATTCAATTAAGGAATTTTATTTGTAACTGAAAATTTGCTTTATTTCTCCCAAAAGTCAAAACGTTTGTAAATATTTTGCTTCTACTTAGGTATGGCCTAATCGATTTTTGAATATATCGCTAAATTTATTTTAGCATCAAAAATCTAAATAGCGGATTTTTGGCGCCATAATGTTTAAAGTAACAATTTTTTATACTTTAATTTACGTTTCGTCCCATTTATTGATCGTAAATATCCGCTGCCCTGAAAGAAGTATAAAGGGGAGTGAAAATAATAATTTATCGATTGAAATACGTTTAAAATTGTTGTCATGGCTTGATCGATTTTGATAAATGATACATGATTCGTCTTGATGACGCAAATGACACAGGGTACAAATATACTTACAAAATTAAAATGACGCCTAATTGGCATTACTAAAAGCCATAAACCAAAGAATTGATTGATTGATTAAAATGACGGATTTTGTACTCTTTAATATATCAACTTAATGCATACAATCTGGTTTTAATATTCTTTAATTACTTATATCTTGTTCATATTGATGTAACGTTTCTTATATGTATAATTGACTGACTGACTTTAGTCAGCTCATGAACCACGACGGGTGCAACTTAGTCGAAACGTCGGGCAACAAAAAGGTATTATTACGAACACTTATCGCGATAGAACCGGTAATATAAAATATGAATAGTATAAAAAGCGAAAATTTAAAATATATGATGTAAAATTTATGTCACTTTTTTCATCAACATAATATTTTATTCTATATCTATCACAGCCATAATTTAAGCGTGTTCTAGCATATCGATGAAAAGGCCAAGTTATTTTCAATAGAAACAGTTATAATCATAATTTAGATATCGAGATTCAGAACCGAACCTGCCAAAGGTCAAAAGCTTTGCGTTATAAACGAGCTATTGTACGTTTCGCTAACATTTCAATATTAAACCGTCCCTGAATACATTATATTCAGAGCCGCAAGGGCGATAACAAACTATAGACATGAAGTCATAAATATTCCAGACATATTTTAAGCAAAACATGAGTAAAAAAAAATTTAAAATCCGACTGCCTTATAACAATAGTTCACACTTTAAAACCTGTAAGACTGTTCAGGCAACAAAAGATCACAACGAGCTCCAGTTTTTACAGTTTACGTCCGCCATCTTAGTTTTTTACTGACGTTACATAATTCATGCTCCGGTTCAAAAATTAATCTAATGACACTATACGTCACGATGGGACGAATATACATATATACATGTGCGCGAACATTATGTTCCTTCTGAGTCTGTCATGTTTAACGTAGAAAGTAAAAATGATGTGTTGGATTAGGCGAAGGTCGTACCGGTTATCTGATACGAGGTTTAGGTCACCGTAATGTTTCGGTAGAAAGTACAACTCAAAGTAAAAGGTACAACGAAGATATTTAAGCTTAACAGTCATAATTGGACGCTGATAAGCAATAATGTGTCAACCCACAAAAAGTCAAATTCAGAGGTATTGAATTATTTTGATACTGCGTCATGTATTTAACGTTAGTCAAAAAAATTAAAGTCATCTAAACTAAATATGTACGGAAAAAATATTTTAATTTAATGTTTAGAATATTGAAGGGTGTTTTATGTTTTCCAATATGCAATAATTTCTTATATTTAAAAAACTTATTATTAGATAAAACTTTTTATCAATTATACCTTCCATCAATATACGTCCTCGAACTAATTCATTAAGAACATGTTTGACATGTTTAGACGCCATTTTATTAAAATGAAGCCTTTGTGACTTGACACAGTATTGCTTATCAGCATCCAATTATAGACCGCATTATAAATTCTTAAGACATCCGATAAGAATAATTAGTAAAATTTTGTACTTTCAAAATGAAACTTAATATACATTTAAATATTTTCTGTACATAGTATCAATGTATGTCTTTCAAACGGCTGATTTTGTGTCGTGTGACACCACTTTTTTTTTATCATTTTTTATGCCTTGCATAAAATTTACATTAATTGCTTTTACAGAAAGAATAAACTCGGAGCGCTTCTTAACCTGACTTATTGTAATTCACAGCTTACTTAAGGTTCTTCTTTCTTTCTTTATTTTGTTTTGTGGCTTTTAGTTGTCCCAATTGTGCACATATTATTTCGCCAATGTCACGTGCAGTGGGGAAAACACGATAGAGATTGTTCGGTGGGGTCGAGTATCCAACCTTAATTAAATTTGGAAAACACCTTAAAATAGTGTGAATTTTATTATTAGTCCTTAACCTAAAACAACACCAATATAATTAAATAAATTAAATACACGTCATTATATAAATATTTATAATTTAATTAAGACATCACACACTTTATTTACAACTTAATTTTATTACTTTTTATATATTTACATAAAAACGGACACATTGGATTAATCACAAACATTAATAAGCAGTCAACATTTATAGGGCGAGGGACTTTAGCAGGAAGGACGTCATAGAGGGGATGAAGAATTACTTAAGGTTACTAAGGTACCTGGTAAAAGTGGTGACAGAGTTTTTATTCCAGTTACAATAGTAAAACTTACTAGTGTAATTCTAGCCTTAGAATATTAAATTTAAAATTTATTATAAGTACAAAAAATAAAACCTGAATGTCTTACGTTTGTAGTCACCCTAAGCTTATAAATCAGTGTACGGCCTAATCGATTTTACCCCATGCAATTGGGAAAGGTACATTCATCACCTAATTTCTTAGCGAAATAATTTGAATAATGGTTATTTTGGTCATTTTAAAAATTCGTAAATGTACATACATTAATTATATATACATTTACAAACTATATTTATCGACATTTGCCTATAAATAATTTGTAAAAAATGTATATATTTTAAATAAAACATATGTATAAGTAACTAATAAATACAATGCTGTAGCCAGTATTAACAACAAAAATGTAAAAAAATGATTTTGTCATCATACAATGATACAACTAAAAAGTACATAACATTTAATGGTCAAAGAAACTATAGAAATTTGTAGTCGACATTATCATTACATAGTAACTTTTTCTCGCAGTTTTACTTATATTAATGTAGATTTGTTTTCCTATACAAAATTCGCTCTTTATTTATTATTTAAGTATTAAGATTAAAGTCTTCAACATAAACTAATATTATATGCTTTAAAAGTACATATTCTGATGTGATTCTCTATCTTTTTTTATTACTTTTTAAATTTCAATATAAATATTTGATCAGTAGTAAATATTGTGAAGGATCCGAAATATAACGGAAGTTTATGTTAAAATGAATGTTCCTATTAAATTCAGACAGCAAACTCGCAGGCAAGTAGCCAAATGAAACAATTACTTGGCAAAATGTCAATTTTTTTGTCTACGGTAAGAACTTTCATCATACTGGCTCAGTGAAGAAGTTTAGTACTGTCTTAAGTTTTCATGACTATTGTCAAGTTCTAAATATAGCCTAGATAATACAAAGTTTTACCTTGCAAAATTTTGTTATGATTTTTTTTAAATATTGCGTTTATAACGCTATATTTTTTTAAACATCTCTCTTTGCATACAAATACAGAGTAAATAATAGCGAGTCTTACATTGCAATTTTTTTTGTTTTTTTTTTTTGTTTTTGTGATATATTACGTTTATAACGTTATTTCTTGTAGTTACTTAAAGTAACTCATAAATTATTTACTAGCTGGTATCCGCGACTTTGTTTGCACAGCATTAGTTTTGGTGAATGTTCAGGTGTTTACACGTAAAGATAGACATTTGCTGTTCAAGATTTTTTGTAGAACTATTTAAGATAAAAATTTTCTTTATACATTATATACGTGTAGCTTGGCAGGTTTTTGCACCGCAAACTACAATAGCTTGCAGATGGTAGATCTTGTTTCTTTTAAATATGTAGTTATTTTAAAAGGACACAATTTGTACAAAGGTACGGAATCCTTCATGT
The DNA here is from genome assembly GCA_037950945.1 of Hypolimnas misippus. Lineage (NCBI taxonomy): Eukaryota > Metazoa > Arthropoda > Insecta > Lepidoptera > Nymphalidae > Hypolimnas > Hypolimnas misippus. Next base: position 4,596,219 of record JBBEEQ010000029.1, on the reverse strand, counting down.
GCGATCCCGACTCTCACACGAAGGATTGGACGACCGGTTCTTTTTTTTAAATTAGTATTAAGTGATTTTAACGCAAAACAAAAACAGGTTCAATATTTTTACCAAATGAAAAAAACAAAAAATATATTAGTTCATAGTAATGAAAAAAAAACAAAGCTAACGTTATTCTGGTACCTTTTTTTAATTTAATTCTTAACAATAGTAAAAAAAAAACAAATATGTAGGAAATACGTAAAATACGATAAAAAACATAAAGAAAGAATAGGAAGTAAACACGTAATTTGTTCGCCGTAAAATCGGTCCATAAAAACGTTCCCTTAAAAATGGAACAACGATTGAGATTGTTACCCATAAAAAGTAATGCGATATAGGAAGCCAAACTTTTACTAAAAAAAGAGACAAAAATAATATAAGTGTTGCGCACAGATTTAGGGTGTTTTAAGTATTTTTCATTTTTTTTTTATTAGCAGGCAAACAAGTGATATCTAATATTAAGTTTATTAAGATTACCTTCGTTTATAAACAATTGTAGCGCTAGTCGAACAAAAGTGTTGTCAGCACACAACTTTATTTGCAAGAAATAATTAATTAAAAAAAGCTAACTGTGTAGCAAGACCATCTGCAGTCAGCAGTACAGTATAAATACCAGTTCTGTCTAAGAGCCTAGAAGTAAGAACCGTTACTAACGAACTTTAAATCGTTATAGATCCTAAATGGTAATTTTAATTCAAATTATATGAGTAACCTAAATTTTTTTTTAAATACCTACCTATACCATTTTTTTCACATTATGGCGTCCAAAATCGGACACTTTGATTTTTTCAAATTTTTATGTTTTCTATGTCGTTTATCCATATCGGCCTATGCGTTTGGTCTAGATTGTTCCACAACGGTACAAACTGTGGTTATACAATGCCTACTTGGTAAATAAAATTTCAGGCTTCTAATTTTTTCCACAACGAAGATATAAGGAAATCGAAAATAGACTGTTTCGGTTCTGATACGGCTGTACCACTCTTTTGCTCGACTTGGCGAGACACTGCCGTGCCCCCAGATATACAAGGTGATATTGCAACGCATAATATTCGCAATATTTTTTTAAAAACTTTTAAAACGAAACAGTATACTGCTATATTTCATATTTCAAATAGAAAAGAATCCTTTTCGCCTCAAGCTCTAGTTTCAAGGTGTCTTCTCTCAGTGATTGATGAGTCGCCGTATCGGTAGCAGTGACGCTGGATCATCGCAATGGTGATTGATTGCCCTGATCATAGCTTCTAGACATCCCTCTATGTTTTATTTAATATTTATTTTACGATCGACGACAATATTTTTGTGAAACGTCAAATATTGAGTCTTTGGTGTTTTATTTAAGAGTTTCTTTTTTGAATGTTATTTTGTATATTTTATTATACGCTTAAGTTTTTTCTAGTATTATTAATTTGTGTAAACTGCATGTGATTATGGAATTTTTGATACTTTGTAAAATTGTTATCTACGTATTATTTTATAATTAATATTTTTCTTTGTTATTTGCTTTCTTCTTAGAGTTTTATGTCTGCATTAATTTTTTTCTATGTTAACCATCTTTTTCCGCGTCTTTTTTCTGAATTGAAGATTCTTTTAAAAACAGGAATGAGATAGCAAAGAATTTTATTTTACTTTAAGCCCACGTGCCTTAAACTTTTTATGGATTCATTCACTCTTTTTTGTTGAAAATATAAAAACTTTAAATACCTATATTTCACAGTTTACGTTTTTTGTCACATTCACAAAAGCACTTTCTATTTTTTTACGATTTTTCGCTTTTATTACATATTCAGCGTTTTTTGATGGCAACAAAGATTTTTAGGATCAGCATTTAGTCCATAAGCCGTTAAAGGTCCATTTTTGATGAAAATTCAGTGTAACAGTTGCTATACCAATTTACCATTATATTTCGACATATTTCTGAATTTCATAAAAAAAATAATCAACGCTTCAGAATCAACAACGTTAATATTATATTAAAATCCTATGATCCTATATCCGGTAAACGCATACAAACACCCCGACCCCAACCATCCATATGTTCTGTACAAATATTTGTCATGAGCGAGTATCGAACCCGCACCCGTTAGCGCTTCAGTCAGTTGCTGTGACCACTGCGCTAGTTTATTGTCAGATTTAAAGATGTTAGTGGTTGACCAGTGGTCGAAATTCGACCGTAATTAATTTAAATTTTAAATTTGAACATTATATAAGAGAGTATATAAGCGTGTGTGTCAAAGGCATGGTAGTATGTGTTACTTTTTTTATTTTTATTTATTTAATATATTTTTATGCAAAATTGAAAAAATGTATAATATAAAACTCCTTCCCTATATAAACTATTACCAAGTTTCCGCGCTTCATATAGGACTTTCATACAAAGTTCCAACCCCCGTTTTATCCCTTTATCGATGGAACTTTACAAAATCCCATGTTGGTAAGCACCTACGCCCTAAAAAGAACCCTCATGCAAAATTTGAAATTCCTACCACTTGTAGTTTCTGAGATTTCGTGATGAGTGAGTGAGTGAAAATATGCGTAATTTGCTACTTCTCCGTCCGCGCATTTTTCGTAAAAAGGTTAAGTGTTTGCTTCGTGTATTAATATATATATGTTATGTATATAACATAACAAAACTTGCAACATAGCTGAATTCAGTATCATATCATTCTGTTATCGTATCTGAAGCGCTGCCAAATATATCCAATTTTAGTTGTATCATAAATATTGAATCTTTTACAGTACCTATGTTTCCATACTATCCATACTGATATTATAAATGCGAAAGTGGGTCTGTCTTTGTTTGTTACGTTATGCTCAAACCGCTGCGCTAATTTTAATGAATTTTAGTATTGAAATAAATGGGATAGTAGAGAAACACATAATTACTATTTAGAAAGGGGTGAAATAAAGGATGATATTTAACGCAAAAGAAATCGCTGGAACTTAGTCGTTCTAAAACCTCTCCTTGAGACTAATTACGATAAACTATTGCCATCAAAAACTACTACATTTTAACAGCTATAAGATGCGGAGTCAGAATACAGAATTTTGTGATAGCGATAGTATGACGTAATTAAACTTCTATTTGGTATTGAAGTCGAAACTGACCGCTCTATTTCAACCATTTCTTGTTTTGTAACTTCGTCATTGATTAATGAATCGTCGTAACGAGGGAGTTGACACTTGATCGTTGTGCTGGTGATAGATTGCTACATAGGCTTCTTGACATCATCCTGTATTTTACTTCGACTTTTAACCTCGATTAATGATTATTTTTTTGAAATACTTTTCGTCGGGGACAATGCAAGACTTCGTAACTAGCATTTGCAGTCATGTCCATCTTTAAATCAAATGTTAAATTTTATTAATAAAAAAAAAACCTGATAACAAAAAAGTATATATAGACATTTTTTGTAAAATAAATTCTTAACATAAATTAATTTGACTACAAATACAAGAAGTTAATTGTACTATGCCTAAAACCTTCTCGCATGTCCAAACAATACTTTTGACAGAGTTTTATCGTAATCGGATGACTGTATTGCGGCACATAAGGTACGAACATACAAACAAACATTAAAGTATAACTATAAAATAATAAATATGTATTAAATTAATTGTACAACAATATGAAAGTTTAACTTATTTAATAATCAAATGAGTAGAAATATTTAAAGAAAACTTTTAATTAATTATATGCGAACGAAGTAGCAGTAAAGAAATAAATGTTATATAAGTATAATATAAAATAAAACAATGTATGTATTGAGACCATTTCAACGTCTCTCAACACAATACTTCCGCTGTAAGTTGGGGCATTTGTACATCCTGTTAATTCCATATGATGCTGCAGTATTTATTATATAGTTATTTTAATAACACACATATAAACACTATAGTAAATTTAGAGTTGATAAAGCAAGTAAAAATTGCTCAGATCCTTTTAACAATTAGAAAAGAAGTGCTAACCTTTAAATGTCTGAAGAGATCTTTTTTGAAACAAAAAAAATCATCAAAATGGGTCTCTTCGTTAAGTACGATGAGGAGGACATATACATACATACAAATTACATACAGATACACGTCAAAGGGACAACTCTTTCTTGGACGTGGGCTAAAAATAGTAAATGTTAAACATTTACGAAATAAAATCAAATATCGTCAGCAATAAAACAGAGAACATGTCGAACTACCGAATAAATGTCAAATGTTGAGCCTTAACGAAAATAAATAAGAAACCGTTGAGACAGAAATAGAAAAAACTGCTCGATGGCGAGCGAATAAATACAATAACAATAAATAATGATCGAGGAAGGATCAAGCAACGCCGGGCGTACATTACTCTATCCGATCGTGAAATTGAACTCAAATAAATGCATTGGAAATATCGGTCCGAGGATCTAGGTTGAAATATTATTTAGAATAAATCGTATTGACACCAACTCGATATGCTATAAATTGCAGAAAAGTTATATTGTGATAAAATAGTCGCATGTTTAATGCGAATAGCGGAGCGAGACTTTGATCGTGTATAGCTGGATTTCATACAGGATGTTTAATATATACATTTGTAATTTATAAGTGTATGTACTTAATAACACAATTTCAAAAGAGTACCTATCGATTTTCTTGATGGTTCTCGGTAAAATCTATATTCCGAACCGGTGGTAGCTTTTCCTTAATTTAAGTACTTTTTGTTTGTTTTGACGATTCAAAAGTACTTTTAAAAGCCTACTTGAATAAAGTATTTTTTAATTTGATTTCATTTGATATGGTTATTATATATATATTTGGTTTGATTACTGTATAGTAATTCAGTTATTATATTGTTGTACGGTATTGGAGAAAATAATGTTATGAATGTTGACTATATACTAATAATCTATATGGTAATTAAATAGCCAAAAATTGTTTAATATAAAATAAAATTAGCAGTCTCTATAAATAAATTCAAAACGTTTATTTTTAGATTTTCTGTATGTCTGTTTGTCTGTAAATGTGTAGACGCATCATGCAATAACGACTGCACAAAGTTGAATAAATAGTATATATCTTGTCGTGTTTATATACTCGTGTGTATATAGGACAATAACTTTATGCGAGACGTTAAACATCGATATCCCGGTGGATCGATTTAAAAAAAAATTTAACGAAGATATATAATAAACAAAATATGGACAAGGAAATATGATTCTTTTGAAAAATCATTGCAAAATATAACCACAATGTGACATAACAACGTCGTGAAATGTATCGCGACATGAAAACCAACAATGTCCGCCGTACACTAAGACTGCAAAAAAAATAAACTGACTTTAAAAAACAAAATATTTCAAATATTATTTATTTGCTTGGATGACATACTAATTCCAGTTATGTTGATTTAAAAACCAAAGCCCTAAACCGATTTTGACAAAAATTCTAAAATTCTACGGGTTACTTTCGCAAAAAAAACCGAATTCTGATGTAGAAAATATTAAAAAACACGCTACGAATTGTGAACTTTCTCCTTTTTGAAGACGATTGAAAAACTAGCTTTTGTTCGCAGCTTCGGACGCGTTAATATAGATTTAGTTTCAAAATAATTCACATATATACATTATATGTAGTGTATTGGTATTTGAATATATCTTGAAAATAGTGCAATTATTTTAAAAATAGATCAGCGATTCTGGAGTTCACTTTGCACATGAAATATTAATTATCTCGGTTTTAAATAAAAACAACGTATACCTAGCCAAGTTCTAAAAAGTAAAGTATAAATCGAAGAATATAATATCATACTGTTTAATATATACTTGTGGTCGCAGATCGAAATTCTAAAGTAGTTCATTAAATTTTCAACCGATTTCAAGATCGACCACAGATAATCTATTCTCAATTTGACCACGAGTTGTAACAATAAACAAAACAGTATACATGTATACGTGTGAGTGTCAAATACACTATGTAGTATTTGTAGCGATTTCTTATTGATTTATTGTAAATTTTTGGAATAATTAAAAAAATATATTAGCATTCTGCACTCCTTATCTATATAAAAAGGGTGTACCCCCTTTTAAGTTTGTAAGTTTTTTTCACGTATTGATAGTCGACTTACTTTAAACCTATTCAAGCGAACATTTCAAGATCATATTTGTAGAATGAAATATACGTAAACCCTATTAAATACGCTTCGTACACTTCTACAAATACGACTAACTCCCACGCTTTCCTTAGAAGACTTTATTCATAAATATTTTACTTTCATTAGAAACTGTACTTAAATACATTCGTCGAAACGGTCTAATATTTTTATTTGGATTCTTTATAAATAATTGATTTATTTAACGTTACGAAAAGTATTTTAAAATTAAATAACTTTCGTAATATAGTAATATACATTGATAGATAATAATACATTTCTGCACAAATATTATTAGGTAACATGATTTATTAAAAATAAATACTTTACTGAATCAATATTAATAAATATAAATTAAAGTCTAGACATTGTTTCAGTATTACAAAGGACCCTTTATTTACCCTAATATATTGTGTGTGTTCTTCGCCCTGTATTATATTAACGGTTTGAAATTAGAAAGAAAAATAACAAATTATTTTTAACCAACGGGGTTAGTCGATAAATATTCAATAATCATCTCCAATAATATTCATATATTTTTTAAATATATTTAATCAATTTTATGTATAATATTTATACATTGTCTGGTACCTATTGAGAGCTCTGTTTAGTGTCAATAGCTCCGAGTTACAAACGAACTACGACTATTGTACATTTCGATATTAAACAGACTGAGTTAATGAAATCTATGTTACGTAATATTGTAGACAATGCTAATAATCCCTTCATCTCGAAACCTTAGGACTATATTCTCTGTACGATTTAAGACTTAACAGAAGGTACGTAATAAAAGTTATTTTGCCTTATATACGTAGTTTGAAAAATCATTAATTAATTTCGTTGTCATGTTTTTTACAAAATATAAAACATACAATGAATAAAGTCAAATATGCTTTTAATTACTTTTTAACTATTAAAAGAAAAAGTAAATTTTGTACTTGACAAAAATGTTAGTATGTTCTTGTCCGTTTGTATGTCTTAAAAACTACTGAATCGATTTCTTTGCTTGTTTCTCGTTATTTAGGTGCATATTTTTCAAGGAAGGTTTAAACTTTATAATATATTAGGTTCGTATACCTTCAGAGGTAAACAAAAAGACTCTTAAATTACTAATGACCCGAGATTGCTGACATCCATGTCCATTTATAGTTACATTTTTGTTTAAAGTCATATAATATATTTGAAGACATATTTTCTACGAAAACCATCGTTAAAATAGGATATCAACTTCAATCAGTACCTATTTATTGAGAGAAAGATGTATTGAAATAAGATTTTATTTAAACTATATTTTAATGAATATGTGAACGAATAAATTATCATCATATATCGTCAATAGAATGCATTTTTTTAATTGCTTTAAGAAATTATTTGAGACAATAAGTACGAGGCAAACGGCCAAGAGGAAGAGATTACTTGGTAGAGCGTCTTTTGTTTTCCTCGGCTCCTCATCAAACCATTCTGTGAATATCAATAGCTTTGATAATGACAATGATAAATGCGGCAGTATCGATATGATTTATTAAATGGATGGTTACAACGAATATAATTTCCTTTGAATATTTACTAGTTTATATTTTTACAATCTTTAACGAGTTCAATGTTTTATAATATCGGTATATACCGGCCTTGCCCGGTTTATATATAGATTTAAAAACTCCTTTATTCACCCGTTTAGTTATTAAATTATAAAAAAAAACGCGGATGTAAATATGCATTTATTTCTAATAAAAATTGACTTTATTACAATTGATAATGATGGACTTGCGCACCAGCATTTCTTACTTTACCTCCTTAGGGTTGAAATTTCTAAAAATCCTTTCTTCATGTATGCTTACAACATAAAATGTATCAACTGCCAAAATTAAAAGTTTGTAACCTTAGCGACTTAAGCTCTGAATTGATGAATCAGTCAGTCAGTCAGGAAAGGTCATTATATAAATTCTGTAGAAACTATATAAAATTTCCTAAAAATATGTGTCATTTTTAGGGTTCCGTAGTAAAAAACGGAACTCTTATAGTTTCGCCATGTCCGTCTGTCTGTCTGTCTGTCTGTCTGTCTGTCCAGAAAGCTGTAATTCGGTATGAGTATACATATGAATTACGCCGAGAAAGTCGTACAATAAAATCTTAAAAATATTTTTTTTCAGGGTGTCTTCCCTATGTGTTAAGAGAGACCAAAAATTTTTTTTCTCATTTATCCCATGTTGTGGGGTATCGTTAGATAGGTCTTTTAAAAATGTTATAGGTGTGGGGAAACCATTTTTCCGAACGACGAACTGTTTCCGAAATATTAAGCTTTGAAGTGTCAATTTTTTTTAGAGTCCCGTGTCCCCCCCCCCCTCTACACACTAAACTGCTGCGTCTAAAAATATGAAAAAATTCACGATAGTGGTACATATAATGAATTTAAAAGGAAAATTATCACGGATATGTGGGTTCTTATGGTTATCGAGATATAGATGATCTAAGTAAAAATAAATATTTCACTGCTTAAATCATCACATTATGTAAATATTAATAATTTTAAATTAATATATGAATTTAAATGAATAAAAAAATAAATAAATAATAAGTTTAAATTAAAATAAAATAAGGTATAAAACAATGTCCCAATAAAATATTAGCTCAGTATTTACCTACGGCATTATAGCGAACATTAACAATCAAACAAACGAATTCACTTTGGCATTTATGGTATAATATAAAAGATACGGATTACGAACCTATCTCTTATTCTCTTCTTAAAGAGAAATTAAAAATAATTTTATAATAATAAAAGGTTTAAAATTGTAAGTACGTATATTGTATAAACTGACTTAAAAAAGGAAATTCCCAGTTCGTCGTAAACTTTTTTACGGAAATAGGTACTCGAAGATTGCTTGACCGATCTTGACAATTCTGACAACTACGGAACCCTACATTGTGCGTGGCCCGACACGCACTTGGCTGATTTATTAAAGTTCTTAAGAATATTTTATAGATTTAATAAAATAAGTTTTTCAAAGCGCATTTGAATCATCAATTTATTTAATTCAGTTTATCCTAAAAATAACTTTGCTTAAAATGAAACTTATTAAATGTAGTTGTTTGTATCAATGAGAGAGTATACTTTATAAGTGTAAAACTCGCCTAATATAATGAATAATTATTCAGCTACCGAAAATGTTACGTCCGTTTTTAATTTTTCGTAATGTAAATGAAAAAAAAGAAAAGTCGACTAAGCAAAGAAATTCACCGATCGATTAGAACCTTTTATGTGCTTAATTCAGCTACGTTCAGTGATTACGTCTTGCATTGTGAATGGTGAACGAAATCACCCTTTCGAATAGAAGTGTTATTGATTTATTCATTCACGAATGAATGATTTCGCAAAGGAAAATCTTTTTAGCTGCCTCTTTCGCTAGAATATGTTTTATACAATTTACATACACCACCTGGTTCATAAAATAGATTTTATGTTTTTATCCGAACAACAACAGAATGTATCAATTTATTGAACTACAAATATTTCTTTTTTTTCTTTTAAAATAAATTGAATTGAAAATTTATAGAATTACACTTTGCTTGCGGCTTCGGTCACGTTAAAGGATTTTTTTTTATATAAGACGACCATCAATAATTTAATTTTCCGGCCTATTATATTTTATCAAACACGCGCGCCATCTACTGGAAGTTAATAGTACCATGTAAATAACCTAAATGGAAACAATAAGTTGTCAAAGTTTTATCACATGAACTTTATATAATAAACGGCATGTCCGTTTATATTTCTTATATATTTACATAGTATATAACAAAATAGATGTCCGCCGTGTGTACGCAATTTTTTTTAAACTAAGGATTTTAATGCGGTTTCATTAATAAGCAGAGTAATTCAAAAGGACTGTTTATAGCGGAATAATACCGATAAATTCAATTATTTGTAGTAAATTGACAGACGCGTTGGCGCAATGATCACTGCAACTGACTAAAGCGCTAACGGTCGCGGGTTCGATCCCCGCTCACGGCAAACGTGTGTATTAGTCATACAGATGTTTGTCGTGGTCTGGGTGTTTGTGTTAGTGTTGTGAGTGTTTCCAGACCCCCGACACAAGGTCATGAGATCTTAATGGGGGCCGTTGAGTGTGATGCGTAAAAAAAAAAGTAACAGTCAGTAAATTTCCCACTGTTGGGCAAAGGCCTCCTCTCATATTAAGGAAAAGGTTTAGAGCTTAATCCACCACACTGGTCAACTGCGGGTTGGCGGATATACATGTGTTAGAATTTCTTTCGGCACATGCAGGTTTCCTTGCAATGTTTTCCTTTACGAGCTCGAGATGAATTAAAAAACTTAGCGGTGCTAGCCGGGGTTTGAACATTTAAATCAATTAAAATCGATGAGTTCAAACCACTTGGCCATCTCGGTTCTTAACATTTGTAATGTGTTGTTGTAAAACCATTTCATTCGTTCAAAGCCAGGGCTAGTCGCTATAATTAGATAATTATTAGTTCCATAAAAGAAAAATAATATATCTATAACTACCCACCCTACAAGTATAGGAGCTCGTGTACGTACATATTATTCATTCGAGGGTATTAAGAGCGGTAAGATTAATGTCTGGTTAGATTAAAGATTATCTACATTACAAAGGAAGTCTTGACGTCCGACTTGTGTCTAGTTAATCTAATAGTATGTCTTACCCACTGTCTTACTTAGTTCATCCAAATATAAATTCTAATGCACTAAAATGACCTTAAAAGTGACTAAATTGAGCGCTAGGTTTACCTACATGCATACGTAATTAAAGATATCGAACCTAAATTAATTGAAGAAACGTTTAATGATGTTTCCAAATATTTTTTTTAAAGAAAAATCTAATTTTTGAAACTGAAACAAAACAAAACAGCTGTCAAAATGTATCGCGTTGTGATAACAATAGCTCAGCATAATAACCCTAATCGTCGCATTTACTACAATTCGCGCCGCACCGTATCGCATCGCGTTCGCTCACGCACGCACGGGAAAGCTGCTCTCGGACTACGCGATGAACAGAACGGTCTGTTTTAAGAGGACTTCCAGAAAGTTGTTACTTTACGTTCATTAATATTTTAATTAACATACCTAACATAACAATCCTTCAACTAAACCAAAATAGGCAGTACATGTTAATTTAATAAGTTAATGTAGTTCAAATAGCTTTAGCACGTGACTTCTTAAGTATTATTTTATTGCCAGAAGTTTATGTCAATGCTTCATTAAAACTCGTTTCAGACTAACGTGTAGACTGGTCTTAAACGGACACTAATAAGCAATACTGTGTCAAGCCACACGGACTTCATTTTAAGAAAACGGCGTTCAAAGACGTCAAACCTATTCTTAATAAATCTTTTTGAAGAAGTGTATATCCATATTTTCTTATCTACTTTGATAAAAACATAATGAATCAAAAGCAGATCGGTATAGTAAAGAGTTTTATCTAATTACTAGCTTCCGGCCGCGACTTTGTCCGCGTGGAATAGTTACTTTGGGCTAACGCCGACTTTGACTTGCGACTTACTTTATGTGTATAGGTGAGTAAGTACTAGGTCTTATAATCTAATTAGCATCATATTTAAAAAAACACCTTCGCAAATAATGTATAATTTTAAAACAAATTTGGTTAGTATAAAAAGGTTATAGTAAGCTAACCTTAAAAGATACACATATGCTGTCGCGGAATTTTTTTTTTAGAACTTTTAAAGGGGAACAATTCTGTCATACATGATTTTTGCGAGACTTTAACCATTTGCAGCACAGGCAGCGTAAGATCTCTCAATAGGAAAATATCCCCCGATTTTGAAATATTCTTCATTGGTGCTCCGGTTATTTTGGTCTTAGCGTGATAATATACCCTTTTTCGATAAAAAGACTATTTAACACTTAAAGAATTTTTCAAATCGGACCAGTAGTTCCTGAGATTAGCGCGTTCAAGCAAACAATCAAACAAACAAACTCTTCAGCTTTATAATATTAGTATAGATAAGTTTTTAAAATATATAAGATTTACACATTTTTCACATTAGATTAAGAAACTTAATTCCGTACTTATTCAGTTCAGATGACTTTAATTCTCTTTGAATAATGTAAAATATGTAATGAGCTATCAGAATACACCAATATCTCTAGATTTCACTTTTTGTGAGTTGACATCTTATTGCATATCAGCATCCAAATAATCTTCACTTATAGTCATTTATAGCAACAAATAGGTTGACTGTTTACGAAGGAATAAGGTATGATGGGGAATAGGCAAAAAGAAAAGAGATAGTAGAGTTAGGCTTCCGGGATGGATTTATGAACGAACTAGCTCGTATACATTACGATAGATAAATCTTTACCTTTAAAAAAATGATTTACAGTTAAATTAATTAGAAATGTTTTTTGTAAATAAGGCTTAAGATATAACCTTTTTAAGCGGTATTTTTGAGGCTATTTGTTCACAATTGGACGCTGATAAGCAATAATGTGTCAACCCACAAAAAGTTAAATTTGGAGATATTGATGTATTTTGTTACTACGTCATCTATTTAACATTATTCAAAAAAAATTCAAATCATCTAAACTGAATAAGTATGGAAAAAAGTTCCTTAACTCAATGTTTCGAATTTCAGGTGCGTTCCATAGTTTGAAATTTATAAAATAATCTCAAATATTTAAAAAACTTATTACTAGATAACATATTAAAAAAATCTATCTGCTTTTGATTCATTAAACATTTAATCAAAATAGAAAAGAAAAGATGAATATATACGTCTTCAAACAAATTTATTAAGAACAGCTTTGACATCTTCAAACGCCATTTTCTCAAAATGAAGTCTGTGTGGGTTGACACAGTATTGCTTATCAGCGTCCAATTATCAGCAGTAAAAAATGCAAACTTGTATAAATTCTGTATACCTTGTACATAGTTTGCGACAAAAATAACTCCCGGGAGTGTTTAAGAGACCGAAAGTTTGATTTATTTTTATTTTTTATTATAAAAGCTATTAGGTTTCGCTCGCGGCTTCGCTCGCAATAATATGCATTTTATTTTAAAACATATGACCATTAAAAAAGCTACAGTGATTCCATAGATTACTACTCACAAACAAAATTCTCTCTTTCGTGTTTTAATCAGAAGATTAAGCTTTGTATAATCAAAAGTGTTATTTATAGAAACGTATAAAGAAAATATACTGAGTACCAAAATGTTATTAAAATGTCGGTAAAGTTTATGCATACATTAAATTAAATTTCAGGAAAACAAATTAAAATTAATATATTAAAATTAAAAGTTTTTTACATTATATTTTTTTATTATAATCAATTTTAATGAGTCCTAAAAAAATAATTTGAGGACTTTTTTTAGCGAGACATTGATATATATAAAAATACTTATATATGGACGCTGATAAGCAATACTGAGTTAAGCCACACGAACTTTATTTTGAGAAAATGGCGTCTAAAGATGCCAAACCTCTTCGTAGAAAATTTGTTTGAATAAGTATTTATCCATATTTTCTTTTATTTTTGATAAAGGTTATAATAAATTAAAAGCAGGTTGATTGATATATTTAATACATTATCTAGTAAAACTTTTTTTTTTAATAAATGAAATTATTGTATAAATTACAAAATATGGAACGACTTTGAAATTCGTTTTAAAAATTCAAAATTCAAATTCAAAATATGGAATAACTTTGTTTTTTATTGAATAATGTTAAATAGGCGATGCAGTGTCGAAATACATCAATATCTCTGAAATGGACTTTTTGTAAGTTGACACATTATTATTTATCAGCATCCATATCACACATACATACTTTAGTGTTAGACAAACAATTTAACAAAAAAAAGGATCACTAAAATCTGTTTTGTTTAAAATTTCACTCTCCAGTAAAAAAAAACTCTTATTTTTTATATTAAACACGGTTCCATCTCAGCTTTACATAGATGGCATTACCGGAAGTCAAACCCTGGGGTGAAAAACAATGAAAACATAATGACTAGCGATTCTTTTGACTGTGATATTAGATATTCGTGAAATGTGGCCGCAATAATGACTCCGTGACCCGAATTTTATGAAAGCCCACAATTAGCGCCTTATGACGATATCTTTATACAGACTAAATTGCTTCTATTTATATACAAATAAGTAAAATTGGTGTCTGTTTGTAGTTTCAAATTAACAGCTTTTAACTAAATGCATATGTATATACGGTATTTACATCAAAAACACAGTTAATTTTTTTGTCTGTCTGTCTGTCTGTTTGCCTGATTGTCTGTTATTTTTCGGCTAATCTCTGAAACGTCTGGATCGATTTTGACCGGACTTTCAGGAGTAACTTAGGCTACTGTTATTTTAAAAATGATCTATACTTTATTTAATAAACAAAATAAAAAAAATATATATTTCTATAGTAATAATGTTTATCTTCCTCAATTGCATCGGAGTATCGGATAATGTTCACTATTTCATTGGTTTCCATTCTGTTTACAAATAGTGAACTATATCCGGTTCAAGTGGGGAAGGTAAACATTATCTATATATATAAAATCACTTCTCCTGACTGATTCATCAACGCAGAGCCTAAACTGCTGGGGCTACGAATTTGAAATTTTGGAAATATGTGGCTTTTAGGTTGCAGGTATCCACTAAGAAAGGATTTTTCGATCTTCCACCCCTAAGAGGGTGAAAAGAGGTAAAAATGGTTGTATGCAAAATCTTATTCCGTAGTCGTTTTAACTTAAAACTTAATACACGTACTTCTGATAGTAATGAAGTGTAAAATAGAAAACGGGGTAATATTATTCCACACTGGGGTGCAAAGGGGTAGTAAAGTTTGTATGGAGAAAATGTATTTTTTTAACCGATTATCCTTAAATTCAGCACAAACATTACTTAGAGAGAATAACTAAATTTATGTATCCCAGAATTTCAAAATCATCCCTTATAGTGGTCGCTGGGCGGTATTAAATCTTGGAACTGTAATAATTTCGCATGGTAGATTTATTTAGCTGAATTTCCAAAATATATGCGGGCGAAGCTGCGAGCAATTGCTAGTTATTATATAAATATATTTTTCTTTAATTTAATGCGAGTAAAATCGTGGGGCACAACATTTATACAAAAAAATAGGGAAAGTTTTACCTGAAATTAAAAATTCAATTGTATTGGCAATTAGAATGTCTTAAAAAAGCGTTTATTTATTTATCTATCAGTGATTTTAAAGTTTTATGCAAGTGGGAATATTTAAATTTGATATATTTGTTTGTTAAACTCATCTACGTAGCATTTTCCCGGATATACCAGGGTCTGCTACACAGAGCGACTGCCATCTGACCTCCGCAACACCTGAGGGCAGGCCAGTAACCATTTAGACTAGAATAATTTTCCTACAAATAGTAACGATCACTATCAGGTGATTATGATAACAACCGGGACCGGCTTTAAGTGCTTTCCGAGTGGGGAGACCCACATGAACAAACACCCAGATCTGAACAAAGATTTATACAAATATAAATATCTGCCGAGCGGGGATCGAACCACCAACCGTCGGTGTCAGAGACATTCAGCACTACAGCGGTCGTTGTTAAACTAATATTTTAAATGAAATAGAGCCCAGCTGAGGTCTATTGACTACTAACTAAACTAAAAAAGCGAAATATAAATATTTCCTACAATATTTTGAACGGAGCCAGTAAATAACGCGTAAAAGGTTTTGCTTTTATTATTTACTTGTATTACATTCGTTTTGAGGTCACTTTATTTTTTTATTATATTATACTAGCTTCCGTCCAAAGCTTCGCTCACATAATTCGACGCTGATAAGCAATACTGTGTTAAGCCACACGGACTTCGTTTTGAGAAAATGGCGTCTAAAGATGTCAAACTCATTCTTAATAAATTACTTTGAAGACGTATATATTCATCTTTTCTTTACTATTTAGATAAAATGTATATTGAATCAAAAGCAGATAGATTTATTCAATATGTTATCTAATAATAAGTTTTTTAAATATTTGAGATTATTTTTTAAATTGAAAAATATGGAACGCACCTGAAATTCGAAGCATTGAGTTAAGAAACTTGTTCCATACTTATTTAGTTTAGATGACTTGAATTTTTTTTAATAATGTTAAATAGGTGACGTAGTATCAAATAACATCAATGTCTCCGAATTTGACTTTTTGTGGGTTGACACATTATTGCTTAGCAGCATCCATATATGTTGAATAAAAGTTACCTATGTGTTATTCCGATCTATAAGGAAAGTATAACTGTAAAGCATCTCTTTATCAAAATCTCTTCAGTCGTTTTTGCGTAATATCATTTATTCTCACAAGCTTTCGCATTTATTACAATATTATAATAACATTGTAAACGCATGACCAAAAATCTATTTAAATTAATTAGTATAGATATATAATTTCATAAGCACTTTCTCTAACGAAAATATATATAATTGAATAGGATAAAATATAGAAATCTACGCCGGGGCTACTCCTTTCATATTGGCTTTCAGCCGTAACGTCAACATTTGGCGAAACGGACATAAATTGTCACAAAACTCTCATCCCGTGATATTGTTTCGTGGCTTAATTGTTTATCTATTGGATGCTGTCGTTTATTCATTCGTAAATAAATTTGGAAGCTTAAACAGGGCGTGTTCAAATTGGGTTACGAATCGTCGATTAATTGATTGGCTATATCGGCTTATTTTCATACTATATAGAATAAATCGTTCGTTTTCGTTTTAGCACGATATATTTTATTGGGGTTGGCGCGATTTTTTATCTATACTAATATTATAAAGCTGAAGTTTGTTTGTTTGTTTGAACTAATTTCAGGAACTAAAGATTCGAATTGAAAAATTATTTTTGTGTTATATAGTTTATTTTTTGAGGCTATATTCTATAATACATCACGCTACGACTCATACGCACGAAGCAGAAACCATAAACGCGAGTGAAATGCGGCAGGGACAACTATTTCTATATAAATGACCAGTTTTTATTTAAAATTTCAATTGTAGGTACCTATTTGCTACTTATCGTTATTACAAACATCAGAAATACAGATAATATACGTTTCTTATTGCCATGTCAAAAAGTAAATAATAAAAATCACTTCGCGTTTAAAAATTTAAAAAGTATATTTTAATTAAAATAATTTTTCATATAAGTCATTTGGTTTTTTAATACGCGTGCTATATGCATATATAGCTTGTTAAGTGTTGAAATTACAGCGCAATTTTCGTGGACATGCACGTCAAACGCATGTATCGGATTATTCTGTCATAGGTGCGAGCCTACGGCTGTAAACCGCAATATCTAATTAACATGTGAATGATGACTGACGGGGATGACGTGTTAGTGGAATGCTGGAATGATGTTATGCAAAATGTCCATGTAATTTAGGTCCGTTTGAACATGTTCCACATGGTCATCACGGATTCTACAAACAAGTGGTGTTTCGGAATGATGTATTGTGCTGAAGTTGAGACCGTGTGATTCATTTATAACGACATGACTCAGATGCTTAGTGACGTAAATTATCAGATGCTGTTTTTTACTGAAAATAATAATCAATATTAAAACATTCTTCATTCGGTTTTTACTTTTGAATCGTCAAAATATGCAACACAAAAAATTAAATAAATAAAAATGTGTTCCGATTCGGAATGTTAACTTTACCAAGCAGGCAAGAAAATCGATATTTACCGCTTTAGAATTTCATGACTACTTCGTAGCAATTGTTTATTATTTAAAACTAACGTTCACTCAACGTTTGAAACTCTACCATAACCATTATTGGAAATTTAAGTGAAACATTGAATTTTGTTTTTACCTATCCTTATACTTTAGGCATTTATCTAATTTTTTTCTTGATAACCCTAAAGATTCTCACTTGACAAATCCTCTGTTTGTACCTAGAAAATGTACCAAGCCTAAGTATGTGTTCCTATATTATATTACTGCACATAAAGAAAGATTTAGACCTTTTTAGTAATTAATGGTTTAAGATAAACAATTAACTCATACACACAATTATGCGTGCGCTATCGCTATTTCAACACATTTTGACAGTAGGTTTAATTTTTTTTACTAAATCGAAATAAATCAACTGTTAAAATGTATCGCAGTGGGATAACGGTAACTCACCGTAATAACGCTCTTGATGTGCATTAATAATGTTAAGATTATACACATTATTATCAATGCGTTGTCAACCGTGAGATCTTTGTTGTTACGTCCTTTGTGCTTATAATTACATTGACTTAGGATGATGAAGCGTCTATCACGCTGTTATTCTACATGTGTCATTATTATATACTTGCCAAATATCTAATATAAATTCCATTCCGTGGTTTCGAAGCTATGTGAATACTTATCAAAGTCTGTGAGTGTTTATTACTTTTCAGACTACATATAAGGCGAGACTAACCTTTGTAAGTTTTTCTTTAGACTCATATAATATTACTCTGTGACCTAGTCACAGATACGTCGTAAGTAGGTATTAAAGTTGTAAATGATAAAAATAAGGTATTGACAATAAATTCTGTCAGGTTTCAATTGTCAAGTAATGAGAAATAACTTATGTTAATCTTTATGAAAGTCTGCGAGTGAAACTTATAAGAGTAATTCTCGTCTAAGAATATATTGATATTACGTAAAATGTTCCTTATTTATAATTTACTAATTAAAATAAAAGTTTATATATACGCTTACAGCATATCGATAGTATTTTTAATAAAGTGCGAGTAATTGTTTGTACAATAATGTAATGTATCGTAATTAAAGCATTCGCAGGTCATGTTTATTTAACATGGAAAACAATATCGTTTCAAAATACAACGACACGACCAGAGCTTATTAAGTTAAAATATTACCGTATGTAATGAAACCGACGCATTTAATTACGTCCAATATTAAATAAATGAATTTCATAATGTTGTCTTTCTTTGTGTACAGGACTCCATGAAGAGTTTATGGATATTTTTTTTCGGAATAATTTAAATAAGAAAATGTATATTTTAGATCACTTGTCAATTACATTTGTGGCATGACTATAGTAGAACTTAGCTGTGGCTACTGACTACAGGTCGTGCTTGGGATGGCTTGATCGGGGCAGTACTACACTGTCACAAACAATCGGCGTGAGCTAACATAGTTGTGATTCGTACGGTAAAAAACCCTCTCTTCCATTCTTTACCTTACCTCTCTTTTTTTCTTATTAATTTTAAAGCTGGCAATACGTTTAACTCATCAGCTGCAAATGACCATCCATGGTAACGATCTCTTAACATCGAACCGACCTGCTTATTTACCCGCTATTTTTATTTTAAAAATCTGTATATTAAGGACCCTTACCTGAAGATCGATGAATGTGTCATTACACGGCTCAAGCCACTGAAGAAGTTAGACTAAAATTTGCCACACACAAAATTCAGTCCATTAAAATAATTCAAAACTTGTATGGAAAAATCAAACTTGGTGCAAGAAATTAACATAGGCTAGTTTTATCGTACAATTAGTGATAATAGACATTTCATGACCTTCCTCTCATCTATATTCTTAATTGATATTGTAACAGCCACTAGACAGGGGCCTATGCTTAATTATTCAGACTTTAATTGCTGCTACACTGAAAACTTAGAATAACACATTAATATTGACATAATAACTATTTTAGTACTCGTATAATCAAAACTATGACATGGCAGTGGACTGTGTAATCAAATCTTTTAAAATTAAAAAAAATAAACCGACTACAAAACGAACTTATTACAAATTAACTCACAAACAATAAAAAATCAACAGATACAAAAAAGTCGACGAATTGCAAACCTTTCTTTTTTTTAAAGTCAGTTAAAAGGACCCGTGACTGATGGACCATACACGCCGCTGCATGGACACCGCACATTTAGATGCGTTTTGAAAATTTCTAGACTGTTGACTAGAGGTCGTATCTCTGTTTGAGCTGTCCCCATCGGAGCGAAGATTGGCGAAAAGTATCTTCCTACCTTTTCTTTCTTGAACTTTTGCTTGAGCTGGCTTACTTGTAGCTCTTCTGGTGTGATTAATTATGTTCATGGGTGATGGTGCTAAGTTAACATCAGGTGACCTGGCTGCTTGTTTGTCTGCAATATTCATAAAAAAATTCAATAGTTTACTGCGAAAGACTAATGATTTACAAAAGCAAACGGTCACTCACTCATCATAACGATATCTCCGAAACTACAAGTGCTAGGAGTTTTGTATTTTGCATGGGAGCTCTTTTTAGGACGGAGGTGCTCTCGAAGACGGGATTTTGCGAAATTCGACCCCTAAAGGAGAATAACGGATGTTAGAAGTTTGTATGGAAGTCTTATGTTCGTATGAAACGGCGGGGGCCCGCTAGAACTAAATGTTTGTGTCCAACTATAAAGTACTAGTTAATGTCACATAAACATCCTCTGCCGAAAAACATAGCTCAAAGAACAATGTTTACAATTAATAAATAATTACAAACACCATTATCAAGATAACGGAAAGCGTGTTCAACTGAGCGCGTAATATTCGCATGCACTTCCTAAAACTGTATCTCGCTCTTTGAGCCTGGCTGCTGGCCAGATGTTTTGAACCAGATAATAATTTCATATTAAGAGAACCCCTTCCTCCTTCGGTAGAACTCTGTTTAGTCTCAGACAGCCAAATTAATTTATTATTAAAATGTAAATTTAACGAAAATTTATATTCGTTTAAATAAACTAAACTAATAAATGTATTAAAAGAGAGCGGGCGAAATTTTTATAGTAAAATAAATACCGGAGCCACTGAATCTGTTTTAAAAATTATGGTACCATTTGCATCGTAGATTATTGTAGATGATCGTAGTGTATATTTTATGTATATGCGTATTTTTAAACGCCAGCAAAATCTAGTGGTATATAAACAATACTATGTCAAGCTAAACTAAAATGGCGTTTACAAATTTCATACCTATTATTAATAAAGTTGTTTAAATAATTATACATCCATCTTTTCTTTTCTATTTTGATAAAAGGCATATTGTATTAAAAACACATGTAATAAACACTTTTATCTAATAATAAGTTATTAAAAATATTGCAAAATATGAAACACATTTTAATATTCGAAATTAAATTAAGAAACATTTTCCATACTTATTTAGTTTAGATTACTTGAAAATTTTTTGAGTAATGTTTTATATTAGTATACATCGATATCTCTTAATTTGACGTATCGCGTGTTGACATGTTATTGCTCATAAGCATGTATAGCTGAAGAGTTTATTTAATGTGAAAGATTATAATCTGTAATATAAAATCACACTTAGATCCAAATTAGCATACTAGCGTAAATAAACGTCAGAAGTCGGGTGAGTTGTTAAGTGAGAGCTTTATTATATTTGCTATTATTACAAAGCATACTTTGTAATTAATATAAAATTAACATCTCTTAATCTTTACCCAATCTTCCAGTAAAAATCTAGATGATATTTTGGACTTAAGAGCATGATGAATATGAAAGTGAGCTGGTATTGTAGAAATCGCTACATAGCGTAAAGACCGGCTATTTGTACATTAAGTATTTCGTGTTAAGTTATTCTTGTAAACTTAAAATGGGGTACAATGAAATATTATCTTTTTTTGCAATCTCTTTCTATTTTACATATGAACCATTTTCAGTTGAAATCGTTTTTTTTTTTGTATTAAAGCGAAATCATTATTTATTTCGCAACTAACAATTCGATCAATATCCTCAAGTCCTCTACTAAGGATGCGAGTGACGTAAGGGTACCCCATACGAGTATACTAAAACTAGAATGTGTGTCTTTTGATGCAGGAGGAAATCTTCAAAAGAAACGGAAGCATTCACTATTTGTTCTTCAACGAAACAACAATGCTCTCTTATTAAAACACGTATACTTACCCATACATATACACGTATTGTTTTAGTATGAATGGCTACTGAACCAAGGTACACTTATCAGGTATTAGTAAACTCACAACGGGCAAGTTAAAATCTACTTACTATGTACATATACAGGGTGTCCCGAAAGTCAACGATTAAATTGAAATGGGATATAGGCCAGGTCATAACCAAACCACATGTTTTGTCTTGTCGCTAAAGGTACATCTTCTAAAAGACCATTTAAATTATTTTTATGAAATAGCAAGTACGTTTTGCTAGTTAATGTAGAAGTAAATTCAAACGGACCAATTATTTGACCATTTAATATACCAGTCCACAAATTTATTTTAAATTGATACTAGGACCAGTTTTCTCTCATTAAATGGGGGTTTGTTATGCTCCAGCAATGTAAATTATGTATGTTCGTAAAACCATCTTTTTAAAAAGTGCTTTCATCGGTCCACAATATTTTATTGAGAAAATATGGATCTGCTTCATGTCTTTCCAACATGACTTGACAAAAGCGAACTCTGTGTTCAAGGTACCCTTTGTAATCAATTATCAATATCTTTTTTTTTTTTCAATGATTCAATGTGGTCTTTTTTTTAGCATTTTGGATTCTATATTAAATGCGCCAATTTTTGAGATAACTTGTAGATTCTGTGTAGTACATTTTTTTTAGTGTGAGTTCTCAAAGTATAGTGATGCAAAAGACAAAAACCTTTAAATTGAAATTCAAGTGACTTTTTTTCGCACATGATAGACTTAGAGCCCTGAAATTTTATTTATTTGATAAATACATTATTCAGCTTTAAGAAACAGTAACATCGATTCGGAAAGGCTTAAATTTGTAGCCATGGCAGTCAACAAAACCTACTGACGAAGTCATTTTTCGTACTTTTCACATAAAGGAGCCATTATATCATATCTATGAAACCAAGGAACTTTTACAAAAACGATTTTTTGTCTACAGACTCGTTATGACCTGGCCTATATCCCATTTCAATTTAATCGTTGACTTTCGGGACATTCTGTATATCTATCTCATGCGGTTTTAGTTGTTTGTCGTTCATATTTAATATGACGGATCTTACCGCGATAACTAATTGTAATTGTTAATTGTATATACGAAGTTGCATTCGTTGTGGTCACAAGCTGACTGGTGTACCACGCGCCATACGCCGGCGGCGAGTGCGCGAGTTTTCTTCGTCGAAACGTCGGGCAATAATAAGGTATTACTACCATTAGTTATCGCGATAAGACTCGTTATATTAAATATGAAAAGTATAAATCGTGTAAGCTTAAAATATATAAGTGCTTTTATTGTATTGCTTCGCTCATATGAGTCATAAAATGAAGTAATATAACCTTATAACCTTCATCAATAAATGGATAAATAGTTCTAACGTAATGATTTTTTTTCAAATCGGACCAGTAGTTTCAAAGATTACAAACCTACAAACAAACTTTACTTCTTTATAATATACTAGTATGATGCTCGGTAATTTATTGGCGACATACGAATTCATTATCTGCGTGAAACGAGTTCGTTATGTGAGTAACAAAAATTATAGTTACATTTTATTCTGTAATTCATTATATATGATACTAGCTTCCGCCCGCGACTTCGTCCGCGTGGAATAGTTACTTTGGGCTATTAATGCATTTTAGAACTAATTTGTTTAGCATAAAAACGGTTATAGTGAGCTAACCTTAAAAGATAGACATATGCTGTCGCGGACTTTTTTTTAGAACTTTTAAAGGGGAACAATTTTGTCATACATGATTTTTGCGAAATTTTAACGCGCACGCAGCGTAAGCACTCTCAATAGGAAAAAATCCCCAAATTTTGAAACATTCTTCATTGGTGCTCCGCTCCTTTTGGTCTTAGCGTGATATAATAAATGAGCTATCTAACACTGAAAGAAATTTTCAAATCGGACAATCAAACAAACAAACAAACAAACTCTTCAGCCTTATAATATTAATTCAGCTTTATAAATTAATATAGATTAAAGAAAATAATGAAACTGTATTAAAATTTTATGTCATTAATGTCCAAATAAATGGCAGGAGTCCCAAGTGTAAAACGTTTTTTGCGTTTTATACCGCTTTAATAGCGTGCGATATGTAAGGTTTACCTACCACTTAAAAGGTTGTAGGGACAAAGTGGTTTTACCGTTAAACGGTTTTTTAGTTCGTTAAAAATCCTACAATTAAAAAAAATTAAAATTTTAAAGCGAAAGAACACTTTTTAAACTTTTACTTTGAAATAATAATATGCTTCTTTTAAAAAAAAACTAGAGGTCGGAATTCGACCCCTTATTAAAATTTTTAATCGATTTCAAGATTGACCACAGATAATCTATTCTCAATTTAACCACAGACTGTAACAATAGATAGAAGAGTATATATGCGTGTGTGTCAAATACAAGGTAGTGTGTGTGTAATGTTTTTTATGCATGATTAAAAAAAAAATAACATTCTGCACTACTTCTGTATATAAACAGTTTGCTTTAAAAAATTATAAATATCAATTTACCACAATCATTTACCGAAATATATATAAAGACTTACCAGGTGAGTCTGAATAAAGAATTGGCTGAATAAAATTCATCGAAGCATGCGCGGAACGTCGGGTGCAGTATCCCTTTATTTATTTTTTCTTTATGGTAATAAATGAAAGAGGGAAAATATTTTTTGTAAAAGAATTTCTGTGGTTCTTCGAGTTTGAATTACCGTTTTGTATTATCTTTCTAAACGGATAATCTGAATTTTTTTTTATAGTTATACTAACTGCCTCACCCGGCTTCGCACGGCTAAATGGTTTACCTATTTGCCACACGCAACTTGCAGACTCTTTATTACTATGGGGATTTTCTTCTCCCATTTTTGAAATTTTATTATTTTTTTTAAATATTATATGTTAATATGTTTGTCGTTATTATTTTTTTATTATTTTATTAATGTAAATAAAACAATGTATCAATATTCCTATCGTTAAAAGGAATTCATATAATAGATTTCTATTATATACACGCAAAAAAACATATTTCCTCTTTATAATATTAGTGTAGACTAACTTCTACGTGCGACTCGTCTTACATACCGTTTAAGGAATAGTCAACTAACTTAAACCTGTTTTTTATATTTTTCACTACATTATATTTTTTTTCATCTTTGCTGTTTTTTTCCAATCGTAAGTAAGATTTATTAAACTTTTCAGCTGATGCAATAAATTAATAACTAAAGTCTAAAATAAAAATAAAACACAGTAAAAAAGGCATTTATTTTTAATTTTCCCAATATAACGTAATTGCATCCAGGCAATTGAAAGAATTATACAACTAATTTGAAAGCACGTTCAATTTGAAATCACATTTGTTTCGACTAATTGCGAAGAGAAACGACCAATAATTTCAATTGATAAATAAATCAAAAGCATTGCCGAGTTTGTTTAAATTGCTTCACGTATTAATTAAACGCACAGTATCTATACTAAATTAATGAAAATCCCTTAGGAATTGAAGCTTCGAGCAATAATCGTATTAGATATGCTAATATGTAACAAGAATAATACATTGTTAACGGGAAATTAATTGAAAAAAATGAAAAACCCGCGTAACAACACCATAGAGAATCGTTATTAAACTTTAAATCGTTATACGTTCTAAACTTTAGTTCCGTTTGGTAAATGTCATAAGAAACCTAAAAAAATGATTTTTAAATACCTATACTCCACTTAAAACAGTTCGTATATTTTCTTTTTCACATTATAGCGTCCAACACTCAAGTAAGTGACGTGTTATTTCTTTTTTTGAGAAATAAAGTATCTTTAACCATAAAACCGGCCATTTAAATTTTTCCAAATTATTATACTTTTTATAACATTCGTGCCATGATGATGAATTAAAAGACGTATCATTATCAAAATCGGCTCACACGTTTGGTCTAAATTGTGCCACATATGTACAAACCCACATATACACATACATGCATAGACTGATAAACACAATACCCGCCCTTACTTTGCGCAACCGGTTAATAGCAATATTAATTTACCAGCAAATTTATCTGTAATGTATTTTCACAGTTATATTAAATCGACAACCATATTTTTGTGTAGAGATCGTAGGAAACGACGTAAGCTATTTTCAGAACAATTATTTCATTCAAAATTATAGATTATGAACCACAGAATTATATAAAACTAAATTTTAATTGCTAACTTAGCTAACTCGTTTTACAGAGAATTTATATTCAGTGAATTTAATACTAAAGGTGTTATATGTAACACAAATAATACATTGTTAATAACAATGTTAATTTAATAGTACCTTTATTGGTAATGCATTTTAACAGCTGAACTATTAAATCTACGAGCATTTCAACATAAAATGTTGATCCTTGAAAAAAATGTTAACTATTTTTAAGGAGTTAAATAATCTCAAACGCTTGAAGTATTCGAATATTAGAAAAGGTATGATTTCACTTTCTTCTTGGACAAACCGAAATTTAAAATATTATAAAAATTTAAGCGATCCTTGTATGCAAAAATTTGCTTTAAAAAGTAAATTTTGTATTTATTATTTAATTTGGATTAGTCTTAATATTTAAAAAACCTAAATTCTAACTAGGCATAAAGTTTGAAAAACTATAACCCGACTATGGAAATAAATGCCGTCACGAATCATTCATTAAAATCGACTCAGTAGTTTAGGCGCTACAGTGAAACATACGTTACACAAATAAACTGCCAAAATCATAACCCTTCCTTGGCTTAGTCGAGTAAAAACCAATCACATGCAAATTGAATTCATTCATAATATGTTACGTATCATGATACAAAATATTTCAATGAGTACCTTCGTAATTTGTAAAGTCCAACTTGCAATAGAAATACACTCTGTGAAAATTTAAACTTTCTACGTAATACGGTTTACTTACTACACACATATTGCTGCTTTCCGAGAATATCGATGCAACTAAAAATGATGAATTGTAGAGAATGGGGTTTTTAAATTTCTTTACTAATGTATTGGTGCATAGCTGCAAATTCCGAAAAACGATTCCGATGTTTAAAACATGAAAGATTTATGGTCTTTTGACATACTTAGTTCTATTTATTAGAATTTTGAATGACTAAGATATTCTTGTAAACCAGTGATATGTGTCGCAGGCATTTTGGTATAATTCCGCCGTTCACATACGACGTCGTCAGTTTAGAAATGCTATGCCGAAAGTAAAATGACAACTAAGACACATTATGACAACTTGTTCAATTGATATAATTTCAAAACTGGGCTTAGTTTTATTTTAAACTAGTTGTGCCCCACGGTCTGGCTCGCGTTAATTTCAGGATTCCCTTGAATCGGATAATGTTCACTATTGCATTGATTTCAATTTTGTTTTCTCGTAACCTCTTTTTTATTTATTAGTGAAAATAATAAAGAATACTCTAAGTTACTTTTCATAACATTAGCTATCTACGTGTAAAAGTCCCGTCAAAATCGGCTCAGAGATCAGCCGGAACAAACAAACAGACACACAGATACAGACACAGGCAGGTGGAAAGAGAGACAAAATATTTTGATTTTTTGATGTAAGTATATACTTTCATATGCTTTTAGTCAAAAGCTATTAATTTAAAATTACAAGCAGGCACTTCAATTGTATTATTTTGTATGGATAAATTCTACCCTGGAACATCTACGGCGCTGCGGTATGAGCAACCTCTTCACCTTAGCGTAACAATGCACAGGTATGATACGTCAGGCGGAGTTTTCCCCCTCCGCGCCTTGTGACTTACAAAAACTCTTTAGGGGTTAAACAGACCAGTATCAGGTGAAGTCGGGGTTAACTGTTTCGTTTTTAATGAAATGTTAACTTCAATTTTCAATTAAGATAAGTATCTTTCGGTATATTCTTCGTACGACGCCGTATGTAAACGGCTGAATCATACAATATGCCTGCGACATTTACATTATCAACATAATAAATAAAATACTTATTAACGTAATTTTTCCCGTTAGTAAATAACTTGATATTCATTTGATTTAATTCTTTTTCACACAAAAAGATGTATTAAGTTTGACATGTGTATGTTGATATAATGATCTTTCATAAATAATAAATATTCAAAATTGAAGGTTGAAAATATCATTAAATTATTTCCAGAAATGGATCTGAATCGCTCACACAAGAATTTTTTGCTATTTTACTAAGGCAAGTGTGTAAGGTTACAAGTCCATTGGGGTTGTGAGCATGCCCGTCGTGCCCACAATGGTGGACACGCTCTTTAGGTTTGTGTTTATCAAAGATCTAGTCAAATAAAGTATCGCCGTCTGCATTAAAAGATATTGTATAATACATAATATAACGTTGTATGAAAGAAAGTCGCCGAAGAATTGTGAAACTCCTCCTGTTTTTTGAAAGTCAGTTAAAAAGGAACAAGATTTCAAAATGCAATATACTTTATATTCCAGTTATTTTGATTTTAATACCAAATTACTGAATCGATTCTGATAAAATTTCTATAGAAAAAATTAACTTATTAATCGGTCCAGCCAGTTTCGAGTAATCAATGATTATACATAAAATGGTCGACGGAAATTTGAAAACTGTCATCATAATAAGAATGTACGCGTCACTTTAGAACCTTCTCCGTTTTTTCGTTGTTTAAATACAATTTTATTATTGTTTCCTATTGCATTTATAATGTTAGACGCATTCAATAATGTGCTTCATAACAATATCTACATGTATTTTATACAGGTTCAGTCAATTACGTAGAGTTATCGCTATCACAACGCGATATATTTTGCTAGTTGTAGTTTTCGTTTTAATTTCGGCGTCCTGAAAATTGTACATAAACATAAAATTCAAATTTTAAAATGCCAGCAATCTATTTATTGAGAGAATTTCGGAAAACCCCAACACGGTACTTCTGCTGTAAGTTTGTGAGGAGCTGTGTATCAGCATCAGGGCAAGGTTTCGAAACTATGTTTAACAACTTTTTAGGTGTCAAAGTCACTAAGTTTATAACTTATCTGTAGTTAATTAACACATACCTAAAAGTTATAGAACGTATTAAAGAATTTTTAATCAATAAAATACCTGAGATAATACATGCTGTCGTAAATCGTCAGGATTAGGGACTTTTTATAATAATACAATAAACCTTATTACAATAGCAGTAAGGCCCACAGGTGTGACCTTTGAGCCCATGATAACGTTACTCTTAGCAGGCCCGTCACGTTTTTGTATGAATTCAGAACAAAACGAAAGGGACCTTCCCACCATTTGACTTGTCGGGAAATCTAGATATACCCATTTTATGTGTTATATATAATATAATATACATAATATAGGGTTCCGTAACCGAATGGTGCCACATTATTAAACTGATCATCCGTCTTCTATAATTCAGCGGTCTGTTACTTATAAATCATATTAGGTAGTGTCAAAATATTCAGATTATTTATGTAAATTTCCGTTATAAGTGCGAGTCGGATTTAACTAATTTTTAAATATTGTCTCTTGTCTATTTTACAAAAGTATTTAAGTAAAAAGTATAGTACTATGGCACAGAACGCTCTTTATTCTCCATTGAAGTTTTGTACCTACTTCCAACCTTCAGAAGCATTTCTGTTTCATCCTTTATTTCAGAAAAACGTTATTAGAAAACTGTTAGCTTATATAAACATTAAATTACTATTAAAACAAATAAATAATAAGCTTATCCGTTTGCTTAGAGTTATAAAAAATAAAGCATCTAAATCGATACGATCAAAAGTCATATAAATTATGTCCATTTTTATCACATATTTGACCTACTCAAACTTACTCGACAAAACTTAGAAACTTCCAATTACATAAAGCAATATTTTCAGGAACGGAACCCTTGTACGAGTTCGACTCACACTTAGCCGGTTTTTTATTTAAAGAATATATTGTGCGTGCCACTCGTAATTACCCCCAATCAATTATAAAACTCATTACGGTGTAAATATTCTATATTTTTTTTAGCATGTTTTATGACTGTAAACATGTTTATTAAAGCTTATCTTGTCTTATCGTTCTTATACTCTGAAATTTACATCATATTTTGTAATCAAATAAATTTTAGAAATAATGGCAAATTAATAAAGTTATACGAAATTAGATTAATTTAAAAACATTAACACGTACACAAAAAACTAATTACATTGAACTGCTGAGTATATTAATTACAGTAAATTCTTCAGTCCTGTAAAAATAAAGAGACAATGAAATTACAAACACAAAAATTTGCACTTAACGTTTTTATTAATTGGACGCTGATATGCAATACTGTGTCAAGCCACGCGAACTCCTCAAACCTGTTCTTAATAAGTTTGTTTGAATAAGTATTTATCCATATTTTCTTTTCTTTTTTGATTAAAGCTCTAATTAATTAAAAGCAGGTTGAAATATTTAATATATTATCCAATAAAAAGTTTTTAAAGATATAAAATTATCGTTTAAATTACAAAATAAGAAACGACCTGAAATTTCAAAACAATTAATTAACAAACTTTTTTCCGTACTTATTTAGTTTATACGACATTATTTTTTACCAAACAATGTTAAATAGGTGATGCAGTATCAAAACACACCAATATCTCCGAATTTTACTTTTTGTGGGTTGACACATTATTGCATATCAGCATCCAATTGTCGTTATAGCGACATAGGTAAAAAACTACTCGGTAAAAATTTCAACTCTCTACCTACTACTGTTCATAAAATATTTCCCTCTGATAGACAGACAGATGGACGGACGGACGGACGGAGTAACAGAGTTTATAATATAAGTATATTAAACTCGTTAATTTATATGTGATTTTACCGACAAAAACAGAAAAAACTCAATAATGTAAGGCGTCCAAGACGATTGTTAAAATCAATTCCACTTGTTAATATTTACGTGAACAGCAATCATTGGTACGAAATTAAATCGTTAACTTTTAAGGTAATTATAACGGTTTTATATTAAGATTTAAATAACATCATATGAATTCTTTGAAGTATTTTAGTTATGATAAATTGTGTCCGTAATCAATCCAAAATCGCCATTCACCCAAATAACCAATGAGCATAATTAAATATAAAAATATATATTGTTCTTAGTTGTGAACACTCGTAGCTAAATTTTGATAGACAACCCTGCAGAGACGTACTATGTATACAAAATTATTTATAAAAATTGTATGTTTAAGTAAATAATAGATAAGCACAGAAAATGATAGGATCTCGGATTATATACATATAATATTATCTAGCCCTCGCATTTATGGTCACCGCTTCGTTCATATGAGTCATAGCGTGATATAATATAGTCTATAACATTCGTCAATAAACGGACTATACAACATCAAAAGAATTTCGCATTTGTAGTATAAAAAATTAATCCCAACATACAAACTTATAAACAAATGATAACTTTTTATAATATTAGTATAAACATCTCATCATTTTAAATATAATACAATAACTAGAAATTAAACTACACTGGTAACAAAACAACCAACTCCGAAATAACACGATAGGGAGGAAAATGAAATCAACTAGCACTTCAAGATATCGTTCCGAGTACTATTTGTTCGAAGCAGTGGTATCCGTTGATCGGCGGCTCATCTGGAAAGGGCTCAGTTCCGACTCATTTCACTTCAGAGCCGGGTCGGGTCTATTTAATTTAAAGCCTTTAGAAATGTTTGCTTTGATACAAAATGTTTGGCAATAGCTGTTAATTAAAAGGCCAAGTATTGAATCCTAAAAGAAAGTAGATGCGGACTGTTTCTTCAATTTGTAAAACTTGTTATTTAATTAATTAAAGTATCTGATTCATTTCGTTAATTTACTCATCTGGAAAATACTTCTATTAATCTAATAACAGTGCTGAATTTGTTAAGAAATTATTAATTTAACGCTGAGTTAACGCTTTTCTAAACTAATTTTCATGGTTCTCACAGTTTTTCTCTTTTTAAATTTAGCTTTTCTTTTATTTTTTGTGTAGTTTATCTTTAAGTAGAATATGCGCTATTGCGTATATAAATAAATAAAAACAAATAATTAATTAAAAAATGAAAACCTCACAGCGTAACAAGACCATCTGCAATCAGCAGTATTTATATCAGTTCTGTCTATCGTTACTAACCAACTTAAAATCGCCATAGATCCTAAACGGTAATTCTGATTCAAAAATGATACGAATAACCTAAAAATGATTTTAAAATACCTATTCAACGACACCTCACTTGACATAATTCGTTGATTTTTATTTTATCTTTTTCACACTATGAAGTCCAAAATCGGCCATATTTTTTTTTTAATGTTTATGCTTTCTGCCATGATCAATCTAAGGACGTGTAATTTTCAAAATCGGCCCACGCGTTGGCGTTTCTAAATAGTACCACAAAGGTACAAACTCACATATCTATTTTATTCGGATATTTATTTTCTTAATTTTGCCTTTTTATTGCATATATTATGTAGTTTGGAATAAATAACCCTCGTAATAAAATCTTCATCCAAACGCTAGCTCAACACATAAAAACGCTCGAATATATTGTTTTAAAATAACTTTTGCAGTCATTTGAAAACCTTATTCTGGATGTCGTAAACTAGCGTAATCTAAAACGTAATTTATCTATTTTATTTGCGTTCCTTCTGGCTCCTATTTTCTCGGATCCTATACATATATACAAAGCGGAATAATGGTCGCCGAGCGCTACTTGAGCGTTCCTTCATCATTATTTATTGTTATTGGGACCACTCGCTCACCATCGACCAGTTTCTTTGAATCTTCAGTCCTTTGTTTATATTCGTTAACGCGAATGTTTGACATTAAGGCTGAATAAGCACTATGTACAACAAAATGATAGATTGTATTGATTTTTATAGTTCTCGATTGGCTAGTTTTACTACATTTTAATCTGAAAACTTTTTATTCATCCTTAATAGAATTTTTAAAAAGTCCACCTTGCTTTAGATATGCCAAATAATATATTACTAATTTTAAATCCAATTAAATAAAATTAAAATAATATTTCCCTATTAAACTTTAACGCACTCCACAATCTTCATTTATTTTTGATATAATGCAAAATAATGAAATGCTAAAACAACATTAAATAGACAATTCATTCGCAAAATGAGTATTGCATTGGATTTATTAAATTTGTAATTAGCATTCTGTTAATTAGATTAAACACAGCAATGCGAAAATGTAAATTATTTCGTCGATTCGGCATATAAATGCTAACTAACTCCGTCGTGGTTACATTACCGGTAAGAGGTATGCGATTCTCCAACAATTTCAGCACATTAGTAGATACAACCTGTTGAGCTGTTAGAATTAGTAGCATTATCGGCTAAATTCCGGTCAGCTTAGCATCTGGCTTTCAGGAGACTAGATCAAAGGTATTCCACCACATCGTCATTAATCTGTATAATTCTATATTATCTTCATCGAGCAATTGTACTCTAATGTTAGCTGTCCCTCGCGGTTTCGATCGCGTTTATGGTTACTGCTTCACTCCTATAAGTCGTAGAGTGTATATATACCTTCCTTAATAAGCGGGTTATCCAACGCAAACAGAATTTTTCCTATCGGACCAGTAGTTTCCAAGGTTATCCCTTACGTACAAAGCCACAAACTTACAGATAAATTTAACCTCTTTATAAAATTAGTATAGATATAATAATAAACTAAACTCTTGCAAAGACTCCATTTTAAATCATAAGGAAAGCGCACCGTGTTTGTTTAGCTATAGTTTTACAGAATTACCAATAAAAAGCTAACTCTTAGGAATGTGATACATAGATTATATTATCGAGCTTAATTCGGTACTTCTAGGAATGAAAACTACTTAAATCAATTTATCGCCCCCGAAACCCCCTGGATACTTCATGAAAATCGTTGAAATCGCTTTCGAAAATTTGATTGTATTGTATGTATATATGTATACATATATACAAAAATTGCTCATTTAAAGGTATTGGATATTCTTTATTGTACAGTTATAATTACTTAGTATTTTTCTAGATACATTTGTTTACAAAGGCGTACTTATGTATACAAGAAATTCCTTCCAGTCATCTCACAATAGTGTATAGTATTGCATAGCAGGTATAAATGGATATTGATAAGCAATAATGTGTCAATGCACAAAAAGTTCAATGTGGAGATATTGATGTATTCTGATAATGCGCTATGTATTAACCATTAATTATGATATTTTTCAAATCGTCTAAACTAAATAAGTACGGAAAAAAGTTTCATCATTTAATATTGAAGTGTTATCAATATTTTATATGCAATAATGTAATATATTTGAAAAACTTATTATTATGTAAATCTTTTTTCATACTAATCTACATTTAATTCATTTTATCTTTTATCAAAATAGAAAAGAGAAAATTGATAAATACGTCTTCAATCAAAGTTAAAAATAGTTATAAAATCTTTAGACGACATTTTCTCAAAATGAAGTTCCTGTGACTTGACATGGTATTGCTTATCAGCGTCCACTCGAAACTCTATGTCCATAACACATCACATTACATTACGTAATGATTGAATATTAAACTGACGAATTAATGAATACAACGAATAATTGATAAGAGATTCCTTCCAATTAATCGTTTCTGGGCATAGCGCCAAGACATCTCGCAGTGTTCTTTAAGATCTAGATTTTATTTAAACCGTTTCATCTCAATTCAATTTTCCACTATCTAGGAAAAAAAGTTAATGAAAATATCTAAAATAATTGACTTAAAAAACCGACTTCAATAGCAAAATACTCAATTTCGTATACTTTGATGTCATAGTAATTCCAGTAACTTTGAATTTAAATAAAACTACTAAACTGGTTTCGATAAAAACCCAATCTGAATATACCCTTTCGAAGACAAAAATATTATATATTTTAAACTTTCGCGATTTATACAATTCATATTTAACATGCAGGTCGTATCGCGATGACGAGCTGACTCAGTTAGTCGTGACCACGACGGATGCAACTTGGTCGAAAAGTCAGGCAATATAAGGGTATTACTATCTTAGTTATCGCGATAAGACTCATTATATTGTATGTCCATAATAAATATGGAAAAAAATATGTTTCAAAATCCGTTAAGAATTAAAGGTGTTCTGAAGTAACAAACAATCAATATACACAAATGGTAGCATTTTTCCCGGTTATACCAGGGTCTGCTTTCTATTCTAGTCCAGATATTGACGAGTTACTGATTTTTACACAGAGCGACTGCCACCTGGCTTCTCCAACCCCTGAGGAAGAGCCAGTAACCATTTAGACGAGAATAATTTCCCTACTACGAGTAACGATCACTATCAGGTGATTGTGATAACAACTGGGACCGACAGCTTTACGTGCTCTCCGAGGCACGGTGGGGAGACCCACAAAGACAAACACCCAGACCTAGGAACAAATATTTATACAGATATAAATATCTGTCCCGAGCGGGGATCGATCCCGCAACCATCGGCGTTAGAGATACATTACGCACCATTATACCAGAGCGGTCGTGGTACAAATCGATAACATTCTGTTTTAAATAACAATATAGTTTAAATAGTGTTAGTTGAGAAAGCTATATTTTTTAAGTAATTCTTGAACCAGTGTCCTATTTTATGTATTAAAACACTAGTTGATCCGCGCAACTTCGTCTGCGTAAAATAATTTTTTGAACTATCCTATTTTCTTTGCATCTATATAAATTGTCATCCCTATTTCACCCCATTAAGACAACAAGTAGCCTATAGACTTTTCCAAGGTCCAATCTATATTTCTCCACAAAAATATATCAAAATTGAATTAACGGATTTGGCGTGAAAAGGGTAACAAACAGACTGACAGACAGAGATTCTTTGACATTTATATTATTAGTTCGAATAGTATCTTTTTTTATAATTAATATTATTAATCTTTAATATCATGGTTATTATATTTTTCAATACATATTTTTTCATTTTTTACTGATTGAATACTTGTACAGATAGGATAGACGACAGAGCACTTTATCATGCTTTTTGTAGGAAAAATAATGAATAAAAATTTAATAGTGCTTCTAGGAACTTTTAATTGACACACCGTGCTCGACGACAGAAGTAATCATGCCCTCCAGTCGGTGGCAATCGTCACTGCGTTCACTCTTTTGACGCAAAGGACTGTATATACATAAAATATTAACTAATAAATAAACTATCTTTTCCATGCAAATAACCATATATCATTAGTAAATGACAACATTTAAGTAAACAAATTTTTTCTACTCTTCATTATTGATACAAAAAATGCAAAAATGATTCAAAACGTTACTAATTTATATTGAATATAACGGGTCTTATCGCGATAACTAATGGTAGTCATACCTTTATTGCCCGACGTTTCAAAGTTGCATTCGTCGTGGTCACGAGCTAGCTGGTGTACCGCGCGCCCTCCGGCAGCAAGTGCGCGAGCTTTCTTCGCCGCGAAGTTATCGCGATAAGACCCGTTATATTAAATATGAATAGTATAAATTCCGAAAGCTTAAGTAATACCTACGTTATTGATTCGTTAAAATGTGTGCTAAACCAAATAGAAGACCATACATAATTATGCCATACATTTTACTTCAATTTTATCGTTCAAATCTTTCGTACCATTTGAGATTTAACATTACGAAATATCAAATTAAAATTTTAAAATACTACTATAGTTATTAGATTTATAATATTATACCGAAGAATGTGTACCGTGTGCTCATATTTGTTACTTGGTGCTCGCGACTTCGTATGTGAAAAATTAAAATAAATAAAATATCTAAAATAAAAGTGTCTACTTTCACTCAGTTACTCCATATAACAGTAGCTCTGCGAGTAAAAGTCCCGTCAAAATCAGTCCAGCCATTTAAAAGATAAGCCGGTACAAACAGACAAAAAATTTAAAAAAAAATTAATATAAATATTATTTAAGCTGTTAATTTGTAATGACAAACAGACACTTAAATTTTATTTGGATATGAAACTATGGATATATAATTTTTTACATTTCATATTAGTTTTTGTTCACAGCTTCGTCGATTTTGTTGACAAAAAACTTATTTTCCTGTCGGGCCGGTAGAACACGTGCGCCACTCAGTGAAGTTACTTGGATGCTGATAAGCAATAATCTGTTAACCCACAAAAAGTCAAATTCGGAGATATTGATGTATTTTGATACTGCATTACCTATTCAACATTATTCAAAAAAAAAATCAAGCAATATAATCTAAATAAGTACGGAAAAACGTGTCTTAATAATTGTTTCGTATTTCAAGTGCGTTCCATATTTTGCAATTTATAGAATAATCTGAAATATTTGAAAAACTTTTTATCACATAATATATTGAATATATCAATCTTCTTTTAATTAATTATACCTTTTATAAAAAAGGAAAAGAAAAATGGATATAAACTTCACTAAACAAATTAAGTAAGAATAGGTTTGACATCTTTAGACGCCATTATCTCAAAATGTAGTCCGTGTGGGTTGACACATTATTGCTTTTCAGCGTAGAATTATAATATGCCCTTAAGCTTCGCACAAGTGCAAACAATAAGTTGCGAAAGTCATATCGCAATCGGATAAATGATATAGCAGTGTAGAAGAAACGGAAAACGAACAAACAAACTTCGATTTTTTTTTATGTTAGACTAGCTGCTTCTCGCAGTTTCAATTGCGTTTATGGTTAGTACTTCGCCTCTAAGAGGTGTAGCGTAATGTAACAAATTCCATATGTGTATTTTTTTTTTCAGATAAAAAAAAATATTGAAACTTAAACAGGAACTAAATTGGCAATTATTAAAAAAGAGCCTATTCGTGATTTTTTAGGGTCTTGATTCCTTTTAAAAGTACAAGTACTTTTAGTGTGTATTTCTCATCATTATTTGGTATTATCACGTACTAGCAGCCTGTCGCGGTTTCACTTTCTTATTTTTATTACTTCGCTCCTGTGAGTCGTAGCGTGATGTATATATCACCTTCCTCAAGAAACGGTCTATCTCACGCAAAAAGAATTTGAAATCGATTCAGAAGTTTTAAAGATTACAACCTAAATAAAAACTTACAAACATACAAACTTGAAAACCAATTTTACATCTTTATAATATTAATATTGATTGTGAAATTGTTAATATAATAATAATACTTATACATAATAAACCAAATAGTGATTGCGGAACCCACAATGATTTTTCTCCACGGAATTTTCCTGCTCGCATCGCTGAGAACACATGCCTACGAAATGCAAAACTTGGTGATATTAGCAATCGTATCTATAAGATAAAATAGCCAAGCTGGTGCTACAATCGTCTGCAGCCTTATCCCAGTTAATATCGTGACCAAACCCTCATATGTACAATGTTCATGTCTACATACTAGTGATGTTCCGGATCTTTTAAAATGTATATCCGCCGATACGGATCCAAATACGGAATTTTGGTGTCAAGATCCTCGAATACGGATACGGATCGTAGCTTTCTTACTCTGGTGTCTGGTAACTGGTGGTGGTGCGCGAGACTTTGAAACAATAATTGACACTTGACGCGTGAAATAATTCGTACAGTAAATTTTTGAATATTTCAATAAGCTTATCACAAAGATTGGTGATTGATCTCATTATTAATAAAATGATTGGTGCCTTTAAGCTTTTTACTGTTGCTGTGGTAGCTTACTACACTAAATGTTTCAAATATAAAAATGCCTAATATTTTATTTTAAGAAGTAAAGAGAATCTGAATGGAATTTAATAGTTTTTCAATGCTACCTAACCACCTATGTATAAATTTCATTTGTATATTAAAAATTAACAAGGTAAACGAACCATAAGAGATCCGAAAAAAAAAGTCTCGGGTATGGATACGGATATAGACATTTCTTCTTTTTCGAATATCCGCGGATACGGATACGGATATCCAACACGTTACTACTACATACTATTATTTATTAGGTGAGTATTACATTTATAAGTTTTCTTAGACTTTCATAAAGATTTATCGTATTTTAAGATTTATCTTGGACATCATTTCGGAATTTATCGAAATCAGTTAAAGGTAAATATTATGCCAGTTTGCAGTTTGAAATTCCAAGACGCCCTTGGTTTTTTTTTCTTTTTAGACGTGTTGACCGCTGGGTCACTTCTACAATGTGTCATTTGCGTCTTGGTCATGCGTGTACACCTGGGCACCTTGTAAAAATTAGGGTACGTGAACATTCGCTTTGTGAATGCAGCTTAGACGAAGGTTCCCTATCACACATCTAATTTATTTGTCCTATACTTCTTCATGCCCTCTATGACGTCCTTCCTGCTAAAGTCCCTCGCCCTATAAATGTTGACTGTTGATGCTCGCGTTTAGTCCAATGTGTCCGTTTTTATGTAAACATATAAAAAGTAATAAAATTAAGTTTGTAAATAAAGTGTGTGATTGTCTTAATTAAAATTTAAGTATTTATATAATAACATGTATTTAATTTATTTAATTATATTCGTGTTGTTTTAAGTTGACTTATAATAAAATTCACACTATTTTAAAGTGTTTTCCAAATTTAATTAAGGTTGGATACTCGACCCCACCGAACAATCTCCATCGTGTTTTCCCCACTGCACGTGACATTGGCGAAATAATATGTGCACAATTGGCACAGCTAAAAGCCACAAAATAAAGATTGAATGAATGAAAGATTTCCATAAGTTTTTTGTCATTGCTTTACACTTGTAATAGTTTACTGTCAGTGTGTTTATTTTTAACATAAACAGCTTTCGGAACATTACTTAGGTAACTGATACTATTCATATTTAATAGAACGGGTCTTATCGCGATAACTAAAGGATACCTTGACGTTTCGACGAAGTTGCATCCCTCGTGGTCACGAGCTAACAGTCCACGTCGTCGAAACCGCGAAAGTTTAAAATACATAACTGATACCAGGCTGTAGAGTGGTTTTATGACAATTACGAGAATAAATGTCATTCTCGTTTTATAAATACAAGAGGTTTTTGAAGTTTTGAAGAAGAAGTATGGCTGGGTGAATGTTTGTTACTCTTTGACACAAAAACTACGGAACAGATATTGAATAAACTTTACAGTTATATTGAGCTCATAAGTCTGAATAACAAAAAAACACTTAGCAAATGCTCTGTAGTTAAACTTTAAACTTTATTACACCCGTTTCTGAGATATTTTTAGCTCATAATTTTATTTTGTTAGGACTTCATTTTACTATTTCCGGATCCATAACATTATAAAGATTAAATAAGATAAAGATTTGTCAAAAACTTGTTGAATAAAAGGCATAGGAGTTTGAAGATTAAAAACCGGAGAATGATTAAGAATGAATCTAATGATATCTCAGAAACTGTGAGGTTTCGTATGAAAAGTTTTTGAGACAATAACTTCCAAATTGATTCGTCTATCCGCCTCCCTAATATGGCAAATCATCTATCAAACCTATACATGTATAAAAGTCGATGTGCAAATGTGTGTATGTTCCCTATGGACTCCAAAACGTCTAGAGTGATTTTGATTATCGAATTGCTATACATTTCATGTCAGTGTCAGAAGTTTGGTGGCGATCGGCTCAACAGAGTTTTTTTCTGCTTTTTAGCAATTATTAATTCTTTGGTTTATGTTTATAACTTTAAGTTTTAGTACATCCACATACAGATTTTTTTTCTTATTTCATCGTTTATTAAAAAAATGTACTTATCCGCTTAGTTAAAAAACTGGTAAAGTGCGAGTAGGACTCGCGCACCGAGGGTTCCGTACAAACTTATAGAAATCTATATAAGACTAACCCATCTACGCCATTTGTGGTCTTCATCATCAGTTCCAACATAAGTTACTATCAAAAATACCTAAATCGGTATACGCTTGCCTATAATATTTGAGGAGTTCCCTCAATTTCTCCAGGATCCTATCATCTGATCCTGACCTGAAGACAATGGGACCACCTTGGAAGTATACCTTTTCAAACTAAAAAAAAATTTTAAAAATCGGTACACAAATGGCGGCGTAATCGGCGAACAAACATAAAAAAAATTAAATACAAGGTCGAATTGAAAACACTCCTTTTTAGAAGTCGCTTAAATATAATCAAATATTATGTAAATATGGATCACGTCCCAAAAACTATTTTGAAACTACTTAGGAGCACTTTAATTTAAAACACAATCATGGATGCAATCTATGGAA
The DNA here is from genome assembly GCA_037950945.1 of Hypolimnas misippus. Lineage (NCBI taxonomy): Eukaryota > Metazoa > Arthropoda > Insecta > Lepidoptera > Nymphalidae > Hypolimnas > Hypolimnas misippus. The sequence goes on along the minus strand of JBBEEQ010000029.1, from coordinate 4,554,885 downwards.
ACACAAAATTTTATTTTAAGTACTAATACACCTTATACTTTCAAAAAAGCAAAGTTATAGCGCGATTCAGGATACACTCAGCGCCATCTCTTGACAATTTCAATGAACTAACTTGTTAACTTTGACATTAACAACATAATTATATTATATTTTATTCACGTTTTATTTTTATTTATATTCTACTACACTCCACTACCCCTGCACTACGTTCGTAAAATATTTAGATTTACATTATCAATCAAAATTTCAAAATATATATTAGTGTTGGCAAGACGAAAATAAGAAGTCCTTAATTCGATCAAAACTAATTGTTTATTTATAAATAACTAATTATATTACTAATAACCAGAACACTTACATATATGTGTAGATAAAGAAGTAAATTAAATAACTCGATCTGTTTGAATTTAATTTTAAAATTTTCGTACTAAGTCAATACGAGTACTTAAATCAAATCGCGTGAAGCTCTTATATTGAATGTTAATTACGTAATGACGTTATAAATCGACGATAAAACTTTTAAATGAAAAGTTTATTTTATAATTTTTAGCGCGTTTAAATAATAATTAAAATAAAAATTTTTATTAATCGAGCAGAATTATATCACAGTTAATGTCATAATGTTGTAATAGATGGCATTAGCTGTACGCTACATCGCGCTATCATTTTGTTAGCTGCGATATATAGATTGCATTGCGTTGTTTATAAAGGTTTGCTGCTTTTTAATGTTTTCATATTGACACAAATTTCTTCTCAGTATTGGTAAAATTGATTTTTTGACCATGGTCAACTTCTATGTTAATTTGTTACAAGTACATATAATTTTAATTCTAAGATAAATATATTTTCCGCTTGATCAATTTACAACTTGATACATTTACGCGTTCCTGAGAAAAAGGTTGAAAGACAGACGTACAGACTGACAGACACACGAACAGAAATTTACAGTTTTCGGATTTTTTCCTTTATGTATACTAAAGGACCTTGCTCCTGGCCAAATTTCATAATGCTTGGTCAATGGGAAGTACCCTATAGGTTTTGATTCCCTTGCGAAAACGTTAAAAACGCTATCATACTTAAAATATGTGATATAAATGACCGTATCTTTTGATTGCGTTAACTTAGAAGTTTGATTTTTTCACAGCTCTTAGTAATTACAACTCTGAGTACTTGACGTTGATAAAAATTTGTTACCTTCACGCGTTTCTGAGAAAAAGGTAGAAAGACAAACTTACAAACAGACAAACATACATACAAAAATTTACAGTTTTCAGATTTTTTCCTTTATTTGTACCATAAGATCTTACTTCTTGCCAAATTTCATCGTGCTAGGTCAATGGGAAGTACCCTACAGGTTTTGATTCCCTTGCGAAAACGCTAAAATGGTCAAAATATACGACATATTTTCCATTATCTTTTGATTGCGTTGACTTAGAACTTTAATATTTTCACGGCCGCATGTCATCGTAGACTTGAGTATATGATATTAATTTCAGCATGATACGTCTATGCATTTCTGAGAAAAAAGGGTTGACATCCCGACAGACAGACAGACAGACAGACAGACAGACGGACAACAAAGTGATCCTATAAGGGTTCCGTTTTTCCTTTTAAGGTACGGAACCCTAAAAAGGCAGTTACATTTGGATAGTGATAAGCAATAATGTGTCAACCCACAAAAAGTCAAATTCAGAGATATTGATGTTTTTGATACTGCATCACTTATTTAACATTAAACAAAATAAGTCATATAAACTAAATAAATACGGAAAAAGGTTTGTTAATTAATTGGTTCGAATTTCAAGTGCGTTCCATATTTTGCAATTTATACAATAACCTCAAATATTTGAAAAACTTTTTATTAGATAATATATTAAATATATTAGTTTAAATTTATTTCATTATATCTTTTATCAAAAAATAAAAGAAAAGATGGATATATACTTCTTCAAACAAATTTGATAAAAATGGGTTTGATATCTTTAGACGCCATTTTCTCAAAATGAAGTCCGTGTGGCTTAACACAGTATTGCTTATCAGCGTCCATTAGCTTTCATATTTTTAGTGCGACGGACGAAATTAAAAAAAAAGTAAAAGTATGAAATATAAAAAAGCATAGCGTAATAACTATTTTACCACACCTGAGGGTCGTATTTCAGCTGAGATAAAAAGAAACGATAAATCTGTAACGTGACCTGTGCCTGAGCGAAATTCGCTTAGTGGCACTGAACCCCGCTATAGTTATTTCTGTGATATTCACATACCTAAGAGAATTTTGTATGTAACAAAGGATCATCCATAAACAAAAATAATATGGTAAAAATAATCATTTTCTTTTCGTTTATAATATACTATTACTTCCCAGAAGTTGATCCTTATGAGTAACACTACCTGATGTTACAATAATATAGGATGTTTTTATTTCAAAATCAATAGGTTCGATTCCTGGCTAGAAAAAATAATAATTCAATAAACGAATCGGTTCCCAGACTCCTTTAAGTCTTTTTCGCTATTCCTTATAGTGTGGGATTTGGCCTACCACGCCCAGTTAAAAAACTCACTTTGTTATAGCATAGTTGTCAATTGAGGGAAAGCTTAACTGCAGCCCACTGACTACATTTCGTAAACGGGCTCACTCGACCAGGCTACCTCATTCTCACAAAAGTCCGGCATGAAGAAGCTAACATAGCTGCGTTTCGTACGGTGAGTGAGAGAGCCAAAAGCCTAACCCCCTCCCCATTCCTTTTCTCACTTTTAGTTCCCTTTTCTCTTTTATCATTTTTAAGCTTGTAACACACTTGGCTCTTCTGATAATGCAAATGTCCATCAAATTCCAGACTGACAAACTGATTCATAAACGCAGTCAGTTTCGTTACAACTTTAAAAAAAATTATACCAGTTGATACATTTTATGATGTAAGCATCCACTAAGGAAGATTTTTTTCTATTATCACCCCTAAATGATAAAACAAAGTATGAACGTTTGTCTCACACTTATATCGAAATTTCAGTCATAGTCTAAATTTACCATTAGATTAAAAGTAATCTAAATTAATCCAGGAGTAAACGAGAAATATATACAATTATAAATAAATCTATTCTAATCTATACATAGCTCTGTTGTGTTCAAATTATATTGCAACAATATATTACCTGGAATAACAACAGATGCCTTAGCAGCTCTGGTTTTGCATTTAGTACGAGTTCTATCTGCTTTCCCAAGCTGCATTCGTGTAAGCAGATTTAAGCTAAACAAAACCGCTTGGTAACTTGCTTTGCGAATGTACAATTATTGTATTTGTTGTTATTTTATTAAAATTTGTTTTTGTTTATCGATTGAATTAAAATTATAAAACAATTATAAAAAAACTTTAAATAGGTTTGCAATTCATTAATTTTTTATTCAAATGTTTTTAACCCCACAACATCAAATCAAATCAAAATATACTTATTTAAAGTAGGCTTTTACAAGCTCTTTTGAATTGGCAATACCAAAAAAAAAAAAGAAAAAAATGAATAAATCAATTTAAGAATTTACCAATTTGTCACCGGTTCGGAATGTAGATTCTACCGAGAAGTACTATCAAGAAACTCAATAGTTACTCTTTTAAAAAGTTTTACAATAGGCACATACATTTAAGAATTACAAATATATTAAAATCGGTTGATTCCGTTTAGCCACCCTTAGAGGGATAATCGGAAGAAACGGAATTATCCTTAAATTATCCTTAAATACCCTGTGTGAATCCAAGTTATGCTAAATCCAAGCATCTTTATCATCTATAGAATCTAGAACAGAATAAAATGCTTTCGCTATTAAGGACTCTAATATGGATGATGATAAGCAATAATGTGTCAACCAATAAATAGTCCAATTCGGAGATATTTATGTATTTTTATAATGGGTCACCTGTTAAATAATGCTAAAATTATTGAAAAAATATTCAAGTCATACAAACTAAATAAATACGGAAAAAGTTCTTAATTTAATGTTTTGAATTTCGAGTGCATTTCATATTTCGCAATTTAAATAATAATTTCAAACATTTGAACAACTTTTTAGTATAATATATAATACATTAAATATAACAATCTCATTTTAATATATTATATCTTTTATCAAAATAGAAAATAAAAGATGGTTATATACTAGTTCAAATAAATTTATGCAGAATAATTTTATAATCTTTAGGCGCCATTTTCTTAAAATAAAGTCCGTGTGGCTTCACACGCTATTGCTTATCAGCGTCCATATATACTATATGTTTAATATCGTCATTTATAATTCGATTTTAAAATCATATTATTAAATAAAAGTTTTAAAATCAAAATAACTGTGATAAGTATGTTATCCTGTATAGTAAACGAAATTACGTGAAATCCTAATTATTGAAATGAAATTTCTTAATTAATTAACGGACTGCGCTAAAGCTCAGCTGAACGTGACGTGGGATTAAAGATTTTGTTATTATAGATGTTCTTTAAGTAAAGACCTACAAATTTCCAGTCACCTCTATAGAGTACAAATGAAAGTTGCTTTCTGCGTCTATCTGTTTTCCTGCTGCTTATTATGATGCGGTTTTAATCATCATTGAGATAGTTTTTTTATGGAACATTTTTATATATGTATATCAAAACCTAATTGAATTATTTCGTAAATAAAAATAACAATAGTTTGCAACAAAGTAAAATTACACCAGTGAGAAGCCGGAACTTGTATATAGGTATCTATATATTAATACGTAATCAAAAACTACCCTAGTCTTTGTACCCCCTTTTACAAAAATTGCACGAACGGAGGAGTATGAAATTTCGCACACTTATAGATTATATAAAGACAGTGAAGAATGTTAATATATATTTTTAATTATGCATAAAATTACCTTAAGTCAATAAAAAACATTACCCTCACTACCATGTATTTGACACACTCACGCACATATATTTTATTTGTGTTCAAACTTTTATTATAATAAAAATTTAAATTAATTATAGTCGAATTACGACCACTAGTATACCTCAATTCACGTAAGTGTTTTCATCTGAAAACGAGGCGGGTCCAAACTCACGCATGGTACAGTTGAGTAAACAAAACTTAAAACATTGAATGTACATGCTATCGCAATAAATATTATAACAATATACATTCGATGTTTTAAGTCTTGTTTACTCGACTGTATCATGCGTCAGTTCGGACTCGCCTCGTGATTAGAGCAACATACTTACCTGAAACAAGGTATAAGAACTTTTTAATTTTCTATCATTTGCAGCGTTTAATTTTATGCAGAAGTGTCAAGAAGCTGAAGACACCAATTAATCACCATTTCAATGGTCTTGTTACGAATCGTGAGGCACGTCGTCGAACATAGAGTAGAAAGCGGGCGAACACTAGAAATGACTTCATGTATATATACCTAATGAAACTATTAAATATATATTATATACTTTTTAAATATGTAAGCTGTCAGTAAATATTATAAATGTGAAAGTAACGATTACCTTTTCACACCTAAAGAATTAAACAAATTTTGATAATTTTTGGTATAGATGTAGACATCTTGAAAGAAAAACTAGTTTTGCTTTTTTTTCGGCTATTTTTTTGTCGGTTACTTTTTTGTCGTCTAGAACTCGACCGGTATTTATGTAAAGTATATTAAAAAATAACAACTTTGTACCTTTATTTGTATAATTAGGTTAGTTTTAGGAACTTTTCTATTTGATAAATCTACTTTTCATAGATAGCTAGTTTATTGAGAAAACTTATAAACTATAAAACATCAAAATACGACCCATAGGAATGAAACAAAGATCGTAAATGTCAACTAATCTTGTGAATATCTTCCCGCAGAGTTCAACTTATAAGCATGCTGAACAATAAAATCTGGAAGGTCATTACACGAAGCCACCGCTATCGCAATACGATACGTTTTGACAGTTGATTTATTTCGTTTTATTACAAATATCAACTATCAAAATTTGTCGACACAAACTAAATAAATAGGTTTTCTTAATCTATTGAAACCTCAAAATAAATAAAAAAAATATTTTTATATCAATAGAAATCTCGTATATAATTCGTATAAATAATACTCAAATGACAATAAGCCACATCGGGTTATATACATCTGCGACAGTGTCATGTAATAATGATCCCAGTAGGTCAAGAGGCTCAGCAGCTACATGTATACAGGCAACTGTTGTTTAACTGAGTCAATGCTGATATTTACAACAATAATCATGTATCTATGAAATTTCAAAGACGTTCTATGAAATTGTATCAGCAACGTAGTTATTAATAACCTCTTAATATATTCAGCTTATAGTATGTACAAGTTATTTAGAAGATTATATCAAATTATTTATAAATCTTAGTGTATTTATTCATTATTTGAGTATTTTTACCTGACTGCGCGACGCAAAAGAAAGTGTTTATCAGTCTATGCAGGTATGAATGTGGGTTTGTACCTTTGAAGCACTATTTAGACCAAAGGAAGGGCCAATTTTGAAAAATAACACGTCGTTTAATTTATCATAACGGCGCGAATGTCATAGAAAGTATAATAATTTCAAAATGGCCGATTTTCGGGCGCCATAATGTGCATAAGAAAAAAATTAATATCAACGAACTGTGTCAATTGGGGTATGAAGAATAATTGTACTAAGTTTCGTTAAAATCCGTCGAGTAGTTTTTGTTTCTATAAGGAACATACATACAGTCAGACAGACAGACAGACAGACAAAAATTTTACTGATTGCATTTTTGGCATCAGTATCGATCACTAATCACTCCCTGATAGTTATCAACTAAAAGTGTTTTGCCTATTAAACTAATCCAATTATTATAAAGAATATAATTGGTATTCCTACATAAATTTCCTATATAATATAAGTTATCTAAATTTACTTATATAAACAAATTATATAAATTTTAAATCTACCCCATAACGCGTTTTGCTTTAATCAGATTTAAAAGTTTAAACTTTCAAGCCGAACAAATAGTCCATAAAATCTTTCGGGATCCGTAAGTTATCTTTTATTATTAGAGAATTGAGGCGTCGGAAGTTTTCTTATAAGTTCGTAGTCCCTGATTTAAATTCCAGGTAGGGGACACCGATCTCAATCAAAGTTAGTCGCTGCAAAGAGGAGTTTGGGCAAACAGTTTGTAACTTATGCAAAAACGCGTCTTCGCCTCTGCCTCTTCGTTGGTCCTCTTACAAGTAATTGGCCCACAAATCAACCCTTCTCGAACATTTAAACACAATTAGCAAATGATTTTTGGAATTTGGTGTTGAAATTAAATTTGGATTTATTGGTAAAGTCTAGCGATGGGCGAAATAAAAGTTTTGTTAAATATGTATCTATATTTAAAATTGGTTAACGTTTTTTACTAAAATATCTTTAATTTTAGATACAAGCTGATCCTCGCGGGTTCACTCGTGTTTGTGGTTATTGCATTCTCAATAAACGGGCTATCTAACATGATATTTTTCAAATTGCATCAGTAGATTCAGGGATGACCCGTAAATTTGTATTTAGGTACCTTCAAGATTAGTCACTTAGAATATTCATCAAAATCAGTTCAGGATTTGATTTTAAAATCAACATAACTGGAATTAGTATGTAATTCAAGTGAACAAAGTAACGTATTATGCTTTTTAAATCGGTATCGCTTTTTTAAAAAATCCTGTAATATTAGTATAGATACACACTCTTATATATGGTTGGTAATAAACAATAGTGTGTTAAGCCGCACGGACTTCATTTCGAGAAAATGGCGTCTAAAGATGTCAAATCTATTATTAATATTTTTAAGAAGTACATATATATCCAGCTTTTCTTTTCTTTTTTTTTTATAAGTAATAATGAATTAAAAGCAAATTGGTATAATAAAATGTTTTATCTAATAATAAGTTATTCAAATATATGACATTATCGTATGTTGCACAATATGGAACGAATTTTTGATTAAGAGACTTTTTCCGTACGTATTTAGTTTAAATGACTTGAAAAATATTAATAACGTTAAATACATGACGGTTTATCAAAATACATCAATATCGCTAAATTTGACTTTTTGTGTGTTGACATATTATTGCTTATTAGCATCAATATAATAGACTGCCTTTATGTGGTCTCACATGGCGATGGCTCGGAAGAAAATCTCTCATTTATATTCAGATATTCTTGAAAAACATAATATTGTCTTTGTGGTCGTGCAGTTGCATAATAAGATTTTACTTTTACCCGAATGACACGGAGAGTAATGATTTTCGATATACATACATGTATGAGGGCATGAAGTGGCTATGTCACACTACCAAAAAATCAACATGGCGAATCTAAACTGTTAAAACTTGTAAATGCGTGACCCCTTATATCCTGAACAATTTGACCAATTTCGAAGATGTTTGTAATTGAGCCCTTGGGTCTTTAAATTTTAAGTTAAGTACTCACTTAAGTCTTAATAACATGTATATGTCGTAGATCAAATACTCAATTAGCTTGTTGCCTTCCTAAGCAACAAGCAAATTGGGCATTTGAACTGAAGCTTCCTAGCTTAGCTAGCTTATTAAGCAGTAACGTTATGCAGCCGAACAATTACGTCGTGTGTTTATAAATGCATAACATTCTGTAACTTAAACGGATCATGTGACAGTGTCCAACATGATCCAATATGTGGACGCTAATAAGCAATATTATGTCAAGCCACATAGACTTTTAAGAAAATGGCGTCTAAGTATGTCCCACCTATTCTTGATAAATTTACGATATATACATCTTCTCTTTTCTATGTTTCTATGTAAAAGCAGATTAGTAAAATAAAAAAATATCTAATGATAAGTTTTTAAAATTTATCAGATTGTTATCAGCGTCCATATATTGCAAATATTATATTTAGTTATTTTCCCTAAGTAATGTTTGTGCTGAATTTAAGGATAATCGGCCAAAAAAATACATTTTCTCCATACAAACTTTACAACCCCCTTGTACCCTAGTGTGGAATAAAAGTACCACGTTTTGTATTAAATTATATTGACATTTCATTACTATCACCCAGAACTATATGTATTAAATTTTAAGTTAATACGACCACGGGATAAGATTTTGCATACAAACGTTTTTACCACTTTTCACCCTCTCAGGAATGAATACCCTAATCAAAAAACCCTTTCTTAGTTGATGCCTACATACGTAAATAAAAATGATGTGTCAAAAATATCACTGCTATTTCTATACATACAGATTACACAATGTACATATAAATTAAATCAATTCTGTTTTTTAAAGCTAATTTTCAAAATTACTGGATCGATTTTGACATTAATTTCAGATAGCTGATGCTATAAGACTAACTTAGCCTAAATATATATTATTTTATAAAAGAATAATTAGGGTTCCGCGTAATAAAATAAAATCCATAACGAACGAAGTTGCGGATAGCAGCTAGTTAATTGTAATGAAAGAGTTGTAAATTCTAAATATAGAAGCACGTTTAAGAAAATGTGACCCAAACGGTATTACTTCCCCTGAGATTTTTGGCGCTATTGGACCTGTTTCGTTCACATATTGGATCCCTGAATACATTATGCTAAGCAGAGTCTCAATCCGCTTACAAGCTAAATTCGTAAATATTATTGGGATAAATAGCCTTACAAAAAGTTAAAAGCTCAAAAAAATTATTATAACACCCTCAACAAAGTGAGATATTATGTTTGTTGAAATTAAAGAAATCGTTATAAAAACATTTTACGAAAAGTATAACTTTAAGAATAAATTCAGGGATCAATCGTAATAGGAAAAAATCTTTAGAGTTAACAAAAAACAAACGCATTACACTCTACAACCCCCATTAGGATCTCATGATGCTATGCTGATGATGTTAAGGATCAAGAAACACACAACGTAAACACTAACACCCAGACAAATATCCAATATTCAATACAGGCGTTTACCGTGAGCGGCGATTGTATCCGCGACCGTCAGCACTTCAGTCAATTGCAGTGACTAAACTTATCTTTTACGTAAATATTTTTTTCATATAAAAATAGCGGTCAAATGAGAGTAGGCGAGTCACCTCATCTTATGATGTATCTGAATAGCCGCTATTTTAACAACATACAACCCAGATGAATCCAGGAGTGAAAGCTAGTAAACCTTTAAAATTTGTCAATAAATTCATCAAGCGGTATTTATTATCTTCTTAGTTCTTTTTCCAATAGATCCATTTCTTTTACTGGTTGACCATAAAAAAATATAATAAAAAGCGTTCAATGCAGATTTTATTATATACAAAATGACAAAAAAAAAACTTAAATTTTAATAATGTGTAAATGTTTTACTAAACGAGTTTACATATTTACAAAATATTTATTAAACATTGTAATTTCGCTTGATTATTTGTGTAAAGGCTTTTCTCGGTTTATATTACATACTATAGTTTAGTTTTGTGGGTGTTCGCGACGGTAATGTGTTTATCAGCCTATGTATGTATATATGTACGAGTATGTATGTATTTGTAATTGTCCCTTTTTGCCAATATTTATACCATACGCGTGGTTAAAAATTACGTCGATCGAAAAAGATAAAATGAAAATCGACGAATTATGTTAAGTACGTTAATTTAAAAATCAATTTTAGGTTTCTCATATCGTTTTACAATCAGAATGATCGTTTAAGAGCTATAAGTTTTTAAGTTGGTTAGGTTAGTATACGTATTCTTTCTAAAAACTAGTCCCACTTTGTCCAGACAATAGAGATTTTGCACCGCGAACAAGGCGACGTTGTTCAAGAGGGAAAACTTAGGAAAGTTATAAACTTTAGAATTTTCTTACACTTCCCGTACAAAACGTTCTTGTCATCTTAAAGCGCTCATCGCTTCTAGTTAAGACGCAGATGCGAACATCATTTGCACTGGCCGGCTTGTTGTGGCTACTTTCTGGTTTGCATAGGAAAATAAGTTATTGAGTTTTTTACCAAGTTTAGTTAGAAGGATGCTTAAGTTTTACAAGGCTATATATGTAGATATTTATCTGACAGGCTCTTTAGCCTGTACTACTCGATACGTTGTTTCATGAGATGGATGTTTGTACCCAACTGCGCAACGCAAGGGAGGGTAATAAGTTTAGCAATCTATGTATGTATGTATATATGTGAGTTTGTACCTTTTTGGCACTCTTGAATGACACGTCATTTGATTCGTTACAATAGCGCGGATCTCATTGAAAGTATAATAGTTTGGAAAAATCAAAATAGCCGATTTTAGACACTATAATGTGAAAAAGGAAAAAAAAAAGAAAAACGACGAACTGAGTTAAATGCATTATCGTTGAATAAGTATTTAAAAATTATTTTTAGGTTTCTTATATAATTTTTCAATTAGAATTACCGTTTAGTATCGATTTGAAGATCGATACGATTTGAAGTAGTTTACCAAAGATTTTCTATGGCCTTGTTACACAGTCAGATTTTTTATTTTTTGAATTACTTGTAAAATTCGTTAAAAAAGCGGTAATGACATAAGGTTGATACCATATTTTTCACGATATTCTGTACTGTAATAGCCTGTGTCCCACCGCTGGGCTTTCCCTACTATCAAGGAGAATGGTAGAAGCTTAATTCCTCACGCTGCTCCACTACAGGTTGGCGAATATAGATGTGTCAAAATTTCAACATTGTCGATAACGAAGTCGTGTTCTTGTTTTAGTTATGTATAGGATACACAAGACAGATATAGTGAAATCCAAAAAAAATCCCTTAATTTATATATATATACGCTATCAGATCGAATAATCTATAGTCTATACTAATATAAGAAGTTACATTTTTCTAGAGGGCTATAGGCTTACACAAAAAGATAAATTTGGAGATATGTATTCTGATAATACATTCCCTATTTAACATATTACAAAAAAAAAATTCAAATCATCTAAATTAAGTACGGGAAAAACTTTCTTCATTTCATGTTTCGAATTTCAAGTACATTCCATATTTTGCCTTTTATACAATAATATCGTATATTTGAAAAAGTTATTATTAGATAAATGTTTTTATAATACCAACCTGTTCTTAATTCACTATTCCTTCTATCAAAATAGAAAAAAATATATGGACATATACTTCTTCAAACAAATTAATTAAGAATAGGTTTGACATCTTTAATCGCCATTTTCTCAAAATTAGGTCTGTGTGGCTTGACACAGTATTGCTTATAAACGCCCATATACCAAATTTAAAACAAGTGACACCGCAAGCAAGAGGTAGTTTATCCACGACAACCTGATCTTCGCCTAAGATTAAAACATCATCTTGGCTTCCCCTACAACCGCTCTATAACAAATTCGACCTCGACATTAAACTGGCTCACTTTTAAGGTAAGAACACTTAAAATCTGACGACAAGGTGAGTCTACACTCAACCTTCAGGTTACCTTGTTCTTTTATATTTAACTTTCTTTTCTTTTTTATTCAAACAAATAATAATATAGTAAAAAATAATAAACAATACCATCACTAACAAATAGTGGAAACATCTTCTGGAGCCAAGCAAAACAATTTGAAATTCGATACTCGATAATAAACTGGAACAAAATCAATTTTCTAAAAATTCGAAACTTCAACTGATGTATCAATTTCTTCGTTTTAATATAATATTCTTCGATATTTAATAAAACAAAATTCATCTATACAAATAAAAGAAATTTAAGTGTCTGTTTGTAATATCAAACGAACAGCTTTTAACTAAATGCAAAAGTACCTATATAAGGGTAGCACCTAGTATAGGTACTCATTCATAAAAAACACGATTTAAATTTTTTTTTGTCTCTGTCTGTTTGTTCCGGTTAATACGGTATTGGTGGATTTTTATTTTGATTTTTTTAATAAACAAAAAACTATATAAAAACATAAAAAAACAAAATTGAAACAAGCACGGAAGTTAAAAATTATATAAATATAATTTTTCCACATAACAAACGCAGTTAAAACCGCGAAGCACAGCTACTTTCCAAGAAAATAACAATTCCACGATTTTTAAAGTTACCAATTAATATATTTATCTTATTTTTTTATAAAACCACATTAACAACCGGTGTAGAGATTAAAATTGTATTCCTAATTAAATAATAAAAACAACAACAAATATGACTAGCAAAATTCAATATTCAATTAAAAAAAAAAAAAAAACAAAGAAATCTCCAACTCTTAATTAATCATTTTTTTTCTCCGTTCAGAATTAACTCGATACGTCATAAAACGCATCGCGTCGCAAAATAAGTAAAGTTGGACACGAATTCTAATTATACGTTTGACCGGTTCTTCCTATTGTAGCTATCGAATGAGAAAAGTTATATTGCCTTTGTTCAATTCTACGTGCTTCGATTAGCAGAGATTAGATAGCCTTGTGATTCCAGTTTATAATTTAATTTAGAAGCTGAGGAATTTAAGATGTTGTTTGATAACACATTTTATAGTATAATACTGTTTGAATTATAAATATTGTATTAATATTGAGCCGTTCTTACTTAATACTAACTTATGGTCAGAATTTGACCGTACTTAATTAAATTTTTAACCAATTTCAAGATTGACCATAGATAATATAATCACAATTTGACCACAGACTTTAACAGGAAACAAAAGAATATATAAACTGTAGCTGTGCGAAAATTCATACTCCTCCGTCCGCGTAATTATCATAAAAAGAGACACATCTTTTGCGTCACGTATTTTTAATATTAAGATTATAAAGTTTATCAGTCTGTATGCGATAACCTCAGAAATTATTACACCCATCAAAAATAATAATTTTTGCGTTAGATTACTAATTAAATTTGGATTAGTCATATATTTTAAACGTTCGCAATTTATACTATTCATATTTAATATAACGGGTCTTATTGCGATAACTTATGGTAGTAATACCTGGTCGTGGACCACGACGGATGTAACTTCGTCAAAACGTCGGACAATAAAAAAGGTACATATGCTACCATAAGTTACCCATTATATTATATTATATGAATCGGGTTAGTCAACTAATGACTGGTAAATAAAAATTTTAATTTATTTCACTGTGATTTTTACTGTTGTATAGCTCAATTAATACTGAGTATTATTTAGAAATTTCATTGAAAACATGTCCTTTATAAATTAAAGTTGAAGTATCTATTTGTATAATATTAGCAATATCCAGTATATTTATTTATCGCTGACGTAACAGTACTACATTATTCAAGCAAATATGATTACCTCACGACTGTATCCTCTGTGGATTGTCAATATATCGGTGTGAATATTTGTAAGGACTGAATAATAATAAATATAAAACAAACAATAAATATTCTCTCATTTCTTTCTCTAAATAAACCTTCGACACGACGATGTCATTATTTTCCTTTCATGTTTAATTTCTGTAATAAAAACACATTTGAAGAAAATTAAGGCGTTATTTCGTAATTACCGTAAAATAAAACTTACATGCCAAGGGTTTCCGCATTACAGACATCCGCCACACGCTTGACCGATTTTATTTTTTTTATTTGTTAAATTGTCGCAGACCTAATCCGCCATAATAACATATATTCTTTTAAAATTCGAATCGGATATATTACGGTCTATAAGATACAGCCCAAAGAACAAATGGATGGGTTTTATTTATTTATCCGATTTTTTTATTCGAGTTAATATTCAAAATACTTTAACTTTAAGACACAATCAGGTTCCAGTATAATACTTTTCAAGTTATTTGTCAAGAATTCTAGCAAATAAAAATGTTTTAAAGACGAAATTATTCCTAGTATCGTTGACATATCAAAAAAACGAAATCGATGTCGTTACATCACAAACATCGAGCTATTACAATTACATTCCTTAAAAGGATTTTCAATTCGAACATGTTACAAAAAAATCGTCTCAGAAATCGAGTTCGGCACGTAGTTGCCAATCGTAAACTGATAATAAAGAGTCCGACGCGACGCACGTATCACTCCATAACGTGATCTGAGAGGTTTTGTATCAGGCCATCAGATGGAGGCCTTCGGGAGCCATACCAGCGACGCCCGAGTTATCGGTAACCGAAGATGTGCCACGATTGGTATTTTATGTAGCACTCAACTAGACATATCTGGGTTTCGGAAATGTCTGATTTCTTTCATGTGATTTATAGACTTTTTGGTGACTTATTTTCTTTATTTGGAGATGTTTTTTTTATATATGTTAGTATATTATCCAAGTTTATACACATATGGCAGAGAATATCTCAATGAAATTGGATCATCTGCCTAAAACTGTTCATGAGTTTTGTGTTACATTTCACGAGTTTCATGTTTTTTGTTTGTTTTGAATTCGTATCTATTTTTATACCTGTAATTCGTTAATATCGTAACGAACCAAAACGCGCGATATTCATAACACATATGAATATCGATTTCACTCGTTACGATATTCATCATAGATAATCAAGCCCAGGTCTTTAGTAATAATGTATAACATTTTTAATATAAAGAACGAATATCTCACAACAATACTGTTCAATACTCCAATCTACTCTGATTATTTAACTTCAATACAATGAAACTCGTTTCATCTTACATAGCAAGTTAGTTCGTACACTCTATACTTATAAACTTTGAAGAAGAACAAGTTCTACCAGAAATTTTATAACATAATAAAATACATTCCGACATTTTTCCTACTTATTTATTGACGAAGACGTCAGCTCTTCAAATCGGTTAAATTTTTTTTAGGCTTCAAAATAAATTCTCAAAGTCAACAAAGTCTTCAACGACCGACGAGACTCACGACAATTACTGCATCAAAATATACGACGCAATATACACTCAAACGAAGAGAATTAAACGTTTAGAGTATATTTTAACAATGGTTTTATATCGTAAATATTTATCATTTTATATGGTTTATTTTACGATCCACTGTATTAATCCTAGTGGGACTCGTGTAGCGTTTATTAATTAAACAAACGTATTATTTCATGTTGTTTGTAAATAGTAACAATCATTATTTATACCAAAATATTATTAGCCTTTGCGTGAATGCACATAACTTTTCAATCACCGTATACCTAATTCTAATTTAAAAATTTGCGTTTATTTCTAATTTCTTGAGGTGGCAAAATGGACTACTCGAAAAAAAATAATATTGCGGTTAAGCAAAAATGACCGTTTATTAGCTCTGTAGAAAGTTCGAGTGCTAGCTCGTACAGTCATTCGTATCCCTCCTTGACCGCCGCCGTGGTAATCCTTTTGGTCTACTCGCGCTGACATCATTGTCGTCATCATCGATCAGCTGACCAAAAGAATGCGATACTGTTGCGGTAAGAAAAATGCGTCGACAAGATAATTTAACTGATTATACGTTTTTTTTGTTGCGGATAAGCAAACGCTTGACGCCAAACGAGCCTGATGGTTAGCAATAATGAAGTTTGAGTTGGTAGGCGCTTGCCTAGAAAATGTCTATTCCATCTTTCACACTCAACGGCCACACTAATATCCCATGATCTTGTGATGGAGGTCCGGAAACATACACAGCACAAACAACACCTAAAACACGACAAACATCGTGCCACAAACGTTTACCATGACCGGGGATCAAACCCGCGACCACTGCGCCAACGTGTCTGTGTATAATGGAATATGTTGTTCCTAATTTTCTACATGAGCAGTCCTTTTAAGAAACTTTCACGATACTTTTGTTTCGTCAATTTGGACATCGATGTTTTATGTTAATGTAAATCCATCACTGGTTTGGGAATCTCTGAATATTATTAGAATGATTTTATAAAACATACTTTTCTAATTCTTATATTCTATTAGAATCTATATGTAACAGCTACAACAGCAACATCCTTTATAGAAATAAATACATAGTAATACAAAACTATTGAGAAAAATATTAGCTAATCAATTTTTAGCTATTCTGTACCCCCGAATGAAGGTTGAAAACCTTTAACTTGTTTTATAAGAATAAGAGAGCAAGCAGGCAGAATACCCACGTCATGGTCATCGTTACCCATATTCACTTGCTGCATCATAAGAAGTTCTGGCGAGTAATTGTTCTCGAAGAAACCTTACACTTTACACTTAAAAACCTCTATAACTATTTGGGAAACCTCTAGGTGAAGGCCTCCCCACAAATTATACGGGCGCGGAAGTAAGGATCTTGACGCACGTACATTAGTGGTATGCTAAGCATTATCATAGAAGTGAATTTGCACCAATAGCGGTGGATACAATGTAAATATTATGGTATGCCTAGGGAGAGATAATGTTAAGGTTTGATTTCAAATTTACAAGTACATTTTCAATATCAAAGGCTTCTTGAAATTATTTAATCCAAAGGAATTCGATAAGAAACAAAAGGTTATAACTTCGTGATAAATTATGTAACTAGCAGTAATAAATAAGTTACAATAGTGTAGACTTTAAAATGTTGCAGAAAAAAAATATTTTTTACTTGTTTCATTTTGAAAGTCGGTTTATTTTTTTTTTTATTTATATAATTTTATCAAAAAAAAATAATTAAAGTTTTAGTAATTTTTAAACTCTTACCGTTAAGATTCCATATACGTGTCTGTATATGGAATCTTAACTCACTAACAAATAGATCAATATTGATGTTTTTTCTGCTTGAAAACTAATGTAATCCCGATGGTTCTTAACTACAATTTATAAAGATGTATTCAGGCGATTGAAAATAATCAGCTCTTTTCTATTAATTGAAAGGATCTTGAATACTACTAGTCTAATCAACTGGAAATTTACCACACTGTGAATGGTATGAACATAACATGGTGACGTTACCTTGATCTGATGCTATATCATTGTTTGGTATCAACTGGGTAACTCTCCTCACACACTTACAGTAAGAAGTATCGTGTTGAAGTTCGTTAAAATGGATTGTCGGTTTTTTTAATCTTCAATTTTATCTTGTGATCTAAATTCTCGAGATTTGTCTTTTCTAATTTTAAAAGATTATTTTCGTTAAGAAATAAGTGTTGAGTTTCAATAGCTGGAAATAAATTGGTAATTGGAAAACTGCTACAGAGTGAGGGGCTAACTGAGACGGTGTCAGCGATTTTTTCGCTCTCATTTTTTTTTTCTTTTGTCGCTGACATTACGAAAAATCGCCAACTCCTTCGATGGAACTTTGTTAGGAAGTTGAACAGGGCTTATTACTTTTTAACTGCAAATGCAACATGGATTGTAACTAGGATCATTGCGGTTTTTTTACACTTTGTGAAGGTGTTTTTACAAATATTTATGTTTTAGTAAGTAATCGTATTTTCATTTAATACGGAGATATTAATAGACAAGTTTATCCTTTATCGAATTGAAGAATATATGCAAAAGTCTTCATTTTGTATAAAAAAATGGATTTTTTGAGAAATGGCTTTACGACTAATTAAGAGATGAACTATTTAAAACTGCATATTTTAAAAAATTCCATACTACATACATCTAGATTACAATTTGCATCTTTATTTACGTATATTTTTAGTTTTATACGGAAAGTTTTCCTGAACAATACATATTTTGGGCATCAAATGACAAAACTACTAAGCAATCTGAATCGAGTAACAGTTAAATAACTCAACATTGTTTATTTATTAAATAAATGTCAGAAACTTTTTATATAGAATTACATTGTACCTGTTAAATAAACTCTTTAGAATACCAATACAAATGAATTCATTGGATTTCCAAGTCTGCCAGTAAGTCTTTAAGCGCCATTTACTTGCATCCTAAAAGTTACTCAAGATAACTTAGAAATCATTAATCAAAATTAATCTTTTAATACTTTACAGGTAATTGTGACCTCAGTCGTGAAAATGATAACTTTGATGGGGTCTTAAAAGCGAATTTTGTCACTGTAATATTTGCTTACAGTTGTTTTAGCCCACGCATAATATGTATGTTAATATAGTCTTGTTATATATAATAATGTAATTGGACGCTGTTAAGCAATAATGTGTCAACCCACAACAAGTTAAATTCGGAGATATTGATGCATTTGATATTGCGTCACCTACTTAACGTTATTCAAAATTTTTTAAGTCATCTAAAGTACATAAGTATAGAAAACGTTTCTTAATTTAATGTGTCAAATTTCAAGTGCGTTCCATATTTTGCAATATATACAATAATCTCGTTAAAATTTATAGCATATAAATAATAGCAATCTGATTTGAAGTCCGTGTAGGTTAACATAGTATTGCTTATATATTATGCGGTCAATTATTGATATAAAACAATTCTGTAACATGGTAACGATTACTTAGTTCATCTTACGAAAGCTTTCGCTTTGATTCGCTTTCATGTGTAAAGCAATGACATATTTGCCATTGTCAACTTATGTAAATATTAATGAAAATCTGCGAAAAAAACTTGTACTTAAAAGTTTTGTTGGCATTTTGGCATATTATATATACTAGTATATAATATTGTATGGTACTAGTAATTTTCACCTGACAGAGATTTTTTCTTTGAAAAATTTATTAAAATCTAAATTCCATTATAAGTAGAGCTTTTGCTGAAACGGCAAATCGAAATTGATAACTTTATTAAAGATAAAACTTTAATCTCAATCCTATTTCAAATTTTATTTTTGCCTTAGATATCCCGTTTAATAAGGGAATCCTATCAGGAGCGGTCAATCAACCAATCGAGAAAATACCGAAAAACGAGAGAGAAATTAAAGAAACTAAGCTGAGAAACACATTTAGTGAGTAATCGAGAAATCTTAAGAAAGGATTACTGGTTTACTTATCTCAATATAAATTTTTTGTCATTTAAACGATCTGCAGAGTTACTACGGTAAGTAACCGCTGTCACAACGCAATAAATTTTGACTGTTTTTGTTTAATTTTCATACTAAAACAAAACAACTTAACCGTCAAAATGTATCGCTTTACTATTTTAATATATTAATAAAACAAAATTTAAATTGTTAATATATTAACTATATAACATAATATTCGTCAAGCCTTTGCATTTTCATAATTTTAACCAAAATATCATATTCACCTTTGCCAAGTTTCATTAAGATTTAACAAATAAAAACCTAATGTTCTGTAATATGTAAGAGTGACTTATGAATGTACGGGCTTATTTTTGCTTAGAAGCGCTTAATTTTACACAAATATTATTTGATCTAGATATTTTGGTTGTATTTTTATTTTGTTTATGCAGTGGTTGATTTCTGGATATGTATTGTAGCTTTGAGACGAAACTTATGTAAGTTTTGTTACAAATACGTAATTTAAACAATTAATTAAAAATAATAATTTATAAATCTGTATTAACCATACGGATGTTTGTTGTGGTCTGGGTGTTTGTGTTAGTGTTGTGTGTTTCCGGATCCCCGACAAAGGCCAGATCTAATGGGGCCGTTGAGTGATGATGCGTTTATTTAAACAACATATATGGATGCTGATAAACAATAATGTGTCAACCCACAAAAAGTCAAATTCGGAGATATTGATGTATTTTGATACTATTTAACATTCTTAAATATTATATAATTTATATAAATTAAATAAATGCGGAAAAAAGTTTCTTAATTAATTGGTTCGAATTTCAAGTGCGTTCCATTTTTTGCAATTAATACAATAATCTTAAATATTTAAATAACTTTTTATTAATTAATTATTTAAGTTTTTTTGTTTTCTTATTTGTTTCTGTCTTGACGATTCAAAAGTACTTGTAAAAGCCTATTTGGATAAAGCATATTTTGATTTGATTTGATTTAAAGAGGTTAGATCAGATATACACCTCGTTTGCGTTTCGCAATAACTACACGCTGTACTTTACATATTACCTAGCGGACCAGACAGACATTGTTCTACTCAATAACAGCGCCATCTATCTGATCTAATTGACAACCTAGCCCGACTAGGGACCCATTAGATTAAATTTTACAAAACAGCCAGCACTTTCACCGACAAATACATAGATATGAAAAATATGTACCTATATAAAGATAAGATGCACCTGTCTTTAATCAAGTAAAATTCTGAGTTTTAGATGAACAGCCCAATTTTGCTAAGTTGTATGTATGTATGTATGTGGGTTTGTACCTTTGTGGCCCTATTATACCAAACGCATTAGTCGATTTTGATAAATGATTTTTATTTTGATGAACGTTGCTTGATTCGTCATAATTACTCGATTGTCATAGAAAATTAAAATCGATGAACTGTGCTGATTGGGATATTGTTGAATAGGTACTTAAAAATCATTTTTAGTATTATAATATTATTTTTCAATGAGAACTGCTATTCAGAATCTATAACGATTTAATGTTGGTTAGTAACGATTTTCTATGGTCTTGTTAAGCAGTCGGATTTTTAATTTTTCAATTAATTACTTGTTAATAAATATAATGTTTGCAAATTTACACAATATCTGGATTCATTATCAGTCGATACTGCATGATTAAGAACCCGTGAAGTAACGGACAACAGAGAGACTGTAGCCTTCGATGGTCTATAACTTTACTTACTTTGTCAAATAACAATGCTGATCGCAGCAGGTGCAGAGTCCACTCATGCGTTAGTTTATTGGTTCGAGAGAGTTCTCTATTCGTTTTGTTTACTTAGTTTAGTTACCATTTTCTTTAAATTTTGTATACTCTTCTGTTCGTATCTGCTAAAGTGAGTTTCAAATTTTCTTCTTAAGAACAATACTTTCCTGTCTTAATTTTTTTAATCTATGTCTATTATTAATTTCATTAAAACGATTGTATATAATATTATATACACAAACAGATCCCTTCACATGACAACTCCTAGATAATTAATCATTATGATAATTTAATAACTATTTAAAATTACTGTTTACATATACTAAATATACTCTACTTAAAAAACTGCTTTTTATAATATTTCTGAATAAGCACAGTGCAACGATAACAATAAATTAACTAAATTTTTTAAATTACTATTTACAGGTATCTAAATAATGCAGTTCATTAAAAAAAAATTACAATTCTAAAAACCAGTACAAATCTAAATCCTAACAATACTTATGCTTACAAGCCATACATGTAATTTTACCCTGTAAATTTACGATCACTACGCGTGCGTCACCAGACATCCTCTAAGGAATTTAAGGGCCAAAGCATAACGGGCCAGTAAAGAGCTTTGTGTCAGTTAAGTGGCCATTATCGAATACCTCGCAATGCGTTCGTGTGTCCGATACTATTGTGAAACTCGAGATACTGTCACGTTGCATGTACTATTAAATATAATTGTAACATTAAACATTTTTGCTTGTAAATACAAATTTATTCAGCTCCGCGTATCTTATTTTTGACATGGATAACATTTATAAGAAAAATGATAAAGATTAAAGAGGCAATGCCGCCAGTGTTTTAACCACTTTGCAACCCTGCAATGACATCGACAGATTTTTAGGTATTATTATCAATATTATTCTTTTTCCATAAAATTCTGAATGATTTTTTAAATTATTGTGATAACTACGGCCTCACTGGCCTCAGAACTAAACTTAATACATATGGAACTAGGTGAATATATTTATGTACCCGAAACATCATGTATAATGATTCTATCAACAAAACCAATAAAAGTCCCCACAAATACCACCAATCACCATAGCCCATTTAAAGCTAATAGTTTCACATTAGGGAAAAGCGAAGTTGCGGGATGTAAACTGAAAAAAGGCACTCGAATTGAGTCATAACAATAAATTACTCTCTCTAACGACATGGAAAGAGTCCAAATGGTCTGGATTTTGAATTGATTGTTTCGGTAACGTACGAAGACAACAGTAGTGTCTTACTTCCTCCCTTGAACGTTTTTACTAAAAAAACTCTTTCCCTCGGAATCGTTATAGCCCTAGAGTTCTAAATCGTTTCGAACATTCTTTGTTCAGTGAAATATTCGAAACACATTAACATGAGAGCTATAGCTATCGAATAATGCTACATTTTAACAGCTGATTTATGATTTTTCTAGATAAACTCTACACTGTTAGCCCCCAGATCTACATAGGTATAACTTTTAAGAAAGTATGTTGATGTGAAAGACAAATAGGCAAAGAAAATACATTTATATCCACATATAAAATTACTGTCGTGGCTGAATGACGGGTTCATCGAAGCAGAGCCCAAACCGCTGAGGCTGCAAACTTGAAACTTCAGCAGTTGATACCTTATATTGTAACATTCATTCATATTTCACCAATAAGGCTGAAATAATAGATTACCTGTTGCATGAAAGTCATTTCAACATAAAATTTAATATGATCATTTCTGGTTAGAAATTAACGCACATGTACGTAGGCGTTATTTTTTTTTTCATAATTTTCACCCTCAGCGAGTGTATAAAAGTCTGTTTATCTATATGTAACCTGTGCTAAGCCTGTGTGGGCTGCTAGTTTTCAATAAGTTTCTAATCGTCGCTTCGTGGTATTTAATAATGCAAGTTGTAGATTTACACGACGCGTCGTCGTGAAGTATGTATACGTTTTGACTGTATAGTAAGGAATGTTTAAGGTGAGTGAGAGAGCCGGAAGCCTAACCCCCTTGCCCATTGCTTTCTTTACATTCCTTAATCCTTTGTTGAGCTAGCAATGCTTTTGTGGCTCCTCTAGTACTGCGATATGGATGCTGATAAGCAATAATGTGTCAACCCAGAAAAAGTCAAATTTAGAGATATCGATGTATTCTGATAATGCATTTCGTATTTAACATTATAAAAAAAAAATTCAAGTCATTTGAACTAAATAAGTATGGAAAAAAGTTTTTTAATCAAATGTTTAGAATATTGAAGTGAGTTCTATATTTTGAATTATGCAATAATTTCATATATTTGAAAAACTTATTATTAGATAAAAATCTTTACTAGCCTATCTGCTATTAATTAATTATGCTTTTTATCAAAATAGAAAAGAAAAGATGGATATATGCTTCTTCGAACAAATGTGTTAAGAATAGGTTCGAAATATTTAAGCGCCATTTTCTCAAAATAAAGTCCCTGTGGCTTGACACAGTATTGCATATCAGCATCCATATATTAGCGAGAAATTACCTAGCAGCAAGCAGGACACCTGATGTTAAGTTACCATCGCGTCTATAAAACCGAAAATTTAAAACAAGAAAATCCTTAAAATAAGATAAAATAGAAGCGAAAAATTATATTAGAATTCAGTGTATGTAATAAATATATGGTATATAGCTTTAATATAAACCTCATGGAATATTTTTTGTACGTTGTTAGCATTTGCACGAAATAACCAGGAAATATCGACTGCGTTATCATAATATATACCATGGTATTTAGAATGTGGAATATGTAAGTTCCACGTTTATAAATAAGCAAATGCATAATTCTCGGAAAAAGTCAACAAAATATGTCGGCTCTATTAGATTTAGTATGACAGAGAATTTATTGTTTACATTAAAACTTTGTACTGAGAAATAAAAAGGCTTTTTAAATGGTAATGAACTAATACAAATAAATAAATAAACCCATCACACTCAACGGCCCCTATTAAGATATCATGACCATGTGTTGAGGGTCCGGAATCACATACAGCACAAATACAAGCACCCAGACCACGACAAACATCTGTATGGCATTGGCAGAGACTTACCATAAGCGGGGATCGAACCCGCGTCCGATAGTGCTTCAGTCAGTTGCAATGACCACTGCGCCAATTTGTCTGTCGATATATAATACAAATGCATTACTAATACTTATAACATTTGTATTGATTAATTACCAGTATAAAAATATTAATAATAAAATTTGCAAACGCAAACATTATTATATCTATTAAAATCTATAAGTCCACCTCCAAAAATATTTTAACTATTTATTTGAAGGAATAAAATTCCGATACGGGTTATTAGTATAGCTAATATTATTTTATCATAATACTTCATTCTCTAATCCCTAGTGGCATTTTATTATAGCAATAAAATGCTATAACTTATTGAAATAATGATCCTCGCCCACGCAATCGCCCCTTTTATCCGGAAAAACAAATTGACATGCAAAAACAATAAATCAATATAATAGAAGGGATGTATTTTTTACGTCGATTTCATTAGCTTAAAAGCATTTTTATAAAAAAAAACTGATGTAGAAAGAATTTCCTTTAAAAAATGTGTGCATTAGGAACATTACTACATACCTTCATTTTAATATATGTACTTTAGCTAACTATTTATGAATTAAACGAAATATATACTATATTATATATACAGATATATAGGTCGTAAAAATCTATGATTTTCGTCGTAACAAGGTACGACGTAAATTGTGCATCGTGAAAAATCACGAAGCGATGTCACATCGTAGCACTATGATTTTTCATTTAAAATCAAACAAAAAATCATAATGCGCGTCGTAGGTCTTTACGACGTAACGTCTCACGACGTCAGAACGCGCTATGACTCGTTGTCGAACCTTATGTATTTTGGCCGTTATGTAGAATAATAGTCTGGATACCAAAACTATTTTTAGTAGAATATTTTTACAAATAAAAAGGTAGAAAATAATTTCGTTGAAAATAATTGCATTCGTAATATTTCTAAAATTAACGTATTTTAATTACTTAAATGAAGCCTTCAATGAAACGCGATTTATAAAATATTTTATTCAAAATAATTGTTACAAAATCATTTGTTACAATATTGTTAATTTGGTGTTGACTAGTTATTTATTAATAATACTGAACATAAGCATGTGCTGAGTCGATAAAGATTTGTGTTGAAAATATATTTGAGGCTGACATTATGAGTGATTCATTTTTTTTTATTTACAAAGTATTGCCGCTTTGTGTTAGCTATATTAATAACGTATAATAATATGAATTAATTAAATAAGAGAGTACAAATATAAGTGTCGTAACAGACACAAAATCGCTGGTAACCGAAGTGCCCGTTCAAATTTTTGACGTATTGTAATGATCGCTGCGTGGTGTCTTGCGATGAAACGACCAATCACAGCGGCCCGCGGTTGCGTTCCGTTACTCCTCTACAATAAATGTCAAGTAATTTATACATCACATAATTTAATTGTCTACATACTCATAATATATAAAAAGACAATTTTTATTTGTATATGTGAAGTTCTAAACGACTTCCGATATTCAGATTAGCCCAATGTGATCCTATGAAGTTAGGTAATGATCGGATCAACATTTTTTTTGGCCTGGACGGGTCATTAGACATCCCTATTAAAATGTCATTATCCGTGGAAACAAAAACTCTTCATGTCTATTAAAATATTAATAACCATATAAAAATCGATACATTTAGACACTTGTTGTTTATTAAAATTATAAAATACAATGTATCGTTGCATTTGCCCTTTTCAAATATATTAAATTCTTTGTATGAAAAAATATTGTAGCAAATAATAAGCAACTACCATTAACAACCAACCAGCGATTTGGATCAGGGACAAAAAATGAAAAAAAATTCCCGCTTTTTTATTCTTAATGACATTTTTCATAAAATTATAAGTTAAATTTATTCATTGATTAATATCATTTTAAATGATTTTAAACTTACTTTAATCCGAATATAATATTTTTACAGTATTTACATGCAATTAAAACTATATAGAGATATAATTTTGAGCCTAAAGCAATCAACATAAATTCACTCATCCTCACAAAAAAAAAAGATAAAATTTATAAACACAAAAAAAAGTTCCGTTTGTAAAAACATTATTCTTTTTAAAAACTTATTACATTTATAGTTAAATGGGCTTTTCAAAAATAATCTTCAACTTACGTATCTTAGTATATTTTTGGACAATTTATTATACTATTATAAATACCGACACAAATGTGCACAGACAGTACCTACATACATATACAATTCATATACATTTGGACAAGACGTTAAAAAATAATTATTTAGTGTGATATTAGCGTAAGAGTCAAAAATGTATTAAGTATAATTTATAAATTACTCGAATACACTTTAATTCACAAATCACATTACACAGTTTTATCATGACCTATATTTGTATAGTAAAGGCAGTGCAATAAATATAATAAATAAATTTATATCACTCGTACGTATTATACATCCATGCTTTATAAGCATCATCACTTCTATTCAAAGTTCACATCACCACACCATTAATCACCCAAACTGGGAATCAATATAGCCACCCAAAGTTTGGACTTAACTTTATATCTTCTAAATCTTTCGTCGCAAATCTCGTGTCACGTGAATGTGACGGCGCGTAATCTACATTCCCATACATACTCGGACCAGCACACGGATACACTGTCGATAGAGGCTTCATAGCTCTCAAAGCCGTTTTAGTTTGACCATCCCTGTATATAATCATATCTGGATGCAGAGGATCATAGAAAGTTCCGGAAATATGACTCACGTCAACATCGTTATCAATATCGGACGATGCGTCGTTAAAAATGTTTGGCGCCTCTGTAGTGAACATGTCGCCATTTTTAGAACTTGTAGATCTCTTTTTGTTTTTGTAATACCGGATACCCAATAGCAGTGCAGCTAAAATGATGATTACTAGAATTCCGATACTGATGTAGATAAGGAATTTTGTGTTTGACGAAAAATGTGAGCCTTTTACTAATGATGACTCTGTAACAAGTAAATATTATTCCGATTGGAACCAGTTAAAACCAATATTAATAGTAAATAATGTATTCAAATACTTCAAAGCAAATATAAATGCAATTATGAAAACAATTTCGAAAACATATAAGTATTTAAATTAAGAACATAATTGTCAAACTAGTAATTACAACAAAATAATATCAACAATTGATTGAACAATCATTTTACGATAATAATTCACAAATTCGATGAATTAGATAATAAATTCGAATTATGTATATTTAATATGTTAGAGTTCAGTTATCGGAAATTTTAACGAAATTGAAATGTGGTTATCCACAATCATTCTAAATGTACGCAAGAATTATGTGACATTAGAACTATAACCACATACACACATAATAAATTTAGTAATTATACAATATACAAATAAGTCAATAGACTAGAAAACCCTAATTAAATTATATAACTAAAGAAATTTTAGAAGGTCATGGATTTTGGCAACCACAATGCCGACCATTTTGGACGACGTTGCCGAGCAACAAGCTAGTGACTGACTTTGACAGGCGAGAGTACCTTTGGACCAACAAGTCAATTGACGAGCGTGTCGAAGTTGGAAATTAGTACAGATTTTTAACGTGTAATAGTATGAACAAAATATATAAAATATCATTTGAAAAACTAAATTTTGAAAAATTAATTATAAAAACATTTTAACATATTGTTTAAGTTACATTTTTTTAACTTTTAGGTTGAAGGTCGGGGACAGAGTTTGTTGACGTAATTAATGCAAATAATAATCAATAGATTTTCAACCGACTTCAAACAGAAGGGAATTTTTAATTTGTAGTGTATGTTTTTTTAATGTTTGTTACTTTATAACTACTGTCTGTTCATAGCTATTTTTGAACATTTTTAATTAAAAAGACATGCTCCTTGGTCATATAGAATTTTCATCAAAATCGGCTTAGTAATTTGATTTCATATCAAAATAAACGAAAAAAGATAATATAATCATCCAGACAAACGAAACCACGTATTTTTCATTTGAAGTCGCTTGCTTTTCTAAAGTGTTAATTAATATTACAACACGTACCTTCCTCATTATCCATGTCAGTTATTATACGCGTGGAAGCTTCTTCACTATTCCTAAAATGCGGAGCATTGACCTCTTTCGGAGGCGGTAAAGCTGGATTGGCAATCGTTTCAATAGTTTCCTTCCAATGTACACCCACATCTTGAACAATATCATACTTTACATAATCTAACGCAACGTATTAACAACCATTCATTTTAAGAAAAACACTTAAAGGATCAATGTGTCCATACTAATATTATCAATAGGTAAAATTTGTTTGTATGTAGGGTCTAATTTCTGAAAGTACTGTTCCGATTTGAAATAATATTCTCGCGTTGGATAGCCTGAGGATTCAGGAAGGTTATATTACATCACGTTACGACTCGGATGGCAGTAATAATAAACGCGAATGAAACTCCGGGCAGCTAGTATCTGTTATTACGTTTTCACGCCTAAGTCACTTAATGGATTTTAATGAATTTTCGTCTAAAGGTAAATTGGATCTTGAAACGGATAAAGGCCATTTTTTTCTCGCAAAAAAAAAAAAATATCAGTGAAGCTTATTTAATGCAAACAAATAATCAAAAATTTCCTGTTTATAATATTAATGTAAATAAAGATTTTTATTTTTATATATAACCTGAGTCATGAAATAGTCCACTTTTTCTATTTCCATCATAATTGTCAACTC
This sequence comes from Hypolimnas misippus, assembly GCA_037950945.1. Lineage (NCBI taxonomy): Eukaryota > Metazoa > Arthropoda > Insecta > Lepidoptera > Nymphalidae > Hypolimnas > Hypolimnas misippus. Next base: position 4,525,520 of record JBBEEQ010000029.1, on the reverse strand, counting down.
CCTCGTCCTCTTCGACAGCGCTTTCATACCTTTCTGTAAGAACTCCAAGAGGTACTGTGTACAAAACAAAAAGTATTTATACAACATCATCATCTATGTAGTATTTTCCGGTTATCCAAGGGTCTGCTTATTACATACAACGATTGCCATCTGACCTCCAAAACACATAAACCACTCTTTGAGAAATAAATAATGCCCCAAACAATAATATTCTATTCATCTGATTTTCTTGCTCTTCGAGACACCTAGATGTACAAGAAATGTTCATAAAAATACAAACAGCACCCTAGCGGGTATCAAACACATGATCATCAACGTTTAACCCGCACTCTACTACATCGTAAAAATAGTCGTAATATACGAGTATATGTTACAGTCAAAACATGACCGATTAAGAGTCATAAGTACATTTGACTAATTTTTACAATATTTCGACAATAGTAGTTTCGATTAAAATAACAGTCATAAGTACCATCGCAAAAACATTTCCAGATGTTTTGCCTAACCAATTCTTTATTCATATAAATAAAAAAACCACTAACCTAACCTATATGCTCTTTATATTCGTTATTTGTATTAAAAGTACTTTTGTGCTAAGCCTGTGGTCAAAAGTACTTTTGACTGATTAAGAGTTTTGAGTGTAACATACACATATTATAATTATTACCATCACTAGATACAAGACCATATTATATACTAAGCCTTGTTCAATTACGTAAAATCTTCATAATTGAATCAATTCTTTATCCATAAAGATAAAACTCAGTTTCGGATTATTAAATTGGTTTAGTCGTCCATAATAAAATGGTGAAAGACTTATATTCATTGGACGTTACATTTTACAGATAATCTCGTAAAGAGTGTATTGATTTGAGAATTTTGTGTTGTATAATTATAGGCCAATTCAGTTTGGCAATATACAAGTAAGAATCTTATATTAAAACAAAATTAGTGAGTTGCCTTATAATATTGATAGTGAACAGTGAGCCAAAGGAAGAATATATCATATTTAAGATGCTCATAAAGATTGAAAAAAATAATAATATAAAAAAATTGCACCAAACTTTTACTAGAAGATTAATTTTATTGATGCTATTTTTAAGATCAAGACCGTCCAGCACTTTCTAGCTGTCAAAATAAAAAAGCTCCACTCTTAATGGTCTCCATGCTATCCTTTGTGGGAGCCACACAAAATTACAAGCACAAACACCCAGACCACGAAAAACGTCACTATGTCCTATACAAATGTTTGTTGTGAGCGGGAATCGAAGCCGCGACCGTTAGCGCTTCAGTCATTTGCAGTCACCACTGTGCTAATCTGTCGTCAATATGCATAACAGATATTAAGTGGTGACTGAGACAATCATCCTCATAGTGATATAACTTAGAAGTATTAATTTTTAACTAAGTTAAAAAAAGAGCAATATGTAAAATAAATGTATTTTTTCCTTTAATTTTAAACCAAAATAGGTTTACATATCGTTGTCTTAGATTTTCGCGATTATTATTCATTGAAATAAAACTAGGTAGACTCTACCCGTGACCACGATCGCTGCAAAGTGCTCGAAACGTCGGGATGATAAAAATAATTATACGCGATTTAAATCCGTTTAAAATAGTTTTATTTCAACAAAATAGGTTTATTGAATTATAAAAAACATGCGTTCCCCGTACTTAGTTATAACAATTTTTTTTTGGAAAACTGTGGTATTCAATAAAGAGATTGCGGTCAAATTCCTATACACAGAAATGCGGATTATAAACATACATATTCTAATATAATCCATATTTCGATGAACATTCTGACGTTAATAAAACAAAAAAAATGTGCTTGAATAATCTACAACCATATTTAACTGTTCGGGCCAAATATTTATTTACACAAATATTTATTTCTACGTCCGAGTATCTCCTTCCAAACCGTGCCTCAAAAAGCGAATTAAGCTATGGATATCAAGTATTATAGTAACCTGGTAATAATATTTTTTATAAGCTAATTGGATCTTGATTAGCAATAATGTGGCACTCGACAAAAAGTCAAATCCGGAGATATTGATGTATTCTCATAGTGCGTCATGTGTTTAACATTATACAATTTTTTAATTCATTTAAATGAAATAAGTACGGAAAAATTTTGTGTATCGTATATTGAAGTATGTTCCATATTCTGCAATATACTATTATCTCATAATTTTAAAAACCTTACTATTAGATAAAACTCTTTACTATTCCAATCTGCTGATATTTTATGATACATTTCTTCAAAATGGAAAGGAAACATGGATATACATTTTTTTCAAACAAATTTGTCAAAAATAAGTTTGTCATCGATAGACGCCATTATCTCAAATGAAGTCTGTGTGGCTTGACATAGTCTTGCTGTTTTGACCTCAATAGTTGCAAAGGTCAGGTGGCAATAGCTCGTGTAACAATTATTAACCTGTCAAATCCGGACTAGGCTAATAAGCCTGACTTGATAATATTTTAGTCCTAAATAACGATACCCAGTTAGGTCCGCAAATCTGAATTCGGTATAAGAGCTTACTGGTCTAAGCTCGTTATTTATAATTAGGAAAGCTTCAATAATATTTTAGGTAATCCACGAGATTTGTAGAATGAAAAAAAATATAGGTAAGTATTAAAATACTCAAAACATGATGCATATAATCTTGATTAGCTAAATGTGTTTTCATTTTTGCGAAATATTGAAAAGATTTCAGCACTTATTCGGATAAAGTAATATGAAGTGCATTTTTCATTATTAAGTAAAAACTTCGTTTCTTTCGCATTAATAACACAACGGTTTGGATAAAAAAGATATCAGTTATCGTAGAGCCTACCTGTGGTCACCACACTCTCACAGAAAAACAGCATATATCAGGTAATACAGCTGCCTGAGTAATATAACGGATAACCTAATTCATGTCCACATCCCTTCCCTTACTATCTATTCCCTTCGGTAACGTATTTGTGGCTCCTCTGGTGCACCAAACGCTATGGCTATTTTTATTTTTGAAAAAAATAAATCGATTACATTCATCACTGGCCTAGAGGTTAGAACACGTCAATCTCAACCGATGATCACAGGTCCAAAACCCGGCTATCACCTCTGAGTTCTTCTACTGAAACTTTGAGACCTGTATATCCACTAACTCGCAGTGGAGAAGCGTAGTGGATTAAGCGGTAAACCTTCACCTTAAAGAAGAAAACGCCTTTGCCCAGCAGTGGGACATTTACTACATTCATCTCCAGCGATTGGACGTTGAATCTTCAAGTGGTTCCGTTCTCCGATTAAGCTGGTTTCCTTGATTAAATTTCAGTAGAACCGCCATCAAAGTTACCAGCTATCTAATATGATATTAGGTGATAATTTAAGTTAGTATCTATTCAATATAAAATAACCATTAATTAGCCTATTAACGGTGAACTATTACTATCACAAAATGGTACACTCTGAGAGTCGATTCCTGATGTTTTTTGTACTAAAACGAAAAAATTATCATTAATCAAAATGGATAGCGTTATGATAGCGATAGTTCCACATAATTAGTCTACAGTCTACAGTTGACGAAGATATTTTTAGTCACGTAATAATCACCAATAAGGAGTACCTCTTTCTTTTTATAATTTGATCAATATCTACACATACTTACCGCAAGCATATACAACTTTGAAATAATTCCTCGAGTTTGGCTTGCAGGGTGTTCCGAACGTCTTGTTGTTGGCCACAATTTGACACCATCGTTTCCCGTGACACATTTGCATAACCCTTTCCACCCCGTAAGGGGTTGAACATTCTGAAAGAAAAAAAGTTTTGAAAATTTTGTTTTATAGTACAATAATGTACATATTTAGAGAAAATTGTGTAAATTGATAATCATACGTAATTTTGATAATTTTCAACTTATCTTAATGTTAATATGATTTTGTCAATCACTGAATAACTTTGTCTTAATTCGCTTATTTAAAAAAATAATGATTAAATATAACAAATGACAGATTTTCCTAGACCTATCTCTAACACATACACTAATTATTTCAAGGAAACAGTAATATTTGTTAATACAAATGTAAAATTACTCAGTTTTCCCATACACTAGAAACTTTAAGCCCCAAAGGACGCCAGAGAGAGTATAATGAAACAAAAGTTGGTTGTATTACGGTCACGCAGTTCGTCTCAAATATAATTAGCATGTAGCTTTGTTCTTATGGCAAAAACAAACACACACGTCACGACGTCTTCCGTGGTACGTTACAACGTTATGAAACAGAACGCGCCGTCGCAGCGTGAAAATCTTTATTAAGAATGTATATTATTATCAATTAGGCTCAAATAAATAATATTAAATTACTCTAAATCAATAGTTGTTTTTAAAAATAATTCATAGATAGAAATGTGAACATTTTATTCCAAGTAAAGTATTGTATTTAATTATAACAATTAATGACAAAAATATATATTGACCTACAATTACCGTGTAAATAAAAACCTGGATTGAAATCTGGATAATTTACTTAATTTTTTTATTAATTCGCTACAATACTTCCATCATGGATACAGGTACATCCAATGCAATGATGTACTCACATACTTAATAGTAATAATTAAGTATCTCTGTCACTCTAAAACAAAGCATAAGCAAAACATTTCTTTTGAATTCACTCAAATTGAAACAGAATATTTCGGTGTCCCGAGGTACATATGTGGTTCAAAATGCAGAGCGCTTGCCTCAGAGATGCTTCATTTCGTGACTTTGCGGGACAAATTGTAGTTATCGTAAGTTGCATCGCCATTCTGCCAGTTGATTTCTGCATTAAAACTTCTCCTTTAACTGTCAACATGTAGGATGTTTTGATAGTGACAGTATATCACAATGAATTATTTGGTCGAAGTGTTAATCCATACTAATATTATAAAGGCGAAATTAACTCTGTCTGTGTATTACGCAATCACGCCTAAACTATTGAACTGATTTAAAAATGCGAAAATAAGGGGTTGAAATTGGATGAAAGTTTGTTTATGTATACTCTAAGCCTTGTACCTCCCGAAGTAAAAACGTATATTAATACGATAAGATACTATAAAATTATGCTAATTTTCTAATTGAGCTCTCATATTGGTACCTCTTATTTTGTTTCATTTTTAATACAATATCTTTACATTTAATTAAGTTTCCACTAAATTAAATTAATTAAAAGCGAAATGTAAAGACGTCAAACGGAATTAGCGCTCCATTATGATAAAGGGTCGAATCTACGTTAGCTTTGAAAACATTCACCCCATCTTGAGTCAATCAATCAAAATATTCTTCACTAGATATATATCCTGACTTCTTATGGGCTTATTTAGATTACATTCAAGGTTTTATATACAATCTTATATATATCTCAATCAACTGGGTGCTAATATGTAAAAATCAACTGATGTTTGATATAAAAATCAGAAATGAAATATATCGCCTAATTTGATAGCGATATTTTAACATAATTAGCTTCCTGATTGATTCGAACATACAATATGATAGTAACCCTTTTATTAAAATACCGAGCAAACGAGCAATCCTGTCACCCAAATTTAAGTGATCACCACCGTCCATGAACCTTCGCAGCACCAGAGGCACACATGAGTCGCCAGTTTAAACAGGAATGAAAGATTAAAGAGAATAGGAAGTAAAGAAAGCAATGGGAAAAGGGGTAAGACTTCCAACTCTTTCATCTATAATACATGTATTATAATATTCATATTTAATATAACGGGTCTTATCGCGATAACTAATAGTAGTAATATCTTTTTATTGCCCGAAGTTTCGACGAAGTTACATTCGCCGTGGTCACGAGCTGACTCAGTGAGTGAGTGACCACGGCGAATGTAACTTCGTCGAAACGTCGGGCAATAAAAAGGTATTACTACTATTAGTTATCGCGATAAGACCCGTTATATTAAATATGAATAGTATAAATCGCGAAAGTTTAAAATATATAATGTATTATAATACATCTATATATATAAAAGAGAAAGGTCACTCACTCATCGCGAATTCTAAGAAACTACGAGTGCTAGGAGTTTCAATTTTTGCATAGGTGTTCTTTTTAGCACGTAGGTGCTCATTAAGACGGGATTTTACTAAATTCGGCTCCTAAAGGTGTAAAATGGGGGTAGGAAGTTTGTATGAATGTCCTATTTTACACGCAAGTGAAACTACGTTGGGCTATTTGTATTATATTTGCTACGTTACGCGGATTTGCTGTGAGAGAAGGGACTGCCCATAACGAGCAAGACCATTTACCATATACCACGAGCTATAATCGGTGAACTACAGATGGGCTCTACCTCTCTACTAGTGGAATTTAATATTAGGTGGCTATAAATTAATTATAAATTCGCATATTGCGGGTACACTGTCAAAAGCTTAATATCAGAGCAATGGAATATTATAGAGAGCGAATTCAATGCCGCTGAATCAATTTTCAACCGACTACAAAAAAGGAAGTTCTCAATTCGTAGCGTATGTCACCTTTAATATTTGTTACTTGAGAACGTCGTCATTTCTTAATTACTTTAAAAATATTTTTTTTTTATTTGAAATGGTTTATAAATCTTTGAAACTAATCTGGAAGCATATCCTGCCATACTAAAAAAAATATTTTCAAAATCGGTTAAGAAATTTCGGAATAATGAGGTAACAAACAAAAAAATACGCAATAAATTGATTACATCCTCCTTTTTAGAAGTCTCTTATAAAAATAAGGCATCTTAATTATTGTTAACACAGAAACAACAACATAAGAAATTCTAAAATATACTATTTTACAAGAATCATGTTAGTCCAAGAATCTATAGAAAGTATCAAAATCAAAAATCAAAATATACTTTATTCAAGGAGGCTTTTGCAAGCACTCTTGAATCGTCAAAACAAACAAATAATATTTAAACTAATGAAAAGTTACCACCGGTTGGGAATGTAAATTCGACCGAGAAGAACCGGCAAGCAACTCGATACTATTTTAAAACTTTTGTTAGTTTATTTATAAATTACAAATGTATATTAAACATCATCTGTATAATCTTGTACAGAATAATATGCTTTAGCTATTGACGATTTTTAAGTATACAATTTAAATTTTTTATTTAAAAATTGCAAAATGTTTTGCAGTATTTGATTATACAAACGAATACCTTGCCCTAATAAGGAAACATTTACTTAGCGAAGTCGAAAACTTGGTGTTATAATGATGTATCTTACTCTCATCGAGATCTCCTTGCGGCTGCGAACATGTGATGATTTCTTTAGCAGCCTTCCCGAAATAAGCGTCGTATATCGCAACCCTGGAGTTTGAGTTGCAACTCAACTTGATGACCTCGTCTTCACAACCCGTGCGACTGCGAAACTCGGCTGTGAATGCAAGACTTTTTTTAAATAGGGACCGACTTCAAAGCAAAATTGGTAATTTCGTTTACAATATATGGATGCTGATAAGCAATAATGTGTCAACCCACAAAAAGTGAAATTCGGAGACATTCATGTATTATGATACTGCATCACCTATTTAACATTATTCAATAAAAAATAAAGTCATATAAACTAAATAAGTACGGAAAAAAGTTTCTTAATAATTAATTGTTTCGAAATTCCAGGCCGTTCCTTATTTTGTGATTTATACAATATTCTTATATGTTTAAAAAAAATTTATTCGATAACATATTAAATATATCAACCTGCTTTTAATTCATTACAGATTTAATCAAAAAAGAAAACAAAATATGGATAAATACTTATTCAAACAAACTTATTAAGAAAAAGTTTGACATCTTTAGACGCCATTTTCTCAAAATGAAGTTCGTGTGGCTTCCCACAGTATTGCATATCAGCATCCATATGTCATTTAACATACTTATTTCAGTTCTTGTGATTTTAAAACGAAACTACGAAAACGATTTTGATAACAATTCTATTAGACTAATGGAAGAGTCTCTTTCAAACAAAAAACCTAACCTAACCTATTTTCTTATTGGCTAATTAATGTTATAAGGAGTTACTTAAAATTATTAATAACAGTTTTAGTCTAAAATTTTATATTTTTAATTTATATTACCTCTATTAATATTATAAAATTATGATACAAATATTTGTTTATTATTTTGTCAAGAGATGGCGCTGAATGTACTTTAAATCGCCCTGTTATTTAGTTTGATGCAAGATATACTTGCGTTGCATTTCCATGTTTTCGTTTAATTATAAAGTTCTCTTCGATAGTTGTAACATTGATTATTGGTACGCGATCAACTGCCATGGTTATTTGCTATAAGTACCTTAAATTTTAATACTAAGATCAAATTATTTACTCCTTACACGCTCTATAATTGTAATATCTCACACACAAGCTTGATTTATTTTCCAAATATATAGTTTTTAATTGCCTTAACTGCGTTTTAACTTAGAAGTTTTTTCACTGTACCAACTGAATAAAGATCTGAATTTTTGATATAATTTACAATTAGATACAAGTAAGCGTTCCTAAGAAAAAAAGGTTAAAAGATAAACGGATTTTTTCATTTATAAGTACTATACAAACTTATCGTTGTCTTCAGTCTACCCGTGACCACGAACGCTGCAAAGTGCTCGAAACGTCGGGATGATAAAAATAATTAATATACGCGATTTAAATCCGTTTAAAATAGTTTTATTTCAACTATACAAACTTGCCTACTTTAATGATGCTAGATCAATAAGAAATACCCTATAGATTTTAGTTTCCTTAGAAAGCGCTTAACTGGAAGCGCTTAACAAAATATGCGAGATAAATGTCAATATCTTTTCACTGCGTCGACTTAGAAGCTTAATTTATTCACTGCTGCAAGTTATTGTAGACTTGAGTATATGATATTATTTTAACATTATATCTCCATGCATTTCTCCGAGAAAATGGTCTTGACAGACAGAGGAGGAGGAGAACGAAACGATTCTATAAGTTCCGTTTTTCCTTTTTAGGTAACGAACCCTAAAAAAGCACGTGTGCGAACGATAGTCGATGGACAACACGTATTTATCAACTGAAGAAATTATGTTAAGATTTCAAAGATGATAAAATTTAAATGACAGGCATTACCAACACTTCCCCTCACGGAGGTAAAACGAAAAATATGTATCAAAACGATAAACAGATTTTCGTTCAAAAATCATACATTTGGCCATATAAAAATCTTTTATCGTTTCCTAAAAGCCTTTAAGGGCTACGTATTATGTATAATTCAATATGCAAACTTGAAAGACCCCTCATAAGAGTTCATTTACCGCCCCTCCTTCGCGTTATTGATGGAAAATATTAACCGTCACGATTTGATATTAGTGTCGAATACTGTACTGTATATTTGTTTATATTAGGTCCTGGTAATTCTGAGATATTGATGTATTCTGATAATCACGTATTCAATGTTATTCAAAAATGTTTATAGTCATCTAAATTAAAATGTTTACGTTTGAATAAAAATATTAAAAGAATAATAAAACAAAGATAAATTAAACTATATACAACCTACAAATCTGTCGATGTCATTGCAGTGAGAGAAAATGCCCAAAACACTGGCGGCATTGGCCAAGATAGGTCACTTGTAGACTCGACGAGGCGATTAGATGATTCTTGGTAGAATCTTTTTGCTTCCTCGCCCGAGGACCCCATGGTTTCAACGGCAAATGGCTCAAATATGAAACTCCTTTGAATGTTTTTATATTTGCACTGTTTGACATTTCCAGCGGTAGTAGCCGCCGCTTCCCTTATATATGTGATGCAGCCAATGTGTCAACACAGTTAGCATCCCATACAAGGGACTTTCCCAACTTCCACGAAACGAGCGTCATTCAATCTTTTTTAATTTAATGTTTAATTAATTTAATTTAATGTGTAAAAAAACTTTTAAAATTTAATGTTTCGAATATAAAAGTGTGTTTCTTTTGCAATATGCAATAAACTCATTTTTTTTTTTAAACTTATTATAAGCTAAAACTTTTTATTACACTAATTTGCTTTTACCAAAGTAGAAAAGAATAGATTTTCAAACTTTATTAAGAATATGATTGACACCTTTAGACGCCATTTTCTCAAAATGAAGTCCATGCACGACACGAGTTTAAATTTCAACAAAGTATTGCAAATAACGTGAAACTATTCCATCGCCATGCATTGTAAAACTTGATATAACACGGCAAATTAACGTCATGAATCTTCTTGCCACTAATTTCGTAATGTAACTTCTGTTTAACAGAACATAAAATGTGTATTCGCCTCTAATATGATTCACGAGTTTAAAAGTGATTTCGAAATGGACATTAAAATATCGTCAGCTTTCAAATTAACCATATCAATTGCTTTGTAAACAGCCCCAACCCTTTACTTTCATTAGAAATCTTACACCTAAACACAAAGGACCGGGAATTTATTAATTAGTACCGGAGTGTTTTATACTTGGGTATTGTATTCACTATTGTAGAGAACTTGGTGTAGCGCAGACTTAAAGAAACTATCGCGATGACATATTTAAGATTATTATTCAGAGGAAAGATTTGATTATTCGTTTGCAATATGCTACGAAGCTATACTGATTTGAAATTCTATTGAGTTGGTTAGCCCATTTATTGAGGAAGGTTATAGGCTATATAATATCACGCTACGACTCATAGAAGCGAAGTTGTAACCAAAAACGCAAGTGAAAATATGAGGAGCAGCTAAACTAATTTATAAAAATTAATGTATTTAACTATTCGTATCGCTGTCCAACAGTTCGTCTGATTGCGATAAAACTTGGTCAAATTATACAAATAGTACAATTCCTGGCTTCCAGTAGGTGGCGTAAAGTACCAGCCAGAAAAAGTTTTTAGCAGTCGTCTGACGTAACGAAATCTTACATTAACGCGAGCAAAGCCGGAAGCAAAAGCTATTTATGTATAAAGATGTATTCCCTTTCATACCTTATACCTTTTTAAGCTAGCAACGCATTTGCGGCTCCGCTGGTGCTACAAATGTCCATGGACGGTAATAACTTAACATCACGTGTACCACCTGCTCGCTAGTCACTTTTTATATAAAAAATAATAACAATATATATTACCTAAATTATTTAGCTGGAGTACATTTATTTAGTTATCGGGAACTTGTTTGAGAACTAATTAACGTGATATAAAATAACATTAATATTCCCTTTGACCCAAGTGTCACGCGACCACGTACATGTAACATATGTATGTGTTGTGCAATACTTGTCACGCTATTGAATACATTTTTTATTTAATAAAATAGTTACAAAAATATGTATATTGAAGCACTATTTTTAAAACATATGCATTTTATTGCGCACAAAAATAACTATACTTTAAAATCATCTTCATAAATACATTTCTTCTAAAAAAATGAATACGACTACTATAAAACTATTTTTAAGCCAAACTATGAATTTAAATTTTAGTCTTTGACACTATAGAAAAATAATAAAAAGTACCAAAATAAAAAAAAAACTAAAATAAAAACATTAACAATTCGTCTGTACAAAATTAACTTAACCAAACTATAACATCATCCTCCTTGAGCAATGAAATATTGAATCTGCATTAAAAGAAAAACTTAAATTGATGCTATATCACAACGATAGCTTTCAATTCAATTCAAATAATGTTAAGGAACAAAAATAAAACACTTTCCTTCGCTCTCCCCTAAATAAGGCAAGAATTTTTATTTAAAATTAAGATCTTTGACAATATTGAGAATATAAAAAAAAAACAATTTCCGCTCGTCTGCACAAAATTCTCCCCACTTAGCCGCACCTACGCCGCGCCTAGGGCGGTGACCTCTGCCATAAATTTAATAACCCGACGTAAATCACATCACTACATTCACTAGCCCTCGCAAGCCGGCAACGATTAGTGTTCCCCCTATCGGTTGAAAAGTACTTTACTGTTAGTAGATTTCTTATTAAAAGACACTTCGTATATCAGTAACATGTGTTGTCTTCAAATTGGTCGCTTATTAATATCAATGCATTTTCTAATATATAAAAATCAATAACTGTTTGTTATTGTTATATACACTGTTAAATTGTTCATCCGGTTGCGATAAAACTTTGTCCTCTTATTGTTTATCCTTACATGAAAGTTATGTGTATAAGGCGAGTTAAAACTTATAAGTTTTGCTATATATTTACATAAGTTATTTAACATTGCTTTACGCTTGAAATAATTTATTTTCAATACCTTTATTTTTGCTTCCATAAAGTTACTAAGACAACAGTTACCGGGTTACTGAGTTGTCTTGCCTAATTTTCTTAACTTTTCAAAAATTTGGGGCGCGGCATCACGTACAGAAAAATAAATTTTAGATATTCGTCCGGTATATCGAAATCTAAATTAATGACCGGAGTCGCGATCTATGCGTTGGTTTTCACTATCCCATCAATATGTTCCATAAAATATAATGATATAAGTCTATTCAAATTAATAACAAGATTGTTAAATATTCTACGTAATGTCCATTAATTTCCAGAAAAATCTGTTTTCATTTTTATGGTAATAGGCGATATGATAATATAACTATTCTACGAAATTCTAATTCATTTTGTAGCTATTAAACATTTTAATTTTCTCACGAGGTATTTTAATTAAAGTATTAATAAAATGATTAAATTTTGCAACAACTCTTTAAAAATACGCAAATTTGTGAATACTATTCAAAATTAAATTACGTAATATTTGCTCACAGTTAATATTTATAAATTAAAGTTCGTATATATATTGATAATTTTAAAAACTAACAAGCGTACAGAGTCACTTACAGAATCAATAGTACTTTAATGGAAACTTATTACATCTATACAAACAAATTAGAAATTACAAACAGACACTTCAATATGAAAATGTACACGATACTTACATCAAAAACACAAGTTTTTAATTATTTTTGTCTGTCCGTCTACCTGTGTATCTGTCTGTTTTGTTCTAATTTTGATCGGACTTACACACAAAGATTTCTAAATTTATAAGGAGTAGCTTAGACTAATTTTATTTTTAAAATGTTACATATTTGAATTATTTAATAAAAAAGAGGGTTACGCGATAACAAAATTAAAACCAATCAACAGTGAACAATATCCAATTCAAGTAGGGAAGGTAAACATAATATGAATAAAATTTTTGTTCAAATCAACGCGGGGGAAACCTCGGGTACAGCCAGTAGTAAATAACAATATTGAACGTAGTATAGCATTGTATTGGTAAGCATTGCAATTGCCGAAATCCATTTTTAAATTAACGTAAGCTCAGTTAATAATTACGAACGTATAAGTTATAAATATTACTGTGTATTTAATAAATGATTTTAAATTATTTGTGCTGTTTCGTACATTAATCCAAAATAAACAAATATTTTAAAAACCTTTTAAAATATTTTAGGCAAGAATTACACTTATAAGTTTTGATCTCAGACTTTTATAAAGATTAACATAAGTTTTTTCTTATTGCTTTTGAAATATGTAAAATTGCCAGTACCTTAATTTGATACAACTCAGCTTTCATAACTACTTACGACGTATCTGTTACTAGGTTATGAATTTGTTTTATATCAATTACAAGAGTAAAACTTACAAATGTAAATTTCAGCTTATTGTTTAATAATGTGATATGCAATAAATTTTAAAAATTGTAACTCGACTACGAAATTAGGATTTGATTGACTAAGTTATAATAAATAAATTCAATCGCACTTTACGTTGCGTCGTCTCAATTTTGCCTGTTTGCTAACAATTTTAAATTATTTTTTAAATAAACAATATGGTACATTATATACATATAATATACATTGATATATTATATACATATAATATAAATATGGTCGTTAACCTTTCGTATGTTTAAATATTTTGTGTAAAGCCATATTAAGGGAAATTTAGTATAACCTATTGATCCAAGCGAGGACCGCTGTTACGACGGCGATCGAGAATAACATTTTAGATACTATTCAACTAATAATCCACCGTTCTGGTGTTATGTAACTAGACCAATTTTTTAAAGTAAAAATTTCAAATCATTCAATTTTTTTTTTACAAAATTTCAAATAAACAATAAAAGGTTCTTAATTTAATGTTTCGAATTTAAAGTGTGTTTAATATTTTGCAATTTATACCATAGTGATATATATTTGAAAAAGTTATTATTGAATAAATCTTTTTATGATAGAAATCCGCTTTTAATTCATTTCCCCTTTTATCAAAATAGAAAAGAAAACGATAACCTCATCAAAAAATTTAATTAAGACTAAGTTTGACAGGCTTAGACGCCATTTTCTCAAACTAAAGTCCGTGGGGCTTGACATAGAATTGCTTATCTGCGTCCACGTATTATAATCAACTTACAATATAGATTACAAATCATTAAAAGTTGGTAATAAATTGTTGTTAAATAAACAAACCGAGTACACCATATAAAGCGATGAAACGGAAAACTTTGCTTATCTCATTAATTTTACAAAATTGCTCAGTCGAAAGTTCCTATAATCTGATTTTTACGAGGAAACTTAACACCGAAGGAGTGAAAAGTTCATGAATAAATAAACTAGGAATAAATCAAACGGGGCTAAGCGGCAACCACACTTTTTCGCTCAACTTTGTCCCACAAAATGTTTGGTCGTACATAACATACTATACATGGACGCTGATAAGCAATATTATGTCAAGCCACGCGGACTTTATTTTGAGAAAATGGCGTTTAAACATGTGAAACCAAATCTTAATAAATTTGTTTCAAGACGTATTCATCAACCTTTCTTTTCTATTTTCTAACGGATTTATTAAAAACTCGTTTGACATATTGAGTCGCTATTTTCTCAAAATGAAATTCGTGTGGTTTGAAATTGTATTGCTTATCAGCACCCATATCTATATACATAAAAGGCAACTGTTAATGACTGACTGATTTACCAAGGCACAGCTCAAACCACTGAACGGTTCGCGCAGAAATTTGGCACGCAAATAATTATGATATATGATAAATTTTAGTTGTTCAGTTGGTAAATAAGTCAGTGACAGTATATAGATGAAATTATAATAACGGTATATTATTTTGGTCGGAAGATTAAAATTATGTTTTTATTGTTTGTTTTATATTATACTCTACAATACGGTTCATTCGATTACAATACACTTTGCTAAGAAATAAGTTTGTTTTCAATTTCCAGAAAGTCTTTAACTTCTAGTGGGCGGCGCGAACGACTTGCCAGCGAAATAGAAAAAAAACAATAGACGATCGTCCGGAATAACAAACAAAATCTACATTGATGCTAGCAAAGTCGCGAGAAAAGGCTAATTACGTATAATTTATTGTTGTTGATGGTTACTCGCAAAAGTATAAATGAAACTTAAAAAAAAAAACAAACAGAATTCTGCAAAATAAGCAATTTCGTTTACCTAGAAGATATACCAATTTAAGTTATTACAATTTAACAACTAAACTACTGAACCGATTTTCATAAAAAAAAAATGTGAAAGCACACAATTTTATATAAATAAAGTATTTGCAAAATCGCTAAAGAAATGACAGAGTTCAGAGATATAAAATATAAAACGCTACGAATTGAGAAACTCCTTTTTTAAGTTGGTTAAAACATAAAAGGGTAACATAGAGACGAGGACGAATCGGTGATCAAGCAACGTATTTTGAAACAATGAAGTACCTAATACTTACATGGTCGGCACTTATAAGCTACTTCGACAAACTTTCTAGCACGCGGGCAGGGGTCGACCAACTCCGGTTTTGACTTTGTGCTGAACTCGCATTGCGGCTTCTTTTGACATGCCTCCACCACCGTTTGTAGCAGAGAGTACTGTATGGAAAATGATAATAACGTTTAGTTACTCACAATAATAGAATGTTTATCAAGCCTAGTTGAGAAAGCATAATGAGTAGCCCAATTAAAACTCGATATTGACTGACACATTTTACACGGTCATTCTGTTTTCAGTTCAGGCTGTAACTAATTGAATTACACTCGATTTTTTGTATTTGGTGTTCGGGATTGGTCGTTCATAATATTACTAGTTGGCGCACATTGTTCGAAATTCGTACCATAAGTAATCTATAGTAATATTATAAAGCTGAAGTGTTTGTTTGTTTGTTTGATTGTTTGCTAATCTCAGGAACTACTAGTCCGATCTGGAAAATTCTTTCAGTGTTAGATAGCCTATTTATCGAGGAAGGCTAAAAGCTATATATTAGCATGCTAAGACTAAAAGGAGCGGAGCAATGAAAAATGTTTTTCATTCAAAATTCAAAATCGGGGGATATTTTCCCATTGAAAGACCTTACGCTGCGTGCGCTACGTAAATGGTTAAAGTTTCGCAAAAATCATGCATGACAGAATTTTTCCCCTTTAAAAGTTCTAAAAAAAAGTCCGCGACAGCATATATCTATCTTTTAAGGATAGCTCACTATAACCTTTTTTATCCTAACCAAATTTGTTCTAAAATAATGCATTATTAGCCCAAAGTAACTATTCAACGCGGACGAAGTCGCGGGCGAAAGCTAGTTTAAATTATAAGTTGAACATTGCTTAGTTGCCATTAAAAATTGTCCACAGATAATCTATTTTTAAGTTGACCACATATTTTAACAATTAAAAATGACAGTGCATGCAAATGATATGCACAGTACAGTACGAAAAACTATCTTCGAAATGACGCTTCGTGCAATAATTTTAATGCTGTATTCAAAACCCTTTTGAAAATAACATATATAGTTTAGAGAAAAAATAAATAAGAAATAGATAATTATTACCAGCTATGGTTATGAACTGTAAAACCGTTTTTATTAAAATATTATAATTTTCTCTGTTGCTGTATTAAACAATAAAAAAGCAAGATACACATATACCCATAAATACTCATATTTATTTGATGTAACAAAAAATACCTGCATAGTATTTGGCCATAAGCACTTCTCCTCGTCAACATATTCAGCACCATTTGAATTGATTGCTGCCACACAACCGTGGCCTCCCAGCACCGCCTTCCCGTACTGAGCTACTTGAATATTGATCGAAGTACCGGAAGGACAGGATAGGGCTACCATTTCACCGTCACATGCCGCTCGCTGAGTTGTTTTTAACGTGCCAGCCAGTAAAGCTAGAACAAGCAGAGAAAAAAATTGATGAAAAAATCACTATGAAGCATAAAAGTCATCTATACCATTATGTAGACAACTTAAAAAAATGGTAATTTGTAGATGTTATTCTAATTGAGAAATATGTAAAGAGACTTCTGTGTTTAAAATAATATTAGCAAAAACTGCTATATGTGAACGGTCATTTTAAGCGAACCTTATGTAGACAGCAGGAGTTACATCTAACAGAAACAGAAACCTAATGTTAACTCAACAATCTATTTATATTAAAATCTAACTATGCGCGCGACTTCGTTCGCGTGGACTACAAGATGGTATGTTTCAAAAACGCAAAGCTGTACTCTCAAGTGCTTTGGAAGAAAGGAGCATTTTACTCGCATTAATTAATATCATTTACTACAAAAATTGCCCTTTCCATTAATTTGTCGTATACTATTACTTCCCGGAAGTTGATCCTTTTACGTGATACCATTAGATGGTGCTGGTGGTATTGATAACAGAATGTGGTTTTTTAAATTTTAGCGGATTTGAGTCCTGGCTAAAAAAATAAATGTTCTAAAAAAAAGTAGACTAAGTTACACCTTATAACGTAAGCTATCTGCTAGTGAAAGTGCTGTCAATATTAGTCCAGCCGTTCTAGTTCAGAAGCTGGAACAAACAGCTCTAAAACAAGAGACAAAAATTTTAAAAATTGTGATCTTGATGAATGTACCGTTTATATTTCCATATGCATTTAGTTAAAAGCTGTTAATTTAAAATTACAAACAGACACTTCCATTTTATTTATCTGTATAGATTGACTTGTTACTTAAACAAAACATCTTCACACTTTAGACAAAGTTTACTTATGTAAATGTATTATTTGATTTTAACAATATAACTATACGCGATAATGTAAATGTGTAGAAAGGGGGTAGGCAACGGATCGTGACGCTCATCATCATCATTGACATCAAAACTAATTGATATGACCCCTGGTCTAAGGGCCTGCACTGGCGAGAATTGCCCCTCCCATAACGTACGTTTAGTTCATGGTAAGTTCATAATGAACATATTTTTGACAATCCGGAGATACATTGCTTCATCGACAAAATTCCCCGTCAGCGCAAACTTTTAAAGTCTAAAAATAAATGCATCTTAGCAAAATAAATCTGTACTTATATGAAGGTAGGTATCATATGAGCCAACAATAAATAAAAATAAATGGATCATACAAATTGCTAATTCTATATCTATTTTGCTAGTTCAATATCTACTGTCGTCCAAACAATCAGTTTTATTACCACATAATACATTATATAAGTACCATACTTGTACATTATTTTTTGTCGTAATAGTTCATTGAATATGAAGACCCTAAAATGGATTCCCGAAGGCGGTTAAGTACGCAGAGGTTTTCAAGTACTCGATTTATAAACACAAGTCACTTTAGGTCCTTTCGTGAATAAAAATATCGCAAAAAGGTTCTTTATATTATTTTTGTTCCAAAATTAAACAATATAGTGGGCTGAATAAAACAAAACGAAACGAAAATATTCATTGCTAGACAATGTTATTTTATAACTCTAGATATATGATAGAAGCTCGACGTGCACAAATTCTTACTCCCTTAAAGAAAATAGTAAAAGAACACTCACATAATTGCCTTCTAGGTTTAGTTAGTACATATGTATGTATGTATATATGTATTATAGTTTATCTAATATATAGCGTACACCCCTATCATCCTTTTTCTCTCCTCTACCTAAGGTTGCCTAGAAGAGATCGCAGTATTTGCGATAAGACCGCCTCTAGTACTTTTTATTTTTTGTTGTATATTTTTTTGTGTACAATAAAGAATATTCTAATCTATTCTATTATATTTAAAGTTGATACAATTTAATGTTTAAAATCTATGCCCATTTAAAACTCTAACAACCGGATTTTTACTGCTCTAGCTAGGCCACGGCTATTAGTCCAATCTTCCAAACCGGAAGACATTTTTGGTGCCAGAATTAATGCGCTATTACAAGTAAAAATAACATTCGTTGCTAATAAAATATTTGGTGTTTACCAGCTATTTTCTTTTGACTTTTTTTGATGCTGACGGATATTTTTACGAATTTTAACTACATATAAAGATTTTTACACGATTTTTTCAATTACTTTAAATAACAATTTTTAAATAAATATTGGCGCTTATAAAACTCTAAAATACTTAGATATGATTTCGCAACTATCATTTAAAATTAGATGTTTATCAACTAAGCCATCGAAGTTTTTGTTTAGTAAGCTCAAAATGGCTTTTCTCGATAATGAAAAAAATGTTTAGCTACGGCCTTGTGCAGCACTATATATGATATTGTATTATTTATAGCAATCTAAGCATAAAATTATAACGACATCTAAATTCCATCCCAAATAATATGACAAATATTTATATGCTCAATGTTTGAATATAGATTTTACTTTATTATAAATCGCATTATTGTCAATTGTGATAAATTATAAATTGTGATTCAGCAAGATTCAAACTCGTACCCATCGGTCAATAATACAGTTATTAAAGGCCAACGCCTTTAAGATGTATATTTGTTCGCGTACATTGGCGAAATTCCTGATATGATGCATCCACTTAGTCTTAAGCGGCTTCGTTGTTTATTAATTTATCAAATGTTTGATATTAATTAAACACAAATATAGAAAATAATAAATTAAATCGATTATACTTCTAGATATATTAAACGTTAAATTCAACATCTCTCTTAGCATACCTTAGCTTAGAAAAACAAGCAACAATTTCAATATAAAATTAATAACTTATAGTATAAAATTGAAAATAAAAAAAAAAACACCGATTAATTGAGACCATTTCCACAAACCCCATCACACTCCAGCTGTAAGTCGGTAAGGAGTTACGTGTCTTGTTGATTATGTTACAGGTAACAGGTAAAGGTGACAGGTAATGCTGCAGCATCAGGTCAAGGTTAAGTAACTATGTAATTTTAATATCATTCATAGTACACTACATTTCGAGTCAATAAGACCAGTAAAAGTAGATTCTTTTAACAACTACAAGAGCTGATGAGAGAGCTCATGAACTATAACTAAAAACCATCTCAATTATAACCCGTTTCAAACAAAAAAAAGCGCATCAAAATTGATCCATTCGTTAGAGTGCTACGATGCCACAGACACACAAATTACGCAGGTCAAACTATACAGCCTTTTTTTTGGTCTGCGGTTAAAAAGAATAACACATATAGAAATGTAGAAAGAAAAAGAAATCTTCTTTCTCACTTTAATTCTCGATAAAAGAAGATTTCTTTCTTTAATCCTTAATAATATAACGGCGAAATCCACAGAAAAGAAAAATATAATTTTTATTTTATTGGATAAGACTTTCACTTAACAGATCAAAGTTTCTCATCCCTTTGTAAATTAAAGAAGCACTCTATTTCTATTAACGTAGAGAGCTTCTTGATACATAAACATTACCAAGACTATGGGTTACGGGGTAAACGAAATTGCTGATCGCTTTCTGTCAAACATTTAATTAAATTATATAAAAGAATTTCGACAATATCCTATTCCAAAAATTCCATTTATATGTAATTTTGATCTTACATTTTTATGATTAAGTTAGCTTTGATAATTCAAATTTAAAAATATCTTCTGTCAAAATGAAAAAAACACTCTTCTATTCTACTCTTTTATTTGATATACATACATATGTATATTAATTAATAGACTATATTACACGTGTAATAATTAATTGATATATATCTTTGAAGAATGGATTTCTTAAGCCAAAATAAGCATTTTTCTCTACCTTATTGTATACTACCTATTGCTTACCAGAAATTGATAATTTATTATATGTAAGTGATACTACACTACACTATTAGATACCAGGATAGTCGTTTATACATTTCGATAATTTTTATTTTTAAATGATTCTTAAAGAATTATTTATGTCAAACATATATATGTATATATGTTTTAAGAGCATTAAGTAATAGCATTTTAATGCAATTTATATTGGATGTATTTCTCAAATAGTTGAAAACATTAATACTAAACAAGTGTAATTATTCGAAAATTCGTAATTATCGTTCCGGGATGTGTTAATTTACTAAATACGTCAAGTGAAGATATAATAAATTGAAAATGTCTTTTAACGGGTCAGAATATTCAATAAATTTATAACAATATTAATTACATTTAATGTTTTAATTCTTGTTTAATAGACTTTACCATGTGCGAGTTCGGACTCGCCTCGTATTCACACCGACACACTTACGTGGAACGAGGTATAAGATGTGACAATGCTTGATATATATGTACATCAGGCGCAACTAAATCATGTTCTTGTCTCTGATGTATTGTCATCATTATCAAGTCATAAAACCCCAAAAGCAACCTATGTTTCTTTAAAACACGATTAGCAAAAAACATTTCAATAGAAACCCTCGCCTCGAGTAAAATATATCAAGATTGCGTCTCCGCCAAGTGCCAATAAAGTATACGCGTATGTTTATCGCAGCTCGAAGACGCCTACAACATTAGGAAGACAAAAGAACATCCAATATAACATACTGCGTGAAGGAAATCGTGTGAAACAATAGTCGGAGATAATGTGAATAAACGGTGTAGCGGAATTTCCCCTAGTACGTTATAAAAGTACTTACACACGAGAATATAATGACCGTATAAAATATACTATGTTAAGGACTCAAAATACTAACTACTAAATAATTATTGTAGTATAACCACCTTTTGTTCAAATCCCGTCTTTAATATATTAATCACTTAATATGTATTTATACATTCCATCCGATATACCAAGTAATTCGTTAGATATTCTTACCGACAAAGTCAAGCATAACCATTAGTATTTCGCCTCCACAAGAATATTCTATTTACTTAAATAGACACAATATGATTATTACTTTAAAGTATTCCCTATAGACTTATAGTTTAATTTATTTTAATCTAATTTCGCAATCCAAATCATAATACATATCCACCAATTTTTTTTCAATTCCCGCCAATCACTCCTGTCACAGATTATTAAATCAATACATGCTTACATTTTTTTTTTCTTATAGTTTGGCGTGCATCCGAGCTAATTATGCACAAAATATTAATTCTTACATTTGTTAATATAATTTTTAAAATTTATTACTTCATATCAAATGAAACGTAAAAATAACATAAAACTTAAAAATATATAACTAATAAAAATGTAATATATAATTTAAATAAATTTAATTAAAATCTAACATTATAATATTAAGTTAATAATAATCTAGTCAGTAAATGTATCTGTACACCTCTCTACTTGTTAGATAATAATAGGACCATTTAAGAAGAAGTTTCTTTTAAAAATAACTTCTAATTAAATATGATAATACTTAATCAGTATCACACTACTAATTAATTTATATATATCAAACTTCTTTGAAGAATGGAATTGAAATTTTATTTTTTAAAATCAACGGCTTGGTAAGGACTTAAGCTAACTTTAAAAAGTCAACTTCAAACAGGAAGAAATGGAGGTTCAATGAACTTAAGAACTCAAAACTTCGTAACGTTTAATTATTGAGTTTTTAAAGCACTTTTGCACTTTCTTCTGGAACAAGTTAAAAGTGGATCAAAGACAATGGTAAATACATTGTGAAGGGGTCATACATGGCTAGAAATATTTGCTAGGGCAACGGAATGTTGACAGCAGAGAGAGAAAGCATGACGATATATTATTACAAAAAATGAAAAAAAAAGACGTGGACTATGCGTCTAAAGACGTATTATTATTATTATTCTCCAAATTAAAAAAAATATGCACATAGTACCAAATACTTTAGAAATAGCATAGAAATTTCCCACAGCTGGACAAAGCCCGATTTCCTATATCGCACGCTTAGTATTAAAATCATCCCGAGTTCAAAATCTATATGCAACGAGTTAGTTCTATTAAAACTTTGTGACATTGAGTCTAGATAAATAGATGAAATCCCAAACGTAAAATGTTTCTTGCGTTCTGTGCCCAAAAATTTAATATATAGCTTAATACACCACGCTACTCCTATGTGGATTGTTAAATGTGCATGTTTTACTTTGTCTCATACATGTCTTAGCTATTCCTCCGACACTTGCAGGTTTCCTTACATTCCTTCATGAGCAGGAGATAATTTAAAATACATAATGAACAGGACTATAATAATATTTCCACGGATAGTGAGTATATTTAGCTTAATAGCAAAACTCGCAATATCTAGGGACGTGCGGATTTGATTACTGCTGTGTCGCTAGTTTGATATGATTTTCGAAATAATTCATGTATTCACAAATTAATGTTAACACAAAATATTAAGGATTGTTTTTCTTTCGGAACAATTTAAGTTTAAAATGATCCGTTTTAGGATATCTACATTGTTAGGCGATAGTTACATTTGTTAGTTTTACTCTTGTAATTAATATAAAACAACTCTGTAACCAGGCCCGCGCCGTCCATACGTGCAAAGTCGTGCGGTGCACGACGGCGCCGAGTTAAAAGGCGCCGGGCCTATACTTAAAAATTTCAAATTCAATCGTATTAAAAACTTGCGGAAAAATACTTGTTGATTGGACTAAACCATTTTTATAAAATTCAACCTATGACATTTGCTTCTTACGTCTTTACTTAGCACACATTATAATAAAACTGCGTATTCAGGAGACATAAAAGAAATGACACTTTATTTCTTGATAAGTACAAGACAATAATGTAATAGAGGTTTTATATGTAATACATATATTGATATAAAGTAACACATATAAATGCGCGATTTTTTTTAATTATAAATTATTGACAATCCTAACGAAACCGAATCGAAACTCCAGTTAGATAGATCGAGATAATAGGCTTCGTGTTGTCCGACCAACACATTTTTCCAGCAGTGCTACTACTACGAAATGTAACATCCATTATTTTATTCTTGTAACGTTTGGTTATCATAACTTCTTACTACTATAATAAAAGCAAAAGTTTCTGACGATGGAAAAATGTCTGAATTATGTTGTGTTTTCTTTTCTTCATCTCATAAAAACAATGGATTTTGATGAAATTGTACAGTAATATGGTTTATTCATCAGGTATACCACGCAGGTATAACCGCGAACGGAAGCTTAAGCTTAAACATTAACATAATTTATATATATTTATAAACAGATATATTTATCGAAAACCATAACAAATAATGTTAAATTATTTTTTCACATAAATTCATCAAAATCATTATTTTCGCGTATACTTTTATCCAACTCCCAAAAAAGGAGGAGGTTCTCAACTCGTCGGGTACTTTTTATGTATGTTCACCGATTACTCATATACATCTTATATTCTCTCGAAGATATACACTTTCATTGGTCCCATAGAAGTTTCATCAAAATTGGTTTAGTGTTAGCAAAATTAAAATATCTGGAATGCGGGCTTCACGATCTTTTTTCCCACGTACGTGCAAGCTGTGGAATAATCTACCTCCTCAGGTTTTCCAAGAGCGCTATAATTTGTGGGTATTCAAGCGTCGAGTGTATGTATACATATACCTTTCCGTCAAAGACCGGCAACGCACCCGAAACAAATTAGTGTGTTATTCAAGTAAGCGAAATAGCTTAGGTACTTTGCCTATAAACAAGCCTTAAGTAATAAAAACAAAAACCATTTATTAGTATAATTACATAAATATATTAAAGACCACTCCATAACAAAACCAATTTCGAATATATAATATAATAACATAAAATTACATATAGATTTATACATCTGGACGCTGATAAACAATAATGTGTCAAGGCACACGAATTACTTTCAGAAAATGGTGTCTAAAGATGTCAAGCCTATTCTTGATAGATTTGTTTGACGAAGTATATATCTATTTTAATAAAAGGTAAAGTGAATAATTATTACGTTGGTATAATTAAAGATTATTGTATACATTGAAAAATATGGAACGCACTTGAAATTCTAAAGATTAAGTTAAGAATCTTTATCCGTACTTATTTAGTTTTAATCACGTGAAATTTTTTGAATAACGTTAAATACATGACGTATTATCACATTACATAAATATTTCCAAATTTTATTATTTGTGAGTTGACACATTATTGCTTATCAGCATCCATATATACCTAGTTATATGCTTACATCACAAAGCGCCTCATTATATATTTACATACAACAGCGTATTAGGCACAGACCACCTTTTCTTCCCATTATGAAAGTTGAATGTTTAGCATTTGAGATAATTCCTGTAAGTAGTGTATATAAATACGTCAGTAATATTTAATAAAAATTATATTTAAACAACATATAATTATAAATATTTTATTACCCATGGTTTCTCTCGCTTGCGGTTTCGTCAACAAATCGATACCTCCCACGTAAGTTATTGTAAGCCACAAAATTGCCGTTAGCATTTTTACTGAATACTACACGAATTTGCATTGCTTAATGCATTCAAAGTCAAAAAATTTCAAAAATCTTTTTTTTTTCAAGGAAAGTTACAACAAAATACGCCTGAAAAAAGGCGTATTTTGTTGTAATTTTCAAACTAAAACGGATTAAAAGTGCTCTACTGTAAAATTGTAATTTTGGGGTTACAACAACTTACGTAGGAGGTATCGAAATGATAGGATTTTTAGCGTGAAACCTAAAACCATTCTCAATAAACTACCGCTAATCCATTGCGGACCTAATTTTCTGTAATTTCTAACCAAAAATCAGATATCCACTGTCAAAGCTTATTTCGTGATGGCAATAGCTTAACCTTAATTATCTTACAGGTTCTTTTTTTATGACCCAGCGTTTTGTTTATATATTAAAGCGTTCTTACAAAATATTACAAAAGATTAAACCATTCATATTTGAATATTTGCTTTCTTTCACATATTAAGAGAAAGTATATTTAACAAGAAAGTGTGTTATGAGATAAAACTCTTTAATTAAATAATTCCGACGTGTAAAACCCCGCAAGGATAATCCAGGACAATGGCGCTGAACAAGCTGTACCAAGCTACATTTACTCCAAACTTTTCCACTTTCATGTCATCAAAATTAAACACTTTTCCTAAGTAGGCGTCCGACAGTGTTTGTTTCAAAGCTCAGAACGTACAAACAAATGCAAAAACTTATATATTTTAAAACAAAACTAACATGTATGTTTATACGCAATAAAATTATATTTGTGCTGTAAAGAACATACAAGTGTTACTGCTACTGATTATCGCTGTAATAATAAATAATAAATAACGCATCGCACTAAACGGCCCCTATTAAGATCTCATGACCTTGTGTCGGGGTCCCGGAAACACTCACAACACTAACACAAGGACCCAGACCACGACAAACATCTGTATGGCCAATACACACGTCTGCAGTGAGCGGGGATCAAACCCGCGACCGTTAGCGCTTTAGTCAGGTGCAGTGACCATTGCGCCAACGCGTCTCTCAACAGTGTAGTAACTGATATATACCTATCCAAATAAATAACCACTGAAAGACGAAGAAAGACTATCGCGGGAAAGTCTTTCTTCATCTATATTATATTGAGGTAGAACCTAGCTGTAACCTTCTGAATACAACTTGCATACAGGCTGGCTCAACAGAGGTACTCCACTCTCACAGAAGATAGACATAAAGTTGATAAAATAGCTGCATTTTGTACGATGAGTGCTCTCACTCATCGTACAAAATGCAGCTGAGCCAGAAGCCTAATCCCCTTCCCAAATCCTTTCCTTACGTCCCTCTCATCTCACATTCTTTTTTAAGTTAGCAAAGTATTTGTGGTTCCTCTGGTGCTTAAAATGTCCACGGATAGCGGTGATCACTTAACTTCAGATGTCCTGCGTGCTGGTATCTCAGCTATTTTTATATAGCTATATAAAAAAAATCCCATAATGGCCTCGTTTATCCAGCAGGCTTATTATGGTGAGCTCAATCACCATATGCTCTTTTCTGCTGAGTGATTTCACATTGCTGTAGTGAAACTAAAAAAAATGTTTAATCACACTCAACGGCTTCTATTAAGACACCACGATCCTGTGTCACGGATCCGAAAACACACACGACAAAACACAAACACCCAGATCACGATCTGTATGATCATTGATAATAATAGAAATATATCATTAATGAAACCCGCAATATTAGCATTTCATTTGCAGTGCGCCGACCTATAGACACCAAATAGCATAAAAACGATCCTTTTAACTGGGTAGGCATAGACTTACGACGCAAACATGTTTATTCTGACGTCACTACAGTTCATGAAGTTGATGACACTAATTACGATTAAACTATGCCCTATTGATAAATCGAGGAAAATATTATAATATTTTATCAGCTCGGAACGATATACAATTAAATTAAAAATCAAAATCAAAATATTTTTTATTCACAATAGGAATTTACAATTTCTTTTTGAACGTCAAGAAAATGAATCTATTACGGCTTCGGAAAAGTATAACGTAACGTTTAACAACGTCAAGATTGGGTTACAATACGTAAAATGTATTAAGACAGCCTGGAAGCGATTGCTTTATTCCCAAAGTGTGCCATCTATGAAATCTATGTGCTCTGTACCCTAAAAATTTTTAGAAAAAATTTCGACATGCGTTGTATGAGAAATTGGGAAGGTAAAGCTAATCTGTTCTAGATAGATGAAAGTTGCTACAAGAAACATCTTGTACCTGTAATTACACTAACTAACTCGAAACAGCAAAATAAAAGCAAGCAGTAATACTGCTTAACGGGAGATAAATAGTTAAGGAGTCCTAACATGAACCTGGCCGCCAAGCTGATTTGAACCCTAATGTCGGTTAAGTTAGAATATCTTCTCGGTGATTATATTTTTATTATTAGAAAATATATGTTATAATATTATTTTTCTCCTATCGTAGGAAATACAATTCATATAACACACATACACTGACCTCGCTAACAGTCTCTGATTTTTGATAATTAGCGAGTATTTAAGTTTATGAGATCATCAGATTTCATGAGTACCATTTCCTAAAAGCGTCAAAGTGTTGTGCGATTTTATACAGGTGTCCCGAAAGTCAACGATTAAATTGAAATGGGATATAGGCCAGGTCATAACGAATCAATTACCAATATCTTTTTTTTCAATGATTCAATGTGGTATTTTTTTTTTTAGCATTTTGGATTCTACATTAAATGCGCCAATTTTTGAGATAACTTGCAGATTCTGTGTAGAACATTTTTTTTAGTGTGAGTTCTCAAAGTACAGTGATGCAAAAGACAAAAACCTTTAAATTGAAATTCAAGTGACTTTTTTTCGCACATGATAGACTTAGAGCCCTGAAATTTTATTTATTTGATAACAGTAACAACGATTGAGAAAGGTTTAAATTTGTAGCCATGGCAGTCAAAAAACCTACTAAAGAAGTCATTTTTCGTACTTTCCACATAATGGCTCCTATCTCAGAAACCAAGGGACTTTTACAAAAACGATTTTTTGTCTATAGACTCGTTATGACCCGGCCTATATCCCATTTCAATTTAATCGTTGATTTTCAGGACATCCTGTATAAAACACTTTTGAAACCGTATCCAATCTGAAATCTTTCGTGTATTCCTTTTTCACAACTGACTCCTAATAATAGGTAGTGGCGACCGCCAAAAGTCCCTGATAATTAAAATATGTCGATCTGAACAAATGATCGTAGGCTCAAACCGAGATTAGCATCGCTGAGTTTTCAAGTGCTTTTGTGTTTAAATTTATCTCGTGCTCGGCAATGAAGAAAAACTTGACGAGAGGAAACCTGCATGTGCCGGGAGAAATACTAACACACGTATATCGATCAACCTACAGTGGACCAACGTGGTGGATTAAGCCCGTAATCTTCTCCTTAATGGAAGACGAAACCTTTGCCCGACAGTTAGGACATTTACAGTCTATTTCAATATAATTACAGTACGGTAGCGAACACCACCATATTTAACAATAGAACTAGAGGCAACAATAGTACAACAGTACAAAAAAACTTACAATATTATTAAAACCTCTATAAGGCAAGCCAATAACCACATCTATTTAGTTATACATTTATTAGTACCATTATAGGTTTCCATCAAAGCAAAGAAAGACATTGTTTTTCTTGTTATATTTTTTATTAAACAACAGGATATCGTAAAAGGTTATACAGCCTTAATGGCTTTACCGAAGAAAACCAATCAAGGAAAGCAATAAACTTTTATACTTATTCCTGTTTATTAATAAAAGTTTCCGTAAACAATAGCATTTTAACAATTAGTCGGTAATTTTACCGCTAATTCACATTTTCTTTTGATTATCGTAGAGTGTTGCGTGGTAGTGTTTTTTTTTTTCTAGTGATCAACTATTTTTTATACAGTAAGTGAAATTTATGACGGCTGCTGAACTAACACCTTTTTGGGAAAATGTAACGTTAAAGTATCTTTATATTAATATATATAAACAAAAACTTTGTAATTCTTTTTACGAAAAATGCGCTGACGAAGTAGTGAAATTTTGCACATTCATAGTTTATATAGAGAAGGTAACAGGAATACTAATATGTTTTTAATTATAAAGAAAAAAATACATTAAACCAATAAGAACTAACACACACTACCATGTATATGAGACGCACACGTATATACATTCTTTTGTTCATTGGTAAAGAACAAAAAAATGAAATTATCAATGGTCAATCTTAAAATTGATTGAAAGTTTAATAAACTGCGGTCGAATTCAGAACGTTAAGCAAACACTAGTTTAAAGTAGATATATATCATATTGCTTCACACATTATCTTTCCATTTTCGTGATTGATGCACGAGCAGCTTCAATCTGGATTTTATTTCAACTGTAGCATTCTGTAGCAAGATTTTTCCGGTCAAAATAATAAAATAAATATCTTTCGATATACAGCATTTCACAACACCGATACATACACAAAATCAATTAACTTGTATAAGCATTTTTCGCAATCGACGAAATCAGTGGAACTTATTTTTCTACGGAATCTACGATAGAAGACACACCGTACACACCGTGTGTACAGTATTTGGGATGAGATTACGAAACAAGAAGTGAGGAAGTGAAGGTCAGCGGTTCTCAAAGTTAGACTAATGGATACAGATCTTATTTAAAACTTGTGCGGTTCGCTACGTCACGTATTTGTATCCTCGAAGTTTTTGACTACGGTCAGAGTCCCTTTCGTCGATTTTTTTTATCTTGATTCTTTTATTACTTTTAAATTTGATAAGTCACTTTTACCCGCGACGGAGAAGTGGAAACGTGACGGTATAGGTAAGAGGTTTTGGGGAAGAGGCCGTTTCCGTTTCTATGTGTGTGTTTTATCTGTGAATGACTTTGTGTCTAAGACAAAAGAATTATGGTATAATTCAGTTCTCAAATAACTACAATTATTAACAATAGATAGGTCTTTTTAAAACAACTGATTCATTTTTTATTAACTTTTATTCGTAAAAGACTTTTTTACACATATCACACAGGTTTAGTTAATTGTTTAATTATGCTATGTTAATTAAGCAATACTAGAAAAAAAAATTGCACTCGAAACACTAATTAAAAAACACTATATCTTTAGTAATTAAAATTTAATTAAAAACAACATTCGCCTTAAATCAAAGGCATAGCTGAAGAAAATATTTTTCATTTATATTCTTAGTAAATGTATGCTGACCGACTTCAGAACTTACCTACAAAACGTTCTCACCTGTATCAGATATTCTACAGTTTATTTTTATTCTAATTAATATTTAAACTTCTTATTTTCATATGATTCGCTTTTACGAATGTATTAACATAAATTAAATTACGTTATAAGATATGTTTTTATTGTATTCATGGTGTTGATGAAAGCAACGGGTAAACTAGCGGGCTCTGCGCCGCCAGATCACCACCACTCATGAAATTTTGCAACATCAGTGGAACCTTAAGTGCGTTTATAAATAAATATAAATAAATATGAATAGGAAGTAAGAAAAGGTTTAGAATGATTAGGCTTACGGCTCACTCTTACTCAACGAAACACAGATAGATTAGCTACTTTAAGCAGATTTTCTGTGAAAGTGTGGTACTTCTCTGGTCAAGCCAGCCCGTGTATAAGCTGTTGTACATAATGGGCTACAGCTAGGATCCATTAGGACGGAATTAGGTGACGAACATGAAAAAAAAATCAAACATAAATCACAAACTGATAACCCTATTTAAGGTCGGTTGAAAATGTATGAATAGAGCGCTTCTCAGTGCGTATTAAAATATTCCTAACAGAAAATTCTTATAATATACATTCCGGCTAAAAGTACTTGAGTCATGTTAAGGGTTCAGGCGTGTACAAATTATCGAAAGGGCGTGGTGGTACGCAGAGCAATAATTCAATTCCCATATGTCAACTTTTCCTTGTCCTACTTAAAATATGGCAATAAAATATGTATTGTAAATGTAAATTTGGCAATAGATTATAAAGAATTAATTTTTGTTTTCAATTATTATTATTAATCGGAATAGTCTTTATCGTCTTCAATACCAACTCGGTCTGAAATTTAGTACCTACTTTTTAGTAGTACTTTAATAACAGAAACAAAACAGTGAAAGAAAACCTTTCAATTCTATATAAATGTGCTCAAGTATTGTTATAAATATACAATAAATTCTAAGTTTTATTTTATACTAATACTTTTGAATCTTTTTTGCCAACAGTTTTACCTGTTATTCAACAATTTCTGAATTTATTTCATAACTATTATAACGACTCAGGACAAAAGGAAATAATCCTATTAAACAACAGCAATTAAATTAATTGCTGCTATGTTCAAACATTTGTGCCTTATGATTTCACCCGAATTCGCCGCATCCGTGACATGACGTTAATAGCGACTGTTCTATTCCTACATATAGGTCATAGCGTGATGTTTTATGACCTTTAAGCCTCTTCAATTAATGAGCTAACTAACACATAAAGAATTTTCCCAATCGTACTCAGATTCTCTGAAATTAACGTCTTCAAACCAAGGACTGATATCTCATCAGACTTATTTCTATCCACAATTTTCAAAATAAGTTCAGCAATTCCAAAGTTTACTTCGCACAGACAAAATTTGCTCTCTCTTTATTATATTACAAGGTTTTGCTCGCGTCTTTGCACGCCTTTTTATAGCTTTAGAAAATTATAGCTTTAGAATTTTGGCTTTTTTTAAGGATGTCTATCTACGTCATAATAAAAATCAGCGTGCCATATTTCAGCGCAATCTCTTCAGTGGTTTGAGCTGTATTTTGATAGATCCGCCAGTCAACGGTTGTATTTTATATTTAAAAGAATTATATACATGTATGTCAACTCCTAACCAGTCAATAGCACTTTCAACTGGCGAAATTTCGAGCTTTCAACATTAGTAGTTTTAAAATAGAGTCAAAAGTACCTACTGTTGCAAAAACAACTACCCTAACCTAACTTTATTTATAAGGTATTTTGGCAATTATATTCGTCATTAATATAAATAAAAAAGAAACTTACCTATTTGCAGGTTTTTGCCTTTCCTATTCGTTATCTACATTAAGAGAACTTTCGGTCCAAAGCCTGCTATTAAAAGTACTTTTGACTGATTTTAAAGTACTTTAACTCGGTTAAGAGTTTTGAATGATACATAGATACAGATATACTTTTAAAATTCGAGTATAAAAACATTATTTGTCCATTAGTTAAATATTTAATTTCAATATGTTTTACGTACTGTTTATCATTATATTTGTATTTATTATCCTTCTTTGTATAACTGCTTTTGTTATAGGAATTGCACTAGCTCGTTGTTATATTATAGAAGTGTCTTTCTGTGGAGTTGCCTGAAAGAGATCACTACTTAGTGATAATACTGCTCTTTGCGTGTTTTTAATTTTGTTTTAATTTTAAAGTTATTATCATTTTAATTTTGCTATTTTTCTGTAAGTGCAATAAAGTTATTTAGTATTATTAGATATAGCATCTACAGACCAAAAAGGTCATATATTCATTTCAGTAATATAATCACGTTACTCTTCGACCTTTAGCAAACGCGTTATTCTTTTTCTAAACGTTAGAGTAACGATAATTGATGATTTTTATATGTAACAAAGAGGCGTGCTGCCGCGCCCATTCGTAAATTAATTAAAAACGTGACAACCGCGAATTCAGCCCTTTCATACCGTGACCGCGTTGAGTTAGAAACAATGTTATATTTTTAGTTCAACATTAATAAAGACATCACACACAGCTTTAACCGCGTATTTGTATTTGGCATTCTTTAGAAAAAAAAAATAGAAAACGAACATAAAAATTAAACTTGAGATATTTGATTTTGAAAAAACTTTTTTCTAATTTCATCAAAACCAAAAACTATATTCTTACAGTTAAATTACAATTTTTGTATTATAACGCCTCCCTTAACAACCAAAATTTGGTATGATTGGTTAGCGATAGCTTATCATAATTAGTCCCCTAATATGAGTCTTGGGTATATGTATAGATTGGGTATATGTGAAACAAAGGAAAGTTGAATTAGTAAAAATTTCTCGCAAACCGAATGCGATGGGGAAAGGAGGAGGTACGAAGTATATAGGTTATATAAAACATTAACTGTCATACTACAAAAGACACATTAAAACCATGTTCAACACGTGTCTAGCTAAACAGTGTTTAAAAATTAAACATTGCTTAAAATATTATCTAAATTCCTTAACAGCGATTAAAGTCATAAAAAAACTTATTAATAAAATGTTATACGTTACATTTGACAGCTGAAATAGGTTTTAGACATCTATTAAACTCACTTAAACGTATGTTAATCTATAGCTAAAGCACGTTTAACTCAAAACTGTGCTTAGACGCGGATTTGTAGTACGGATTTTTTTAAACACGCGTTTAACGTCTGTTTAAATTTTTTATAGTAAGGCAGTAAAAGTTTATCATGTTTCTAAATCTCAATAAACTTCAAAAATCCTTTAAATAAATACGAATATGCACAAACTTTCAGTCCTCATACATTACTCGTAAAACAAACACTAATAAAGCAAGTAGCAAATTAAATATTTTAACTCAGGTTTTATTGTGTTCTTGTACATTTGCTGAGTTTAAAGGCCAACAAGTCACATATGTAAAGCTACGCCGTAGAGGATTCGTAGCTTCTATTTTAAAGAGCAAAACTAAGTAGCTCCTTTAATGTATATAATACATAGAGACGTAAAGGTTTTTATTTTTATAAAAACGATAGCTGTATTTAAGATTAGAATATTTTGTAAGAGTTTAAATAGATATAATTTAATATACTGACTCAAGTCAGCTCGTGACCACGACGAATGCAACTTCGTCGAAACGTCGGTCAATAAAAATGCATCACTACCTCTAGTTATCGTGATAAGACCCGTCATATTAAATATGAATAGACATATTTTATAATTCTTTTTATTTCGATATTTCAAAAATATACTCAATACAAGAAACGGTTAATTATTCAACATTATATACTTATATTACAGCCATAATTTTGAAAGTATTTCGAAATTATTATTTATATTGGTGGTTTTTTATACATGGTTTTTATTCATAAATGAATTTTTCGAAATAAATATCCGTAGTGAAGAGTTAATAAACTCGAATGATAAATTAAAAATGATATGTTATTGATAGATATATTAATATACTCGTATAATATAAATATAATATAAAATTTCAAATTAAATAAGAACCCTGACAATATATTCGCTGAGAACATTTCACCAAGCCTCAGCACGATACTTCTGCTGAAAGTTGAGGAGAAGTTGTGTATTCTGCTAATTCCTGATGATGCAGACTTACAAAACTACGTTATTTTAATATCATTAATAGTATAGTAAATTTCTAATCGATTAGACTTTAGAAGTTGCACAGAACCTTTCAACAACTAGAAAAGAGCTGATAACCTTCAAACGTCCGACCTGATCTTCATAAATCATTTCCAAGAGCTATCTCGATTACATCAGCTTTCTAACAAAAAACCGCACCAAAATTGGTCCGTTCGTACAGGTGATATAATGTCACAGACAGACACACACATCCATATGTCAAACACACCTCCTTTTTTGGTCGAGGGTTAAAAGAGACTCATTACTGATTACTCGCTGTTAGTGAAAGCGCATTGGAAGCATGCTGAGCCCATAACCTATAATAAAACTACGTCTTCAAGAGACATAAACGAAGTGACACTTTATTTCTAATAAGTACACGACAATATTGTTACAGAGGTTTTATATGTAATATAAACTAACACTTGCTAAATCTTTTTAATATCCACTCCTAACCAATTCACGCAGAACTGGCTTGACAGATTTGTAAATAGTCCAACTATTAATTATTATTAAAAGCTAATCATTCTATACGTAATTATTTACTATCAACTACATTAGATGGCTACCGAAATAATAATGAATTTTACTAGCCGTACTATATTTTGTGTCAAATATATTTTCGAAAAAAAAAGTTTTTTTAAATTAACATAAAAAAAAAACAGTTATGCTCATATAAAGTCTCATTAATCGTAACAGGTTTAATTATTTTTATATATAATCAATATTAAAATCCAATTTATAAAGATATAATAAAAACATGAAAATGAAAACAAAAAAATCCCTAAGCACGTCAGTCTGTAAAAGCAGTAAATGGAAAAACTTTGTTTTCTCGTATAGAAAAGACCGCTCTTTATATAAGGTTTTAGTAAATAATACACTCGAGTGAATTTACAACACTCTTAAACAATCTGACACGTGATGTAACAAGAATGGAGAAGAATCAAATAAAAATAAAAAATATCGTTGAGTGCTTACCGCAGGTTATCGTAGTGACCTATAAGTATCAAATATATTTAAGAACCAATTCTTAAATTATATATATGCAATGCAAAAATTCTTATCATAATCGGTGTTATGATTTTAAGAAAAAAATCTTGAAAATCATAAAATAATTGACAAATCATATGGTAATTATATTTTCCTATTAATACCAAAACACAAAAACAACATTAAAAAATTATTGACACCAAACAATTATGAACAAATTAAATTTTACAGTTATCTCCTCCCTCACCTCCACAAATAATCCTAATTACACTGATGATTATAGCACACATAACCAGAGATCTCATTATGTCAAAAACAACCAACAGGAGACATTTTCATATCAAAATCAAAAACTAACTTTCAGCAAAACTTGATAGCAATTGTTTTACATAATTAGACCCCAGATATAACCCGTCTGTTACCCCAAACACGTCTCAATTCAAGGGTAAAAATGAAAACCCAACCTCCAAGCTCACCTGTAACTATGACAATCATTAAAGATTCCCTTTACGCTCGGCGTCGTGTCCAGAATAAGATGTTAAATGGTCATTACTATACTTCGTTACCAACTCACGTACGCGCCCGGGTCCCATGTATATTTGAGCTAATGTACAAAATTTGATAACCTTAGTGCGAGCAGAGGACGTAATGGTTACGGTGTAACTAAGCCGAGTCACGTTTAAATAAGTTCGATAATGAAAAAGTTTTAACTAATTAGATTTTGCCAATTTTAAGATATTTAGACATGTTATCGCATAATATAAGTCAAAGGTTTTCGTAGCGATAATTATGCATATATAATAATATCGATATGAATAATAATGAGATGAATTATTAAGTGTGTAATTTGTATTGACACAATTAACTCATTTAATTTTCACATCCCATTTTTTAAACTTTATAAATAATTATTCAAAATTCAAACTTAAACGCAATAAAGTACTTTATATTATATATGGGTGCATTAATTTGATTTGGAATTTAAATAGTGTAATTTCACTAATTAATTAAGCTGTATTGTCTCGAGTTAAACTACAGACAATACGAAACCCAAAAAAAAAAAACACATAAATATAATGCATAAAATTAAAAATTACTCAGGACTTAAACTAAAACTTATAACATGCATCATATCTACTTAATCCAAACAACGATGAACCAGCGTAACTAAAACCAATAATCTTTTACGATCTATATATTTATTACCAAATTTATATACAGACTAAATTATAAGAAACAATCCCTTTCACTTTACTAATTAAGACTATTACAACAGACTGACAGTATGTCATTAAGTTAACGCTATTATCTCCGTGGCTAGTATTTATGTTCGTAATAAATTTACTGACCTAGATTATCGGAGTTCGTACAGGAAGGGCCGGGTAACACTAGCAAGCCGAATACCAGAGCTATAGTAGTATCCATGTTTAAAAATGTCCGTTAAAATACACACCCAATCACTGACTATGATTACGAAAAAGAAAGTCTTTCCACCATTTCAATGTTTACTTCCAAATTAAAAAAAAAAAAACGAAATTATATATAAAAGAAAAAAAATCCATTAAAGTTTCACATTAACAAAAAAAAATTATAACATGTGGTTGAACAAAAACAAACAACAGTCAAACAAAACGAAAAACTATTAAAAAGTATTTATTCATCGATGCCCGCGTAATGGAACACCAAAAAGTTTTTAAGTCAATTAACGAACGTTCATTAGGCTGAATGCGCACGCGACATGTATCAATTATCTGCCACGTGGGTATGACCGCGTGGTATTATTTATCTGTTGTCGGCGAGCGTGTGACCACTCTCGCGCCAAACGTCCAACTGACGCGTTCGCCCTTCATTCACTGGTCAGAAGCGAACCCATCAATTTAGCCCGACGTTTCAATGGAACCTTTCCTTTTTCCCTGGTGAGCAATTAGGAACTCTGCTTGTAATTAATAAAACTGGCTTAGAAGTTTAAAAGATTGGTCGAGATGTATCAAATTTCCTTTTGAGATTTATTATAATTATATATTTTTTTAAATTTTAATTACGGTCTTGGCGTCTATTTAGTTTTCGTTTGAGGTTTTCGAGACTTTTATTAAGACTAAAAAAAAGGTAGTTTTAAAAAAATTTTGCTACAACGAACATTAATCAAACCTAATTTTATATGCAAAATATAAATTGATACAAACAATAAATTGAATCTATTATTGCTATCAATTTTAAAAATTCCACATTTTCCATATTTATTAAGCGCGTGATTTATAGGAGTGAAAAAAGCCAAAACCATCTCTCCCATATTATTCCCGCAGTTTCACAAAAAGGTCAAACCGCAGTCAAATAGTTTCAACAACAAACGATCTCCGGGAAAATGGTGTAATAA
This sequence comes from Hypolimnas misippus, assembly GCA_037950945.1. Taxonomy (NCBI): domain Eukaryota; kingdom Metazoa; phylum Arthropoda; class Insecta; order Lepidoptera; family Nymphalidae; genus Hypolimnas; species Hypolimnas misippus. Next base: position 4,487,118 of record JBBEEQ010000029.1, on the reverse strand, counting down.
TATGGCGAAAGTTCCGGAATTTCTTTTGCATACGAAATTTGATAAATGACGACAAATGGGATCACTAAAAAAACATAAAAACAGCATCCGCCTTCGTTACTTTATTCCATATCATTATTTCTTGTCCCGCGATGATATTTCGTATTTTTAGTGTTCCATGGCCAAAAAGTACCGTCAAGACTACCGTACTACCATAATATTCTCTGACTTGTATTTTCAGATTGAATGCATATATATTTCTACCATACAGTACTCGTATTTGTGCGACCATCCTGCGTCCATCCGTTTGCCTATCTATCTATCCTGTATTAGCTTTTGATATCGGTGTTCTTTCCTATTTTACCCGACTGCGCGACGTAAAGGATGTATTTATCAGCCTATGTATAAATGTATGTATGTATGTGTATGAGTTTGTACCTTTGTAACACTATTTATACCAAATGCGTGAGCCAATTTTATTAAATGACACGTTGTTTGATTCGTCATAGGAAACATAAAAAATTAGAAAATAAAAAATAGCTAATTTTGAGCATCGTAATGTGAAAAAGAAAAAAATGAAAATCGACGAACTATATCAAGTGGGGTATCGTTGAATAGGTATTTTAAAATCATTTTATAGGTTTCTCATATCAATTTTCAATGAGAATCGTAATCCTCAGAGGTAATTTAGGACCTATAATAATTTACAGTTGTAACGATTCTCTAACAGGCTTTTAGACAGAATTGATATTGATACTTCTTGAGATCTTTTTACATTATATTGTGTCAATTTTAGGCTCAAAAACTGCGAATCTTAGTAAGATTATGCCGTCCTTCTTTCCGGTTGAAAAATCTTCATCTTTTTAATCGTATATATAGTACGTATGAGGTTAGAATTTAAACAGAATATTGTCAATGAAGTTCTAACAATGCGTGAGTTAAAATTAACAACTTTGACTCTCATACTTATGGTATTGATTCATAATGGTGTCTGTGTAAAATTATGCAACATTTTTTGCTCTTTTTTTTGTTTTGAAATATTCTTTTGCTAGAACTTCACTGACGATATTTTCTTATCTACACTAATATTATAAAGCTGAAAACTTTGTTTATTTGTTTGAACGCGCTAATCTCAGGATCTACAGATTCGAATTGAAAAATTATTTTTGTATGAGATAGTTTATTTATTTAGGAAGGCTATACGCTATATTACATCACGCTACGACTCATAGGAGCGAAGCAGTAATCACAAACGCGAGTGAAACCACAAGGGACAGCTAGTAGGATATCATTATAAATAATAAGAACGAGCCAAGGTAAGTCGTATGTCATTGTTACAGAACCCCCGATTTATAAATCCGAGACGCATTTTACTGATTCATATCAACCATCAGTTTAATACAAAATGCATTTTAAGAGTGAAACATTTATATTGTCAATAGTTATATAAAAATTCATTTAAAAGCGTTGCTTTCATTAGCAAATTGTTAGATTATACTAACATACTTATTTCGGAACTCCAACTACTAGTTTTAATTAACTTTACACAGAGCCAGTATTCTAATAGAGTTGTATATTCACTAACGGGATAGAGTATATGATCTTGCTTTTTAACACGTTTTTATTAACTTTAATCCAATTACAAATGCTCCTACATAATGGAATCTAGCAATTTAATTTTAACCCACTTTCAGATTTTCTAGATATTTTGAATACGGCATGGATAATATAAGATCAGTGACTATCAGATAGTGCAATAATACAGAAATGACTTTTTTCAAAATCAATTTATTCGATTCTCAGCAAGATTTTTTTTTTAAAAAGGGATGGGAAGGGACGATACATTTGTAGTTTTATCAAATGCAATCTCGAGACCATTTCGGGCGTTTCGCAGTTTATAATAGTTTGTGTACAACAAACAGCGAAAACGCCCTAAATATATACAAATAAATAAATTTTAACAGTCATACTACATTAAAACCATGTTCAACACGTGTCTAGCTAAACATTGCTTAAAATATTATCTAAATTGCTTAACAGCGAATAAACTCATAAAAAAACTTATTGATAAAATGTTAAACGTTCCATTTGACAGCTGAAATAGGTTTTAGACATCTATTAAACTCACTTAAACGTATGTTAATCTATATCTAAAGCATGTTTAACTCAAAACTGTGCTTAGACGTGGATTAGTAGTATGAATTTTTTTAACACGCGTTTAACGTCTGTTTAATTCTATTGTAGTAAGGTTGTTTTCAAATTAACAGTAAAAAACTGTTAATTTGAAATTACAAACAGACACAGTAAGTGTCTGTGTCTGTTTTTTTACAAAATGGATATGAAAGTATATTCGATAATTACATCAAAAAATCAATTAAAATTTTTACTGTCTGTCTCTCTGCATGTTTGTCCGTTTGTTATTCCGGCTAATCTCTGAAACTGATGATATGATGATTGCTATTCTTTCACGCAAAAACTACGTTAAGGTTTTTAATGAAATTTAATAGCTTATACAAAAAGTCGAAAATCAGACGAAAATCTTTAATAAAAATAATCTTTTACAAACTATTCATTAAAAACCATTTTTACAAGCCCCAACACGATACTTCTGCTGTAAATTGGCGAAAAGTTTTGTATCCTACAGATGACGCTGAAGCATCAGGTCTAGGTTCTTCAACTATGTCGTTTTAATGTCGTAGTAAGCTAAAGTCAGTAAAAGTTGTTTTTAAGCCTCTGAATAGATATTCATAAATTATAGCGAAGAACCATTCAAACCAAAAAAACAGTATCAAAATCAATCTATTCGTTAGGGATAGCCACAACAGACATATGTGAACGGTCCACAGACACACCCATGAAACTTATAATACTTCTCGTTTTTGGTCGAGGGTTAAAAAATCAGCTCATCACAGACGAAGTCGCGGTTCGCTACAAGTACCTAATTAAATAAATAACAAATGAATGTGTATTTAACATAAGTGATGTATTTGTTGTTTTAATACTAGATAAATGCTGGGTTGAATAAACCGATGTTATAATACGGAGCAAACACAAAATGGTAATTAATGTAAGAAATTAAACAAACAAATTCATACACACGCTATACGTCCTTGGAGACTATAAAAATTTATTATTAAAATAAATAAAAAAATATCCCTTGCTCGGGTACGAACAATATTCTCACAGAAAACATATAAAAAGTAAACAGTAAAGTAACATGAAAATGTCCCACTGCTAGGCAAAGGCCTTTTCTCTTATTAAGGAAAAGGGTTAGAGCTTAATCCACCACGCTGCTCATCAGAGTTGGCACATCTACATAAGTCAGAATTTCTCCCGGAACATGCAGGTTTCCTCACGATGTATCCCTGCACCGCAACGCACGAGATCACTTTAAACACAATTTTAACATTTTAAAACACATGGGTGCTAGCCGGGCTCTGAACCCGCGATCATCTGTTGCGACCATTATGGCATTTTAACTCATATAAAATATACTCTTACTGCGTTTAATCCGAAACACTAAATCTATCTCTAAAGTTTAATTATACAATTTACAATTTTGTTTTAAAATATACCTTAGAGAATTCACCTAATCTCCATATGAATCACAATCGATTTAGCGGCTTAGTCGTGGAAATATAACAAAAAGATCAAGTTATTTTCGAATTCATAATCATTAATTTACATTAACACTTAAGTACCACCCCTATGAGCGAGTGCATTGCGTGCTTTAATATCGTTAGGTTTTCAGAAAACAGCGACATATATCGCTAACAACGTAACGCAAATCCACAACGACTCGCTTGAGCTCAGTAGCCCTGGTACGAATTTTGATAGAGTTTGATAATTATTATTAACTAGTGGTCGCCCATTGGTCGAAATTCGACCTTAATTAATTTAATATTATAAGTTTGAACATTGTTAATGTTCTATTGATAATCTATTCTTAATTTGACCACAGGCTTTAACTATAAACTAAAGAAAGTAAAATTTATACTTTTTTATAAATTTAAACAGTATTAACAGAATGTTAATACTCACTCTGCTCTCCTTCCTTATCATTTGTTTATTTTTGTGAATTTCAGATAAATTAATGTAAAAAAAAAATTACCAATTAGTATCGCGGGGGAGGGGGGTGATCTGCGCCTGTGTCTGCATTGACCGCCGAGTCGTGCGATCCAGGTGTAAAAATTGTAGCTTGCGCTCCTTATCGTGTTCGATCCGTTCGTTTGGATCGCCGATCGTAGTACATAGATCGTCTAATAGGGACCCATTCAACAACAGAAGGGACTTTAAGTCGTAATTACACTCTGTATTTCTTACGCTTCTCTGGATAGTTCTCTATATTTAGCCTTTACATCTTAAAAGCAAGTTACTTTAATATGTATAAATAAGTCTCTTAAATCCTAATGTGCTGATTTTTAATTCATAGCACGATAAAATATTAATAAAATATAAAACTTTAATATATAAAAGAAAACTTTAAATGTTAGCTCGTGTCGTTGTAGTTAATTTTATAAACTAGACTTGTCGATGAAACTTAATCTAAACAAATAAATAAAATTGAAATGTCCGTTTGTCATTTTAAATTAATAGCTTTTAACTAAATATATATTTACGATACGACCAATTTTGACGGAACTTTCACTACGGATAGCTAATGTCAAAGAATCAATATTTGTCTGTTCTTTGTCTATGCGCTTTCATACCGTTCACCTGATTGTAAAAACTTTGTCAAATTATTGTTTCCACTCCCGAGAATCCTTCCCAGCGTAGTACATAACCATAGTAAAATAAACTTCTAGTAGATAGAACCGTTACGTTACAGTAGATGTATTGCAACGAGCATTTGTATTTAATAACAGACTGAGCCATAACAAAGAAGGGCTAAATATAGCTAGTTAATAATAATAATAATAAACAAATTTTGAATAACAGATATGATTACCCCACTACTTTCCGGTAATATTTCTTGGTAGTTTGTTTTTTAGCTCTGTTTCTTAAACCAGTTTATGAATCTAAATATATATAATTCAAAGTTGACTGACTGACTTAGTGATCTATCAACGTACAGCATAAACCACTGGACGGATCGAAATTTGGCATGCAGGTAAATGTTATGACGTAGACATCCGGTAAGAAAGGATTTTGATTAATTACCCCACAGGGGATAAAATAGGGGATGAAAATTTGTACGAAACGTTGTCAATTTTAAACTGATCGAGCTGAGACTTTTTGCATGCGTAAACCTACTTTGACGTAGGCATCACAGAGATCGCAGACGAAGTCGCGAGCACCAGCTAGTTTTAATATAAAATTAAACCGTTTACAAAAATATAGTGCGATTAGTTTCAATTACGATAAAAACATACATAGGATATACTTACTTATTGTGTGGACATAAAAACAAAAGAGAATTTAAAAGAAATATTTTTTTATCTTTTGTTTAATTTTTATTCTTTACTAACTATAATAAAATTAGAATGTAGGATGTTTTAATGTAAATGTAGGAAAATACTTCAACTTTAACTTTAACTTTTGTTTTTCTTAAGAAAAAGCACTTAATTATTAAAACAACTTACTTCAAATAAAATACGTGACGTGGTACTTTGATTGAAAGTAAAAGAATAATTCGCACAAATATGACATCGAAACTAATCCGATAAAATAAAAATCAGTAATATTTTTGAATAAATAAAACATCATGTATACATAAATTTAACTAAAAAAACTATCGTGAAATGCTTTACAATCTTTGGAAAGAAATCATTATTATACTGTTATTAAAAATATTATACCTATATACATACATTGGTATATTATATATTTTAAAATGACATTATCACACCCCCATGCATTACACGCTCTCATACATACATATAGTGTTACATTATTCTAATAGCGCGTAACGCCTGCGCACTTAAGCGTAGCGTGCGGTTCGCGTAGCAGGCTACGCTTGTTTCAGTAGTTATCTTTAGAGACTGCGAAAATATTATACACTTGAAAAATAATTTAATAAGAGTCACAACACATAACCAGTTATATTGTACGTTGTAACTCACTGTAACATGACTTATAATTATTAATTTTGAATCAAACCAAAAATCATGATGCGGCATAATAATGATGCAAAATTTTACGACTCACGTGATTTTTTACGATGCACGTCGTAGATTTTCATGAAGCGACATCACGTCATAACGTTACACGATCTCGTAACGTGACACCACAAAGTCGCCTATGGTTGGTTATTTTAGCTGTAAATCTGTAACTTATTGAGACAAAAATATATTCATTTAATGTTTATTTAAGACTTATTTCATAAGTCTATTTAATATTTATTGCGATTTGATTAACAGTAGGTAATTTAACATTCTTTGCCTCATCAATTAATCACATCTCTCTTTCATCATCTGTTGGAGAAATATGAATAAGTAAATTGATGGGACAAAGTTAAGTCACTAATGAATAATTAAAATCTACAAACTCTGTTTACAATCTTATAAATGAATTCTATTTATTCATTTTAAAAATGACACAATCACTTTTATAAGCTATGTGCGGTTACAGTACAGTTATTTTTTAGGTATTTTTTTCTAATATTATAGACAATAAGTTAAAATAATTATTCGTATATGTAAAAGAAACAAAATCTCGACTCGCACTTTACCAGTTTTTATTATTTTCTGTTATTGCGACAATGGAAATATTTACATACTCTGTGAAAATTTTTAATTCTCTATCTACTACGGCTCATGAGATACAGATAGACAGCGGAAGGTTAATAATATCTTATTTGCACCCTTCAAGTACGAAACTCAAAGTTCACAACAAATAACTTATCTTTTAGAAGAGATATCGTACTAGAGAGTAAAAAATAGGCTTTTCAAGGTCAAAACTAATTTTCAATAACATTTAACAAACTCCCAGAGGCTGTTTTCGGTTGTTGTAAATTAATTAAATCGAGGCCTCTAAACCGCTACGAGTTTCAAACAATGGCTATTCTTACTCGTAGTTACAATTTTTGAAACTGACCGAAAATAAAATTATAGTTATATATATATCATATTCATATTTAATATAACGGGTCTTATCGCGATAACTAATGGTAAACCTTTTTTATTGCCCGATGTTTCGACGAAATTGCATCCGTCGTGGTCACGAGCTGACTGGTGTGCCGAGTGCGCAAGTTTTCTTCGCCGATAAGACCCGTTATATTAAATATGAATAGTATAAATCGCGAAAGTTTAAAACATATAATATTTATCATTGTTGGATAGTTTTGTTGGATTAATTTTACGAAAGATAAATCGACTGAAAAATATTTAAAAAAACTTCTTTTTGCTTGCTTTTATAAAAAATAAACATCCAAGTAAATTAAATTCATGATTTTTTTACAGTATAAAATTTTATATAACGTAAAAGCTTTTCGAGAGTTTTTTCTGTGTAAATTTCTTTTATCCAAAATACGCCATTTTCTTCTTAGAATTACTTATGTGTATCTCTCGTTATATATTATCTTATGTATATTCTTTTTGATTTCAAAGGCTATAATTTCAGATTGGTCTCATAGAATATTCATCAAAATCGCTTTAGTAGTTTAGTTTTTAAATCGATATAAAAACATACAAATAAACGAAATTGTGTATGCTCATTTTAAAATGTTTTTTTTTTACAAAAAAAGTCTTGTTTATGTTTCAAATAAAACCGAAACTATATTATATAAACACCCGTCGTCTACCCGTCTTAATAAACTTGTAATTATTTTTTTTTTTACATGTGGTAGCATTAAATATAAAATTGACCTGTACCTGACGATTTGAAAGTACATAAAAAAGGATTTTTAAATAAAGCATATTTTAAATTTAAATTTGAATTTAATTTTCAACATTTTTTTTTATTTGTATCAAAGCATTTGTTAAAAAAATATTTCGTAAATTATTATTTCAAAATTACGGTTAAAATCTGCAACTATATTATGACCACGTGGACGCATAAACTATATTGCATAATCTATTTCTTGAATATGATAATTAACAAAGTGCTAGATCGATTTCATTAAACGAGACGACCCTAGGCCATTACTCAAGCTGATTCCTAATACTGTACCACTCTCAAATCCTAAGCTGTTACGCCATCCACACCCGTTACACCCAATCACTCATACTACAACGTAGGTGCTATACGAACGTACAAGTTAAGCTTTCCTTTCTTTACATATTACGACTAGGTGCTCCTGACAGTTTAACTTGCGTTTATGTTACTGTTTTGTACGTATCAGTCGTTATGTGATATAATATAGCCTTCGTTAATAAACAGGATATCTAACGCAAAGAGAACTTTTCAAATCTGATTATGGATTTCAGAGATTGCCTCCTCATAAAACTTATAAACTAATTTTACCTGTTTTATCATTATTATAGATATTTCTAACAATATATTTATCATGAAATTTTCAAAAATTTCATAATAATGAATTTTTTGAAAATTAAAAACTGATTAAATGATAAAATAACTTCAAGTCTAGATCAATGCGCTATTTTTATTTTAGAAGCAAATAGAATATTAATTTACATAGACGCAAACAATATAATAAAGTTCAAAACTCTTTAGTATTTTTTATAGAAAATAAATTGTGTAAAAATAAATTGTATATAAGTTAACCAAGTATGATATTTTAGCCGAATTCCAATAAAAGGAAGTTCTCAATTCGCCTGTTTTTTTATGTATGCTCCCGATTATTCAAAACAGATTCTCCGTTTGTTTTTTTTTTTTATTTGAAAAGAATTTTCATCAAATCAGTTCAGTTGTTTAGTTTTAAAATCAAAATAACTGCAACAGCCAAGTAAACGAAAGTACGATTTCGTTTCAAAGCCAGTTCGCTTTTGTAAAAGATTAGTAAAAAAGTAAAGTAACAGCGTGTTAATATCCCACTGCTGACCAAAGGCCTGCTCTCCTATTAAGGAGAAGGTTTAGAGCTTAATCCACCACGCTGCTCAACTGCGGGTTGGCGGATATACATGTGTCAGAATTTCTCCTGGCACATGCAGGTATCCTCATGATATTTTCTTTTACCGCCGAGCTAGAGATGAATTTTAAACACTAATTTAGCACTTGAAAATTCAGTGGTGCTAGCCAGGGTTTGAACCAGCGACCATCGGTTAAGATCGACGTGTTCTAACCACTAGGCCATCTCGGCTCTTTATTATAAAAAAGTCTTATAAAAATATTGGATATATTGTTTCTTTTTTAAGTATTAGTGAAAAACCATAAAAAAGGTTTTATCGAATATTTCTTCTTATATCTTTCCCTATTTTCCTATTTAAGATAAGCGTTGTTTTAGGTCAACATCAAAATAATCGGCTAAATTGTTTTGCCCTCGAACACAAAGCGGAGAGATTGGGTTCTGTTGTCCATTCTATCTCCACCATATTCATACTCGAAACTAGAAAACAGTAAAGGGTGAAACTTTAAAACAAAATAAATATCAATAAGGAAATTTATTATTATATATGAACACTGATACGCAATACTAAAAATTTTTTACCAAGCCATACCGACTTCTAATTAATAAGTTCGAAGAATATATCCATCTTTTATTTATTTATTTTTATTTATTTATTTATGTACCAACAATTTATACAGACAATTAAATAAATCAAATGTGTACAAAGGATAACTTATCTCTAACAAGAGATCTCTTCCAGAAACCCTGATTTTGATGGAGATTATTTGTAATACATATTTATTGTGTTATTTGTGGTAGTGACAAGCGCAATTAATTTAATTTCACTAAGTATTAAATATTTACTATAACATAGATATTTAAACAGCCTAAAGGGAGAAAAAGAAAAACAGAACGTATATAATTTACCTAGAAATTACGCGTAATAATAAAAAACTAAATATTTACTCAGATAAAATGAATACGCATGGAAATTTCCCAAGAAAATATCAGAAAGAATAAGATTAAGATAAGAAAGCTAAGTGTTTTCTGACTTTTATATTACAAACAAAAATATTTGCACATCCAATAGCCGGGCATGATATGTTATATAAGAATAAAGATTTTAACCTTTACCCTCGGAACTTAATCTCGATTCTGTCAGCGTCGGGGAATATTTATCCCGAGACCTTTTCGTCAATTTTCACAGTACTTCAGTGGAAGGAAATAGTGTGAAATACAAAACGTAAGCCTCACCTGATTGGTAAACAAGGGAGATGTCAAACCGGAATATTATTCAAGGACAATCCCTCGTAAGACGCGTTTGCGTAACACGTTTCATGTGAAAAAACTGAGGATGACAATTTTCCAACAAAATTCAATTCTTTAACAATAACTGGTCAAGTGCGAGTAGGACTCGCGCACCGAGGGTTCCGTACAAACTTATAGAAATCTATATAAGACTAACCCATCTACGCCATTTGTGGTCTTCATCATCAGTTCCAACATAAGTTACTATCAAAAATACCTAAATCGGTATACGCTTGCCTATAATATTTGAGGAGTTCCCTCAATTTCTACAGGATCCCATCATCTGATCCTGACCTGAAGACAATGGGACCACCTTGGAAGTATACCTTTTCAAACAAAAAAAATTTTTTTTTAATCGGTACCCAAATGGCGGCGTAATCGGCGAACAAACATAAAAACAAAATTAAATACAAGGTCGAATTGAAAACACTCCTTTTTAGAAGTCGCTTAAATATAATCAAATATTATGTAAATATGGATCACGTCCCAAAAACTATTTTGAAACTACTTAGGAGCACTTTAATTTAAAACACGATCATGGATGCAATCCATGGAAACACAAAATTTTATTTTAAGTACTAATACACCTTATACTTTCAAAAAAAAAGTTATAGCGCGATTCAGGATACACCTAGCGCCATCTCTTGACAATTTCAATGAACTGACTTGTTGACTTTGACATTAACCACATAATAATATTATATTTTATTCTCGTTTTATTTTTATTTATATTCTACTACACTCCACTACCCCTGCACTATGTTCGTAAAATATTTAGATTTACATTATCAATCAAAATATGGAAATATATATTAGTGTTGCCAAGACGAAAATAATTAGTCCTTAATTCGAACAAAACTAATTGTTTATTTATAAATAACTAATTATATTACTAATAACCAGAAGACTCATACGTGTAGATAAATAAGTAAATTAAATAACTCGATCTGTTTGAATTTAATTTTAAAATTTTCATACTAAGTCAATACGAGTACTTAAATCAAATCGCGTGAAGCTCTTATATTGAATGTTAATTACGTAATGACGTTATAAATCGACGATAAAACTTTTAAATCAAAAGTCTATTTTTTAATTTTTAGCGCGTTTAAATAATATTTAAAATATTTTTTTTTATTAATCGAGCAGAATTATATCACAGTTAATGTCATAATGTTGTAATAGATGGCATTAGCTGTACGCTGCATCGCGCTATCATTTTGTTAGCTGCGATATATAGATTGCATTGCGTTGTTTATAAAGGTTTGCTGCTTTTTAATGTTTTCGTATTGATACAAATTTGTTCTCAGTGTTTGTAAAATTGTTTTTTTGACCATGGTCAACTTCTATGTTAATTTGTTACAAGTACATATAATTTTAATTCTAAGATTAATATATTTTCCGCTTGATCAATTTACAACTTGATACATTTACGCGTTCCTGAGAAAAAGGTTGAAAGACAGACGTACAGACTGACAGACACACGAACAGAAATTTACAGTTTTCGGATTTTTTCCTTTATGTATACTAAAGGACCTTGCTCCTGGCCAAATTTCATAATGCTTGGTCAATGGGAAGTACCCTATAGGTTTTGATTCCCTTGCGAAAACGTTAAAAACGCTATCATCCTTAAAATATGTGATATAAATGACCGTATCTTTTGATTGCGTTAACTTAGAAGTTTGATTTTTTCACAGCTCTTAGTAATTATAACTCTGAGTACTTGACGTTGATAAAAATTTGTTACCTTCACGCGTTTCTGAGAAAAAGGTTGAAAGACAAACTTACAAACAGACAAACATACATACAAAAATTTACAGTTTTCAGATTTTTTCCTTTATTTGTACCATAAGATCTTACTTCTTGCCAAATTTCATCGTGCTAGGTCAATGGGAAGTACCCTATAGGTTTTGATTCCCTTGCGAAAACGCTAAAATGGTCAAAATATACGACATATTTTCCATTATCTTTTGATTGCGTTGACTTAGAACTTTAATATTTTCACGGCCGCATGTCATCGTAGACTTGAGTATATGATATTAATTTCAACATGATACGTCAATGCATTTCTGAGAAAAAAGGGTTGACATCCCGACAGACAGACAGACAGACAGACAGACAGACAGACAGACAGACAGACAGACGGACAACAAAGTGATCCTATAAGGGTTCCGTTTTTCCTTTTAAGGTACGGAACCCTAAAAATCGATTCATATTTTAAGCATTGAGAACTAGAGAGCTTAAATAAATATTGCAAGAAAATAGAGTACCGGCTATCGGCCTAAATTATATATCGGCGAATACTAAACATGTATTGGTTAGGACTGAAACACAAAGATGCGATGTCGCGTCGTGACACGTTAGGCCGTCGTGAAACATTACGATATGGCCTCGCGTTAACGTGATACGATATTAAGATTTTGCATTCAAAATCAAGCAGACGAATCACATTTTTTACTAGTCACGTTGTAAATTTTTAAAACTTCATAACGTTTTCATTAACGTCGTAACGTGCTATGAGGCAACGTAGGTCATTACGATTTGTTTGGATTGCGAACTGTCAAATTATGGGCTAAATAAATTACTCTTTAACTTTGTCAACACGAAAAACGCTTTCTTGAAAACCGTGCCATACTATTTCCATATACAAGGTTAGAAAGTAACAAACATAACGGGCCACTAAATTATAGCCAACGTCATTCTAGAAAACTAAAGCTTTAGATAAACCGATACACGATTCATTGATTACATCAATTCGAAATCGACGACACATTCGTTAAATAAATTCAAAAATACAAGTACTAAAATTCTCTTGAAAATCTAAACCACTTCTTTGCTATCACAGTTACGTAATTTGTTAAAATATTATTTATTTTTTGTTCTATATTTAAAGAATTTTGAATAAAAATTTAATACATACATCGCTCTGCCATTTAAAATAATTATGCATGATAATACTTCAGAATATAACGGCCTTGCGAAAATTGTAGGCGTTCGTCGCTACTCGTTTAATTTCATAAAATAAATAGCTTATTAACATCAACGACCCACTTTCCGTCGACTGACTAATTAGATACGTATAATTATGATAATCAACCGATAAAACAAAACTCAGAGGGTTCCGTATTATGGATTCACTATTGGCTGGTATTTGTCTATCTTTCTATAACAGGATGCTGATAAGCAATAATGTGTCAACCAACAAAAACTCAAATTTAGAGATATTGATGTATTCTTATAATGCGTCACTTATTTAACATTATTAAAAAAAATTACCTGAACTAAATAAGTGCGTTCCATATTTTGCAATTTATACAATGTTAGTGTTATATGTTATTTGAAATTTTTTTTATTAGATGAAACTTCTAATTATACTAATCTGTTTTCAATTCAATGTACCTATTATCAAAATGTAAATGAAAATATGGATATATGCTTTTTCAAAAATATTAAGTAAATATACATAGGTTTGATATTTTTAAATGCCTTTTCTCAAAATAAAGTGCGTGTGGCTTGATATTGTATACTCATCAGCGTCCAATTATCAATCATCCTCAAAAGCGGACGTAAAATGGTACCTATGACTTCATTTTTAAACAACTTCTAAAAGAGGAAGGAAATTCTCAATTCGTCGGGGACTTTTTTATTTATATTTGCCGATTACTTGTAAACGGCTCAACCGATTTGGCCAATTCATATTACTTTATTTATTTGTATTTAATAATAAGTTTATCAGATATATTAGATTATTGCATATTGCAAAATATTAAGCACACTTCAATATTCGAAACATTCAATTATAAAACTTTTTCCCATTCTTATTTAGTTTAGACGTCTTGAAATTTTCTTGAATAATGTTAAATACATGACCCATTACTAGAATACATTAATAGCTTCGAATTCTTTTTTTTGTGGGTTGTCACATTATTGCATAGATGAAACCTGAATAAATAGAGAATTTATTTATTAACAACACTGTAAATGTGTATATGTGTGGGTTTGTGTGTATACATATATTTGTAATAGTGTTAATAAATCAATTAACCTACACTCCACTTACATAATTATAAGCTTATATAACATCTTAAAATATTCTGTTGTGAAGTTCTTTTAGTTAAAGTTAATTCTCTCAGACCTAAAAACAATAGTAAACAGACTGAGTACACAAAATTCAATTAAGATAAAGTATAAAATAATTCAGATAACAAAACTAAGTTACAAAGCAAACAAAATAACAAAGCTTTTAAGTCAAGTTAGATATTAAGTAACTATTCCGTCTTTGAGATCACTTCAATAGAGTTAATAATCTTAATTTTGACTTAATTTAAGGTATTTCGACAACGAATATTATAGTAATATTCTTCATTAATTGAGTGTTTGTTATTTTCAACCGACTTCATAAAGTACGAGGTACTAAATTCTATGATTTTTTATAATATAACGAACATTAAAAAAAATCACAAAATCTCAGAATCCGTCATTTCTTTATCGATTTAATATTTTTTTTATTTCATATGTTTGATTGGTCCCATTAAGTTTTTACCAAAAGAGGTTTGATTTTTAATTCAAAATAACTAGAATTAGTATATCATCTTCTTTTGAAATCGGTTTATTTTTATTACTTATTTGTTAAAATTAATGAAACCTTAAAAAAAGATTCGCTTTTTCTCATCTACATAGTTTTTTTTTATATCTATACTAATATTATTGTAGCCGCGATAGCTAAGTGGACTGTATAGGGTAAAATGGAGGGCACAGTACCTTGATCAATCCAGCTCTTACTTCTTCATGGGAGCGCTCCCTCGGTCTTCAGCACCAGTACACGAGCCAGAGGATGGGTGGTAAGGGGATTAGACGTAGGAACGTACTATATACGAGCCGATTATATTACACGGCGGACGCGACACGCACGACGTCCGACATACACGCAAGCACACACGAGAAGGGGGGGCCCATACGTCAAAGTCAATTCATGACGCAAGTACTGCGTTCCGTTACACGTACACATTTTTATTAAAAACACACTACAATTATAAAGCTCAAACGTTTGTTTGTTTGTTTGTTTGGACGCGCTAATCTCTACTACTATTTCGAATTTTTTGTTAGATATTTTATTTATTGAAGAAGGGTCTAGGCTATATTACATCACGTCACAACTCATACAAGCGAAGCGGTAATCATAAACGCGAGTGAAACCCTATAGGAGAGCTAGTACAATATATACCAGGCTATTCTAGTGTGTACTTATTATTCTAGTCTAGGTATTGTCATATTAATTTTTTTCATAGAGCGCTTACCCTCCAAACACCGCAACTCCTTAAGGTAAACTAATAACAAGACTAGAATAATTTCCACTCTAAGCGTAAGATCATTATTAGGCGATTGTGTTAACAACGGGGACTAAAACTTTACGTGCTCTCCGATACACGGTGGAAACAGCCACTTTGTGCCTCGCCTACACAAACAAACTGATATTCGCATTTATATTATTATTTAGGATTCAATACTGTCTTCTTCAATTAATACATACACACCAATAAAATTCTATATATTAATACGCGAAGCAAAAACTTTTTATCTTTTTTAGAAAAATTGCGCAGACGGAGTAAGAAGTTTCGCTCATGTATAGTTTATATAGAG
Source organism: Hypolimnas misippus (assembly GCA_037950945.1). Lineage (NCBI taxonomy): Eukaryota > Metazoa > Arthropoda > Insecta > Lepidoptera > Nymphalidae > Hypolimnas > Hypolimnas misippus. Next base: position 4,471,247 of record JBBEEQ010000029.1, on the reverse strand, counting down.
AAGGAATTAAGAGTTTTAATGTTTTTTTTCTAATTATGCATTAATAATACATTAAAACATCTTCATAAAAAAACATTGCACACCCTAACATGTATTTGATACTCACACGTACATACATATATATAATCTTTTGTTTACTCTTAAAATCTGTAGTGAAATTGAGAACAGATTACCTACAATCTTGAAATTGGTTCGACGACTACTAGTATACATAATTGGATGCTGATAAGCAATAATGTGTCAACTCACAAAAAGTCAAATTTAGAGATATTGATGTATTTTGATACTACGTAACTCAATATTTCGAATTTCAGGTGCGTTCCATATTTTGCAATTTATAAAATAACCTCAAATATTTAAAAACTTATTATTAAATAACATGTTAAATAAACCTATCTACTTTTGATTCATTACACATTTTATCAAAATAGAAAAGAAAAGATGGATATATACGTCTTTTTTCATTTTCCATTTTCTCAAAACGAAGTCCGTGTGGCTTGACACAGTATTGCTTATCAGCATCCAATAATAATAAAGAATATAAACTAAGAACAATAATATAATTGTACGCTACATCAAAACATACCGTTATGTTTCCTAAACGTCTACTTAATTAACGAAGAAACCGAAGAATGTTTCCTGCTACTAAAATTAGGGTGGAGCGTTACGAATTTTTCTTTTATAATAATTTAACTGGACAATGATTCGCCCCTACCATTAGCTATTATAAGCAAACCGACCGACACGTTCACATTATCTCTGAACGTTTTTTTTAAAGAATAAATAAAATATTAAAATAGTGGTCGTTGACTTGTGAGACATTCATTTTCAGCCGATTTCAAAAAAGAAGGATGTTCTATATTTGTTGTGTATGCTTTTTTTAATGTTCGTTACCTGAAAACCCCGTTATGTCACCCATTACTTTTTAAGCTGACAACACATTTGTGGATGCTGTGGTCAGCACATAGGCTGTGATCACTTATGATCATGTTATCGTCTGCTCGTTTTTATGCTATTTTTATATAAAATAGCACAAGAAATATTATAAATTTTTAGTAATTTTAAATTAAAATAGTTCTTACAATGGACACAGTTATTTTTCTGCCCACATGCCACAGGGCGTGACCTTTAAACACGTAAAAAGATAATTATTTTTTTTTCGTTAGTCTTTCTTTTTCTATAGATATAAGGATAGCCACTTGGGTAATAGATTGAAAAAAATATACGATACGTATTTTTTTTTACCTTCTTGTACGAAATAATATTTAGATACCTAATGAAATAGTCGTTAATCAACCCTCAAATAATATTGACAAGTTTCTATGTCAATTGTAGATACATACAGGCTGTTCGACATTTAATTAAGGACCTTCGAATGGTAGGTTCTATAAGTATAACCCACCACAATTTATATTAAAACTAGCTGGTTCTCGCGTCTTCGTCTGCGATATCTGTGATATCAACGTCATAGTAGCTATATGCATGCAAAGTCTCAGCCTGATCGGTTTAAAAAAGTTTCATACAAACTTTCATCCTCTATTTTATCCCCTTTGGGGTAGAATTAATCAAAATTCTTTCTTAGCCAACATTTACCTGCATGCCAAATTTAAGCCCGATCCGTCCAGTGGTTTGGGCTGTGCGTTGATAGATCACTATGTCAGTCAGTCAGTCAATCAATCACCTTTGAGCTTATATATTTAGACTAGCTTTTATAGTTATGCGTTTATAGTTACTTCTTCGCTCATATGAGTCATATGGTGATGTAATATAGCCTTCCTCAATAAGTAAACTATTTAACACAAAAAGAACTTACAATTCTAACCAGTAGTTCCTGAGATTAGCGCGTTCAAACAAACGTACTCTTCAGCTTTATAGTATTAGTAAAGATATCCGATTTTTTTTTCTACTTATAAAACGGTATAATATTTGTGCACTACTGCTCTTGCATCTGCGGCGCAACTGTTCAATCTAATCTTACCTCGTAATAAATTAGAGACATTAACACTTGCTAGTAAAAACACACAAGCAACGAGTCCAATTGTACGCGAAAGATAAGCAAACAATAAAAATAAAAAAACAATTTTTGTAGGCAGAATATGTATCTGGAGTAACTAGAAAATACAAGACTTTAAAAAAATAAACCAACTTCGAAATAAAAAAAAAAGTTACTTTCGTTTATTTGGATTCTATACTTTTTGCAGCTATTCTGATTTCAAAACCATACAACTGACCCAAATTTGATGAAAATTGTATGACACCAATATGAAAGTATAACCTTTCAAACAAAGAAAGAAAATAACAAAATCAAGGTCAAGAGTAAAAGGTGAAAATGCATAAAATGTCCCCAACGTATTGAGAAATTCGTTAATGAGAAAACAGAAAAAAACAAATTCTACACTAAAAAACGCTAGTACATAAAATACAAGCGTTTGTATTCCCTATTTAGAATAAGATAATCATTTATTCCGTAGTTAAACAGCTTCATTATCGCAGAAATTACAAATAAAATATTTAAGAATATTACTTTAATTTAGATGAGAAAACGTCATGAGATATAAAGCTCGGTTGAGCTTAAATTGAGCACCAAATTGGCCATTAGATGAATGCAGCTGTGCTCAAATTGCATAGAAATATGGCTTAAATGAACCCATTTATGAATAAGATATTTATTTCATTTAATTTTACAAGTATCTTAATTTGTGGTCATTACATTTTGTATTTACTAGTTTAAAAAAAATGTGTTGATTTAAAATTTGAAATGTTTATCTACCTCTCCGTGGAGTTGTAATTCATATAGGGATGAACCGATTTCTATGCGATTTTCTTTTATTATTAGTAATGTAAAGTAACAGTCTGTAAATGTGCCACTGCTAAGCAAATGCTTTCTCTTCTATTTAGGAGAAGGTTTAGAGCTTCATCCACCACGTTACTTCACTACTGGATGGCGGATATACGTGTGACATGTGTCAGAATTTCTCCCGGTACATGCAAATTTCTTCACAATGTCACTTCAAAACTTAGCGGTGCTATATGGATTAGAATCCGCGATCATCGGTTGAGATCGATGTATTTTAACCCCTAGTTCACCTGGGCTCAATTTTGCACACTTATGTACCCAGTACTATTAAGCTATATACGAACTCCGTCCCCTGGTATGCCTGTTCGTGTACGGAAAGCATATGTTAAAGCGCGCGTTTCGTACCGATATCTAAGTCGCATGTCACATGACCCAGCTCACGGCGACCTATCGCCTGTCTTTACTTCTTCATCTTCGTCCTCGCTATGTCCCGTTACTCGAATTCGGAATGTCAGAATGTAGTATGTAATAAAAGCGATTTTGCGTAATCATCCCCCAGATACCTAATAAAAGGATGGCAGAAAAATACTATTCAAACAATCCTAATATTTAATTATTTACTGGAAGTAATAATATTGTAGTAGTATAACATATTCTCAATGCTTTCTTCTAATACTGAATGCCCGTTCCACGAATTGTCATCTATTTTAAAAGTGTCATCAACCAGCTCGCGCGTTTATATCGCGCCTCCTTACACTGACTAATAAAACGCAAAGCATGTACACCGATTCAAACTGAATTTCAATCTGAATTGGTATTTATAGTTGTATACCCATTTATTAAGCTAGTGAAATAAAGTACAATACCGGAATGAGCTCCGAATCATTTTGACTCGACTGTTATCGTTGTCTTAGATTTTCGCGATTATTATTCATTGAAATGAAACTATTTTAAACGGATTTAAATCGCGTATAATTATTTTTATCATCCCGACGTTTCGAGCACTTTGCAGCGTTCGTAGTCACGGGTAGACTAAGGTGACATTTGTCTATTTGAGATTTTAGAAAATATTATTTACAACTACCGCCAACGGTTTCTTAGATGGTATCTTGAATAACGTTCCGGTTGCACGCAGAAGGCACTAACTGTATATTTTGGTCTGGCAGTCTGTTGGACTTGGAATTTTAAATTTTTAATAAGTGGATCCCAGGTGTTTGAAAGTCTCCAACCATCTTCTCTATTGAAGTTCGGATGTTTTTGAATTTCAATAGCCTCGCGTATCATTCTAGGAATGAATCTGTGTTCTCTAGCGAGGATCTGTGGTTTATCAAAGTGCTCGAAACGTCGGGATGATAAAAATAATTATACGCGATTTAAATCCGTTTAAAATAGTTTCATTTCATTGACTCGACTGTTTCAGAAGGTTATGTTTTTTCACTGTATGAATGTATGTACTTTAAATAATCGATACATATGTCTATTTATTGAACTTTTTATAGACGCTGTAGTCTGAAGAGTAATGACGTGTACAAATTATTTAATATTTATTTAGTTACTTAAGTTTTCATTATACAATAGAAGTCTTGGCGAAATGTATATTTTGAATCGTCAAATATTTTAAGATGAGATTGTAATATATTTATTTATAATCACGTATGTACGATTTAAGGATGAAAGTCTCGTAATATATATTCCAAAGAAGAAAATGTTATACATATATATATATACAAGCAATAAATTAAATGAAATCAAAGCATTTATGCTTATTTGAATCACGGGAAATAACTATAAAGTGAAAATATATTTCAGATATCTATGATTATATTTATTTGAATTAAGTATTAGGCGAGAATAATATTTGTAATTATATACTCTCGTGAGCGATATAAAACAGGTCTGTAACCTAGTAACAGAAACGTCATAAGTATTGAAATGAAACTATTTTAAACGGATTTAAATCGCGTATATTAATTATTTTTATCATCCCGACGTTTCGAGCACTTTGCAGCGTTCGTGGTCACGGGTAGACTAAGGTGACATTTGTCTATTTGAGATTTTAGAAAATATTATTTACAACTACCGCCAACGGTTTCTTAAATGATATCTTGAATAACGTTCCGGTTGCACGCAGAAGGCACTAACTGTATCTTTTGGTCTGGCAGTCTGTTGGACTTGGGATTTTAAATTTTTAATAAGTGGATCCCAGGTGTTTGAAAGTCTCCAACCATCTTCTCTATTGAAGTTCGGATGTTTTTGAATTTCAATAGCCTCGCGTATCATTCTAGGAATGAATCTGTGTTCTCTAGCGAGGATCTGTGGTTTATCAAATCGGATAAAATGGTTAGGTTTATCCAAGGCATGTTCACAAACTGCAGACTTTGAAGAACACCTATTCTTGACATCTCCTATGTGTTCCTTGACCCTAGCACCGATGCTTCTTTTTGTTTGGCCTATATAAGATAAACCACACTCACATTCGAGTTTGTATACTCCCGCAGTCTGTAAAGGAATATTACTCTTGATAGGTCTCAAGAACTGGCTCACTTTCTTATGAGGCTTGTAGATGGTTTTAATCGAAGCTCGCTTCAAGATGTTGCCAATTCTGTCTGTAACTCCCTTCACATATGGTAGAAATGCAGGTTGTCGCTCAACTGTGGGTGGCTTGATACGGCTTCTACGATGCTGGCGAGGCACGGGCAGCTTGTTCTGGTGGAGTGCAAGCTTGACGTGGTGTAGCTCGTCCTCTAGGTGTTCAGCATCGCAGAGATGGTGGGCTCTCTGAAACAAAGATTTGCCAACGGTAGCTAACTGACTAGGGTGGTGGTGTGAGTCACCATTGAGGTATTTATTAGTGTGTGTGGGTTTCCTATAAACTGTGTGACTTAATGTGTTGTCAGGATTCTTGATAATAAGAATGTCAAGAAAAGCTAAAACATTATTTGCCTCTAATTCCATAGTAAATTGAATGTTATTATTAATAGAATTAAGATGTTGTAAAAATGCAAACGTCGGGATGATAAAAATAATTAATATACGCGATTTAAATCCGTTTAAAATAGTTTCATTTCAATGAATAATAATCGCGAAAATCTAAGACAACGATAACGTCATAAGTAGTTACGACAGCTGTAAATGTCAAAAATAAGACATTGACAGTAAACTCTTTTAGGTATAAAGAAATGAGGAATAACTTACGTAATTCTTGTTTAACAAAAAATTAAAAGTTTGAGAGCATAACTTATGAGTATAATTCTCGCCTCATATTTGTACCTGCCAGAGGACCACAGGCATTGACAAATTCTAGATTTATTTTTTGTTTTCTTCAATAAATATTTCGAAAATTTCCAAGTAGGTACAAACTACAAAACAATTTGAAATTTCAAACATAATCTAAGGTAATAATTAACTATCATAGAAATAACAAATAAAATTATTAAAAAAAAAAAACTTTGAACTCCATTAAATAGCTCACAAAAGTTAATCATAATATTTGTACACGCCTTAATAACCTTGGAATTAAAATTAAAATCCGCCAAAGGAGCTAAAATTCAAAAGACCACAAATTTTTCTCAAGAACACAGCTGCCTTAAATGGTTAAACTGTTCAGCCGGTCCAAAACTTATTATAAATAAAAAAAAATAGTTCTCTTTTTCAGCTTGCCGCTTGGCGAACGTTAATTGCATTCGTTATGCTAGCTTAGCGCTTGGTAAATACACATTCGTCTGTGGATACTTTAATATTTACTGTAAAACTGTTTTTCCGCTTCTAAGCCGTAATGAGAAAATGAAAATTATGACAAATAATAAAATGCACAATATTGCTGTGCTGATGACGCGTGGGTGTGGCTCAACATACAATCCAGATACTAGCTAAAACTTCAATTGAAATTTTTCTTCTAACAAGAACATGACTTCGCAAACGACTGATGTAGAGGCTACTTTACGATGCTCTAGTGTCAGAGTGAAACGTTCGTTGTGCCTGGTGTCTTGTGGCTTGCCTGGTTTTGCGTTTGTATACGTGGAGGGCGGGCAGTGCTTGCCTGCTTGTGCTGCATGTAGCGCTTATTAAAACACATTCGTTTGTCGATACTTTAATATTTACTGTAACGCTGTAGTGAGAAAATGAAAAGTATGTAAAATAATAAAATGCAAGATATTGCTGTGTCGATGACGCGTGGGTGTGTTCTTAAATGCAATTCAGCGTACCGACCAGAAGGTTACGGAACTACCGCTATCACAATGCAATACATTTTGAGCATAGATTTGTTTTATTTCAATAAAAAAAAAATCAGGCATATCGTCACGCCAACAACCGCTCTTACCCACCGCTATGAATATAACTTGAATCAGTTCTAAACGATCTTTTTTAATAGTCAAAAAAGTATTCTAAGACTCTCTCGTCTGGGCATGTCCTAGATGTCACTTTTTTGTTTCAACTTAACAAAATATACCAAAAGTACTATTTCGTCGTAAACTTACTCCGACTTTCGTTATTACATTTCATTTAATTTAATTAAACAAAAATAAATCTTCTCGCAATTTTTTTAAATTACGAATCCAGTGATCTTAACGGTGTCCTAATATTTGACTGCTTTTGTTCCATTATTCAAAGGTACTTCGCCTTTGAAGTTTTTTCAAAGAAATCTTTTTTTTTTGACACCTATTAGGATTGACTTCAAACAGATGACGAAGGAATGCCTTTGTAAATTCAGATCTGTAGCTCTCGTAAATATCACCACTTTATACCTACTTTACTTATTTTTATTATCTTATTACTTCAACTAAATAAAAAGTAGATTTTTAGGACATCTCCTAAAATAAAATATTATTATATATTATTATATATATTCCATCACTTTTAGAATAAGTTATGTAAAAAATATTGAGAAATAATATAATTGTATTATTTCTCAATATTATAATATTTTTATTTTCAATTAAAATATAAAAAAATCGGCCTCAAAAAAAATGACATAAATTGATAAAAATTCACGGTGTCGGACGCTTTTGACCCAGAATATTCAATATCCGTCATGTCTTTATATATACAGTTAAAACTCTTAACTAGTCAAAACTAGTTTTGACACCAGGCTTTGGACAAATGTACTTTTAATATAAGTAACGAATTTGAAGGGACAAAACCTGAAACATGAAACAGGTTTGGATAGTATTTTGATAGGCCAACCAACCGACATAGGTTTTTGCAACAGTGTTTTTACTGATTTGCCAGTCTACCCTACTTTTGACTGCTTGTTTGTCTGTGGCCCTGTACCTCCTAAACGGGTGAATCGATTTGGATGTGGTTTTTTTTTATAGTTCTTACACATGTTCTACCAAAATCGGACCAACCATTTCAAGATGAGTTCTTTTCTTCTTAGCTGTAATAATCTTAGATGTCAATAACTCGCTCTGATGCTGAAGCCAGGATCAGCAGGATACGCAACTCCTCACCAAAATACAGCAGAGTTATTATGTTGGTCCTTGTTGAAATGGTCACAATGTACACACATAAAGATATAATAGAAAGTCGGTTATTTTTTAATTTTTAATTTCAGTCAATTATTACAATATTCTTTATTACAAATATACAATATAAATAAAATACATTTATTAATTTTATAAAATTAACTGAATGTAAATTTGTATTGTTAATTTTATTTCTGTGAAATCAATTTTATGATATTTAGTGCTTAATAAATTTCAAATAACTTCATTACTCTGACAGATGTCCTGAAAAATGAATGCTATGTGAGGAATTAACTATATTTCAACACATATTCAACACTGAATATACCGAATAAATATAGTTTTATCCAATTTAAAAATACAGAAATATTTTATTAATATTTAGGAATAGTTAATTAGTATACATAATAGTCTCTTTAATCTTAATATTATCTTTATCGTGTTAATTGATGTTGATTATCAAAAAGACGAACTTTAAAATAATCATAAATATTATCCTTATATAATTAAAATGTACTTACGAACACTACAAAGTGCCAAAATTGAGTGTCATCTAAAATTATCAGGACAATACTACGGCACTTCATACAACCCTCGGGGAACTTTTCGGAATTATCGTTCGAAGGAAAATCTTACTATTTTTTCCGTTCTACAATGGTTTACATAGCGGAAGACAAACGATTTGCAAACTTTGCGTCGCCTTTGCGCATCCCTTTTCCCTATTTGTTGACGCGTGATTTATTCCTGTTTTCGAATATTTTAAGGGAAAAATTCTTGACTAAAACATTTCAAAGTTTCAGAACGTCAAATAGTGGACATAATAGGTTTTTGTCATTGTTTTAATCTTGTAATGATAACTTTAATTTCTGCTTCTATTTAAGTCACTTTTTATTAATTATTATTATTCATATGCTTCTATTTAACTTGTTTTGTTAGTATCGTTCATAATTATCTTGCGAACTAAATTAGAGTCGCTTTATCTTATCATATTTAGTTTAAATGTTAAATGTAATTTTTTAATATCAATTGAATTGTATTTATTAATTATAAAAATGCTTCTTTTAGTTTTTGTTTTTAAAATATATGTTTTCTGAATATATATAACACAAAAAGGTGACTGACTGACATAGTGATCTATCAAAGCACGGCCTAAATAACTGGAAGGATCGGATTGAAATTTGGCATGCAGGTAGATATTATGATGTAGGCTTCCGCTAAGAAAGGATTTTGATTAATTCTACCCCCAAAAGAATAAAATAGGGGATGAAAATTTGTCAATTATAAACCGATTAGGCTGAGACTTTGCATGTATAAAGCTACTATGACGTAGCCATCACAGACACAGCAGACGAAGTCGCGAGCACCAGCTAGTCAGCTAATATAACTATAGATGTGTAGTGTGTGTGTGTGAGCATATGGATTATGGCATCTAGAATATCGTTAATTTTGAACGACGTTGTCAAGCAAGTAACTAAAGAATGAGTATGGAAGGCTATACTTGCCAACAGGTTAACTTTATAGCGTCAGCAGTTTACGCTACATAAGCAATTAAACTAAAATATAAACTAGTACGTAAATAGCAACCACCCGTGCACGCGGGTCTATCATTCTATCATATAAGCATAATTTCAAATAATTTATTAATTATTTTATTTAATGTCAAGTAATATGAATTATAGACCAAACCCGTACATAAACTTTTTTTGGTCTGGCGCCCAATGTGGGGCATGAAACCCACGACCCTGAGAATTAGAGTCTCACTACCCACTGATCTATCCGGGCGTCCATCGACGACATTTTTTTTTCTATTGATATGAAAGAATATTTGGGCTAACAAGACAATTGCCGATCTTGTCAATTGAGTAATCTGTAACCTCAAATAGTAACCTAGGTTTAGATTATATATATAGTTACAACGTTTTTATAGGATAGGGGGCAAACGAGCTGACAGATCATCTGATGAAAAGTGAATACAGCCACCCATGGATATTTGCAGCACCAAAAAATCTACGAAATGCATTAGCGACGAAATTGTTGGTCTTTTAAATGGGAGGACGGTCTTTTCTTGAAGGTCTGCAGGTCGTATCTGTCCGGAAATAGCGCATGCGGCATCTCATTCCATAATTAATTAATTGCTATAACAAACTAAACGATGCGAAATGCAACAAAGCTGAATTCCTAAGACACAGCTAGTCTACAAGAATTTTATTATATTCGAAAAATAAATAATCGAAAGAGATAAGAAAGAAGGCGCTGAAATATTTATGAAATTCGCGGTATTCTTATAAAAATAACCTCGAATAACCGCTTCAATTCTTTAAGAAAAGAATAAAAGATGTTTCCTTATTATTATTTTAGATCGCAAAATGTCACGCCTGACCTCATATTGATGGATGTCTTCAATAACAAATGAAATAAAAATCACACTCGATTTTACTTTGGATATGTAAAAAAAATGTTCAGTCTAAAATAAGATTCGTTAATTTTCTTTGACTAGACATTATTTGGAATAGATATTTTTTGGAATACTTTAAAACAAAAAAATATCATCTTTTATAAATGTTATAAATTATTTAACACAAGCTTTTGCTTGCGGTTTCGTCCACAAGTCTACGGTGAGACTTCCATATTTATTAAATAAAAGTATTTTAATCGGATTAAGATCGCGTATATTAACTATTTTTAACATCCCGACGTTTCGAGCACTTTGCAGCGTTCGTGGTCACGGGTAGACTAAGGTGACATTTGTCTATTTGAAGTTTTAGAAAATATTATTTACAACTACCGCCAACGGTTTCTTAATTGGTATCATGAATAACGTTTCGGTTGCACGAAATGTCGGGATAATAAAAATAGTTAATATACGCGAATTGTCCCAGACTTCTTCATGCCCTCTATGACGTTCTCCCTCCTAAAATCTCCCTTCCTATAAATGTTGAATGTTTATTGATGTTTGTGTTTAGTCCACTGTGTTCATTTCTGTGTAAATATATTAAATGTAATAAAATTAAGTTGTAAATAAAATATGTGATTTTCCCATTCATATTAGTTGTATTTTTATACTATAATATTTATTATATTTATAACCTTTTTTGTGTTGTTTTAGAACTAACAATGAAATTCATACTATTTTAGAATGTTTTCAAAATTTATTCAAGGTTGGATTCTCGACCCCACTGATCAATCTCCATCGTGTTTTCTCCATTCCACGTGACATTGGCGAAATAACATGTGCCTAATTGGTACAACTAAAAGCCATAAACCAAATAATTGAATTGAATTACTTATGACGTATATGTTACTAGGTGGCAGAGAAGTTTTATAAGGCGAGAACTACACGTATAAGTTTTGCCTTCAGATTTTTATAGATATTTATATTCAGAATTTACCATCAGTGCCTTATTTTTCACATTCACTGCTTTTACAGAGTAATTTTATATCAGTTTCGAGAGTAAAACTTACAAATGTAATTCTTGCCTAAAACTTTTTTTCTTATCCGGTACGATACGCGCGATATCTACTAGAAGTTTATTATACTATACCCATAATTTTCTTGCAAGTGCAAACAATACTTGCGCGCAGATCGCTAATTTCGTAATAAATAATGAGTAAATTAATAATCACATTTTAATACCGATAATAATTAATAGCTAAGTCATACGGGGTCTGATTATGTAAAACTATCAAATTATACTATATTCTGAAACTTTATTTCAGATTTTTTAACTAAAATGCCTCCTAAAACTTTCAAAATGTAGCACGTTTGATAGCCACAGTTTAACACAAATAATCTCCTGGTGAATCAATTTTTATAGCAGAAAACAAAAAAATTATAGGAAACAGATCAGCCTGTCAACAACCAAAATCGAGTTTGAAAATCGGTAACGATTTCAATTTTATCATTAAAATCATATTAATTACGAAACGACGTGTAATGTGAAAACCATTTCCCTTCATATATCAATTCCTACATGCCCAGGGGTAATAAAGTGAAGATGTTTGGTATATTTTTATTTACTCGCGCATCGTTTCCGCGTTACGTGAAAAAAGCATGTATTTTTAAGAACCGTTTTTTATAAGCTTTCATTTAATTTGAAATGTAGGAATGTTTGTACGTATGTATGTACAATCTCAAACTTAAACTCAAAATATACTTTATTTAAATGGGCTTTTAAAGCACTTTCGAATCGTCAAATTACATGTCATATTTTTATTTTAGATTTTTATAAAGCTACCACTGGTTCGGAATATAGTCTCTACCGAGAAGAACCGGCAAGAAACTCGATAGTAACTCTTTTAAAATCATTTATAATTTTTTATTATATTATAATTATGTTATCCGGATAGAAAATGAACGCGTAATCAAATCCACGCCTCTTTGTCGTCAAAATATTCTTGTATGGTATAATAATTATGTAGGTTTTAAACTTATTAAGTGGCAAATGTAAAACTGTTTGTATATATGTACGCATGTATGTATGAAACAATATTTGCTCGGGTGGATTTTTGCAACTTAGTTTTGATGGAGATATCTTCAACTTATTTTTTAATTGAGCTAAAATTTTGTATACACCTTTGTTTGAATTGCAATGCTTGATTTGGTATGGGACGTCAAAACTAACATGGCGGACTGGTTAGTTTTTATCCACTCCCCCATATGGGTATCAAATGAAAGGACTTGCACAGAATGACTCGAAAAATAAAGTTACAACAATCCAAATGTAAAAGGAAATATTATTTTACTCTTAAAGCATGTTTTTAAAACAATTTTTTACTTTAAATTTATTTAATTTCTTTCTTATGCAGTTACCTATATCAAGTATTTTTTTAAAGGTGTTTTTTTGTCGATAAGTTTTAGGTTCATATATACCCAACTATCTTAATACAGCATAAAAATGTAATATTCAATACGCCATTTTAAAAAGCATTTTTTGCTATCATTATATACTTAATACCCCATTACGGAAACCATGTAAATATCTCTAACTTAATTTTTACATTACATAAATTTCAGTTTAAAATTACTATATAACTGATTTCTAACTATTCACATGGGTTATTACCTAGTACCTAGCTACTAATATTACTATAAGTTATATATTATTATTTCCTCAAACATTGAAGAGAGAGAGAGAGAAATAGTACGGCTTCAAATCCTAATAAACAAAACATATTTTTTCAAATGATATATGTACATATTATTATATAACAGATGCAATATTTATTTTCGACAGTGAAGAAAAATAAGTAAAAATAATATAAGTATGGAAAGAAATCTTGACATTATATAGACATCCTGAACATCAGACTTAGGAAGATTGATACGATTATTTTTAACAGAACACACGCGATAAGCTTAGCACTTATTAACGAGTTATTACTGACGTTTTTTAACACTCCATATATTAATTGTATAAATTTATGATTACAGAACTTCAAAGTCAGTAATACATCAACTTATTTAATTTTATTAAAATAATCTACCAAAGTATTTCACTATTCAATATTCATCTCAAAACCTACTCTTTATCACTGCCCACAATCATACAGCCCTGTCCGCACGTTCTCTATATTGTTATAATATTTACATCTCCCCTAACACGCGTTTACTTAGGACGAGTAGTTCCTACGTCAACCATTTTCTAAACTTCCATTAACAAACTGAGCCTATCATACGTACGAAGGACTGGAAATTATGTGTAATATACCGCTTAAAATGTACACAGAGAAATAGCTTTAAATACTTCGTCCGTAAGAGGATAATCGCGTGAATTATTATCATAACCTCAAACCTGAAATTACTGCATTACGAGTATAAAATGTCCAGAGCTTTTACGTTGAGATGCAACATTTATTTTAATCAAGCTTATGCCCGTATAAATAGTAAAATAATTTTGTTTACTGAAATTTATATTAGAGAATGCAACGTAGCGTATTTTAACCTATATTTTTAGTTATCTGTTGCAGCTTGTTCGGGACTAAAATTATGCATGAAATGTATTAACATTTTAGAATCAACATGACTTCATTATATTTATAGACTAGCTGCCCCATTCGAGTTCTCACGGGTGTTTTTAAACTTAAAATTAGCACTTTTCGGCACAATTTTTCAAATATTTTCTCATTCCTATCCTTGGCCTAAAAATAAAAATTAGCCAAATAGGTGAAGCGATTCGGCAATTGAATTATAATTTAGAGATTTATCTTTTTGATACTTTTACATTCTAAAAGAATTTTAAAGAAGGATAAATAAAGTTTGACAGTTAATGAAGGAGTTTTAGCACGAAAATCAAAACTGAATTGCTAGAAAAATTACCCTATTAATATAAATTACTGTTTAATAATTATTTAAATCAGATCTTATGTATTCGGAAAACTTGACCTCCCGTGACTTCGTCATCTTTAAAGCATAAAATTATTCTAATAATTTTGGAACGTTAAAGAAAATCAAACTACTAAACCGATTTTAATAACAAATCTATGTGACCAATTTAAAAGTATCAACTTTCAAAATGAGTATAGAAATAATGGAGTTCTGAAGGGAAAAAAACATACGCTATTTTTCTTTTTGAAGTTGTTTGAAAGCGGAATTCTAATATAATGTGTCTAAAATTTTTAGGGAATCTATGTCCTTTCCGGAGGCCTAAACTAACTTCATATTGAAATTAGGTACATTAATATTACATTACGAACAGAGAGACATGGTAATTTTTTTATCAATATATGGGTGGCTGTTTTCATATTATCCATCCATATAGGTATAGCTGTGAATAACTCGTTAATAACGTAAATTCTAGAAACTAAAATATAAAAACTATCAGAGAAGTATCAAACGACCGACGTTTCATTTCGCATAATTTTAATATACAGCATGAAATCAAAACGTGTTTAAACAGTAACATAAAAATAATGCTCGTCGCGGAATAAGAAAAATGAAGCTGTCAGGATTTTTATCGCCCTCATAAAACAAAATGCGTCGAGTTCTCGTTCTGTTCATTTTGTTTAAATGTCAGGACAATGGAAATGATTCTATTTGTTGCAATAAATGCTAATTCATTGTTTTATACGAGGGAAATTAACTCGTGCTACTTTACTTGAATGTATTTCTGTCTGGAGGAAATTTAATTGAATTTTTTATTTGCTGTTTAGATTTTTAATCATACTCTTAATTACTAATTGTTTTGTCAACGCTCAACTTATTAACCGTGTTTCGCAAATTCATATCAGTACAGACTATATATGTATGAAATAAAATATGGATAATGAATGATAGTTTCAATATAATTAAGTACAAATCTCGAAAGAATTATAAAATAAATTGACAAATACTATGAAAATAGTAGATGTCGAAATATTAATACGTCACAAAGACCTAAAATGTATATATATGTACGACCTACACAATTCTATAACTTCCTATCAGAGAACTTAGACAAGACGTAGCGATTAATAAATTCGGTAGTAGACAAATCAAATAGAAATCGCTTGTCTACGACTGAAAGCGAAAGTGACTCATCTATAAACGAATTTATATTTTTACACATCTATGTCTAGACCCGGAAAAGACAAAATAATGTTTTCCATACTTCAATTATATATTAGCATAGTAATAGATAATTAATTAATTATACAGATAAATTCTTCGTCCCTATTCGTCTCTTTTAATATAATACATGTTAAAGCTACTCTATCTGTTTGTCTGTCTTTTTGTTGTCTTTTTACGCCAATATCGCTAAACTATTTTTGATGAATTTTAGTATAGATATAGATAGGACGTTGAAGAAGGAATTATGGTACATTTTGTCTCGTAAACGACATCTGAATGATGTGTAATAGATGATGTCAGTTTGTATGGAGAACCTATCATTACTCAAAGGAATCAGCTATCCAAAATGATAATTCTATGCAAACGGATTTAAAGTAAGTAAAGTAACAGCCTGTAAGTGTCCCACTGCTGGTTAAAAGCATCCTCTCCTATCAAAGAGAAAGGCTTAAAGCTTAATCCACCACGCTGCTGCACTGTGGGTTGTCGGATCATTATATTTGAGCTCTTGCATCGTAATACTTCCATCAAATGAATATGTCACATCCCTACTTTTTCCCTTATCATATATGTATATGGGTCAGAATTTTTGCCGGCACATGCATGTTTACTCACGATGTTTACCTTCACCGCTGAGCTCTAGATGAACATAGAAACAAAATTTAGCACTTTAAAAGTCAGCAGTGCTAACCAGGTTTTGAACCTCGGCTTACTCGGCCCTCAGCAACCGGATTAATAGGGAGCAATTTGTGTACAAATAATAACGCTACTTCTTAATACCATAAGTCAATCTCGACTAATGACGATATGATCGCAGTTTTCCCTGATAAATAAACCGTACTAATCACATTAATCCCGACCCAGTTAAGTCGGGACACGAGCTCAGATCGAAAAGTTAGAGCAGGATTGTATGAATAATAGTTATAAAAGCATTAATCCTAATATTATCTATTGTTGGCGGAAAAAATGTTATGGGACTTATAGTCACGTGTCTAAGTGTCATGTTATAAAAGAACGACACAAAGAAAGTTGATCACTTCTGCTTGAGCACTCGGAATAGACAGCATTGACAAGACCTTTCTTTGATCATTATTTCTTATACATTTTCTTAATATTCATTTTGTAATTTATAACTTTAGTTGTTGTTACTTTTGTGTATTTATAAATTAATAATAAAGTTACGAATCATACCCAGATCTGTAAACTTACTAAAGACTTGTTTGTATTGATTTAAAGATATTCTAAAAAGTGATGTTAAATAGCTTTATGTCTTTTCTTATTTGAATTGATTATAGTAAGTAGGAAATCATACATTGGCTGTTTCATTTAAAGAATTTTGTAATTATTGCTAACACTGTACTAATTAAATATATATTTTTAGGTAGACCGTATCTCTAGCGTACTTACTACTGCTGTTATATGGACTAACTCGATCTCTCACTCTCACAAAAGACCGGCGTGAAGTAG
The DNA here is from genome assembly GCA_037950945.1 of Hypolimnas misippus. Classification (NCBI taxonomy): domain Eukaryota; kingdom Metazoa; phylum Arthropoda; class Insecta; order Lepidoptera; family Nymphalidae; genus Hypolimnas; species Hypolimnas misippus. The sequence goes on along the minus strand of JBBEEQ010000029.1, from coordinate 4,453,975 downwards.
CTAACTTGAAATAAAACTATTTTAAACGGATTTAAATCGCGTATATTTTTAACGTTTCGAGCACTTTCCAGCGTTCGTGGTCACGGGTAGACTGACCACGAACTTTAAAACAACGTTTTTGCGTTCATCTGGATTGCAAATGTCCAACGGCAGCGATAATCACTTACATTAAGTATCGCCTAAACATTTACCAGCTATTTTTATTAAAAAAAACGTATCTGAAGGTCATCGGTTCGACTCTCGAAGGGCACAGATATTTGTGCAAAATATTCATTAAGTTCTACTTAAATACCTGCATTTCGTGGTGTGCCTTGAAGACGTTAAGCTGTCCATACCACTGTACAAGAAATTACATAATGTACTTTTTATATATTTTCAACAAGTAATAGAAACACGCAATTTAAAAACCAAACAAACATACCTCTACTACGATTTATGAAATACTCTGACACTAAACGTGGTTACAGTCGTTAAAATTTAAAATTATTTTTAACCTATTTAAAAAAAAGAGGAGTTTCTCTGACGGACTGTACGAAGTTTTAGGTAAAAAAAAAATCTATAATAATATGCAATACTTTCTCACACCTTTGCTTTTTCGATAGTTTTTTTAATGGATTTTTAGATATTTAGATTTGGTTAATCGATATATATAGTAAGTACTAAAGTTCAGAAACAGTCGTCTCAAAATCCGTAATGCTTAATGGCGTAAGAAGAATTATAGGGCCATTAACTTTGAAGAAGTTTTAAACGCATCGTTATACAGTTTAGAGCGCAGTTAAAGTTGCTTATTGTTGAGAAAAGTAATACTTAGTGGTTCCATTTTGTACGTAGAGTAATAACAACTAGATAATTTTTTCTTTTTATCCACCTAATAAATTTAATTATTATTTGGATATGGATTAAGGGAGTAGTTGGTAAGGTAAAGGGTGGGGATGTGACATATTCACATGTTGGGACTATCATGATGTAAGAGTACAATTATAATGATTCCTGTACTATTTACAATTTAACCGATAACATCTCTTCAACGAAATGTTTTAACTTAACACGCGATTGCTATTACAGTAAATTATTTCGTTTTAAAAGATATGTAAATATCTTTTAATTAATTTAAATTAATTGAAATAAAAACACAAAAAGACTTAAAGCTTCTCTTTGGTTATCATTTAATTTATTAATAAAGTACTACTTTAGTGTTAACTAGCTGTCCCTCGCGGTTTCACTCGCGTTTATGGTTAATGCTTCACTCCTATAAGTCGTTGCGTGATATAATATAGCTTATATCAATAAATAAACTATCTAACGCAAAAAACTACTAACCTAACCTAACCCTGAGATTAGCGTGTTCAAACAAACAAATAAATAAATTCTTCAGCTTTATAATATTAGTATAGTATATGGCAGAGCTTAGCTGAAGCTCACTGACTACAGCTCGTATATGGACTTCCTCTACCGGGGCAGTACCACTCTCACATTTAATCGTTTTAAAATCTATACTAATATTATGAAGAGATATTTTTTTTATAAGTTTGTACGGAGGAAGTAATTACAGAAACTACTGATCCATTTTTAAAAAGCTTTTTGCGTTAAATAACCCGCTTATATGAGGAAGGTGGATGAAGGATATTACATCACGCTAGGACTCACAGGAGCGAAGCAGAAAAAGCAAGTGAAACCGAGAAGGGCAGCTAGTAATCAATACAGCAGCGTTTCGTACAGTGAGTGAGTGAGTCGGAAGCCTAACACCTCTCCCTATTCCATCCCTTACTTCCTAAACCCTTCATGCCACATTCCTTTTTAAGCTGGAAATGCATTTGTAGAATACTTTGTTGCAAATGACCATACCAGTGATCATCGGTGATCTTTACATAAGGTAACCCGCCTGCTTGTTTACCCGCTTTTTTATGGTTAATAGACAAGCCCTTGGAACCAATTGATGAAAAGACTCATTCACTCTTCCCTTGAATGCACTGAAATAATACACTAATATATGTATACAATAGTAGGGAACAGTCAGTGTTGCCTAAAAAGTGTTCCAAACCTTACCGGTTAACCGCTAATAAATCAAAATCTTTGTATAGCATTGGTCATTAAAAAATTAATTAAAAATCCGTAGCAAAATCCACGCCTTTTGTTGGCGCTACAGCTTTTCACGCGTGTATTATTCACGAGACGGTAATTCGTTCGTAACATCTGTTCGTAAAATGTACACTGAGAATGTATTTCACAATTCTGCCAAACAGAATGTGTAACATTATTCTCAGTGCATGAGATTAAATATTTACCCTCAAATTAAATAAATTGTCTACGACTGTACTACCTGTGCGAAAAATGATTAAGACGAGAATTATTAATTAGATAAGCAATAATGTTTCAAGCCGCAAAAAGTCGAATTTAAAGATATTGATGTATTTTGATAAAGCGTCATGTATTTAACATTATTAAAAAAAAATTCATGTCAATATGAATTAACGTCAGATATATTATCTGATAAACTTATTTTTAGATAAAACTTTTTACTTTGCCAATCTTCTCTTCATTTATTTATCTAAATACGAAATAAAAGATGGATCTATACTTCTACAAACAAATTTATTAAGAATAGGTTTGAAATTTTTAGATGCAATTTTCTAAAAAAGAAGTCCGTGTGGCTTGACATCGTATTGCTTATTAGCGTTCAATCACACTCAACATACATTGTTTATCATTGCTTTACACCTAAAAAAATTTACATTATTTTCGACACCCACTTTCACCACCAGACACCAGCTTTCGGTGACCTAGGTAACTGATACCTGACCGGTTCTGTCTTAGGGTATTTTTCATATCAATTGCGAGAGTAAAACTTACAAGTGTGATTCTTGCCTTATATGCCAAGCTTAACGCTTTTTAGTTTACTTGTATTTGATTTGAAAGTCGGTTTATTTATTAGAAAAGTTTTTATTACTTTCAGATAAATTAAATGAAAATATCATTCTAATATAAGCTTTGTGAAATTAAAATCAAAGTGTCAAGTTTCTGAATTACAGTCACAAAGCAAAAAAAAGACTAACAATTATTTGAACGACTCGAAGAGGCGTGTAAGTAAAAGTATTATTAACGCCGTGACAAGCGTCACTTCTAAATTATGACCCTTTCTTCGAGCACTTAATAGGGTCGCAGAAAACAGCATTACTTTAGGCTGTTTTCTACCGACGGAAAAGACGTCTTCACACGGCACACGTAAAACGCAAACAAATACACCTATTTTTTTTTATATCTATAATCAAAAATAAGATTCCCGTATATTATGTATCCAGAATCTTCAATTTACTATATCAAGTACACTAATAAAATGTGTAATGATGATGAAAAATCTTTGAAAGATGTGCTAGCTCTTTGAAACATTGCAAGATGTATTTATAATCCTTTTAATTACTAAGACTAGTGTAATGGTCGTAATTTATCGATTTTAAGTATAAGAAAAAAAAATGAAATACCTATTTTCTTGTATGCCAGGAGGCTACAAATTTACCCCTATAACTTGCACCTCCCAGCCTACGCCTAAGCCAACTAGTCGACCTTCGTGACACCGTTTATTTAGAAGCTTTGATCTTCTATTTCACTTCATATTTTACTTTTGTGACATAAAGAAGCCATTCCTTAGCATGACCTTCTCGTCTCGTCGATACGCCAAACAGACACATAGTAAGAGTTACGGACTCATTCATAAATACATTATATAAATTACAGACACATTTATGAATACATTATAGAAAATTGATAATATTATATTTCGATATAGAACATTATATTATTCCGCAACGTTTTTGATAAGCATTGTGTGAAACAGCATTACTTTTAGGGTCCCGTATATTGCTTTCGAGTAACGTTAAATGTTGGTTTCAGTTTAAATTTAGAAAAGGGTCGTAATTGTAAGTAGCTTAAGTACATACAATTTAGTACTTAATGGTACCTTAAAAAACCAACAGGGATCTTCTCCCTGAACATTTTCCTGGTACTTTTAAGGAATATTACTTAATCTTAAAAAGCTCTTGGTGGTCTCTTTACCGCGCCTCGGAGACAACAAAAACCATTAGTCCCGTTTGCTATGACAAACATGGGTAAGTTATGGTATTGTCGATAGGTCATCGTTTATAATAATTATCAAAAATAAATTTAAGACAAGATGCAATAGTATAAAATAAGTTATTATTATTTAAGAAAAGGATACGAATTATTGAATTATCTAACATTTTTGGTACATAACCAAATTTTAACCGATTTCTAAGAAAGAAAAGTTTCTCAATTTTGCTGGGGACTTTTTCTAATGAATCTCGAGTCATTCGTTGTAAGTTATTGACGAGTTCCGTTGTTTATCTCCGAATATTTTCATCAGATCATTATATATTATATACCAATACATGTCTTGAAATATATACGTTTGAATAATGAAAATCCAACGAACCTATATAGTACTTTTACACAGATCGAATAGTATCGTTCTTTTTTTGACGTTGTTAAAAACAACTTAAATTTCTTCAATAAGGTAATCCTTTTTATATTTTATTTCACTAACACACAATGTTATTTCATCCAAGGAATATTATATTTGAGTAAAAATGCATGATGCTCATCTGCTACTTTGTAATATATTGTAGTGGATTATAATTTCTAATGATGCATTAAGGCGCTCTGTATGCATCAACGTAATATGAAATTTTCCTTCGCAAAGTTGCAACGGAAATTTGTTCCTGCTTTGACGTCACATTTTAAAGTAATCGATTTATTATTTAAATAAATTTCAATCGTATTAAATAAACAATACTTTAATAAAATAAAAAATTAAAACCAATACAACGATGGAAAAAAAATATTATTAATATTATTTATTAACTAATATCTATTATGTAACTTTCGTATAGATGAAAAAAGTTTTGTTGTTTTCAAAATCGGTCCAAAATTGACGGAGAAAGCGGTGAACGAACATTAAAAAATACATGCATACATAGACCCTCCTCCTATTTCGTAATTGGTTAAAACTAATGGAAAAGAGAGTTAGGCTTTCGACTTCTTCATCCATAGTACGAAACTCAGCTATAGTAACCACTATTCGTACTATGAACCTTTGAATTGTTGTAAAGTTGCCTTACGCTAATTTTCCCCGATTGTGTGGTACTGCCCCGGTCGTATAGGATCTGAAGTCAATAGACTACTAGACTGTACCACATAACAGTGATAGAGCCTTTAAAACATTAAAAACAAATTGTATAACTCTTCATGCAATAAATTAACATGTCTGTAATGTTTGCATGCTGTATCGACATCGTTAGGTCCTTTGTAAAAATGTTACGTGTGGGTTCATTGCACTTGAGTACAGTCTAGTCACGCAGGATACCTAGGCGCGGTCTGGTAGACGTTTAGTCCAAGAGGCAACGTTGATTAGATATGGTTAAATTTTTCTTAAAAACTTAACTCATAACTTAATACTACTATTTTTATTAAAAAAAAATCTTCATTATTATAAAAGTTTTATATTCATCTCGAAGAGTAAACTAATTGTAAAAAACTTTTCGTATCTTTAAGAATCATTTAGAATAGAATATTAAAATTTTACAATTTTTAATATTAGATGTCCTTTAAAATTAAATTATTTCATAGTTTAAAACAAATTACCAATTTGATACTCAGCTCAAATTGAATACACGTGATTTAAATTACGATAATAAAAAGATTAGCCTAGCAAAACTTTAAATACAATACCCAAATTTAATAGATTTATCATATGAATTCTTTAAAATACTACGTTTACACATAATGTTTATTATAATACTAACTTTTGCTCGTTTTGTCGAACGACCATCTAATACTTATTTGTCTGGCCTGTGTGACGCGAACGCCATCTACTGGAAGTTAATTGTGATAGCCTATAACCTTCTCGCAAGTGCCAATTTATTATTTAATAAGATGACAAAGTTTCATCATAATCAGATGAACAGCGTGGCAGATCATAAGATAGGAACAAACAAACATTATTTTTTACTCGACTGCGCGACGCAAGGAAGGGTAATGTGTTTGTCAGTCTATCTATGTATGTACGTATGTGTGCGTATGTTTGTTTTGAAAATAAAAAAATTAAAATCGACGAAGTGTTTTAAGTGGCGTATCGTTAAATAGGTATTTAAAAATCATTTAGTTTCTTCAGATTTCTTCAGAATTACCCTTTAGAATCTATAACGATTTAAAGTTGGTTAATAACGATTCTCTATGATCTTGTTACGCAGTCGAGTTTTTGATTTTTTCAGTTAATTACTTGTTATAAATAAGATATTAATGAAATGCATCAAAAGTTTAATGAAAGTTTAACTATTAGCTCCTGCACTACGTATACAAATTGTACTAAACCATCACTCGTAAAAGGTGTGTTTCGCGAAACCATTAGCTAATTGAACAAGCAACGTTCCCCATACTGTCTAATAGGGTTTTATTGAGTATGTCGTCTGAATAAATTCACTGGTATTAATTTTACATTAAAATAATTAATTTTAAAATGCCTAAATGTAACTTTTTCGTTTTACAGATAGCTAAGAAGCATAATACATAAACATAATACTGTCCATAATTATTTTAATTGCAAAATTAAATTGTCAAAATTTTTTAAATATGGGATTTTACTTGTCAATAGCTACATACACCTCGCAATTTCACTCGGGTTTATGATAACGGCTGCACTCCGAGGCCTGGTGTAATATAGTCTATAGCCTTCCTAACTAAACGGGCTATTAAACGAAAAACGATTTTTTAAATCAGATCAGTAGTTTCAGAGATTACCTTCATATAAACTTACAAACAAAATTTACCGTAGTAAAGATATTTCTGGTGAAAATTATATTGACCTTACGTCTAAAACACATATACAATTTACCACATCGCGTCTGGATAATATACGACGTGCCTTGTTAAAAATAAAAACGCGTTATAACGTGATTTTAAACGAAAAATCGTATTATCGTAGCTCAATACGACGTCGCGTCATAATTTTTTAATCCCTGACCAAAAAAGAACGCTGTTATAATTTTAAAGTTTGTATCTATATGTCTGCCTGTAGAATCATACTTCCCTAACATATGGATCAATTTTAATGCGATTTTTCTTTGAAAGCTGACGTAATCAAGATTCTTAGCTATAATTTATGAAGCTCTGTTCGGACTTTTGAAGGTTATCAGTTTTTTTTCTAATCCTTGAAAGATTGGCGGAACTTCTACATGTCTAATCTACTCAAAATCTACTATAGATACTATTAACGATATTATAATAACATTGCTGCGTAACCCTGACTTGATCCTATAGCATCATCCAAAATTAACAGGATACTCAACTTCTCACTACAGAAGAAGTATTGTGTTGGAGCTCGCAGAAGTGCTTAATAAATAAATTCTCGGGATATTATATTGAATTGTTTTAATTTTTAATATAATATTATTTACGAAGCACGTCGAGTAGGCTGGACGGTTTGTAATAATAAAAATAACGGAACATTTACTTCTCACTTAAAATAATAAATTAAACATATAAAAAAATATATACATAGGTAAATGCTACATTCTGAAAATCTGTCGAAAGGTGGCATGCATAAAGATAGCTTACTATAATTAGCAATCCATTAGAGCTTAAGATAAATCAAAATCAAAATAAAAAAATACTTTATTCAAGTAGGCTCTTACGAGTACTTTTGAATCGTCAGACATGAAAATAACAAAAAAAAATACATAAATAATGAAGCTACCACCGGTTCGGAACGCAGATTCTACCGAGAAGAACCGGCAAGAAACTCGATAGTTACTCTTTTAAAATATTGTAAATACAACACAGTTTATGATTATATAGTATATGACTAGATAGTTATAGATACTTAAAAAATCATATTTTAAATAACGGGGTTTATCGCGATAACCAATTGAATAATACCTTTTTATTGCCTGACGTTTCGACGAAGTTGCATCGGTCGAGGTCACGAGCTGACTGGTGCGTTATTTAAAATATGAATAAAATTAATAGCGAAAGTTTTAAATATATAGATACTTCAAAAGTTTGATAAGCTAGATAAGTAAGAATATAAAATTAAACCAACACTATTCACATCTTACCAACCAACTACGTTCAGGTGCAGCAAACGACCGTCAACCATCACCAAAGCGTGAGCAACTCGTCTTAATATCACAGTGATTCGTCCGAGAGAACTTCCATTCGTCGTAAAACTCTCAAAACTAGGATATTTTTGCAATGCAAAAACTTAATACAGCGAGATCCTCGAAAACTACTTCTTTTCGAGTTTTAAAAACTTCTTTCTATGTTAATTGAACCACGTTCAAGCAGGATCGCTCGTTGTCTTCTTAAGTTTTCAGATTTTTTTATTTCAACTACCGCTTACGAGAATGCACCTCCTTTTTGAAGTTTAAAAGTAATTTATCCTTGCTAACATTAAAGCGGTTTAGTTTTGAAGTCTTTGTTTCATTAGAGAAAGAAGAGAAGAGAAGAGAAAAGAAAGTAAATCAAAACATTCTCGTTCAATTGTGTCATGTTATTTCGAATGTATAATATAAAATATGTATAGTATCAAACAAAATACACCATAGAACATAAAAAAATTGAAATGTATAATAAATACAAAAAAACATCGTTTAATTGAAAATAATGTAGACAATTATGTCTTAAAGTTAAAATTTTGCCTTGAAATAAACGCTGCTATGTAAACTAGTTTTAAAATGGCCTATTTGGCTCAACTCGTGCGTTTTTTTACTTAATTTTAACCCTCACAAAACTATATGAAAATGTTTTTAAATTAAATAAAATACGAACATCATTATAAATAACATAAGGCTGGAGGTAGCAGGGCGTTAATTAATCACTCCCCGGTCCCAAGGCGCATCATCGCATTACATTATTGCAAAATAAAATATTTAAAGCGAAAAACATGTCTATTTCGACAGTCGCAAAATTAACGAGACATCTCGTATGTGAGGGCTACATATCTGCGAGATACTTTTGCTTCCGAGGGAATATTATGTTGGTACAATTTTATGATATTATACATTATTTTAATATTGTAAACGAAACAAAAGAGTACTAATTCTTTACTAATTTATAAAGAAAACATTCGTTGTAAATTTGTTTACGAGGTAATCTCTGAAATTACTGATCCGATTGGATTTTTTACTATAGCACGTTTATTAATGAATATTAATAAGCTATATAACATCACGCTTCGATTAATACGAGCAAATCAATAATCATTAACGCGCAACCCCTAAAAATGATCACCGCTCCCTATGAACATTTTCAACACCGATGAGTCCACAAATATGTTGCTGGCTTAAACTTATTAAAGGATGCCGGAGAATATGGTGTTAGGGATGATAAAGGGATGCTAGGCTTCCGGTTGTATCACTCACCAAACGAAATTAGCAACTTAACGCCGGTTTATTTTAAGTATGTGTATGAGTGTAATACCACATCATAAACTATATTCGTTCATATGTAATAATATATAAATAAATAATAATATACAAACGCATCACACTCAACACCCCCATTAATGTCTTGTGACCTTGTGTCGGCGGTCCGGAAATATATACAACACTAACACAAAAACCCAGACCACGACAAACATCCGTATGGCCAATACAGACATTTGCTGTGAGCGGAGATCGAACCCGCGACCGTCAGCGCTACAGTCAGTGGCAGTGACCACTGCACCAACGTGTCTGTCAAAATATAGTATATATAGTAATATATCGCCGGAATAATAGCCCATGGGCAACGGTGATCATGAAAAATTTATCGCTTTCGCATAAACGGTATCGCTGCCATTCCGTTATAATACTCGTACATTAAAAAACTAATATTTAAAAAAATTAAACCGACCTCAAAAGCATAATGCCTTAGGTAGATGACACACTAATTTCAGTATTTTTTTATCTAAACCAACTAGTGAATTGCTTTAAAATGATATAGGACCAATCTAGAAATCGAAATATCCTTTCAAATAAAAAAAATACTTTAAAAATCGGTTAAAAAATGATAATTCTCTTAGGTAACAAACATTAAACAAAGAATAACCTCCTCCTTTTTCGAAATCGGTTGCAATTTACAGTTAAAATTATTACGTAACTAATTAGTAACGGTGCAAATTATTTGAACTGGTCTAATTATGTCGAGCTAATCACAAACCAACCTAACGTAGGCAAAGCCTCGGGTAGTAGCTCGTATCATACAAATTGATTACAATTAATAAATAATTACAAAGCGCCTAAAAGCCCAAAACCATATTAATTAATCTAAATTGAAAATAGACAAAGATCTATTGATTCATTCGTAGGAAATCTAATTTGTTTTTGAAATTCTCTGACGGTGTGTAATTAGGCTGTTGTTTTGTTACGAATGTTTAATGGATTTCAAAGAGTTATTTAAGATTTAAGCGTGAAAAAACTATCATCAATTTTTTTAACAAATAGAGTTATAGGCATTTTTATTTAAACTGCGTCACAATTTAGGTTACATGATAATTTTTCTTTTGATGTGTATATCTTGAAAATAATATTTTCCTTAAAAATACAGCTTAAAATTATCACGTAGTAAGGTAATAACTGTGTGAATTATCAAATATTGCTTAATTCTTTTCACCCAATACAATCAGGTAACAAGTCTGGTTCATAAAATCAACTAACTATAATAATATTTTCATTTATCAATAAAAAGTATACTTGATAATGATCAATGCACAGACAACATAGCATACCATAGCAGATACATAATTCTGTTCTTTACGTATAAAATACTATTGCTTTCCGCCATCAGCACGTTTAGATGTTTTAAACTACGCAACGGTTTTCAAAGCAATTTTTATTAATAAATAATTTTATATATAAACAAACATGCAAATCTTCGCTCTATATATAATATTGGAATTGTTCATAACTTTTATTCAAATTTTCTATCTTCTGGGGATTATTATGTAATCATAATCAAATCTAAAAGATGTGAACTGATTCCTAAAATTCAGTTTATTCTAGTTTAAAAATCACGAATTAATTTTGTACTTAATTATTGTCTGTATAAATAAATAAGTATGTACAATACATTGATTTTTTTACTGAAAATACTATTCAAAAAATTTACTTTAATAATAATAATATTTCTTACAATATCTTAAGTGTAAATAATTTAAAAAACGTAGACATATTTATTCTAGTTAGCTTTAAGATAAGTTATTTATCTATCCTGTAAAGTTAGTCAGTTTGCATGTACGAGCCATCTAGACCGACAATATAATAGTCGAGAAAAACCAACAATTAGTAATGTATTGTCGTAAAAAACCTGCGCGAAGCCGAGCGGATCGTTAGTAAAATATAAAACACAATACGTTGTGCCCCAACACGGTGCCAATGTAATCGCTTTTTAATCTATTTTAGGTTCAACTTTTACAAGAACGGACTAAGAAAATTCTCTCCGTGCCAACTATCCCAATTAAGAAGTCTCTAGTAGTCCGACCTAGATACAGAAGCATCGAAACAAGATTCTCGTCTAGCATACAAAGACTTATAAATGTCTCTTTTATTAATGGCTTTAGGAATTAAATTTCAAGAACATAATATATTTATTCTTGGAAAGATTTGTTCTAGGAATACAAAAATGGACAACGGGAGATTTTTGTTTAAGTGTAAGGACATTTACACACAAAACTTGTTTTCTGCGCGTTTATACCAAATATATTCTAATCCCAAATGGAATCTCTTTTTTCAATTTCGTTGATGACCATATTGATTGAATTTTTATCCATCAAAAATTATTGATGGATAACGTTATACGTTTATCCATCAATAATTTTTCTAGTAACGTAATTTTTCTATGATCTTTACGTCTCAAACCGCGACAGTTGAACGGGTTAATTCAGACTAGCAGATTGTACCGTGCGGTAAAAATTATTTAGGTTCTTGCTTGTCGATACAGCTGCGCGATTGCGCGATACCGCGCGATCATATGAACTTCGCCTTAACTACGCATTTGATTTGACCATGCGAGTGTACGAAAACTTAATCGCATCTCAAATGTACCGGGCGTGTGAGTGCCCTAATAGAAACGGTATTTTAAAATCCTAACTATTACGAAATCGAAATATAATTATGATCGAACGTGTAGTGTATTGAACATAATTGTTTTCTTATTTCTAGGCAACTGCAGGCTCTTTACGCGATACATTTTGACAATTGATTCTTTTCGTTCTTGTAGAAAAATCAGAAATCAACTGTCAAAATATGTATCTGTGGTAGTAAAATCTTACCGTAATTAACCTTCTGGATTAAAATTACTTTATGAAACTTCAAAATAAATATGATTTTATTTTATAAGCGATAAGAAAATCTAAATATATCGTTTCAAAAATGTCAATAAAACCATCGCCCAAAAATATTCGTCGTCGTATAAAGTAAGATATACGAAAGGAAACAGAAATTCGAAAGCCCGACATAAGCCGATGCATCGCCGGTAAATCCGTAGCAAAAAGTTCGTCCCGACGTAGACAAATCGTTTCCTATATTTTCCACACGTCCGTGATATCCATTCACTATTCTGCTGTACGGATTACGGGACGGATTGACTCAAATCTCCTTCCACACTTCCCGCGGTTACCATATCATTAATTTACCATTTAATTTTATTTTTTAGTGCTGGCAATTCGTTAGTATCTATTTTTATGAGTAATGCGGTCAAACGAGCAGACAGGTCTCCGAATATTAAGTAAACAAGGGACATTCTCAATGACGAAAATATTCCATAATCGTAAAACAATTATACAGTGGAGATAATAAAATATTAAAATCAATACTATTTAAATGAAGATACATAGATGCTGATAAGCAATAATGTGTCAATCCACGAAAAGTCAATCTCGAAGATATTGACGGTTTTTAATAATTCGACATTTATTTTACATTATTCAAAAATTCTTAAAGTAATTTAAACTAAATATGTACGAAATAATGTTCCTTACTGCTTGGAGCTCTTGTAGCGTAGCGTGATGTAAATATAAATATAAAAAAGGCTAACCAACAAAAACATAATTTTCCAAATCGAATCAGAGTTACCCTTACATACAAACTTACAAACATGAAACCCCCCCCCCCTTAGTTTACGACTTACTTGTACTTATTACATTGAACGAATGTCAATGACAATGGTTTATATAATTTCTAAATAACTGAGATAGATGTATTTACAGCCATACCATCTTACTGCGTAATGCCCGGATGAAAACTAGTTTACCTTTGTACATTTTGGACGCACAACGCTTCCCTTCTGACCCCTCCTATATGAAAGCTATTGCTACAACCGTACCTTTCGCGAATTCAAACAATTAATTAACATAGTTTTATTGCAATCGAATTAATTATGTGGCAGCCAATACGACCGAATAAACTTTAATTTTAATATATTAGATTAACGGCAAAATTTATTTTATACAACACTACGTTTTAATGGAATACGTGCCTTTATTCACAACTGTGTTTAAATTAAAAGCGATTCTTATTACGAGAATATTATTATTAGTATTAGAAAATCAATTACAGGGTTCAACTTTTGAACTTTTACTAGCTTAATCGTTTGATTATTTTGATTATTAACTTTAAAAAACAATTTAACCCTTATGTGCTTACTTAGGGTGCCCTCTACCCAATAGAGCAAAATTTAATACATTTCTCTGTAAATCAATATTAATGTTGATTAAACGAAAAATTTTACACAGATTGATGCTTATAAAAATTAAATAAATTGTCTATGACTGTACAACCTGTGCGAAAAATGATTGAATGAAGAGAATTATTAATTGGATAAGCAATAATGTGTCAACCCACAAAACGTCAAATTCTCAGCTATTAATGTATCCTAATAATGCGTCACATATATTACATTATTCAAAAATGTTTTAAGTCATCTAAATTAAAAAAATACAGTAAAAAGTTTCTTTATTTAATGTTTCGAATACTGAAAATTTTAAATAATTAAATAACTCTTTTTTTAGTTAAAACTTTTATTATACTAATCTGCTTTTATTTCATTTCTTTTATCAAAATAGAAAAGAAAAGATGAATGTATACTTCTTTAAACGAATCGATTAAGAATAGGTGTGACATCTTTAGACGCCATTTTCTCAAAATGAAGCTCGTGTGGCTTGACTTAGTATTGCTTATCAGCGCCCAGATGTATAGAAACATTATCTTTATCAGACACATTCAAGAACATTATTACAGTTGAGATGATCGATCACATTATTCGCTACACGATGATTCGTGTACTGTAACTAAACAACCACCCACAGTACTCTATACTAATATTATAAAGAGGTAAAATAATTTTGTTATATTCGGTAATCTCTGAAACTACTAATCGGATTAGAAAAAATATTTCTATGTATATTACATCACGCTACTTCTCACAGAAGCGAAGCAGTAACCATAATTTTTTTTTATTTTATTTTTTTTTGTACCAATTGTCATCTTGTCCCAAATAAAAGTGTTCTTTCTTTCTTTTCTTTCTTTCTATAAATGCAAGTGAAATCGCGACAAGTAGCTAGATACCTATAAAAAGACGTAGGAAATAGTTATAATTTTTTATTACATCAACACTATAAATTTTTATATATATTTCATTATTTTTTAACCAATATTACTCTAATGAAAAATTTATTAACAATTAAAAGTACCCAACTTTTAATTGTTAATCGAGTTTGTTTTAGAAAAATGCAATCGTATCAACTAAAACGATCATGTTACATAATAACATCGCATAATACAAAAATATATATTTTTCAACTCGTTTAAAACACAAATTCACAACACATCTCTGGATCTTTGGATCTGCAAAACATGCCTTAAACGATTTTTTTATTTTATTGGCAAATATATGCCACTTATAAAGACAAACGATATACAATATTTTCAACTTTTGCTATTTAGATAATTGCTATTTTTAATATCGTTTGAAATCGCAATGAATAAGAAATTGGTGTATCTTTTATTTCTGTCCGACCTTCTAGAAATTGGCGTTTCTTTTATTTCTGTTCAGAGTTACATCCGTCGTGGTCCCGAGCTGACTGCTCGTCCGATATTAACAATATAAAATTTTATTAATATTACGTACACATCAGAAACTTTTGCATAGTAAATTCTACAATCCATATTAAGTAATATTTTAATATTTCCAAGTCAATGAGTACGAAAAGATGTGTTTCTCATATTTTATTAATATTAAATTTGTTAAAAACTCTCTTGAATAAAGTTTAAGAATGAAGAGCATCTAATGTAATGCTATTCTTTAAGTAGTAGGTCAAAAAACTCGTTTATTTTATATGTAGACTGATAGGAGAGACTCATTCGTATGCAAAAAGCTAATACATTAAATTGGATAGATTCCAAATGTTTAACTACTTGAAATCTCTTGGCAAATAAGTTAATATTTAGAAAATATAAGAGAATAAAGTTAAAAGTAAAGTCAGGAATATAACGTTCGCAACTTAAGTGTTATAAGTGATAATTTAATAATAATATTTAGAGAATATCGTCATTAAAAAAATCCATTTTTTTAATATAAATTACTCAATAAAAAAGACTATAAAACAGCATCAGATATTAATTCATAAAATATTTGATCAAACTGATTGGATATTGGATCAAACATTGGACGTTTACATTAAATTAAATCTTCATCTAAATTCCGCTCAAAACCAGTTCCAGCCGGTTGCAATTTCTCATCCTTAGTTACAACTAACCAGCGCAAGATATATTTAATGTCGGGATCAACTTCTGGCTCTTAGACTACCTTAAATTAAACTCCATGGATTGTTGGTAAGAATTTATGTGGAAATCCGCAAGATGTTCTACGATTTATTCAAAATACTAATATTTAGAGCTTACATTTTCAACAAGATACCATTAACGAAGTAATTTATGTAAAAATTTGCAATTAGTAATTATTTGAAAAGTTATAGGTGATGTGCTCTTTCTTATAAATATAGTGCACATTATTGTATAGACTAACAGCAAAAGTATACATATAACGTTATCAACTATCTTCTTCAATTAATTTAATTAATAATTGTGCATTAAAGCCCGTATACTCGAATGCCTTTGCACACGTCACACCCTCGCTCGCTAACCAATCTATACAAATAAATAATGTTGAAGTGTCTGTTTCTAATTCCAAATGAACAAATTTTTACTAAATGCAAATGAAAGTATATACGATATTCACATCAATAACTCTTAAAAAATTTCCGGTCTATATGTTTGTTTCAGCTCATCTCTGAAACGGCTGGCCCGATTTTGACAGGATTGTCACTCGCATATAATTACTGTTATAACAAGTAACTTAGGCTTTTTTTCAGAAATTGCATTTATTAAAATAAACTAATAAAAAAATCTACCATCTTGAAACGTACTGTAGTTCACGCGTACGAACTCGCGGGCACAGCTACTCGCGTATATATCCAAAGGCATCCATACTATGTTCTTACGATGCACACGAACCGTACGCTTCCTACACGAATGCATGTGTGGACGGGCCTTTATACTATTAACCCCTCGAATGTCATGACTAATAAAATAATGTTTTCCTGCACGCAGCCGTAAAATTTCACTTATACACCGCTGCAAGTTACAATGTATATTTCAAAAAATCAGAAGATATTTCAAAATAGTTTAGTGTTTATTGCATTTCAATATCACTTTCTTTTTATGATTATAGTTTATTAAGAAATAAATGATAAAATCGCACGGTGTATTAAAACGCAGATCCACGTTCCGGCAGATTCATGGAAATGTGAGGACCAGCGGCCTGACATTCGAGAGGTTACAAGTCCTATAAATACGTCATACTTATTCATTATATTTCATTACTTGGCACTAGTTCTTTCTTCTTAGTTTCATTTAGATTTACATGGAGGCTAATTTGGGGACTCTACCGCTATCATTAATTTTAAACGATTGAGATAGAATTAATAGCGATACGTCTAAATTATGGATGCATTAATTTTTGATACTTATCGATTTTAAAGAGTAAGTTTTGTTATTGGAAATCCATGTAAATTAACAAATAGATTTTCCTTGAATAGTCTTGTTTAAAAAAAATGGTATGTATCACTTATACCGCTCGCTGGCCGCGAACTCTTTTTACAGTGCTACGATTGCTAACAATTGTATATTATCATTGTAAAATAATCAATATGACGTATTTAAATTTGTTTCAGAATATTCATCCTTTACCGTGAGAATAGAATAAAATAGAAGTAGAGTCGTATAAGTGAGGTACAAACTAAACTTCTTAAAATGAACATGTATACTTTTCAAGTCTGTGGACGTAATATTTTAGGAGTGGTATACCTTTTTCTTTATTACTAGTTGCCCCTCGCGATTTCACTCGCGCTTATGGTTATTATTTCCTTCCTCTGAGTCGTAGCTTAATGTAATATAGCCTATAGGTTTCCTTAATAAACAGGCTATCCGACGCAAAAAGAACTTTTCAGAATCAGAGATTACTCCCTACATACCAACTCATTAGTAAACTTTACCACTTCATAATATTAGTATAGATGTCATTCTATCATTGTTTATAGAAATGTTAACTTAACCCAAAAATGTGTTTTAATGTAAAGTGTTTTTTTCATCTTACATCATAAAAATAATGACATATTCTAAAATAAGATATTCAATCTTTATATGTGAAAAAATCTAAATTATTTCTCATTACAGCGATTATTAATTAAATTCCAAACGACCTTGTACGTACTTCGTTTAACGTTAGGTATAGAGTAACCAATTTGATTATTATCTCTAGTGAGACAATAATAAGTTTTACCTAATCCAATTTTACTAGCCAGTGAATTTCACGGTATATATCATATTGTTGAATATATTTAAATGTAATGAATTTAAAATTAAATTATTTATTTCACTTATTAAAGTCGTACAATAGACATTTCATTTTCTCGACGTCGCTTCGTGAAAGTCTACGACGTATCTACATTGTAAATAATCATGGCACGGCGATATATCGTGATTATTTGTATAAATTTAAATGTGTAATCATATTATAGCGAATGACTTTCGTCACGTGATGCTTTTCGACGTCGACATCGCGTCGTGGTTATACGTTTCGATCCAAATGTACCAGGATGGTTATTATGCGGAGCTATCGCTATTCAAACGCGATGCATTTTGACAGTTAATTTATTTCTTTCAGTCTAAAATTTAGAAAACAACTTTAAAAATGAAATATCTTGAAAATAAAATATCTCGTTCCGTAATTACTTTTTACGGCGTGACGTCTCATCGTGCTTATGTATTTTAACATTATTTATTACTTAATAAATTAATTTATTAAATCCCAATATTTATTTAAAAGTTTTATTGGTAGTTGAATAACCTTACAAAACACTAACTTATTATTTACAAACTTTAGTTACTTCAATTTAGTTTTATCATAACGTAGTTTGTTTCGTAAAATCATATCTTGAACTGGGAGTAATTTAGTTGTTGGCGGTCTCGGTTGTAACAATAAATTCGGCTAAGGGGAACTAGTTCAAGGAATTATGTTCAAACTTACTTCTTACATTATTCAACTACCTTTGAAATTCAACAGGAGTGCTAACTTACGAAGGCTAACGACTCTGAAACTGTTTATGTTTAGATTTTCGTTTTTGTATACTTTTCCTTTTAAGGCGCTTCCTCGCCAATGTAATGTTGTTACATTACCTTGGTACATAAAAGCCGTACAATTAAGACATTTTTTATTTCACGACGTCGCGTCATGAAAATCTACAACGTCATCGTGAGAAATCATGGCGCGACGGTACATCGTGATCAGACGTAACCAACTCTTAAATTATTATTTGGATGCTGATAACCAAAAATGTGTCAACTTACAAAAATTCAAATTCGGAGATATTGATGTATTCTGATAGTGCGTCACGTATTAAAATATTTTTAAATTCATCTAAAGTAAATGAGTACGAATATAGTTTCTAATTTAATGTTTCGATCATTCTTGTGCTTTTAGTATTGTGCAATATATATAATTTCATATATATGAATAATTTATTACTAAACTTTACTTCATTTCCTAATTTTTACTTTTGGGTTAACTTTTTTTATTATACCAATCTGCTTTTAATTAATTATACATTTAATCAAAATATAAAATAAAAGATAGATATATACTTCCTCAAACAAATTTATTGAGAATAGGTTTGACATCTTAAGACGCCATTTTTTTTTAAATAAGGTTCACGTGGCCTGACATACATACATACTTGACATTTAAGAGGTGATTTTGTGAATTACGTTACAATATTGTCTCACAAATTCGATTTTGAGAATTTACGTGCAGTCGAAACAGCTTTAAATAGCCCGTTGTGTTTGATATACTTTAATTTTACACATTATCACTCATCGGACGAAACGCAGCTAAGGTAGCTACAATATAAACTAAATAAAATATAATAACTAAATAATAAACGCTAAATGACAGGCAACGTCATTTTAGGAAACTAAAGCTCAAGTCCTAACTAAAATTCGTATCATAGTATTGTATATACTCGTATACCGATGGTATTACATACATATATAAAAATGCAATACCATCGGTATACGAGTATAACCAATAATTATCAAAATACAAAAGAAAACTCAAAATCTAAACTATATATATAATAATGCATTTTGCATATGCGAATTAAACTACAAAACCACTGAAACTATTGTAAAACATTTTTGGTCATTAAGAGATACATCATTCAGGATGTTAATAAGCTATATTTGATGTGTATATGCGTTTTATTTTGAAAACGAAATCTATATTAACACGAGCAAAGCCGCAAAAGAAAGTATAAAGTGATTTGTATTCTTTCCGTTATTACATAACATATCGATAAAAAGAAATAAATCAAGACGTACACGTTCTTATACAACTAAGTTCTCAGAAAAAGTAGTAAATATATAACAAGAATCAGCAAATTGAAAGTAAAGGGTCAATACGAAGAGCTGGTCAGCAGAAACTGTTATTGATACACTTTCTAACTCGGAACTGATTCCCGCCCGTTATATTCCTAGTAACAGTCCTCTAAACTTTGTTGCTTTTATTGCTTTGTACTGACCTCGGAGAATACTCGAAGTCACCATTTCATTTTAGAAGAAGATTGGAGTTATGGAATTAGGTTGTCCTTGTTAGGATGTATCAATCTAATTTAGTCAAGGCGCCTAAATCCGTCTGGACGGTTATACAGTCTGCTTGTCATTACGGACGCTACAGTATAAATCAAGGGCGGATCCAAGGAGGGGTCATGGGGATCATAACCCCCCCCCCCCCCTCCCCCCAGGGCTGGATCCAAGACCTAGGTAAAGCACTAATTGTAATTGGTAAACATGATGATGATTAACATGATTTTTATATATTTTTTGTCACAATATAGGTTTTATGTAAGTATCTTTTATATTTAATTTATTTATTATAATTTGTATGATTAAAGAACGTTTAACCGGACTGGCACTTCTCTACGTCCATAAAAACCTACCCATCGAAGAAGAAGTGATAACTTTTTACCTGTATCGATTATTATCAAACTTAAATTATTACTTTTTGTGACTTGACCAAAACTAGGTGACACCCCCCCCCCCCCCCTGGCGTCGAAGCTGGATCCGCCCTTGTTATAGATACTAATTTTATACTTGTCAACTATATACAGTTTGAATTTTTTAACTGGGCGTGGTAGGCCAAATCCAAAACTATAAACAATAGTGAAAAATACTTTCACAATCGGATTCACTCGTGTTTATGGTTACTGCTCCTGTGTGTTGTAGCGTGATGTAATATAGCCTATAACCTTCCTCATTAAACGGGCAACAAAAAAAGAATTTTTCAAATCGAATAAATAGTCCCACAGAATCCCCCCTACAAAGTTACAGCAAGTTTTATCTTTTTTTAATATTATCACATATTTGATCTCCACCAAAAGGAGAAGCTTGACCGTCAGATCGACCACTCGTGTGTGAATATACGCTTGAGAGCACTTGTTTTTATTGTAGTGCTTTCGTCTTATTGGATAAACACGTTATGCCAAAATAAACAAATATTACCCTTACTAATAATATAATGGTCACGTTACTTAATTTGTTAAGTATTTATGGAGAAATCACTGTAATAACTTTAATTAAACCTAATTTTAATAGCGTGAAACTTAATCAAGAAAAGAAATAAAATTCAAACTTAAGTGAAATAAGAGTCTTAGACTTCATTCAAAAAGCGTTCAAATACAACAATGCATACCAAGTATATGTTAACACGACACGCGTTTTTGAAACACGACGCCTTTTTATTGAGTGAGAGAGTGTTGCATTTTCAATTTTGGGCGTTAGAAATAGACCATACGCAATTCCGTATTATTATTCACACTATATAAACTAACATTTGAATAAACAACATACGTTATATTAAATTACAAAAAGCATGCACAAATGGATGCTGATAAGCAATATTTTGTCAACCCACAAAAAGTTGAATTCGGAGATATTGATGTATTTTGATACTGCATCACCTACTTAACATTTAAAAAAATATGTCATATAAACTAAATCAGTACGGAAAAAAAGTTTCTTAATTAATTGGTTCGAATTTCAAGTGCATTCCATATTTTACAAATTATACAATAAACTCAAACATTTGGAAAACTTTTTATCAGATAATATATTAAATATATCGGTCTCATTTTAGTTCATTATACCTTTATCAAAAAATAAAAGAAAAGATATACTTCTTCAAACATATTTGTTAAGAATAGGTTTAGACGCCATTTTGACACAAATCCGTGTGGCTTGACACAGTATTGCTTATCAGCGTCCAAATAATGATAGCACAATATTAACAAAAATTTTTCAAAAACGGCTACATCGATTTGGTTATTTCTTTTTTACCCAACTGCGCGACGCAAGGGTGGGTTACGTGTTTATCAGTATATGAATGTATGTGGGTTTGTACCTTTGTGGCACTACTTAAACCACACGCGTGCGCCGTTTTTGATAATGATACGTCGTTTTATACGTCATAACGACGCTATAATAAAGAATGAAAAAAAATAAAAGGGCCCATTTTACATACATATAGGTACATTTTACCAAAGTGTGAAAAACAAAAAATGAAAATCGACAAACTATGTTAAGTGCGGTATCGTTGAATAGGTATTTAAAAATTATTTTAAGGTTTCTGACATCATTTTTCAGAATTATCGCTTAAAATCTATAATTTAAAATTTGTTAATAACGATTCTCACTTATAGGCTTTTAGACAGAACTGCTGACTGCATATGGTCTCATTACACAGTTGGGTTTTTTGATTTTTTTATTAATTAATTGTTCGTTTATGAGGGTATATTTCAAGACCGATATTTTATCAAAATCGGCTCAGTACTTTGTTCTTAAAATCAAGATAACTATCATAAATATGGACGCTGAAAAGCAATACTATATCAACCCACACCTTCATTTTTAGAAAATAGCGTTTAAAGTCAAAACTATTTTCAACAAATTTGTTTGAAGACGTATTTTTCCGTCTTCTCTTTTTTATTTTTATAAAATGTTTATTGACTTAAAATCATATTGGTGTGTTAAAAAGTTTTATCTAATAATAAGTTTTCAGTTAATCATATATATTAAATTTTTGCCTCTTGCAAAATATTAAGCACACTATAATATTCGAATCATTAATTTAAGACACTTTTTCTGTAATTATTTAGTTAAGGTGACTTGTTTTTTTAACAATGTTAAATACATTATGCATTATAAGAATACATTAATATCTCGGAATTCGATCTTTTTGTGGATTAACACATTATAGCTTATCAGCATCAATGTCATTCAAGTAAACGACATTATATACATAATTTGCCTTTGAAGTCGGGTCCCCTTTTTAAAAAAAGTCTTGTATGTTAATCGATTAAAAATAATGATTTCATTACATGGAGTAAATTATTTTAATTTAAACGCCATAAATACATAAATATATTATCATCTGTACGTGTCGTTGGCTCTCTGAAAATTATATTGTGTTTATTCGTTCGGTGGATAAACACAATTTGCGTCATGCAATAATTTCGAAGGTTCGCCTCAGACCGTTGGGATAATAATTACATTTATTTGCAATTAATCGTTTATCTGTAATCGAATAATGTATAAAGAGATTTTTTTTGTATTTTGTATCGTTTTAAAAAAGAGGTTCTTATTTCGTATGGTTTTTCAAGTTAATTTCCTCAGAAGTCTGTCACTTTTAACCGATTATGATTTTTTTTTGTCATGTTGAAACTAAAAAAAGGTTTCTTAATGTAATGTTTCGAACATCAAACTATGTTCAATGTGCAATGTGTTAATCTCATATTTTTGAAAAAGTTATTTTATATAACTATATTAGATAAATCTTTTTATTATACCAATCTGATTTTAATTTGTACCATAAGACCTTACTTCTTGCCAAATTTCATCTTACTAGGTCATTGGGAAGTACCCTATAGGTTTTGATACCCTTGCGAGAACGCTAAAATGATCAAAATATGCGACATATTTGCCATTATCTTTTGATTGCGTTGACTTAGAACTTTAATTTTTTTCACAGCCGCATGTCATCGTAGATTTGAGTATATGATATTAATTTCAACTTGATACGTCCATGCGTTTCTGAGAAAAAAGTCTTGACAGCCAGACAGACAGACGGACAACAAAGTAGGATCACTTTGTTGTAAGGGTTCCGTTTTTCCTTTTTAGGTACGGAAGCCTAAAAATTAAATAGTTTACATCTATTGATTAATATAACTTAGTGTTGATGAAACAAATTTTTTTTTTTTAAATCGTACACTAACAATTTACTAAGCAAAATTTTTGTACATCCTTATTATTCAAAGTCACTAAAATCGATTTTGACTTTATATTATAAAGTTCAAATGTAAGATAATTGTAAATGAACTAATCGACTAGTATGCTGAATCAATAGATTCACAATTAGTTTAATTTATTTTATTCACAGGCTATAAAATGTCCTTCCTATAAAGTCGCATTGAAAAATATTTAACTTCACAATTCTAATTAAGTAAGACTTGTACGGACAGCAAGAAAAAGTAACGGTTAGAAAAATCTGACAGTAACATCTCGAGACGAAGGCTAATTATGCGCGTTTTGAAATATAAAACGGGAATAACGCTCAACGCATGCTAAGCAGCACAGCATATTATGAAATTGGCAGGAAATAACAAAAAATGTATCTATATATTAAAATTTCGCACTTATATATATAGTCCAATAGAACCAAATTTCAAATGTAAGAGTTAAAGATGACAAATTATCGATCGAATTATTATATTATATTATATAATATATAATTATTATCGATCGATTGAACTGAATCATTTTTTATAATGAAAAATAATTATAGAAAATTTTTGATTTTTGTTCCAGATAATGTTACCAAATCCGCACAGTTGTTGAAAATTTAATGAACTACTCGTACTTTTGAATTCCATTCGCTTGGCGACCACTAGTTTATATAAATGAACGCATAAAATTAATAATACATTTCTTCATTTATTTTGTGTGATAGTATTGCTATTTTTTTTTAAATTTGTAACATGGACGACACCATTTGACATATTACTTTAATTGCAATAATATAAATTAAAGGCATATATGCGTTGCACGTGCCAGCGTCGAATTTTTTCTCTTCACTTTTTCATACTGTATTTTCTGCATCTTGATATATGTTAAATTAAAATATCTTTAAAAATTAGCCCCATAGCTAGGAGTAAATAAGAAAACAAAGTTATGTAAATGTTTTACGATCATCTTGCGAGCTGTTTCCTTCCACCTTCTCAATAGACATCAATCTAGTGAATACCGATATTAAACGGCGATAAACCCATTATACTAAGACTAGTATAATGTAAATACAATATATAATATGTAAACACAATATAATGTAAAAACAAATATTTGCTACGACAGCCTTTATGTTCAGTCCAAACTAACTATTATCTAATATGTTATATAACTCAAGGAATATAACAGGTCCTCTTTAAATAACATTTTTAATGATATATTGACATATGACTGACAAGTGGCACAGTGGTCACTACGACTGACTGAAGCGCTAACGGTCGCAGGTTCGATACTCGCTCACGGCAAATGTTTGTATTGACCATAGGATGTTTGCCGTGGTGTTTGTGTTAGTGTTGTGAGTGTTTCCGGACCCCCGACACAAGGTCACACGATCTTAATGGGGGCCGTTGAGTGTGATGCTTTTATTTATATTATGACGTTTTATGTATAAAAAAGACTGACAAACGAGCAGACAGGACACCTAATGTTAAGTGATCACCGCCGCCCATAGACATTTGCAGCACCAGAGGAACCACCAATGCATTACCAACTCAAAAAGATATAAAGGATGAAGAGAACATAGAACAACATACAAGAATAGGAATGGGAGATGGAGTTAGACTTCCGGCTCCTTCACTTACCATACGAAACACAGCTATGCTTTTCGTTAATCTACTATAAGAATGAGGTACTGCTCCGATCCAGTCCATATCCGAATTGTAGTCAGTAGATTAAAGTTAGACTCTACCTCAATAAAACATATATGTAATAAGAACGTACATTTTTAATAAGATATATTACACTAATAAAATATATTTAATAAATATTTTTCATAACATGGTTTGTTACACACTCCAGACGGACCATTAGATTGCCAGGTTATGCCAGTATCAGAATACGCTTAGCTTTAAACCGTTATATCAAGTTAAATAATATCTGCGGAACTTTTCCAATGACATAATATAGTCCATTTCAACCAGCTTTAAAAAACGAGCAACGATTTGCAATTATTATTTTTTCACGTACAACTATTATTTTTTCACGTTATGCAATATTTATACCAATATTTATTCGCATCTAACTGCCCTTCGCGGTGTCACTCGCGTTTCTGATTACAGCTTAGTTCCTATAAGTCGTAGCGTAATGTAATATAGCCTATAACCTTCATCATAAACGAGCTATCCAACGCGTAAAGAATTTTTTTCATCGGATTCGTGTCAGAAATTACCCTCTACATATAAACTTACAAACACAAGAAAAAATTTCACCTCTTCATAATATTATTATATATGTGATCATAATCTATACTTAATTATATGAAATACGTGAATGTAACTGTGTCCGTTTGTTTAGTTACTTTATCACGCTTAAAACGCTGAAAAAATTTTGATGATTTGTATAAATATAATGGTTCTTGGTTTTTTGTTGCAAAAATAAAGCTTTAAGGGGGCTGAAAGGCGATTGAATTGAAATTGATTCGTAGAAAGAAACCGTAATGTCTCGAAGAAATAAGCTTATAAAAGTAATTATCCTACGCAGACGAAATCACGTGACCAAACATTTAGTTTATAAATAAATGATATTTATTAGAAGCAAGTTTAACAGCCGATAATATATACAGTGCAAAAGTTCGAACGCTAATAAACAATTAATTCCCCGTCGCCGCGGTTACTGCACCCCTGCGGTCGTGTCTAACCTAACTTCAACTTAACGGTTAAAACTATCAAACAAACATAACTTCGATTTAAATTTACTAGATATACTACATTATTAGAAATAACCAATAATCTCCATTTGCCAAATAGCTAAAATCTTTTGTTCAGAAAATTGTTCCATAACATCGTTCTTTGTATATAGACAAGAAGGTAGAAGCACATTGTGGA
Organism: Hypolimnas misippus; assembly: GCA_037950945.1. Lineage (NCBI taxonomy): Eukaryota > Metazoa > Arthropoda > Insecta > Lepidoptera > Nymphalidae > Hypolimnas > Hypolimnas misippus. The sequence goes on along the minus strand of JBBEEQ010000029.1, from coordinate 4,427,154 downwards.
CTAACATTTACGAGTCTTGTCTAAAAGTTTTTTATATGTTTTTATTTACCACTTAAATCCTACAAGAATGCTTTGATTTGACCTACGACAACGCGTAGAGCGTGTATTTTTAACAGAAGTAAAAGAAAATAAAACATATTCTTCTCGTTACGTTTTTTAAAAGGTATTAAGACAAGGCCATATTTTTTACACAGGCCCGCGCCAAGCTTAACCGGCGCCGTCGTGCGACTGTCTAATATGCGCCTTTTTATCCGACTGCGCGACGCAAAGAAGGGTAATGTGGTTATCAGTCTATGTATGTATGTTATGTATCAAATGGAATATCGTTGAATGGGTAGGTACTCGTATCGTTTGACAACCATAAGAAAGAGTTACATTGGTTTTTCTTAAAGTATTTTTGTCATATGGAATTTTTGTTTAAGGATCGGTTAGGCCCGGCGCCTTTTGGACTCGGTGCCGTCGTGCGCCGCACGACTTTGCACATATGGACGGCGCAGGCCTGTTTTTACACAAGCTGTACTTAGTGGTTTCACTCGCGTTTATGGTTACTGCTTCGCGCCTTTGAGTTGTAGCGTGATGTTATATAGCCTATAACCTTCCTCAATAAATAAAATATCTAACACAAAAATATTTTCTCAATTCGGACCAAAGTTCTTGAGATTAGCGCGTTCAAACAAACAAAAAAACTCTTTAGCTTTATAATATTAATATATATCTTTTAAAGTATTTTATAGCATTGCAAATAAATGAAGTGACACAATAATGCAACTTTATTTTATTTACTCGACACAATTCAATTGAGTCAACATACTCCAATTACATACTCGTAATATTCGCATTGTTACACAACAACAACAACAATTGTTGTACAATCGTGAACCGAAATAATGTAAATCAGTATGCCAGTTGCAAAACAACCAAAAATACCTTCTTTTCCCCGGTAATTTTGATATTACGCGACTAATATCTATGAAAATAAATGAAATTTATTTACATAAAAAACACAATGTTATATTTCTGTCTCGTCACTAAAAAAATTATTTCTTTTAAATCTAATTCTAATTTTTTAAGTTTGTAGGTTTGTATGTAAAGGGTGATCCAGGAAACTATTGATTGGATTCGAAAAAATGATTCTTTCGTTGAATATAATATGGCCTATAACCTTCCTCAATAAATGATATTGAGGAAGGTTGTAGGCCATATTACATCACGCTACGACTCAAAGAGCGATGTAGTAATCATAAACGAATTCGCGAAAGGCAACTAGTATTTCATAAAACGGTTTCAACTTTTACCCTATCTAGGTGGTCTACAATCTACATCAATAGTTTACTGATCGGTAAGAGCTATACTATTTATTTCCATCATTAGTAACAACAATACAAGTTTTATTGGCAGGCGACTGGCATTTTCGTAATTACAACTTTCTATGTACTCGTTGCGGTAACTGAAAATACTTATGTCCTCATTCAATTTTCCCACATCATTGAACTCAGCGGAGTTTGACCTAAATAAGACTCGATAGATTTCACTTAGCCAGCTTCCGAGACTTGAGTCTATAATGGGGTTGTTGACCTGGAGTTGTTTTATGGTTTTTAAACTCTTTTAAAACTTTCCGAAGGTATCACAGATATATGGTTGATGATAAGCAATAATGTGTCAACCCACGAAAAGATAAATTCGGAGATATTGATGTAGTCTGATAGTGCAAAAACTTAAAACTATATAAAAAGTCATATAAACTAAATAAATAAGTCTGTTCTATATTCTGGATTATGCGATAGTCTCATATATTTGAAAAACTTTTGATTATATCAATCTGATTTTATTAATTTACCAGTTGACACTTTAACTTCGTACCGTCTAACTACTATACGATACTAACGTCACTCAATCGTTTTCCTTTCACGTAACCACTCTACTAACACTTAAACTTTATGTCATGGTATTAAAGTTCAAATTGACTTTTAATTATAATGACGAATTTTCTGTATGAGAATATAGGAATGTGATGTTTTTAGGCTTTTTCAGGCGATTTTCTCGCCGTAAGAACGCTCGAACTTCAAGGAATATTATAAAAAAGGATTAGTGGAATTGGTTCAACTGCTCTCGAGATTTGCGCTTAGCAACACATTCAGCGATTCATTTTATAGTATAATCTATACCTTTTATCAAAATTAAAAAGAAAAGTTGGATACATACTTCTTGAAACAAATGTATTGTAGGTTTAACATCTTTAGGAGCCATTTTCTCAAAATAAAGTCCTCGTGCCTGGACAGAGTAATGCTTATCAGCGTTCATATATGGTGGCTTCATAGTGTTTGTATAATACTAAGCTAGGTTTCTTTGCTAACTTAATGTAGATTTGACAGACACGTTGACGCAATGGTCACTGCAAATGACTGAAGTGCTAACGGTCGCGGGTTCGATCCCGCTCACGGCAAATGTCTGTATTGGCCATACGGATGTTTGTCGTGGTCTGGGTGTTTGTGCTAGTGTTGTGTATTTCCGGAATCCTAACACAAACCATGAGATCTTAATGGGGACGCTTAATGTGATGCGTTTATGTTTATTTTGTTACGGCGGACTATAGTTTAAAGCTTATATTTCTTTTTCTGTATAGTCGAGTACGCTTATTATCGGTTGTTGATTTATTTGCCGATATCTTTCGCATAAGTGTTATCAATAAATTGACAAAGTTTTATCACAACCGATTTAACGATGTTTCACCGCATATAGTACAAACAAACAGATATATAAATATCTGCCCCGAGCGGAAATCAAACCCGCAACCGTCGAAATTAGAGATACATTCAATACCACTACACCTGTAGAGCGGTCAGCGTTCTTATTTGTATATATTGTCCTAAATTTACATAATTTCTCGTTTAATTAATCACACCTTAATACAATAAAGCATTAATTATCATGGTTAACATCAATCGTATTGACATGACACACCTATATTGAGCTAGATTAGGCTAATAATTGTAATCGTAATCCACTAGTCTAAGGCAGGAATTACACTTGTAAGTTTTACCTTATATAAAACACCTCTATAACCAACGTAAGCTTTGAATGAATAATGTGTTGACAGTAAATTCTTTCGGGTGTAAAATCGATGATAAATAATTTCTGCTTTACTACAAGAGATGAAATAAAACCATGTCCAATACGTGTTTATCAGTTTTTTACAAATTAAGCATTGTTTAAAATGTTGTCTTAATTGCTTTACTGCGTATATAATTTAACTAAATAAATTACAAACAGACACTTATTATTCTAATATCAATCAAGCTCTAAATTAATACAAAAAATAAAAAAAAGGATTATTTTTTACAAAACATTGTAGACCTCATCTAAGCCACTGCATCTGGGTAAAGTTCCCAAAATACTGGCAGCATTACCCTGTTGAATGGTCAAGCTGCTCCTTTGACCGAGGTAGCTGCCAGCTCTTGGGTCCCCAGTTGACTCCCAAAATATAAAAGTATAAAATAATAAAGAAATTTGACAGCTAAAATAGGTTTCAAGTATATATTAAAAACACCTAAGCGTATGTTTATACATAATTAAACTATGTCTAAACCATGTTTAACTTAAAACAGTCTTTAGACGTGGATTCGCAGTACAGGATTATATACACACGCGTTTAACGTATGTTAATTTTTTTTGTAATCAGGCAGTTTATATTTAAATCATATGAGAATATGTGAGCAAAACTTACAAGTGTAATTCGTCGTCTAAATCATTGCCCAGTTTAAATAAAATATTTTTAACTATCTGCGCTTGCGGTTTTATTCGCATCTATAGTAACTGCCTCGCTCCTATGAGTCGTAGCGTATTTAAATAATAATAAGCCTAACAATTTTCTCAATAAGCGGGCTATCCGGCGCAAAAATATTTTTCTAATAGTTTCAAAAAATACATACAAACTTACAAATGAATTTTACCTCTTTATAATATTAAGGTAGATTAGTAAAATCCCTTTTAAAACTACTTAAAACAATAGTTACTTAATCTAGTATAATATAATATAAATAATCTAATAATACGGGTTTTTTATATTAGCTCTCATCATCATCATATCGTCGGGGATAGTGTAAAACCGCGTAACTAGCTTTCACAATAAGGTCCATTTATGCGCAATGGAAAATGCCCATAAGCCTTATTTTAATCAATAATGTGATTTAGTATTTGATTCAAATTTTAACTTTATAGGAAAAGTTAGATACGCGGTTTTGAATTATCCCCGACGATATGCAATTAAATGTCCCATACTTGTACTACTATAATGGCGAATAGTGTGAGTGTCAACAATTATTAGCAGACGAAGTTGCAGGTGATTACTAGTCAATAATAATAATAAACTAAATTTTAAAATTTTCAATAATAGAGGTCAAAACTTAAAACAAGAACGGCGTGATTGACACAGATTGACGGCTTGACACAGTATTGCTTATCAGTATATGAACCTCCTTTTCTTTCAAGTTTTTTTTTTAATGTAAGCTTGTTACTTTTTTTAACAGTACTTTATGCCTAATAATATGCTCAAGTCGTGTCCACGCATACGCGACGTCCTACTTGAATGTCGTATGAGATGCCTTTACCTGCCACAGAGTCTAAAAGTACTTACATTAATATATTTTACAGGTTAAGTAGTATTAGTGACGATTATTTGTTTGAACGAGCTAATTTAATATATAATATTATACCAATTCGATTTATAAAATTATTTGAGCTTCAATATACATAGGTGTGGAGTGGGCATAAACACCGGTAAAGTCGCGTGGAAAAACTAATCATGAATAATTGAAGGTTTCGCAGCCGCCTTACCTGCTGGTGGCCTGGGAATTACTCTGCTGCCAGTGGATTACTATTATTTATATTTTTAAACGTTTTTATGTTTCACTTGTAAATATATTTAAAAATGTAATAAATAAGGAAAAAAAATAGCGATAATATTCTAATAAAATCTGTTTAGGTACTTTTCATATTTCTTATAACGGGCCTAATCGCGATTGATAAAACGAAGGCTGACAAGATTTGTCTGGAGTCAGCTCGTGATCAGAACGGATGCAACTATGTCGAAACGCTGTTAAAAAATATCATAGCCATCACGTTTGAACCCGTTGTTTAAAATATGAATACTTACTAACCCTGCGAACTTCGTACCTCCTTAAAATCAATAAATATTGTATTAATTTATTAGTCGTTCTATACAAAATGCATTAAAATAAAAATTTACTCCTAACTTTTTTTCGTAAATGTTTCCAATTTTATTGGTTATTTTACTATTCAAAACGATGATTAATCCACAAAATTAAAGATCAAAAATCGGTTTAAAATCGGTTGTATATGTTCATACGTATATAAATTAAGTAAAATTCTTTTTTAAAATTTAAATTCCCACATTCTTTTTCACGAATCAACTAAACCTCCGCGAATCTAACCATTTCCTCTGCTAATTATTTATTACCCAGGAAGCTGTGTCTCGGGAAATGAGCGTAATAAGATCTTTTGTGATCTCATTTATTAATTTTCGTATCTCATTATTTCTATTCTTCTCGCTGTTCTTGGAAAATTGTAAGAGCGAGATTTATTTGTATTCCGAAATGAGTTGTCATATTACAGCAGTATTTCCGCAAAACTTTTATAATATGACACTGTTGACACGTTTTTGTGCTAATATTAGACGTAATTAAACATTGAGTGAGCTGTTCTCTGAATTCGCCACTGTGTGAGATATTTTACGTCACATGATTATTGCTAGTTTATCTTAGATGGATATATTTATATCTGATATAAATTTTGTATAATAATTGTACATTATAGTTATAATACTCTTATAAATCTCTAGGTAACATTTGATATATAAAATTCAAACTAAAAGCCTTCGTTATTATCCCACGATAAAGGCTAGCTAACTAAATATTTAAATCTGGAAATTATTTTCGTATTCCATAACTCGTTTATTGAGGAATTCTATAGGCTATAAAACATGCTACAGGCGGAAAATTAACCACGAATGTGAAATAATCTACGTGTAAGTTTTTAATTGACGAAAAGCCTAGCACTAGATCATAATCCCCTCTGGTGGTGCAAAAGTCTACGTAGCTGTAATCACAGAGGATCAGATGTGCCGTCTGCTCGTTTGCCAGTTTTTTTTTATTTTTTTTTTTATATTAATAAAAGGAAAAAAAAGTATAAATACGGGAAACCATCGCTTAGAATCATTTCAAATACATTTGCTTCCAATCATAAAAAACGCATTAAAATTGAAACCCATTCGTAAGGGAGGTACGATGCCTCTTTTCGAGAAGGGGATTAAAAAGGGGATTAAATTTAACTGAACAGATACAAATACTAACATGATTGTATCCTGAAATAATCAAAAAAAAATAATAAGCTGATTAATAACTTAAAGCAAATTATTTGAGCGTCACAATCCCAGAGGCGTACCAAAAAGATGAGCAATCATCTCTCGTCTCGTTAATTATATTCAAGCGCGGAAAGTCCGCAATGATATCGAAATTAAGAGGAAGTATCCGAATGTAATATTTAAACTTTTATAAGAAATTTGAAGCATTTGAATTGTTTATTTAGAAACATAATTTTCTAGACAAGTCTATTTTTATGCGTCCTACTTTTTAATCCGTTTAAAAATCGAAGCTACGAAATCTCGAGATCTATATTTGTATTTTAATTATTTTCTAGTTTTTGATACAGTTAATGTTCAAATATAACAAAAAGTCAAGTTGAAAAAAAAAATCTATTTTTATTTTTAGTTATATTAAGTTCATATATTGTAGGGAATTTTCCAGAACTAACTAAACTTGTTTTGAATGATACATTTTATTACGTTTTTTTTCATGGTTTTCTAGTTATTCTATATGTTAATCCTTTTTTGATGGCCATATTAAGAGGGTTGCAAAAATATGTAATCGCCATTTTGTAGCGACGGCCATCTTGGATGACGATGATGATGATGGATGTATAAAATACACACAATTATATCGTCATCAGGTATGTACCAAATTTCAGATCAATCGACTAACAGGAAGGGGGGGGGGGCAAAATTTGATAACTAGATTCAATCCAAGAAAACACAACCGAAACCAACAAAATAAAACCGTTTAAAAACCTAAAAATCTGAAGTTTCGTTCAACAGAAGATCAAATATATAAAGTTTCTTATTCTCGAGAACAGGTGCGAATGAAGTGTGACTAACGAGCAACGGTCTCTTAATACACGACGCTTCCATTCCTGTTGAGTGCAACAACAAGCATCTATATTTACATAACTATAATGTATATAACTAACATGCGTCCGTAGCTTCCTTCACCTGCGCTGAATTCGCTTTGCCAAATGGACGCTAAGCAATACTGTGTTAAGTCACACGGACTTCATTTTGAGAAAATGGCGTCTAAAGATGTCAAACCTATTCTTAACAAATATGTTTGAAGAAATATATAGGCATCTTTTCTATTAATTTTTGATAAATTAATTAAGAGATTAAAAGAAGATTGATATATTTAACATATTATCTAATAAAAAGTTTTTTTAAATATTTGAGATTATTGTATAAATCGGAAAAAATGGAACGCACTTGAAATTCGAAACAATTAATTAGGAAACTTTTTTCGTTTATATAACCTTAAATTTTTTTGAATAATGTTAAATAGATGATGCAGTATCAAAATACATCAATATCTCAGAATTTGACTTTTTGTGGGTTGAAACATTATTGCTTATCAGCATCCATTAATAAGCGAAAAGATTATTTTGTCCTCTTTTTTATGTGAAAATAACGGGTAAACAAGCATTCGCAACGGACGAGCCACAAATGCGGAAAAATGACAGACAGGAATAAGAAGTAAAGAAAATAATGGGGGTTAGGCTTCCGGCTCTTTTCCTTACCGTACAAAACGCAGATTTATTAGCTGCTTAATGCCGACTTGTAAGAGTGTGCTACGGCCTCGGTCGAGCCATCCCATATACGAACTGCACGGGCTAGAGCTGGGTTCTAGCAGTGTAAATACAGTAAAATCCTAAAAATCAATTCACAATAAGAAAAAATGTGCAACTTACGAACAAAATTCAAGCGCCGAGGAAAATTTCAAGTTCTACTTACACGTGGCAAATGAAACGCGTCTAATGATGTGGAAATCTGCACATAGACTTGCCACTAATTATGACCGGTGTTGCGGTCGTCACGTCTTATCATATACAATATAGCCTACGTGTTAAAAGATTAACTTTCTTGCATAGGAATTTTATCATTACTCGTAATTTTTATTATAAAAATATTTATTACTTATATTTTACTAGCTGGTGCTCGCGACTTCGTCTGATGTATGAGATGCCTACGTCATAATAGTTTTATGCATGCAAAGTCTTAGCCGATCGGTTTAAAATTGACAAAATTTCATACAAACTTTCATCCCGTATTTTATCCCCTTGCGGTAGAGTTAATCAAAAATCTTTCTTATGTCATAACATCTACCTTTTTTAACTCGATTGAGAAATTTATTACTTCGTATATACCAAAGCCTTTACCAGTGAAATTCACACAAGTTAGGACCCAAAAAGTTACCAATTTTTGCGAATAAGTCATGCAGACACGAGTGCAACTAACGAGATGTGCATATCGAATACGTGACGAACGATCGCCGCTAATAGTGTTTGCGTTTGTGTAGTCTAGATGCAGATCGACTAGTCGCAATAAAATTTATGAACGGAAATACGAATCGGTAGAAATATTATGACAACTTTATAGGGTTATGCGTTGTACCTGTTATAAATATTGATAAATCGTGTACGTTTTTGTCAAAATATTGTAAGGCTGGAATTGCACTTGTAAGTATTCTCGTTACTGATATAAAACATTTATGTAACCTGACAACAGTAATACATAAGGTGTAGGTGTCATTAAATATATCAGAGACGGTAAATGTTTCCAGATGGAAAGCGAGCATTACACTTATAAATTTTGCTCTCTGACTTTCATAAAGATTTGCATAAGTTATTTCTCATTGCTTTACACCTAAAAGAATTTACTGTCAGTGCATTATTTTTTTAATCTACAGCTTTTGTAACTACTTACGAAATATATGTTACTAAGTTACGGATTAAATTTATATTGCTCGCGAGGGTAAAACTTGCAAATGCAATTGTAGCCCAAAAACAATTCACGTAAATCTAATGATGACGATGAAGTGTAATTCTCGCCTTACGATTAACATAACACAACATAACAAGTATCTATAGTACAAACAAGTTTTAATTTCTATATCTTATACTAAAATGCACTCCTTGGTATAAAATACGGACAAATTAAAATTGATCTATACATTATGTTCACGTTGTCCGTTACCAGTTTTTTTCACAACTGATACTCTGAGCTCTGGTCATGAGGAAACTGAAATCTATATTATTTATAATTCTATTAAAAACACTTAGATAACTGCTTTATTAATTGTTTTCGTAGAAAAATGTAACCGATCTGAAACATAACTGTTGTTATACCTATAAATGCATAAGATGTTAATAAATGAAGAGTTTCTCTATTTATCTCCGAAGATATTCATCAGATCCTAATATACAAGAAATCGCTATAAACACATTATCGTTAAATAGATATTTGAAAAACATTTTTAGGTTTCTCATATTATTTATCAATCAAAATGACCTTATAGGATCTATAACGATTTAAAGATGGTTATTAACTATTCTCCCTTGATGCAGATGGTCTTGTTACCAAGTCAGGTGTTTAGTTTTTTTTTAATTTAATTACTTGTTATCAGTAGCGGTTTTAGCTAATCCCGGTAAAGTTTGAGTTGAATAAGGTAATATTCTGTAATATTCTTAATTTCTTCTAAGGCACGAGACTTTAAAAAAGGGGGAACCGACTTAAAACCAAAATACGCAATTTCGTTTGCTTAAATAATATTCGTCTTCTGGATATTTAGATTTTAAAACTAAATTACTGAACCGATTTTAACACAAAATTCTGTGGGACAAAGCATACTCTTTCGAACAAAAAGAAAAAGTTACCAAAACAGTCGAACTGTTTGCGAGCAATTGACATAAAAATAAAAATGTCGTTGAGCAATAAATAAAAATGTCGTTCCCGAAAAATTCAGACCCTCCTTCTTTTAAATCGATTTAAAAGAAGATTACCTTTAAGTGATGAACAGAGAATTAACCTTAATTCGTCTCATAGAAACCCTTAATTTTAAGCTTATTAATTCGTCAGTCAAGACGCCGCACAATCTAACGGTGTCCATTTCGATCCTGCCCAATCTAAATAAAATTATCAGAAATATGAATAAAATATAATTTAAAAATAGTTCGTTTTAAGAATTAAATAAAAAAATATAGAGTAATTGAGGAGTGGTAACAACGCTTTGGTCTCCTGCGCCTGTAATTACTCTTTATTAAAAAGTTGATTACGCTTTATAAATCAAAGTAAATTAAAAATAATGAGGTCAAACCTTATAGACTTTTTAAATCTATTCATCGTCACCCTCGTGCTAAGGAAAATTATATGTTTATATAAAAACCGTGCTTTTACCATTATTTCAATACTTACGAGTATATAATGGTCATTTTATAAGTTTGAATTAAAACATGAGTATGTAGCCCAATAATTATTATAATCCATTCTAAGTACCACCATAATATGGCTACTGCATGTATAAAAATAAAAAAAAAATTGTTTTTCGGAAATTATATTAAGATTTAGTAGTAAATATAAAAATTAGTAGCAGTTTTTCGTTGCCTGAGAACACGGTTAAAACGTTTTCTAAACATATAACAATATATTAAAAAAATATACAAAAATCTAGATTTTCTACCCGTTCTTGACCGTCTAATACTTATTTTTGGATATTTACTTTTTATTGTGTGATTTGCGCTAACCTGTTATTTTAACCGGCTTCAAAAAATAGGTGGCTCTATGTTCAGCTGTATGTGTTTTTTACAGTCTTCTTCCAGGCAATCCTAACGGAAGTTATATTACGGTCCAAACTCGACATAACGAAAGGGGTCCAATTCCGGGGTTACTTGGAAAACAAAGCCTTTGCAACCCCCGTGACCCCGTCATTTGGAAAGCAATGCCGAAATGGCTGTCAAAAAGCTTGGGGTCCTGAACAGGGCGAGGAGGTACTTTACATCGAGGCATCGCCTCCTGTTGTATAAAGCTCAGGTCCGTCCTCTTGTGGAGTACTGATCCCATCTTTGGGCAGGTGTTCCTTAATACCAGCTTCAACCACTTGATGTTAGATGGAGATCTAACGCCGGGCATTTTGCATCGTCGACGATCCCAAACTCACAAATGGCATAGAATCTTTAAATGTACTGATGAACTTTTTGACATGGTGCAATCGTCTCGCTTTTACTATCCAACTCTTAGCTTCAGGACTCGATGTCATCCATACCACTTGGATGCATGGTCGGTATCCAATGAGTGGGCTTCACGATCTTTTTCCCGCGTACGTGTAGGCTGTGGAATGGTCTATCTACCTCCTGAGGTTTTCCGAGATCGCTATGATTTGGTGATTTTCAAGCGTCAGTAGTTTTTGAAAAAGTAACAAATATCCTTACATACACACATCCTCAGAAACATTTATAATAGTAGTATCTTTCTAAATGGCTTCATCACCTAGCTTATAGCGAAATCCGTTAATTGGACGTCGTTCCTGAATACGAGTATCAAATTGAAAATGCCTTGGTTCGGGTTATTAAACGTGAAGTGTTTGAAACATACATCCTTAATTAAAATTTAACAGCTAAAGTATAAATGTCACCTATGAAATTGAATTTAACACAATATTACTGTACCTTTAAGCCTAGGCTTTAACCGTATAAAGTTATGAGGGGTTTTAATTAAAATAGATGATTCGAGAAGACTTGATATGGGATCGTTTGCTCAGCTGGATATTAAATGATTTTCAGCTCAAAAATTTTTTACATAATAATGAAAACGTTATCCTAGTAGCTAAGTGCTCTGGATTATAATTATATATGGTTATATATATCATTATAATCCAGATATATATCTATACTAATATTTTAAAGCTGAAGAGTTTATTTGTTTGTTTGATTGATTGTTTGCTTGAACGCACTAATCTCATAAACTACTGGTCCGATTTGAAAAATTCTTTCAGTGTTAGATAGCCCATTTATCGACGAAGGCTATAGGCTATATATTATCACTCTAAGACTTAAAGGAGCGGAACACCAATGAAGAATGTTTCAAAATCGGGGGATATTTTCCTATTCAGAGAGCTTACGCTGCGTGCGCTGCGTAAACGGTTAAAGTTCGCAAAAATCATGTATGATATAATTATTTCCCTTTTAAAATTCTAAAAAAAGTTAGCTCACTATAACCGTTTTTATGCTAACCAAATTTGTTCTAAAATAATGCATTACTAGCCCAAGGTAACTATTCCACGCGGACGAAATCGGAAGTCGGACGAAAGCTAGTGGGTATATAATATTAAATTGAAAATTAAAAAAAAAACCGACATTTTATTCCTTGAGAACATTTCAACGAACCCCAACACGATACTTTTGCTGTAAGTTGATTAGGAATTGTGTATCCTGCTGATTCCATATGATGGTGCAGCATCAAGGCAAGGTTTCGCAACTATGTTATTGCGATTCCTAGTTAAGTAAATTTCTAGTCGATTAAACCAGTAGAAGATGCTAGAAAAACAGATTTTTTTTTGCTTACGTCAGCTCTCGAACTAAAAATTCCCACCAAATTGATCCATTCGTTAGAGGACTATGATGGCACAAACAGAGACAGATAGGCCACGCAGACTACGATTCACTAGAGCGAAGTAAAACCATAAACGCGAGTGAAACCGTGAGAAGTAGCTAGTAATCTATATAACACTAGCAGTGCCCTGCAGAAAAATATTATATTTGGCAATGTTTATTTTAGCTGCTTGAATAGGATCTTGTTCAATATTTCATTATTTTCAATTTTGTTTTCGAGTATTTATTTTTTATTTATTAATTTAAATAAATCAAAAAATTAAAATTGAAGTAACCTAAGGTCTACCTTATAACTTTAGTTATCTATGAATGAAAGTCCCGTCAAAATCGATCCATATTTATTATTTTTATTTATTGTTATTATTTAGATTAGTTTTAGATATTAGCTGGAACAAACAGACAGACAGACAGACAAAAAAATTAAAAATTGTATTTTTGATGTTAGTACCATGTATACTTTCATATGCATTTAGTCAAAAGTTAATTTGATATTACAAACAGACATTTCAATTTTATTTATTTGTATAGATAACGCTTTGAACGAATCAACAGGAGCAATATCTACAAATGAGGGTGAGACCACGAAGAATCGCTATTTACAATACAGCTAAACGCTAGACCCAAAACACGTCACTACACGGTAAATGAAATACATGTAAATGACAATAGCTTTAATGAAGCGCCTTCGGAGTAATCTTCTAAAACAACGTAATAACACTTACGGATCTAGCGGATGGTCATAAGGAGCAGTCGTAAATTTTGCGATATATATATATATATATATATATATATATATATATATTTATATGTGTGTGTTTTGATGTGTTAAGATTTTGTCGGGAGTAAGTGAACTTCCCAAAAAAAAAATATATATATACATATACATATATACTGCTATATATATGTATACATATTTTTTTTTTTTTGGGAAGGTCACTTACTCCCGACAAAATCTTAGAAGATAGGCTTCAAATTTTGCATGGAAAATCTTTTTGGGACGTAGATGCTCACGAAGACGAAGAATTTTTCAAAATTTGACCTTAACTGGGTATAACAGAGGTTAGAAGTTTGAATGAAAGTCATACGTTAAGCGCGAGTGACAATGCGGGGGGTCGCTAGTATAATATAAAACCCAAATATTTATCGAAGCTTCTGCAAAGAGGCAATGTGCTCACAACACTGGCGGCTTTACCTATTTTAATAGCCGGACTGATACGCTGGCCAAAGGAGTCACCAGCTCTCTGGTCACCTATAAATTCGACCAGGCGGGAAGACAGCCTTTTGTAGAACCTCCTCGCCCCAGGGCCCAATGGTTAATGGCACTAACACGAAATCCCATTTAATGTTTTCGAATTTACGCCACTTGACATTTTCAGTGTTCAATTCTTCTTCTTAAGGTTCCACTCCTATCGGAGGTTGGACAACATCATGGCTATTTTCACTTTCGAAGCCGCTGCTCGAAACAGTGTGGTGGTACTGCAGCCAAACCAGTCCCGCAGATTTTTCAGCCAAGAATGGCGCCTCCGCCCAACTCCACGTTTACCGGCGATTTTTCCCTGGATTACTAGTTGGAGTATTTTGAACTTTTATTTCTCATGATGTGACCGAAATAAGCCAATTTCCTGTGGTTTATGGTGTTCATGAGCTCTATATCTTTGTTTAATTTTGAAAGGATCTCTACATTGCTTATTCGGTCACACCACGAGACCTTCAAAATGCGGCGATAGATCCACATCTCAAAGACAAAAAATCTATTAATTCTTCATTAGTACCTATAAGTCCAACGGGATTTCAAGTTTTTTGAAACAACACTGACGTATTTAATAACTTTTTAGATCTCCATAATATATCATACTTTCTTAAATCACTTGCGTTTGCAATAAAATATTCATTATCGAATTCTGCGAAAAACATATTCAATTCCACGCTTCATAATTCTAGAAAACTCTTTGGGATTCAGCGAATGACTTTTATATTGTTTTTCTGTGTATCACAGAATTTTTAATAAAACATTCTTTCCTAACAACGCAATTTATTTATACTCGACTAATTAAACCCATCGAGTGACGAGTTTGCTACATGCGATTATTCAGAAACGTAAACACCAATTGCCACGTATACAAAACGTAACCTAACCTGGAAATTTTTAAGGGCCTTTCTATAATAAATAATATATTAATGAATTCTGTATGCATTTTTTATTTACAAAAAACATATACAAAAGCACGCAATGACTTTGTATCCGCATACTGGGTACATAGTACATACTTACATATATGTATATGACTCGTATCATGTTATCGCCAATTATTTATGTTCAATTATCCATATATAAACTAATATAATAAAGAGAGAGATTTTGTACGTGCGAAGCGTTTTAAAAATTATGTACCATTTAACATTCGTAACGTATTCTAGATGATGGATTCTATATTGCATGCAATGTTCTTCTGTTGCCTATCTTATGTATATGTATAAGAATATTGTTTCAATGAAAATCTATATTTAAAAACTTGTAATTTATCATATTTATTATCGTTTTAAACCTTTTGCCTATCTTGGCTGTGCCATCAAGCACCTGAGAAATTTCGAGACACATAATAGAAAAAAAACTTTCCTACTTAGACGACAAAGCAGAATTCCATCCCGATTTATTGCCGACAAAACTACTGAATAAATTTCATTTGAATAATATTATTCAAAGTAAAAATATAATAATTCTTCTTGATATGGGTTGGGCCGTATATTACGCCCACCTGGAAAGGGCCCATTTTAACGGGAAACTAGTACTAAGCTACTAAGCATTTTTCCATGAACTAAGTATTTTTGTTCAGCTATTCATATTTTTAGATGACTACTACAAATACGTCATATTTTTTCAATGTACTTTAATACTACATACGAAAATATAAGCGAGTTCAAATTACTTAAACTTTTGCCAAAATTTTTTTGGGGTTGTGCTTACAAATAGGATAGCTCGATTAGGAAGTACCACATTTTCACTGAAAGTCTATATAAAGTAGCTAACATAGCTGCGTTTATTACCTAACCTAACCTAACCCTTCTCCTTTCCTTGGTATTTTTTCATTCCTAATTCCTATTTACAGTGCCTGACAAGGTATTTTGGTTCTACTGATACTGCAAATGTTCATGGACGGCGGTGATCATTTAACATGCGGTGACCCGCCTGAACATTTGCTGGTTATTTTCATTAAAAAATATAATAGAAACATCTGTGCCCGCTTACTTTAATATCTTTATGTTAAAATATTATACCAATTCCTCCATTTTCTTCCGTATGTTCCAGATTTACTTATTTATTCAACAGAACAAAAAGAAGTAGATGAAATTTAGTTTAAATCGTTATGGATCCTAAACGATAATTTTGATTGAAAAACGATATGAGGAACCTAATAATATTTTTTAAGTACCTATTCAACGATACACCACTTGAAATAGCTCGTTGATTTCGATATTTATCTTTTTCACTTTGTAGCTCCCAAAATCGGCCATTTTGATTTTTCCAAATTTTTATGACATTCGCGCCGTCATAATGACAAGATGATGAATCTAACAACGTGTCATTTAATCCACCCAAGCTTTTAGTCTAAACAGTGCCACAAAGATACAAGCCCACATACTTATGTATATACATACATACATAGACTGATAAATTAATTACCCTCCTCTGCGTCACGCAGTCGGGTAAAAAATACGATACTACTCTATTTACTCTAAACAATACAGTGAAAATTATTAATAATAACCTACAAACCAATAAAAACTAAAAATATCCGTATTATTTCACTCAAAATTTCCCCTTGAGTATTATGTTTACCACAAGCATTTCAATTCAATCGTTATTACTTTCAAAATAAATAATAAATTTATTGAACCCGAAATATCCGGTAAGCGTACATAAATACCTACCAATTCAAGTCGTTCGTAGAAATGTAAAGAAATACAACATTTCAATTTTCAATCCATTTCAAAACAGATACAAAATTGGTGTTACATTTTGTATTACGTGCCAATTGGTATCTTCAGGTTATTGTATCTTGCAAACTTCGCTGTCCGCCTGTTACACCGAAGCGTAACATCTTAACTAGGATAACGTTTTAATTTCCCAATCTATATAACAAATATATTTTTTCTCGTGTGTGTTTTTGTTGATAAAAATGTCTTCTTTAAACATAGTCATGAT
Organism: Hypolimnas misippus; assembly: GCA_037950945.1. Classification (NCBI taxonomy): domain Eukaryota; kingdom Metazoa; phylum Arthropoda; class Insecta; order Lepidoptera; family Nymphalidae; genus Hypolimnas; species Hypolimnas misippus. Next base: position 4,410,167 of record JBBEEQ010000029.1, on the reverse strand, counting down.
GATTGTTTGATAAATTTTCAAAATCATTTTTCGCTAAATGACGAAAATTTAGTCAATTATCAAAATTATTTCATTAAAAATTATAATTTATAATTATTACGTAACTATTTACTAATAGTGTGAAGTGTTCGCATGAGTCACATAGTTTTAACTTATACTGTATTTAATATCGTCTGATATATTACAAAAACTAATGTAAGAAATTGGTTTTATATACAACTGATCCGATTTGACAAAATTATTTCTGCATTGGATAGCTTTTTTTTTGATAAAGGTAATAGGCTATATTACATCATGCTACGATTAATAGAGGCGAAGCAGTAACCATAAACGCGAGTGAAACCGCGAGATTCAGCTAGTTAAGTATAAGTAGGATTTGATTTTTAAAAACAACCTCTCACTTTGTCGTTGGAAAGTTTTTTATATGTTCACCGATTATTCGAAAACGACTAGACAGATTTAATTATATTTTGTTTGATAGGATATGCGCCCCATTAGTCCCATGATAGTATGGAACTATAAACATACGTTCACAATATTTGACGTCGGTCAGTCACTAGTAGGCTCGCCACTTTTATTTGTGCAAATAAATTACATTGGTTATTAAAAAGTAGAAAATAATGTACGTGGTGAAAAAATAAAGTACAATTTTTTTGCCCTATCATTTCGCGTAAAAACATATATTTCATTACTTTAAGTGACTTTTAACGAATAATTATCACTGCTAAACAGCTTGACAGCTGTTAAGATATAATAAATAATAAAAGACCTGCGGAGACCGCGAGAATGTATTTTCGTCAATTATTATCGAACTTATTCGGCAACAGTCGGTAATGTTATCAATTCCAGTGATTTAAATAATATAAATTTAACATCAAATAAAATAAAACTTTGTTTTACGAAAAAATAAATTCTTAGGAACAACCATTTTTTTTTGCATATTGTCAGTGAAATAGCCCACAGAAATAAAATCATGCGAAATGAAGTATTTCCGCGTACTTTATTGTTCTCATTAAGCACATTCAAAATAACGTCAAGACTAATTATAAATTTTAAACTTTCTCGATTTATACTATTCTGTTATAATAAATACGAAAAGTATAATACTTTATAATAAAGTCGCAACCCTAGTCACTAGCGTCGCTAAAATCTAGGGCTTATAGCTTATCTATACTTATATAATTACACAAAACACTACAACGTCTCACGGTGTAATAGACGTTCGCATGTGTAGTCCTACATGTATTTCAAAGTTAACAATACAGCTTTTCTGAAGTTCTATATAAATAAAAGATTATATTACAACGTACCGACAGAAACTTCACGAGAACATTGTATTCGAACATCGACCATTAAATCGGAATTTTCTCCTCCCGGTACCTTAAAATTGAAGCTGTGAATTAAGGATAAATTGTGTTTTGATTAAACCTATTCTATTCGAAATAACGTGCCGGCTTTTGATATTTATTCTAAATTAATTTTCGTATATACAAAAAAAGGCAAGAAATTTTTGATTAACACGGTAGGAACTGAATAACCTTAATGAAAATTCAATTTAGATAAAAGTTGTTAATTTAAAACTTTAAACCAACTTTAAAGAGGAGGAAACTCTCAATTCACAGGTTATTTTTTTAATGTTTATTAGCTCATAGTTCCGTTATTTCAACAATTTCGAAAATCCTTTCATTATTTGAAAGGGATGTAATAATATTTTCAGATTGAAAATTCCATTGATTTTAATTAAAATCGGTTTATTAATTTGGTTTTAAAATCAAAATAACTAACCAGAACATTACTACGTCATTGAAATGAATATCAATACTAATATAATACAGAGCAAATTTTGTATGTACGAAGTGAAATTCAAAACAACTAAAACTATTTCAAAAAATTATGATTCCATTTCAAATGTACATTATTCTATATGGTCATAGGCTATATTTTATGTATATATGCGTATTATTTTTAAACAAAACCTAAATTAACGCGAGCGGAACCATAAGCAAAAGCTAGTTGGAAATACAATAGGTACGAAAGAACGAATATAAAAACATATGTAAATATGACAAACTATTAAGCCTTTTCCTTATATTTCATAATATTTTCCCAGAATTTTCTAGAGACCTTCTGTTAAAGGTTATTCATGTTTACACAAACCAATTGCTTATCCAAAAAGGGTTGCGATCTAAAAGCTCGTTGCCTTTAAAAACAATGCTTTAAATAAGTATGAATATAAACTTAATATTTATGTTATTCTTTATGAGTTATAAGCAAATAAATGAACAATAAATTTTAAATTACTTTAATTTTACAAACTCAGTGCTGGCATCCATCTTTTTAACGGATGTTGTTTCATAAAGCAATAATATCGATTACTAGGTGATCCGCTTAGTTTTACCTGCATTTTTAATTATTTATTTTATACTAGTCGTAACATGATATAATATTACCTTGGACCTTCCTCAATAAACGGGCTATCAAATACAGAAAGAATTTTTTAAATCGAATCAAAAATTACAAAACCCTTTACCGAAAGAGGCGAATCGCTTAAAGCTCTCCAAATGTTTATAAGTTTCCTTAATGAAATCCTAAGTAAAACTTGAAAAATATTCTCAGTACCGAAGACTTTAGGCGGTAGAGGCCCCGTAGATAAAAACTAATTATAGCTTGTACCGGTCGATTTAAATTTAAATCATAAAAAAAACTTCTAAGACCGAAGACCTCATTAAGCTTTGCCGCTGGGCCTTTGCTTAGTCCGCCCTGCTACAGATAGCACACGATTTAATAGAAACTCAAATTAAGTACCACTTGAGAATTTGGCCGTTAGTTGTGTTAGTGAAAATATATATTTAATAGGTTCATTCGTTACTATCACAGGCTATTTGTGTCGTGCAGCATGTGTCTCTTAACAATGTATTACACGTTCGCTCGCTTCTGTGCACCGAATCGGAATAACAGACGCTCATTGAAAATATAGGGGATGAAATACCCGATTCCATTACTGGTTGAGCGTTTAAAAAACCATTAAAAAATTACATAGCAAAGATTATTTAATACTACAATTGATAGCGTTCCCATAAAATATTATTTTTAAAATCAAAATGGACCGATGGAAAATTGTATAAGATGCCGTTTATTTTAATTCCCGGAAAGAGTTAACATAAATATATATCGAAGTATGTTTTTATTTCCTTTCATACTTGTTTATACCAGTGGTCGTCTAGCGGTCGGAATTCGACCGTAGTTCATAAAATTTTTTAACCGATTTCAAATTGACCACAGATAAAATATTCTCGATTTGACCACACTTTAACAATAAACTAAAGATATAATAATATGCGTGTGTCACACATACATGGCAGTGTGTAATGTTTTTTTTTTTTTAATTCAATTTATTTTTTAAGCATTATTAATAAAAAAAAAATTAAAATTCCTCTCTCCTTCTCTATATAATCTAAATAAGACACTGACAGTTAATTCTTTCAGGTGTAAAGCAACTGTAAATCTTTATGAAAGTCTGAAAGCAAAACTTACAAATGCAATTCTCGCCTTAAAACGTGTTAATTTCGAAAGAACGTCCGTATGTTTTGTGTGCAAATCGTTAAACTGCACCGAAGCAAGGAAGGATGCGAATATTTTTATACCAGGGGACGATGGGCGCTAAAGGATAAATTATTATAAAATTTGCTAATTCAATAGTCTTCCATTATTTAGCATCTAAGATTATTTTGAAATTGACAGCACAATATTGCTTTGCGTGTTTTTCTCTTATTCTTGTATTAAAAACTGTATATAAAATATTTACCATAAACTGTATCTGTGTATCTATCTATGTACACAGACAGATATATATTTTATATCTATAAAGATAGATAGATATTATAATAAGTATTTCGAAGGATAAAGATATATAAGGATATAGATAGGGTTACTAAATCTACATATAATATTATATTCCTCTTATGTGTATTTTCGAACAGTCAACCGCGCTCTTAGCGCTCGTCACGGGATGATAATATATAGTTATATACTTAAACATCGATAATATTTTCTCAATTTTTATTTTTCGCGATAACATATTAAAACTAAACAAATATAATCGGATTTCAACCAAGCAATAAATTGAATACTGATTATGTATAATTTAAATAAAAATTGCTTTAATTTAATCGACATTAATTCTTTCAATAAAAATGATAAATAATTATATTTAAATTATTATAAGTATTTTAAGTTCTCTTTTTTAACTCTCACACTTATTAAATAAATTTATTTATTTTTCATATTATTTTTTATGGTAAGAAATGAAGGTTAAAAATTTCATACTTTCGACTTTCGTTTTCATACGTAAAGTTTAACCATATTTGAATGAATTCTATCATTTCAATTAACATATTTACGTCGTTTGTCTGAATTAAGATTTTCTCATACAAAATCCTTTAATTACATAATCAGAGATACGCGTATTATTTCAAGAGAATAATTGGTTACAACCGATGTTTTGGAGTGGAAAATTTTCAACAGTTTCACGTCACCTTAATTAAGAGATAAGACGAAGTAATAACATTATATCTCACGTAGGTATATCCCTTATTAAATTTCAAACGTGACATGTTTCAATTTAATAACCCAGCGGCGTGAACGTTATAACTTCTTTGAATTCCCATAGCTTTGGGAATTTTAGTCAATATCCACAGACTGACAAAGACAACCAATGATCGTTGTAAAAAAATGTAAAATTTATATGAGGACTCTGTCTATTATACATATTTGCTGTTTATTTATTTTTTAAATATCAGTTTAAGACGAGAACACTTATATGTTCTGCTTTTAAGTTTGACTTTCAAAAATATTTACTTAAGCTATTTATCATTGCTTCACAACTGAAAAAAAAATACTGTCCATGCGTTATTTTTGACAGCTTCTTAAACGGAAGTCATGGCTTTATGCCTTACAATTTAATTTAATATTAATAAACATTACAAAAGACTTTGCTATACTGTGTAATACCATTGCCTTTTCCTTCCAAGGAAAGAAAAAAGCGAAAAAAAAATTTTTTTTTTGACAGCCTCAAAGCTTTTATAAGACTACATATTTCATTTGATTTTATTGTATTTTTGTATTGTTGTAGATTTGTAGCAGTTTATCTCCATAGTTTCTCATCACATCATTTGGACTTTCAAAATTTTTTATAGCTGTTTGGACTTCTTCGTGTCTTCTCCATCATATGTAACATTGGCAGAATATTTTGCGCATAAGTAGCGCGGATGTACGCCATACTATAGGAAAAAAAAGACTACATATTTAACTGGTACCAGGTTACAGAGTTGTTTTATATCATTTACGAGATTTAATCAATTTCTAGGATTAATATTTGATAAGTACTAGGCATTTACTAAGAAACTTATTTGCTATTGCCAGGTAAGATACACCACGCATTCACAGAAACATTATATATTACTTAAATATTAATCAGAACGTTGAAGAGTGCTTGTAATGAATTAAAGATTAAATATTCAGGCGATGATAGTAAGTGTGCAACGGATGGGACGCTTGATCATGATTGTTAATTAACATGAAATAAATAAATAGAGTATGTATATTTTACGTACTACAAATGACATTATGTTGTGGATAATATTATCAAGTATCACAAAGTTGTACATTTAATGAAAATCGTAACTTTCATGATCCTAAGCTTCACTAAAAATATTTATATTTATTAAACTATAGGTAAACCAATAATATTGTACTCATATTAGTATAATATTATAACATTTTTATAAGTTTTTACATAGGTATATATATACACACAATACACATCAATATATATTTAAACATAGTCAAAATTAAACAATGTAATATTTTACAAAACATTTAATTACATCTATAATATTTATTTTAATAATTAGAATCATAGTTCATTCTTCTTCCCTGTCCAATAAAGGGCGTATCGTAAGTTTCAAAATACCTGCGCACGCGACGATCGCCTTTCGTGTGTAAGTAAACCTCCTTTTCGAGTTGCTCTATCAATTCTATAGTACTGCTACTGATTATTATCTCATGAGAAAAACCGAAGAACGATGTCTGTTCAGCCTCTAAAACATTTGGCGCCTAAAAAATACTGGCCATTGATATTTTATTCAGCATAGTCTAGTTATAGATGCTTTGTTCTTGGTAAACATACAATGATTTTCAGGAACTGTTGTTTATAGTGTTCACTCATCAGAGTCACGTAGCAGAGAGGTCAGCAACAGGTCTCAATAGCAATGCCATAGAGTCACAATAGCACGCATGTCACAGACTATACAGTCACTTGACAGCCCATAAACCTTACGCCGGTAGAGCGTAAATATATGATAAAAAAAGTATCAAACCGATTGCATCTAAAGTAAAGTAACAGCTGGCAAAGGCCTCCTCTCCTATTAAGGGGAAGAATTAGAGCTTAATCCAGAATTCCTCACTCTGTTTTCTTTCAACGCCAAGTTCGAGATTAATTCAAACACAACTTTAGTACTTGAAAAGTCAGCGGTGGTAGCCGGGGTTTGAACCTGCGATCATTAGTTGAGATCGACGTGTTCTAACCACTAGGCCATCTAGCGTCTTAATTGCATCTCGATACCTCCCACGTAAGTTGTTGTAACCCCAAAATTACAATTTTACAGTAGAGCACTTTTAATCCGTTTTAGTTTGAAAGTTACAACAAAATACGCCTTTTTTCAGGCGTATTTTGTTGTAACTTTCCTTGAAAAAAAAAAGATTTTTGGTATTTTTTCACTTTGAATGCATTAAGCAATGCAAATTCGTGTAGTATTCAGTAAAAACGCTAACGGCAATTTTGTGGCTTACAATAACTTACGTGGGAGGTATCGATCTGTTCATACCAAATCTCACTCTGTTTATCCTAACAAGACCTATCCTCAACTAAGATTTCATCTTAACAAAACTCCCCACCCCCAACTAAAATCCTAAATTATGGTCAAGCTTCAAACCGAATTCTTGAATCTGCTACTGAGCCTAGGTTTAATTCCGAAATATACGCTATTTTCATTCCGAATTTTACTAAAATATGTAAAACCTGTACAGCGTGAAGTAAACAAACAAATATATTCACTCACAAACTTCCAATAATAATATTGGTTCGATAATTGCAATTATGTTTTTTAAAATGTAATTTTATCGCTATCAATACTCACCACGAAGATAAACAAACTCATTGTTATGTAAGTAATAAGCTCTATGCGAACGATATGCATTGCACAATATATTTAATTATTACATTATTTATTGAGAAATGTAGGTATGTTATACATAATATTTATAGCGAAACATTGTTTCATATAAATTATGTTAAAAATATATATAAACCGAAGTCGATAAGAAATACTTTATGTATAGGTAAAATGTATGTTAGCAATGTATTTATTTTTAGTTATAAGCGATAAAAATAAAAAGCGATTTTGTTAGGAAATAATTTATTCCTATAAACATAAAAATATTGTAAGCGATATAGGTAGAAAATATTTTTTTGTTTATACGTATTATAAACGTGTTATATAAGTGGCTGAGAACACGTGTAACTATTTTTAAAAAGATATTAACAATTGTGAATTTAATTTTTGATATTAAATCTTACTTTTTATCTGACACTAATACACAACTAAATTAAGTAATAAAAATATATTTTAAGTGTATGTATCAGAGACTGACCGTAAATTTTTTCAAGTGTAAAAACAACGTAAAAAAATCAAAAATATAAAGCTATTTTACATATTTCAGTAGTCATTTTTGTCGCTGAAAAGTCGATTCTATATGGAATCTGTTTCAATTGCTTTCGTGTACAAATCCGACCCGGTTTTTATTTTCCGTATTATCTCTTTCTTATTTTAAAACTATAGCTTAGTATGTAAGATAATAATATTTCTAAAAAAAAAATAGTAGTTAAGTTACGCCTATGTAAGCTATGTGCGAGTGAAAGTCCCGTCAAAATCAGTCCAGCTGATTAGCCAGAACAAACAGACGGACTGACAGGCGTACAGATAAAAGTTTTTATAATTGATTATTCGATTTAAGTGTCGTATATATTTTCATAACCATTTAGTGAAAAGCTGTTAATTTAAAATTACAAACAGTCGCTTCAATTTTTTTTTATTTATATTATTAAATATATTTAAACCGTTTGATACAACCATACATAGGAAAATCATTTTAAGAAAACAATTAAAAACAACATAGTCTTTGTATTAATAAGTCTACATAAAATTGTGCAAATTTATGTCACATTGGACATAATAAGATAATTTTAATAGCTAATTAGCTTATTGGTCACTCACAAAACTAAGCTTTTTCCTAATTGAAGCTGTTAGAAAATTTGTTACTGATACAAGAGAAAAAAATAATTTAAGGTCTTTGAATAATATATACAAGATATAACTTTTTAATACCAGATGCATTTCAAATATACAGAGTCACTGGACGCTGATAAGCAATAATGTGTCAAGCCACACTTTCATTTTGAGAAAATGGCGTTTAAATATGTCAAACCTATTCTTAACGAATTTGTTTGAAGACATATATATCCATCTTTCTTTTACATTTTGATAAAACGTATTTTAATAATAAATAGATTGGTCTAATGAAAAGTTTTATCAAACAAGTTTTTTTTAATACATGAGATTATTTTATATTGCAAAGTATGTCACACACTTCAATATTCAAAACATTTAATTAAATAACTTTTTTTCGTATTCATTTACTTTAGATGACTTGAATTTTTTTAATAACGTTTAATGAATGATGCACTATCAGAATACATCAATATCTCAGAAATCGACTTTTTGTGGGTTGACACTTTATTGCCAATCGGTATCCAACTATGAAGTAATGTTGTAAGTTAAACTCTCGTAATTGATATAAAACCACTCTGTAACGTGGTAACAGATACGTTGTGAATTGTTATGAAAGTCTTTTATGTCAAAAGTAAGGAACTGACAGTACATTCGTTCTAGTGTAAAGAAATCACAAACAATTATTTTTTTACGAATATTTATGAGTCTGAGAGCAAAACTAATCTAAACAAAAGTAAGTATAATTCTCGCGTTAGGCCATCGTAGAATGTAATATAGGAAATTTAAACATTAGATTTTCATGACTCCGTTTTCCAATTTGCGGTATAAACTTGATTTAACGATTTCAATTATTGGTTTGACAAGGAGGTTTCATTTTTAAAAAAAGTCATCTAACTTTTTACAACAAATTATAACAAAAAAAGAAACAACGGAAATAAAAATATATAATTGATTTATTATCAATATAAATTAAAAATATATAATTTATAAGATTTGTTTTTGAATGTCCATTTTTGCTGTGCGGGAACAGAGTCGTGTAAGTTAACGGTGATCTTTACTCTCCTACTTCGTTAGTTAAGCCATATACAGACTATGCGTTTTTGGGTACCCGTAGTGCGTCATATTGAACACGCGTACATGTACGCGTATAGCATTTGACCCGATTGCTCGTACTGTGATGAGACTAAACGCGAAAAGCACTCGGTTTGGATGTACACGCATGGCAGCTATACCTTGTTTCACATCAGTATTGTGATCTGAACTCGAGGCGAGTCCGAACTCGCGCATGTAACAGTCGAGTAAACAAGACTTAAAACGTTGAATTTACATAATACGTTACGTTATATGACATTTAGAATTTATTTGTCTTTACTCACTTTTAATTTTACTTGATAAGTACGCCGGAAAATAAATCACGACTCTTCGAACAATTACACTAATTCAATATTGATGTTCTCAACTATTTGAGAAACACATCTGATATGAATTGCACTTAAAACCATAACTAAATAATTATTTATACACATTACACATATAATTTGAGATATATAATTACTAAAGAATTATTTATTAATTTCAATGAAAGAAATGTCTAAACGACTGTCCTGGTGTCTAATTTAGTGTAACTGCGCGAAGTAACGCGCCTAGTTCTGACCAACACACGTGATTTTAGGTATACGAACAGACGTTTCAATGTACGCGTACCCAACTACGCACAATACGTACACGAGTGCATTCAAGTATTACGTTAATACCAGAGACGAGGGATGGTGGTCTTTGCTTTGCTTATTTTTTAATGACATGGACATAATCACCCGTACGAATACGTCAGCAATCTCAATCCGTCTCAATCTATTTATTTGACCAAATTATTGTCATGGTATTTTTATAAATATTGTTGAATAAATAGATTGAGAGACTGATTGGCTGGCAGTAAATAGCAATAAAAACCTAAACAGATTAAAAATTAAATAATAAATATATATAAATAATTTTAATTTACCAATTAAATATTTGTACCAAGCCTTGCTTTCTTTTACTGAAATTAAAGAGGGATAATTAATAAATTCTTCTAACATAATACTTGAATGTCCTCATGACTAAATATCTTACGGTATAGCTCTCTATACAAATTATATAACACAGTATGGTAAAATCAGCCTTGCACAGTGAGCAAGGTATTAGCATACTGAAATTCCGGACTGTTCTCATATTCAGACATATCTAGTGCCACTTCGCAGCTCTCTCTGACAACAGGGCGGGGATCATGTAGGTACCTGAAATATTTTATATATAGTTAAAACATATTCTTTAATAAGTATGTAATGTAAAATACCTGTAATATTAAAAAAGTTTGTTCAACTTTATTTGCTAACAAGTCAATTCTACATTAGTAAATTTGATTTGAATCACATAAACCTTATAACTTTTTCAATAAAATATGTAAAATTTAAAAACATAAATTATGGCTTTATTCTAAAACTTAATTAAACTCCTATATACTTAAATTGTTACTCAATTTGCAAATTATGGTATTGGGTATAATTTATTTAAAAACTCCCATTGAGACTGTTATTGTTTTTGTTATTACTGCTTGTTAATATATTTCTAATTTCTATAAATCTTTTCTTTTTTTTCATTTTTTTTTATTCTGATTGACAAGATAGTTGTCTAGATTTACACAAAGAAATTGCCATCTGACCTTTAAAAGCAACCATTTAAACTAGAATTTCTTTACCTAGTCCAAACAAAACTTCCAAATAAAAAAAAAATATCCATATCAGAACTACCAATTACTAATAGATATAAGAATATAAGGAATAATAACAACTGGATTGACTACTTCATTCTTGCTAACAAGATTCATCCTATACATAGTACAAATATTAGCTTAAACCAGAAATTACCAGAAGGTAAATGAATACAAATAAATACTTTGCAGTAAGATAAAAACGATTCAAAAGTTTTTATGTGATGTAAACCCACTACATTAATATTAAAAAGAGGTAAAATTTGTTTGTAAGTTTGTACATAGGTGTTAATCTTTGAAACTACTGATCCTATTTGAAAAATTCTCTTTGCATTAGATAGCTCATTTATTTAGGAAGGTTATAGGCTTAATTACAATACACTATGACTCATAGGAGCGAAGCAATAACCACAAACGCGAGTGAAACCACGAGGTGCAGCTAATATAACATGATTCTTGAAGAATTATTCATCATTATTGTAATGGACATGATACCATCATACATATTTTAATTGATATGCCTAATTGTATAAACACACCCCGTCTTTGCCTTAGTATAAGTTACATTTTTCCTCTACAATGTTAATAATAGAATTTTAATGATTAATTATAAAAAAATCCCAAACATAATGTTTAATTATATCCTTCTAGTTGTCTGTTGTAATACACTCACAGAATACATTTTATCTTTTGTGTTGCAAATGTTTTAATCTCGTTAATTTGAATTTTTAGGGCAGTTCTTGTAAAAATAAATAAATAGAAGTATTTATAGACTTTAAAGTATCTAAGGATCTACATTTTATCATGGTTAATATAACATTTTTAAGTGCATCTATCATGGTTTTGCCTGCTTTATTGACAAAGTTGGATTCTGTTCGGGAAAATGTAAGTACCTAATTCATTTTTAGATATTCATTGGTCCTAGTGATTTAATCTGCATAAAGATTTTATTTCCTATTTCACATTATTTTTGTGACAAAGAGTAGCCTATATCCTCCTAAGGTTCAATCCATATACATATATACCACAATTCATCAAAGTTGGTTTATCGATTTAGGTATGAAAACACAACAAACGGAATTCCTCTCCTACAGACAGAGTTACTCTCTCTCTCATTTATAATATAAGATGGATGTCTCAATTACACATTATAAATTAATAAAATATATGTTAGTTACAAGTACATATAATTTTCACCTTTTTAATACTTCTGTGCATTCATCTGTGGCTATGGAACCGAGTGCCTCAGCTGCTTCATGTCGTACCATTTCATGCTCCGCTGTATCTTCTAATGTCTGTTTGAGGAAGGGCACACTGCGCTCATCTTGCATCTGACCAAATATAAAGGCAACTTCATGGCGAAATAAGGCACTGCTTGCTTTAAAACCTGAAAAATTATATAATAAATTTTACTGATAGTTCTAAAATTAAAGATAATAACATTTCAAAAAGGTTGAGTGCACTTAAATATATATCTATGTTATTTTTACATAATACATACGACAAAATTAGTTGATGATTATGATTATAATATTCACATGTAAGTTAGAATTTTGAATGAGCAAGATGAATTATTTAAGAGAAATAAATTGATGCATATAACTAAGTAACTTATTTAACTATAAAATAATATACTAAGAAAAAAAATTAATATAATTTTAAATTTACCTTCACCCAAAGCATGAATACTCTCTGTAGTTCCCAAATTACGTAAGCTAAACATTGCTCTGTATCTATCAAATAGATTTTTATTTTCATCCATCATTGTCTTTTTAAGTTCCTCTACATCTGCCACTTCACTCGGAGGTGCAGGGTCTATAGAAGCAAATTTACTTTGTGATAAATTGTTTTTATTTGTATTTCTTTCTGCAATCCATTTTAATCGTTGTAAAGCTATTTGGCATGTCTCTGCAACTTCCACTGCGGGGTCATTTTGATATTTTTCCAAAAGAGCTTGAAGATCTGGATCACCAATAGCTCCTAGCGCTTCACCTGAAGTTTTATACAAAAAATGATGATTTACATTAAATATAATGTTTATAACTAAACAATATATGTAGGTACATCAACTTAAGACATTAAGTACGCTGCACGCATTGTATGTATACATACGTAAGTGTTTAATAATAATTAGTACATGTATTATTAAAGCGTAATTTAACTGAAAAAAAGTATACCTACACTTGACAATATTTTTAATGTTTTTCAAGTTTACTTATACATGGAGTATTTATCTTTAATTAACTATACCGTTAATACCTTTTTGAATTTATCTATTCATATCTCGTACATGACGTGAGTAATGTAACGATAATAACAACAAAAATGCCTACCGGCTTCGTGACGAACAATTGGGTCTTGGTTTTTGTCTTCCAAAACGGTTTTCAGAATAGGTATAGCTCTGTCATCTTGCATTTGACCGAGGCAATAAGCTAGCTCATGTTTTAGTAAAACTGACTCATCTTTAAAACACTCGCTAATACATTTAATTGCAATTTCTCCCCCTAAGTTTCGAAGTGTAAAAAGAGCCCGAAAACGTTCTTTCATCGGCCTCTGTGGATCATTTAACACTTTTCCAATATTTTCTACAGCACTGTTACTAATATTTACCATTTCTAATAGGTAATACAATATTTTTAATATGTAGAATGTTGAACAACGTGTTCGTATTTACAAACCAAAATGTCACTAGAACATGACTTTTTTTTTATTAACTTTTTTACGGCCCTGGATTCAAGCCCTTTTGAGCCTTAGGTGCCTAACATGACATTAAACACAGTATTGCCATCTCCTAATTTTTCTTATCCTTTAAAAACGCTTGAATTATAAAAATCCAACATTTAAAAATAAAGATGGAGCTAAAAAATCATTAAAAAAAAAGACTAACTAGCGACTGAGTATGGTAGTTAAACGAAAAGTGAAGTAGCTGTCATAACGAAAAACAAGACTAAATCGAATGTAATGGCAGTTTTTTTAGACAATAACAGCATGCAGGCAAGCCAAAATAAAAAAATCCGACAGAATTGACAATAAAATGACCAATACGCACTGTCATGTTATAGTTTTGCAAATTTAATCAATCTTATTCGAGTAAATTTATAATCTATGGTTAGCATTATGTAACTTAACATAATATTTGTGTAATCATTTAATATTGGTAAAGAAGGTTAGCGTATTCGCTGTACATTTGTTTTTATCTATGGAAACCCCACCTCTTCTTATGTAGTATCGTACACTCTATGGATAAGACTATCTTTGAACCAACAAGTCAATTGAGGAGTTTGGCAAAGTTGGTAATGGATACAAATTTTTAACGTCAAACGGTATAAACGTAAACATTGCTATAAAATATCATTGAGCATTTTCATTTCATTTATTTTCATAAGTCGATTTTTATAGAGATATTTTTGTATTTGTGACATGACTGTTTATTTTTTTTTAATTTTTTGTATTTTCTTTAATTAACTTTTGTACAAACTATATCTTGAGATTGTATATTTTAAATATGATCCAGACTAAATAGAAACCAGCCGAATAGAACTCTTCAAAGCGTACTCTCACGTACATACTCACATGAACAAAAAACAAAAGTTCATACTTAACCTTTACTTACGTAAAGTACAATAATTTTCCTGTTCGATAGCGACAAAAAAGCCAAAAAAACACTTTTTTATTATCTCAATAATGAATGACTTGCAACGTTTATCAATTATTTGTTTTTGTGACACTTTAGCGTAGTTAAATATAAAAGTTGCGTCACATTACTAAAAGAAGTTATAATTCAAAAGTAATATATTATTTATCCCCCCTCCCCCCTCGCTTTGGGTCCCCTAAGACAGTGCCACCGCTGAGACAAGCGTTCCTCATTTTATATACGCGACATCTTTATACTTTAGTTTAAACGAATGTTTGGGTTATTTCTCTTCTTTATTAATATTTTTTTATTATTTGTTATATTTTATAAATTCCTGACCCAACAATGTTATTATATTCTGAACTCTCATAGAGATAAAGAGCTCAACGTATCGACAACAGTAGCGATGAGGATACCACGAAAATGAAGATCACAAGCGGAATAACATAGAATAAGCTTCTATACGGTGTGTAAGAGAGAAGCCGAGTCGATGTCCAGTGGAGAAGAATATTTTGGCAAAGAAAGTATTGAAGAACCGACTTTTTTATCATAGGAAGACTACTGCCTAGACTATGGGCGCCACGGCATAAATTTTTTTTTCTTTATTCGTAACACTTAAAAAAGAAACCGACTACAAAAGCAATATACCCAATTACGTTTATTTGGATGTCACACTTATACCAGTTACTTAGATTTTAAAACCAATTTACTAAACCGATTTTGATGAAATTTGTATCAGACCAATCAGAAGTAGAAGATAAGTATGTCCTTACAAACAAAAATTTCTGAGTTTTCAAAATAGGTTAAGAAATAATTTAAAAAAATATAAGCTATAGATTGAGAACCTCCTTTTGTGAAATCGGATGATGGGATCTGAGATCAAAGCTTCGTTCTCTAAACATTGGAATCTATTTATACCTAAAAAGTAAAATAAATGAAAAGCCTGTAAATGTCCCACTGCTGGCCAAAGGAATCCTTTTAAGGAGAGGTTTAGAACTTAATCCACCACGCTGCTTCAGTGCGGATTGGCGAATATACATGTGTCAGACATTAGTTTCTCCTGGTACATGCAGGTTTCCTCACAATGTTGTCTTTGACAGCCAAGCACGAGCTGAATTTAAACACAAAGTAAGCACTTGAAAACTTAGCGGTGCTAGCCTGTTTGAATCCGTGATCATCCAGCCATCTCGATTCACAAGTGTATATACCTATATACGGACACTTATACTAGCAATTTTTATAATTTTAACCGACTTTCAAAAAAAGGAGAAAGTTTAGAATTTGTCATGGACTTTTTTCAACCATCACGTAAATGCACTCTACACACACGTGGACGTCTACGCGTGATTCTATAAACATGTGGGTGGTTATTTTAATATAATATATGTATATATATTTAAAATTTCATAATTATACTCGTAGGCATATCAAAACATAATATTTCACAAATCATTCTCGTCATTTCGAAACATTATCTTTCACGTACATCTAAATATTGATGTATTAGATTATCTGTCTAGGATTAAAAAAGATGCAAACAGATAAGATACTTTTGAAGGGCATAAATTAATTTATCATTGTATCTGTGACCAATAAGTTTTTTGTACAATGAAATATTGTTATCGAGAAAAATCTAAAGCATTTTTTTTCATACTACATGTATGAAAAAAATTGCTTGACTTGAACAGATTCGTCCTAAGCAGTTGCGAAAGCTATAAATGTAGCAATGAGAAATAAATTATGAAAATTTTTATGAAAGTCTGAGAACAAAACTTTTAAGTATAATTCTTGCCTCAATCTAATTGTGCATAGGTAAATTGATTCTTCAGCGTCTCTAGCGAAATCGAAAACTACTGATACTGGGCATTCCTAAAATTTCGTACTATAGGAAACCATACGAATAAATCTTAAAAGCTGTAATTAAATTATGCAATATAAATACAATAATTATATATGCATAATACATACCAACATCGTTACGTCACATATTAAACTGGAAAGAACGAAATGAAATATGTAAGGAAATATTTTTCCTCTCTTGCCCTAAGGGTATTTATAAAAACTGACAAGTTACAAGATTGCCACTATATTATAATAAATATTATATAATTATATATATTACAATTTAAATTTATATAAATAAAAATCGATTACATTATCAACATATCTAAGCGCATCACTTCAGAACGGTTGCTACTAATTGGCTTTTTTATTTTTATAAATGTCAGGAAAAGGTTTATATAAAAGCAGACATTTGAAAAATCCTACGAAAAATTAAAAATATGAAAAAAAACGCCATATAAAGAAGTTTATCGTGGGGTATTGTGGTAAAGCTCATTTACGAGCAGACACGTCCGGAACAGTACCGCACTCTAGTACGTAAAGTAATATACATTGCAAATATTCAGGACAATGATCACTTAACATAAGATAGTAACCCACATGTTCGTTTGCCCACTATTTATATTTAAAAAAGTAATAATAACACCCAGCAGGTACGCAGCAGGCAGCTAATAAAAATAATATTATTAATTCAATACCGTCAAATATATAACACACAATGAGTTACCTATTCATCCTAGAGGTCATCTGAGATAAATAATATTCAAATAAAATATGAGCAAGTCATAATTTTTGTTTAAAAACAAGTATTATTACTGTCATAGTTGTTTTATTCATACATAAATATATGTGTAGGTAGGTATATTACGTATATCTCTGTAGTGTGCCGTATTTGATAATTTTTTATTAAATAGATATAACTGTGGTTCAAGAGTCACATACGAAGGTCAAATAAAATGGGAATCACTCGAGGTAGATAATGCTTGTTTTTTTTTTTAAATAAAAATAACGAGGAGGCGGGTCACCTGATGTTAATTGATCACCGCCGCCCGTAGAAATTTGCTGCACCAGAGGAACCACCAATGAATTGACAGTTTAAAAAAGGATAAAGAAGTTCACACCCTAAAAAATGAATGGAGAAGAGGTTAGGCTGCCTCAATCACCTGACAGACTCGTTGGCGCAGTGATCACAGGAACTGACTGAAGCGCTAACAGTCGCGGGTTCGATCGCCACTGGCGGCAAACGTCTATATTAGCCATTTTTTTTTACGCTTCACACTCAACGGCCCCCATTAAGATCTCATGACCTTGTGTCGGGGGTCCGGCAACACTCACAATACTAACACAAACACCCAGACCACGACAAACATCTGTATGGCTAATACAGACGTTTGCCGCGAGCGGGAATCGAACCCGCGACCGTTAGCGCTTTAGTCAGTTACAGTGACCACTGCGCCAACGAGTCTGTCAAAAAAGTAAAAAGTAATAGCCTGTATATATCCCACTGTGGGCAAGGGTCTACTCTCCTATTAAGAAGGTTAAGAATTGAATCCTTCACTTCAGGTTGGCGGTTGTTCATATGTTTCCTAACGAAGTTTTCCTTTACCGCCGAGCTCGAGGTGTTTGAACCCGCGATCATCGGTTGAGATCGACGTGTTCTAAGGATTAGGCCATTTCCTGAGTAAAAATGTGATTGTAACTAAAGCAATTATAATACATTGTATAAACGTTAACAGAGACTGACAGTTTTTTTTTTGATCATTTAAATTAATCAATAAAACTGGTCAAGTGCGAGTAGGACTCGCGCACCGAGGGTTCCGTACAAACTTATAGAAATCTATATAAGACTAACCCATCTACGCCATTTGTGGTCTTCATCATCAGTTCCAACATAAGTTACTAACAAAAATACAATAAATTTGAGGAGTTCCCTCAATTTCTCCAGGATCCCATCATCTGATCCTGACCTGAAGACAATGGGACCACCTTGGAAGTATACCTTTTCAAACAAAAAAAAAATTGAAAATCGGTACCCAAATGGCGGCGTAATCGGCGAACAAACATAAAAAAAATTAAATACAAGGTCGAATTGAAAACACTCCTTTTTAGAAGTCGCTTAAATATAATCAAATGTTATGTAAATATGGATCACGTCCCAAAAACTATTTTGAAACTACTTAGGAGCACTTTAATTTAAAACACAATCATGGATGCAATCCATGGAAACACAAAATTTTATTTTAAGTACTAATACACCTTATACTTTCAAAAAAAAAAGTTATAGCGCGATTCAGGATACACCTAGCGCCATCTCTTGACAATTTCAATGAACTAACTTGTTGACTTTGACATTAACAACATAATTATATTATATTTTATTCTCGTTTTATTTGTATTTATATTCTACTACACTCCACTACCCCTGCACTACGTTCGTAAAATATTTAGATTTACATTATCAATAAAATATTTAAATATATATTAGTGTTGCCAAGACGAAAATAATTAGACCTTAATTCGAACAAAACTAATTGTTTATTTATAAATAACTAATTATATTACTAATAACCAGAAGACTTATATGTGTAGATAAATAAGTAAATTAAATAACTCGATCTGTTTGAATTTAATTTTAAAATTTTCGTACTAAGTCAATACGAGTACTTAAATCAAATTGCGTGAAGCTCTTATATTGAATGTTAATTACGTAATGACGTTATAAATCGACGATAAAACTTTTAAATGAAAATTTTATTTTTTCGTTTAAATAATAATTAAAATAAAAATTTTTATTAATCGAGCAGAATTATATCACAGTTAATGTCATAATGTTGTAATAGATGGCATTAGCTGTACGCTGCATCGCGCTATCATTTTGTTAGCTGCGATATATAGATTGCATTGCGTTGTTTATAAAGGATTGCTGCTTTTTAATGTTTTCGTATTGATACAAATTTCTTCTCAGTGTTTGTAAAATTGTTTTTTTGACCATGGTCAACTTCTATGTTTATTTGTTACAAGTACATATAATTTTAATTCTAAGATTAATATATTTTCCGCTTGATCAATTTACAACTTGATACATTTACGCGTTCCTGAGAAAAAGGTTGAAAGACAGACGTACAGACTGACAGACACACGAACAGAAATTTACAGTTTTCGGATTTTTTCCTTTATGTATACTAAAGGACCTTGCTCCTGGCCAAATTTCATAATGCTTGGTCAATGGGAAGTACCCTATAGGTTTTGATTCCCTTGCGAAAACGTTAAAAACGCTATCATACTTAAAATATGTGATATAAATGACCGTATCTTTTGATTGCGTTAACTTAGAAGTTTGATTTTTTCACAGCTCTTAGTAATTACAACTTTGAGTACTTGACGTTGATACAAATTTGTTACCTTCACGCGTTTCTGAGAAAAAGGTTGAAAGACAAACTTACAAACAGACAAACATACATACAAAAATTTACAGTTTTCAGATTTTTCCGTTTATTTGTACCATAAGATCTTACTTCTTGCCAAATTTCATCGTGCTAGGTCAATGGGAAGTACCCTATAGGTTTTGATTCCCTTGCGAAAACGTTAAAAACGCTATCATACTTAAAATATGTGATATAAATGACCGTATCTTTTGATTGCGTTAACTTAGAAGTTTGATTTTTTCACAGCTCTTAGTAATTACAACTCTGAGTACTTGACGTTGATAAAAATTTGTTACCTTCACGCGTTTCTGAGAAAAAGGTTGAAAGACAAATTTACAAACAGACAAACATACATACAAAAATTTACAGTTTTCAGATTTTTTCCTTTATTTGTACCATAAGATCTTACTTCTTGCCAAATTTCATCGTGCTATGTCAATGGGAAGTACCCTATAGGTTTTGATTCCCTTGCGAAAACGCTAAAATGGTCAAAATATACGACATATTTTCCATTATCTTTTGATTGCGTTGACTTAGAACTTTAATATTTTCACGGCCGCATGTCATCGTAGACTTGAGTATATGATATTAATTTCAACATGATACGTCTATGCATTTCTGAGAAAAAAGGGTTGACATCCCGACAGACAGACAGACAGACAGACAGACAGACAGACAGACAGACAGACAGACAGACAGACAGACAGACAGACAGACAGACGGACAACAAAGTGATCCTATAAGGGTTCCGTTTTTCCTTTTAAGGTACGGAACCCTAAAAAAGCAATATTATCGTACTCAATCTCGACTCTATCCACATCAATTACATAAAAATATTCTGCAAGTCAAATGCGTCAAACAACTTGACACTGCTTATCCTATGATAATTACATTAGATACATACCACATATTTGTATATACTCATAGCTTATTTAGATTTACTATACTAACAAGAGTGACTACTACGTAATCGTAGTATTTATTGTCTTAGATTTTCGCGCTTACTACACATAAAAAAAACTATTTTAAAAGGATTCAGATCGTGTTTATTAATTGTTTGCGATCGTGGTCACAACTATTAGTCGTAGCGTCATAAAATATAGCATATAACCTTCCATAATGAACGAACTATCTAACACGAAAAAATGTTTAATCGGATTTCAGTTTCAGATATATTACCCCCCAGGAGTTACTAATCCGATTAATAAAATTACGAACAAATTTTATTTCTTTATAATATTAGTAATGTTTTATCAAATATTAAAAGATTATTTACAATTAACGCCAACGGTTCCTCAATTAGTATCTTGTGTAACATTCCCGATGTTCACAGAAGGAATAAGGTGCTTCAACGATCGCTGTAACGTGTTAAAAGTCCATTTTAAATAGATTAATTACAAAACTACTTCTTCTGTATTTAGATTATTATGATATGTTTTCGCAAATGTCACACAATTAAATATTTTTATGCAAAGTCGCAACTTCAAATGCGTGCTAGAAATAACCTTTAAAATCCGATTTATTATTTGAAATTTATCTCACCTTTGATTGAGAATAAACATTCATATCCTTCTATTAAAATTTTTAAAGAGATTATTTTTATGTAATCAAAACATGTAAATTGTTTAATAAAAATTTCATTAGTAACAAGAAGCTTAATGAGAATGCAACCTATTGAATTAGCGTTATCTTAAGCGAAAATGAAATTTAATCATTTATTGATATCAAAAATATCGTTACTAAGCGTTTGTGGTTCCTGACATATACATTATACGCCCATTCATCGAAAGCTATCAGTGATAATTTATTACTGTACGCCGATACTATATTAAGCCACACGGACCATCTTAGAAAGTGGCGTCGAAAAATATCAAACCTTTCTGAACAAATTTGTTTGAAGAAGTACATCCATATTTTCTTTTCTCTTTTGCTAAAGGTATAGTAAAATAAAAGCAGATCGGTATAATAATATAATATATTTTATAATTCATATATTTATATAACATTATTGTATATTGCAAATTATGGAACATACTTTAATATTGAAAACATTAAATTAGGAAACTTTTCTGTACTTCTTTAGTTCGGGTGACTTAAAAATTTTTCGAATAATGTAAAATACTTGACACATTATCAAAACACATCAATATCTCCGAATTTGACTTTTTGTGGGTTGACAATAGCAGCTAAGCAATTAGCTATTTACCCGGTCTTACAAAAGTGCAAGTGTTTTTGGGCTGCCCAAATTCATGGACTAATAACATATTATAATTATAAAATATCATTGGAAGACATGAATTAAAAAAAAATAAACAAGTCGATGAATAAATAGATATAAATAGAAGCAGTAAAAATCTGCATTGTTTCAATGTCCATCTACGTTTAATATTTAATATTAGCAAGCCCTTGCCAAAAAGTCAAAGTAAACATATTTTTTTTATATAAAAATAGTTGCCAAATGAATAGGCGAGATGTTGAGTAATCACCGTCACTCATGGCCATTTGCAGCACCATAGGAGTCACAAATGTCTTGCCAGCTAAAAAAGAAATAAGACATATAAACAAATAGGAATTAAAAAAGGACAGAAATGATTGGGCTTCCGGCTCTCTCATTCACCGTACGAAACTCAGCTATACTACTTTACACCGAAATTCTGTGGGGTTGAGGTACTGCCCCGTTCGAGCGACCCCGTAATCGAACTAAAGTCAGTGTGGTACAGCTAGGTTGGAACTCTGTCGATAGGATTGCTATGAAACTTCACAGGATCGTCAGGCTAATCTAAACATTACAAAAAAACTTCACCAAAATTATATATACTATTGTATAAACGTCATTATTTTCATTAAACATATCATTTACATATATACAAATAAGTTAAGAAAGATCGTTGGACCCCTTTACGAGCATATTGCAATTACAAGGAAGTATGTAAATGAACAAAATTAAACTTTACATAGAGAAGAGGCGTAGAATGCTAAAATAATATAATATAAAAATATAAAAAAAAAAACAATATTTTTATGTTTGTCCTCTATGCATTCCGAAGTCTTAGATCGGATTGTGATGAAACTTTGAGAGGGTGTTCTAAAGACGCCCACGAAGGTTGCTGGCGCAAAAACTCTTTGTATACAATTAAAATAAATTAAATTAAGAATTTACATGTTTATTTTCCCAATTACAATGTCAAACACATGACATTCATTTAGACTTTAATTAATGAATGACATAATTATAATTATACAAATGGGTGACCACTAGTATCTACGAATCATTGCATGTGATAAAGAATAAACAAAATTCTTTATCAGCGTGAATTTTACAAATTAATCTACATAACCAACCGACAAAAATGATATGAAAATCTTTATATGTCTTTAGTATCGCGACAATCATCCAACACGTTACACGTGGTTAAGGCAGTGTTTGTAACAAAAACACGTGTTTAGTGCGAATACGAAACTTCGTATAAAATTAAAAATTAAACGGTGAGTTTACACAAATAAAACTTTATAATTTTTGTTGCTCCTTCGTTAAAGTCAAGATCTTTGTTTATTGTTTGAAATAAAAAAAAAATCAGAAATAAGTACATATACAAATATCTAAGAACATCGCATTTAATTCAACATAAAAATTGACAAAAAATCTGACGCAATAAGTGTGAATACAAACAGTTTTTTTTATCATATCAGTTTTAGTGTTAACAAAAACTAATAGTAAAAAAATATATACAATTTAGGAACCGCATTCATACACCTTATTTAATTGCTTATGTTACTGTATATACTAATACATAATGTGTTTTATAAAATCTCACTCGCGAATATATTTACTGCTTCGTCTATGATTCGTAGCGTGATGTTATATAGCCTATAATCGTCCTCAATAAACGAGCTATCCAACGCAAAAATAAGTTTTCATATCCGTTCAATAGTTTCCGAGATTACCGACTACATATAAACTTACAAATAAATTTGACCTCTTTATAGTATTAGTATTAAAATACTTGTATTAATAATAACTCCTTAGCGATCGAAGTTTGATCGTAGTTCATTAAATTTTCAACCGATTTTAAAGTTGACAACAGACTTTAACAATAAACAAAAGAGTGGACATGGCGTTTGTGTGTGTGTGTCAAATGCATGGTAGTGTGTGTAATATTTTTTATTGATTTAATATATTTTTAATGCATAAATAAAAATATATATGTTAGCAATCCTTCTCTATATAAACTATAAGTGGGCGAAATTTTGTACTCCTACGTCCTCCCAATTTTCGTAAAAAGGAGTACAAACTTTTTTCTTCACAATATTTACTGCTTCGCTTTTATATATATTTTATATATATTAGCTTCTATATCGATATATAGATAAAAATATTTTTACTGTATCATACAAATTTAAAAGCGAAAATTGTCTTAATAAACAGGGGACTAAATATGAAAAACTATATATATCAAATCATGTTCTATTTTTACAGTTAAAGAAGGCGTTTTAGTACAAAAATCAGAAGCAAAGTTTGAATATAGCGACAGTTTAACGCAATTACAATTTAATTCAATCAATTGTTTGGTTAATGGCTTTTAGTTGTGCCAATTAGACACATGTTATTTCGCCAATATCACGTAGAATTAACGTAATTACTCTGCTGATGGTTAACTGTCAAAAACTACCTTTATCTCGGTGTGTAACGTTTTGACAGTTTTAGCACAGTTTTACACTAAAACATTTATATTAACAACCAGAAAACTAATAGTGTAAAATTATCGCTCCCAAAATATACAATTTAACAGTCAAAAGAAGCGTTAAAACAGAGAGATAACTGTCAGAATACGCTACGTTCTGATAACGACAGTTTTCCACAATAAGGCCTCAACGTGTATCACGTTTTGATAGCTGCAATATTTAACAATGAGCTCTGAAGTACATTTTAATTAATATATTTAAGTTTATATTTATGTTAAAAATACGTCACTAATGCCTAAAACAAATAATTTAAAAAAAAAAAAAGCGACTGCGTAACAAGACCATTTGCAGTCAGCAGTACCGTATCAATATCAGTTCTGTCTAAAAGCCTATAAGTGAGTATCGTTACTAAATCAATAATTTTGATTAAAAAACGATATGAGAATCATAAAAATGATTTTTAAATACCTATTCAACGATATAAGTAGTTTGTTGATTTTATTTTTTTCTTTTTCACATGATGGCGTCTAAAATCGACCATTTTCAGTTCTCTACATTTTTATTATTTCTATAATATTCCCACCGTCATGACAAATAAACAACTTATTATTTATTAAAATCGGTCTATGCGTTATGTCTAAACACATTTCCCTCCTTTGCATTACGCAGTCGGACAAACAGGAACCGACTTCAAAAGCAAAATAAGCAATTTAGTTAGATTACATACTAATTCCAATTATTTAAAACTAAAAACCAAAGTAATGAGTCAATTTTGATGAAAATTAACATTATAATGTTGAAAGATAAAATAAAACAATCTGATAGTATATAAAATTGAAATAAAATAATTATTATCAAAATTGTTTAAAAAATGACGGAGTACTGAAGCCCAAACACAAACATTCAAAAGAAACATACGCAATCAATTAAAAACCACCACCTTATTTGAAGTCGGTTGAAAAATAAAATACAATTATAAATTCCAAAAATCAATATAAGTGATTCATCAAGAATTTCGCTATTAGCTTATAA
Source organism: Hypolimnas misippus (assembly GCA_037950945.1). NCBI lineage: Eukaryota > Metazoa > Arthropoda > Insecta > Lepidoptera > Nymphalidae > Hypolimnas > Hypolimnas misippus. Next base: position 4,384,454 of record JBBEEQ010000029.1, on the reverse strand, counting down.
TACTCACACATACATTTCCTGTTATGTTAATTAATGCTAACGCGCATTAATACTAGGTCCTCAGACAGCGGGTTAAGTCGTCCGCGACTCGTTAGCGACTTTAAAACCAGTGCGCAGTAGGGTTGCCGGGAAATCCGGTATTGTCCCGGAATTTCGCGTCTTGTCTCGTATCCAGAAATTAGATTCTACTGTCCGGGATTTTTAATTTTTTTTTAAATTTTCCACTGAAATATATATTGGCCTTTCGAAAAGTACTAAACAATTTTATTCGTTTTGGTTTCTTTATGTCGTACAGCAGTATATTAATTCAGTAATAGAATTGTCTCGGAAATGATGATCTTGTATCCGGCAACCTTAGTGTCTAGACTGTAGACGTAATTATTCTAAGCAATTTTATATCGCTAAGCATGAAATCGTAGTAAATGTTCCACACATCGACTTCACCAGCGAGTAGCTGACGACCCAGAATTGAATATGATCCTTTAAAATCAAAATATTTACGATCGTCAAGTACCTATTATTCTGAATTAAAAATAATAAAAATGTACACGGAGAATAAGTAATTTGTATGCAATTATGTGTTTCCTTAATAAATATTTAGATTTTTAATAAAAACTAGCGGCGCGCACCGGTTTCGCAATATATTTACATATAGATTTAAAACATTCACTTTACCCTCTTAGGGGTAAAATTTTGAAAAACGCCGATGTACATGTGTTTTTATTTCTAACCAGATGTGGTCATACTAAATTACGTGCTTCTGACTTTGAAAATTACGGACTTACATATAACTGTTTGTCCCTTATTTTACACCCTTTGTGTGAAATTTCTAAAAATGCTTTCTTAGTAGATTCTTACAACTTAAAGGTTTCACTACTAAAATTTCTAGTTTGTAGCCTTAGCGGCTCTGACTTGATGAATTAGTCACTCAGTCAGTCAGAACAAGTATATTTTCTTCAAAGAGACATACCGTTTGTTTGAAGCCAGCCTAACAGATACTTTTTGATCCCAATTTTGCAAATAGAAATAATTATGATTACCTGCAGTAACTCGTTATACAAATATGTAAACTTATATTATTTATATCTCCTATATCTCATAGTAAAACGGTCAATTGTACTTTTACAAAAAAAAAAAAAAACATTATATTTAATAAAAATAATTTAAAAATCTAATAATAGTTTGTTTTATTAGGTTTTTAAATTGAACATTTTAAAATATACCACTACGTACCTACAACTACGTATAAGTAACAGGGTTATCGGAATATTACCTAACTTTTAACCTTTCTGAAGATACGGGGGTTCCAACAAAGTTGAATTGTCATTTTGGTGATACCATATCATGCAAACAATTACTTGCTATTTTTTTTTTATAAAAATATCGGGCATAGGACTAGACAGTTGATCTGATGTTAGGTGGTCACCGCCACCCACGAACATTTACAGCAACAAAAGTTTAAAGAATTAATAATAATTGTAACGATGATAATTGCAGACGCTTTCTTTAAACAACTGGTTCACCATTCCGCATAACATAGTCTAATTTGAATTACTATTTCACAACGTCAATGGATATTTTGTTTTAAACAGGAACAAGTGATCTTTGCCAGAAGTTATTTTTGAATAAAATCAATTCAGTGGTTTACCCTTGAAACAGTCACAATCAGTGTAATAGAAATTTGCTTTTGAATGTGTAATAAAATTATGAATACAGATTACAATCGAAATAACTATACAAACTACAAAAGATGAAATAAAACAGTTTTTAAAAATTAAACATTGCTTTAAATATTCTCTAAATTGACTGCGGGTTAAATCATGAAAAACTTATTAATAATATGTCATACGTTACATTTAATACCTGAAATAGGTTTTAGACGTATATGTAACTTATCTAAGCGTCTAAACAAAGACATAATTTAACTTAATATATGCATGTTTAACTCAAAACCGTCATCGTTTTTATAAACACGCGTTTAACGTATGTTTAAATATTTTCTAGTAAGGCAGCAAATACTTTAAATTATCGCTATCAAATCCCCCATTACGTCAGAGTAATTCTAGGGTTCCATACACGAAAGGTGCCATCAGGACTCTATTACTAAGTCTCCGCTGTCCGTCAGCGGGCTGCATCTCATGAACTGTATTAGGGAGTTGAAATTTTCACGGAATGTGCATAACGTATGGCCGCTAGAAAAAATAATACCAGTTTGTCAAGTACGAAGAATACTCGTACATGACAGATATTGTTGTAGCATCTTTTTTGTGACCTGTAATTGGCAGAAAGTTAAAATTTTCAAATAAAAGTAGGTCAAGTGCGAGTTGGTATCGTCAACTGGGCATGTGGTGGATATTTAACTAGCGTTAGTAGAGTCGATATTTAAAAGTAAAAAAAAACTGAAGTGAGTTTTATTAAAAATAAACTTTTTTTTAAACATATATAAGGGGGCTTCAGGGGATCCAGGGGACTTCCATCCTGTATTTACTTATACTTAGTATCATACTACCTTACTGCCCGGATAAAAACTGCTTTATCTTTGTACAGTACGTTTTGGACTCAGCCCCCCCCCCCCCCTGCCCTTCGGACACTTCCCTTGGCCGAACCCATCCCATATAAAAGCTAAAGCTACGCCCATGAGTCCGAGTAACATATTTTCAATTTATAGCTTCACAGAGAGTCCCTAGCTCATAGCCCTCTTTTTATAGAGCCCATTCAAATATTGACAAAGTCGCCGGGACCGGAGTGTTTGTACAAACACAATACACCTGACTGCTCAAATAACACAGGTGAAGCATTTTTGCGTATCAGCACATATATTAATCTTATCGTATGACCAATCAGTAATTGCAGCTTGATTATTATGTTGTAAGAATTCGTTTCTATGTTTCTCGTTATTAGTTAATGGTCTCTTTTTTATAACTTATTATGTATTTAAAATATGATATAAGTATTTATTTTTTATTTCCGGAAAATAATTTTTTTCGTAATCTGAACTAAATGTAAATTAATACGTTTTTAACGATTTTAATTTTTTTTTGATATATTTAGACTAAAATATCTAGATTTTAACTAATATAATTTTTTTACCATTTATCACAATCCACATTAAATTCAATTAAGTCTTTACCTATAGATCCTATTACTACTAAATACATATAAACTATATACGGAAATAATAATATAGTGTTGCAAAAATTTTATGGTGATTTCCCAAAAATATAAAGTTCAAAGATTAATAAGAAAAATGTACCTAGTGTGACATGACGGATATTTTTCTTTCATAATGATTCATTAATTAAATAACTGACTATCAGACTTCGATAGTGGGGTCATATGTTAATAGGTCACTCATTGAAGCACTTGTTTTATTTATTCTTCATCAAACAATCTTGAAGTATAGACGTGTTCTATTTTGCTCCAGATGGGCAGTTGGATAAGTCACTTTTGGTGGGGTGGTGACCCAGACGCCGTGAACCCGGTATCGGGGTTGACGAAGCGAGATGTGTACGCGGTGCAGAAGTCCTGGGCACCGGCCAATGCCGATATTGTTGGTACGGGAACGGAATTGTTGAAAAGGTAACTTTTTTTTATTCAAATAATAACAGAGTTGGTAATTTTTATAAATGTTTGAAATGATAACAACGGTGTGTTTTTGTATGAACGTGCGTATCTTAAGAATTACTAGTTCGATTTGATAACCCGATGTAAGAGTGTTATGTTTTTCGAGCGTATCTATTTATGTATGTATATCTAATTCTTGCCACGCTTTACAGCCTAATAATCCGTTTGACGGATTTTAAAAATATGAAGTGTCAATAGACTCGTCTCAATTATAAGATTTACTTTTATAAAACTGACTTATCTAGAAAACTATGAGTCAAAATCCACCAAAGGAAATATTTCCAATATCCACCAAAGGCAATATTTCAAATATTTCCAAGGCGTTGTGTTTTCAATTAACTTAATAGTCCAAAACAACGAAATATCAAGAAGTATATGACTCCACATCAACATTTATGTCGTAATTATTTTCTTTTCAGTTCTTTGTTAAATAGCTTTTAGTAATTATTTTCTTATTTATAATACAGTTAAAACTGTTGAACTTAAAATTAATGCTTACCTATTTTTATCAAGAACAAGTAGTAGTAATACAATACTAATAAATAATCATACGTTAAAATAAACCTTGATCCTATCATCACACATTCATCGCGTTCAATTCACAAATAAACCAACATAACGAATCTCGGTAACAAATACACAATACTACAATTTGATTCAATTAGTTTTTATTGCGTCGAATTATATCGGTTACTTGGCCACTTACCTTGACATTTCTTTAAAAAATATACCCATAGAAAAACTTATCAATAAAAATCTGCCTCTCGTTCATATTGAATATTTAATTTATTTGGTACAATACCTTTTTCGTATAATAAGATTTTAAACTCGCCTTTCTCATCTTCACAATGCACACCGGTTTGAGAACCGGTTGCCATACTTGCTTTACGAAAACCTTATTTTCGAAAGACTTTATTATTAATGCTAACAACATAAAATACATTGGCTTGGCAATCTTAGGACGTTTATACACCTGATCCGTAAAAAAATGCCAGCTATTTTAAGTTATATTATACATTAAATAAAATTAAAAAAAAATCTCGACAGTATATTTATTGAGACTATTTCAACGAGCCCCAATACGCTTCTTCTGTTGTAAGTTGCAACGGAGTTGTGTTCGCGCTGATTCCAGATAAAACTGCAGCATGAGCTCAAGGTCACGCAATTAAGTTATTTTAATATCATTAATAGTATAGTAAATTTTGAGTCAATTAGACCAGTAGAAGTTACTGAAATCCTTTCAACGGCTAGAAAAGAGCTGATAACCTTCAAACATCTTAACATATCTTCATATAATATAGCTAAGAACTATCTCAATGAAAACAGATTTCGAATAAAAAAACGCATCAAAATTCGTTAATTAGTTATAGAACTACAATACCACAGACAGACACACAGATACACACGTCACTTAAAACACTCCTCTTTTCGTCGGGGCCTAAAAATAAATGTGAACCGTCTGACTGCCGACAGAGGTTATGTAACGAAGACACATAGTCATAGTCGTATTGGTATTTATTTGTGTCAAAACATTAACACCTTAAATCTCTCTAGACATTACCTTTAGCACTTGACACTATCAAGCATTTATTACACACAATTAGATTTATGACACATTAACATTTTATTGCACTGGTAAAGAATAGAGAATCTCGTAAATATCAATATCGTGATTTGGACACCACCATCAAGCATTGAAGCCGCGATATGATTAAAGGTCGACAAAATACAACGGGATACATTGATTTTTTCAAATCAAACAGGACAAATAAAAATCGAAAAGATGACAGTAACAGGAAATGTGATAGGCCGGCTCCTGAGATATTTCCAATAATTACAACAAATTTAAAAGATGATCACAAATATTTGTTATTTATAAATATTTCAATTCGCCACCAGACTGTTCCATGCCCATCCAGAAACAAAAGAATTCTTTAAAATGATAAAAAATTTACCTGAAGATCAATACACTACAAATCATCAGTTTAAGGCGCACGTCATCAACCTCATGACCTCAATAAACTTAGCGGTTAGCAACTTGAACCAACCAGAAGTTGTTGTAGCCATGATGAACAAACTGGGAGAGTCACATAGAAGGCGGAAAATACAAGAAAAACATTTCCATGTAAGTAAGATTTACATGTTCAAATCTCAAATCTTGCACTGCATGCGAAGGTGTTTCGAAATTTTAAACCTATCATGATCCTAATAGAACTTATAATCAAAACTCTCATCCTTTTAGTATAATGTAAAAACCAACATCGCCATAATGGCAGCAGTTTTCAACATGGCTGGTATCCCACCCCATGTCTCACTGCCAAGATCTAAAAATAATGTTTCCTTCTTCCTTGGGCTTTATAAAATAATGCTCGATATCTTAACTTTTAAGAAATAAATAGTAAGCCTTCAACTAACATACCATATTAATTAACTGCCCAAAGAAAACTCTTTTGACAGATGCGTACCGTAAGCATTTTTTCCCCAGTTTTCAATTTCTACCTCATTTCTTTCTATGTCATTAGTTTTTATCCATTTCAATTTTTCCCTGCTCCTGTGTATTCTTAATAATAAATCTATATGAAGATATTATTTATTACATATTGTTAACATCATTGATATAATTAACTCATTTTTCGACAGGATCTAAAAGGTGTCATCGTAAAAATGTTCATCGAAGTATTGAAACTGGATAACCAGACCTTAGGCTCTTGGGGAAAAACTGTTGACTTCTGGTATAAGCATATCTTCGAAACGTTAAAGGAGTAATAGACAAGACAACACTATAAAACGACATAATATTATTATATTGTTGAAATTTATGATGTATTGTGTGTAATACATATACTCTTATGTACATACTCTTATGTAAATGACCTCCAAGGTCGAATTATTCATCTCTTCTGGTCATAATATACATGATTATTACCACCTACGGGAGATTATAAACTTTTTTATAGACTATAATATGTGCAAACGAACGCATTATATAACAGTTTATTAAAACTATCGGCAAATAAAGTCTCTAGTCTACAGGGCTCTTAATATTTTAAATTATATTAGATCACTACAATATATATACAAATAAAATCGCTTGACTTTTGTATAGATATTTATCTATGATTTTAATTACTGATATTTTTAGGGTTCCGTACCTTAAAAGGAAAAACGGAACCCTTATAGGATCACTTTGTTGTCCGTCTGTCTGTCTGTCTGTCTGTCTGTCTGTCTGTCTGTCTGTCTGTCTGTCTGTCTGTCGGGATGTCAACCCTTTTTTCTCAGAAATGCATAGACGTATCATGTTGAAATTAATATCATATACTCAAGTCTACGATGACATGCGGCCGTGAAAATATTAAAGTTCTAAGTCAACGCAATCAAAAGATAATGGAAAATATGTCGTATATTTTGACCATTTTAGCGTTTTCGCAAGAGAATCAAAACCTATAGGGTACTTCCCATTGACCTAGCACGATGAAATTTGGCAAGAAGTAAGATCTTATGGTACAAATAAAGGAAAAAATCTGAAAACTGTAAATTTTTGTATGTATGTTTGTCTGTTTGTAAGTTTGTCTTTCAACCTTTTTCTCAGAACCGCGTGAAGGTAACAAATTTTTATCAACGTCAAGTACTCAGAGTTGTAATTACTAAGAGCTGTGAAAAAATCAAACTTCTAAGTTAACGCAATCAAAAGATACGGTCATTTATATCACATATTTTAAGTATATTAGCGTTTTTAACGTTTTCGCAAGGGAATCAAAACCTATAGGGTACTTCCCATTGACCAAGCATTATGAAATTTGGCCAGGAGCAAGGTCCTTTAGTATACATAAAGGAAAAAATCCGAAAACTGTAAATTTCTGTTCGTGTGTCTGTCAGTCTGTACGTCTGTCTTTCAATCTTTTTCTCAGGAACGCGTAAATGTATCAAGTTGTAAATTGATCAAGCGGAAAATATATTAATCTTAGAATTAAAATTATATGTACTTGTAACAAATTAACATAGAAGTTGACCATGGTCAAAATAACAATTTTACAAACACTGAGAAGAAATTTGTATCAATACGAAAACATTAAAAAGCAGCAAACCTTTATAAACAACGCAATGCAATCTATATATCGCAGCTAACAAAATGATAGCGCGATGCAGCGTACAGCTAATGCCATCTATTACAACATTATGACATTAACTGTGATATAATTCTGCTCGATTAATATTTTTTTTTTATTTTAATTATTATTTAAACGCGCTAAAAATTATAAAATAAACTTTTCATTTAAAAGTTTTATCGTCTATTTATAACGTCATTACGTAATTAACATTCAATATAAGAGCTTCACGCGATTTGATTTAAGTACTCGTATTGACTTAGTACGAAAATTTTAAAATTAAATTCAAACAGATCGAGTTATTTAATTTACTTATTTATCTACACATATAAGTCTTCTGGTTATTAGTAATATAATTAGTTATTTATAAATAAACAATTAGTTTTGTTCGAATTAAGGACTAATTATTTTCGTCTTGGCAACACTAATATATATTTCGATATTTTGATTGATAATGTAAATCTAAATATTTTACGAACGTAGTGCAGGGGTAGTGGAGTGTAGTAGAATATAAATAAAAATAAAACGAGAATAAAATATAATATAATTGTTGTTAATGTCAAAGTCAACAAGTTAGTTCATTGAAATTGTCAAGAGATGGCGCTAGGTGTATCCTGAATCGCGCTATAACTTTTTTTTTTGAAAGTATAAGGTGTATTAGTACTTAAAATAAAATTTTGTGTTTCCATGGATTGCATCCATGATCGTGTTTTAAATTAAAGTGCTCCTAAGTAGTTTCAAAATAGTTTTTGGGACGTGATCCATATTTACATAATATTTGATTATATTTAAGCGACTTCTAAAAAGGAGTGTTTTCAATTCGACCTTGTATTTAATTTTTTTATGTTTGTTCGCCGATTACGCCGCCATTTGGGTACCGATTTTCAAATTTTTTTTTTTGTTTGAAAAGGTATACTTCCAAGGTGGTCCCATTGTCTTCAGGTCAGGATCAGATAATGGGATCCTGGAGAAATTGAGGGAACTCCTCAAATTTATTGTATTTTTGATAGTAACTTATGTTGGAACTGATGATGAAGACCACAAATGGCGTAGATGGGTTAGTCTTATATAGATTTCTATAAGTTTGTACGGAACCCTCGGTGCGCGAGTCCTACTCGCACTTGACCAGTTTTTTTCTAAATAATATTTATGCTAAGTTTAAGGTTAATTGACCAAAGAAATACTTTTTCTACACACGAACTTCACCAACCCTTTACAGCCTCATAGGAAATGATATTGAAACTTCTCGTGTTTTTCGTTTCATTATTAGCATCAAGAAGTACGTGTATTAAGTTTTTAGTAAATGTATACTAATATTAATAATATTTTACATACAAACTTGTTTGCCTCTGTTCGCCAATTTAAGAGTGAAATATCAAAAAACCGTTTTTAATGGTCGATGATGAATGAGTATGGACGAGTAATTATTAAATTTTATTATAGGTTTGTATATGTGTTATCGAGTATACAAAGAAAACGTGTTTTAAAATAATGTAGAAAATAAAAATTAATATACAAAAGAAATTGTTGTTTTTTTTTAGAACTTTAAACATATTTGGTAATTCTGCTTAGAATAATTATTATAATCAGTACCTAATTTCTAAAAATTCTGTATAACGAATAGAGATTGTAAAACGAATTTATTCAATCTCTTCAAGAATTATGTACATGTTACGCCTATAAATCAGAATGGTCAAAATAATGATCTCACTAAAAAATAAAAATGCATAATTAATTCCTTTTACAACATAAAAAAAATATTTAGCTGTCAAATGTAATTTTGATAAAATATAACTTTACAAGAACAATTTATCTTTGCTATACAATAAGTTATAATTTACCTAAAATATACTAATGTAATGCCACAAATAACTTCGTCTTGTTCCGTTACATTTCTCACGTTCAGCACGTCACAAGTTGACTTTCATATTCATTCCGACGAAAAGTTATTTAGGCGCATGTTGAGAATGCTAAAATAGGAAATGTATAAAACATTTTTGCGGATATTCTCATTCTCAAGTGTCACACCCTCTTATACATCTTGCGTATCATTGTGCTGAATAAAACAAGGTGAAAAGAAACTGAAACATTTTCATAAAAATAATAGTTTAATTGTTTTATTAGCATCTTTATGGTTAAATTAAAAAAATACAGATACTAACCCACACTTTAACCCACGGTTCTGCAACCACCGATGTAGATAAGATTAGATTGTAGCCAGTATTATTGTTATTCACGAGTATTATAGCCAGCACGAAGGACCATTAATTTACTTTCAAGAGAAAATCATTTTCGCATTCATTAAAATGTAAATTTTTAGATACGCCCAAATCATAATTTAATTTACAGTTTGTGCCAAGACATAGTAACTTATATGTATTATACCACAACAAAAAAAGAAAATCTTCTTTCAAATCTCGGATTTTTTTCATTCCAAATATAAACAAAGACGTATGACCCATCCAAATCGCGAAGTGCGGAAAAAATTTCAATGAAACTGTACTAATGATTCGCCTAATCCACCCAAAACATTCTTCCCATAAGAATCTAGCCGTGTCTTCTTATGAATCAGATCACGTCCTCATAAGACGCAATGGCGTTCCAAATATTTCTATATGCCAAACATGCTATTCAGTTTCTGCGTCGGTCCCGATGATATTATATGACTATAGACATATTATAAGGTCTTAAATTTTGGCATCTAGAACGCGACAACGTTACCTAGCAACCAGCTAGCGAGAGAGTATGACAGGCGAGAGTATCTTTGGAACAACAAGTCAATTGACGAAATTGTCGAAGTTCAAATCAATTCATTTCAATTGAAAGATATCGCAGAGATTTTTTCAAACAGTATGAACGTAATAGACATATCTACAGTTATAAAATATAATTGTATATACGTTTACCTAATCAGTATTCGACTCGGAATCAGCACATCTTACACATAATAGTAGAACAATGGGTCGTTATGGATGACTATCATCGATTAACCAATTAAGGCGGGCACACCGCTACTAGAATACCATAGAGGTTGCGTTTATTGTCTATTAAATTTTATTATATTGAAACCATAGACATAAAAATTTAGACTTATCATCCCATACCCAAAAAAAATTGTCTTGGCAAATTTTTTCTTGGAAGTATGAAAGAGTACCGAATACGGTGACAATAGTTGTCTCTTTTCAGGATTCTTATTGGTAACGTTCCATCATTTTTAACGCTGGAAAATGCATTTATGTATCCCGCTCAAGATGGTCAGGTGGGTATGTGAGACTCCGGAAAATAGCAGAGTACCCACTAAAATCCAATCTTCGAACGTCAAAATAGGTCGCCACGGGATCGCTTGCACATACTACCGTACGTCTAGACGTTTAGCCCGCCACTGCAAACCTCTAGATACATGATGATAAATTGCATAGCAGCGACTCCATCTTCCCGGTTTTCTTCTGTGGAGTGCGTCAGCAAAATCGTCCGCTTCAGCGACCACACTAATCTTAAGCTTACATAAATATCACCCGGGCTACAATGTAATATCATGATACAATATGCTCAATATCAAAACTTAGATTGTTATATTACATTATTACTTTCCCGGGAGCTCCCTAATAATATTTAATAATAAAATGCTAACTTATAACTTTAATAACAAAAACTTAAAATGTATATTGAATACAATTTTATTACCATTCTTGTTGTGCTTATTATCTTTAAATAATACTCGTAAATTCTTTTATGTTTTTTTTTTGTTTACGTTAGTGAATTTTTCGTAAAAATACCCGATTCCTGGGGAGAGATTGGGTTATGTGGAGATTTGTACCCACTAAAACACCTGCGATGGCCTTCCTCAGCGCCGAAACGGAGTGGCATCGGGATCGCTTGCGCATGCGCATCCACTGTCCCTCCCTTGCGACGCTCCGCTCGTGGCTGGCGCTCGTCTCAGGACGGTAATGTATGGTTTTGTCCTCCTCGCACCCCTCGCTGGTGCGTTCGGCAGTTCGTGGCCATCGCGGCTGCCGTCCGCCTTGGGGCCATATGAAAACGAACCGAAATGCGTGGGACCCCCATCTCACGCAGCCACGGCCCGAGGGCGCGCCCTGTTTATTCTGCTCCGATCGCTGGTGGGGCTAGGAAGCCGGAAGGACGACGCCTCGGTCGTCCTCGTCGGGCGGGATCGGCCCTCTCCCGGGCCCGCCCCGCTATCTCCTTCTGAACCATGATGGTCTCACAAAAGGAGACTACGGCCCCCCACGCCGATTTGTTGCGGATCGTCGCCAATACGACTGCTCTTACTACCAATTAGCGCAAATATTGTATCAAAAATTAAATACGTTGTGTGTGTCTCCTAACCGATAGGTCTTATACATGGGTACACATATATATTCATGTTATATGAGAGTTCGTTGTCCGGCTTTCAGAAGCGCTCTTATGTTACTAACGTAAAGGTACGACCGCATTTTGGGCATGTCAAAACCCGGCTAATGTAATTATACACAACAGCCGCTGGTGACCTGACAATTAGTTCGTCTCTCCTTTTGTCAAGGTGAAGTCTACGTTCTCTCTGTACGCTGTCCTGCCTTAACTTCCCACTCAGGTAGTTCAATTTGGCATTTCTTCATATGTCTTTTCGAAACATCCTTGTGTCCAAGGTATTGGTCACCGCGTTTACGTTTACAATATTGGAGTTCTGAATAGAAGATAAGCTTCACCACTTGTGGCAGTTTAAGCATGTTACATTATTTCTATTTTTTTTTTATTATAAAATAAAACTCGAGTTATTTAGCGACTCCAAACACCTCCGTAAACTAACGTATAAGCGTCCTGTTAGCACTTGTTTAGAGACTTTTTTTAAATATCGAACTGGGTATGGTTTTGCCTTTCTCCTGAAGAGGAATAAAAAGAAAACGTAAAAACTGAAAGAAGAATATTTTGGATGAACTAAAGACGCACTTTGTCGAGAACAATCGCGAAAAAAACTCACGTCCCTTCGTCGCTTCACCGCGCCTCTCGACCGACCTCTGGATCTCCCGCTGCGATGTTATTTCAGTGTACCAATTTACACTCGTACGCGGAAGCATTTTTGATTAAATTTAGATTGTTACTAAGTCGTTTCGCCGCGACTCCAACCGTTATCGGTGACCCTTAGACCCATATGCTAAAAAACATGACTCTACTTCAGCGGTAGGGTAAAATATTCACGTTAATAAAGGTTTATAAGGAAGAAATATTGTACATATGTCTTATCTATGAACATAATGACTAACTTGTAATTAGTAATTCTTAAACTAAAGCAGCTCTACGTCTACGTGTCATTGACAATAAATAATATTGTGTATTTTAAAATAGCAACGCTTAGACATTCAGTAAATGTATAACAATAACAATTATTTTATATTACATAAGATATGCTCATCGATTTTGTCACTACATTAGACAGCGTTGCCTAGCAACCAGTTAGCGACTGAGTATAAGTGGCGAGAGTATCGTTTGGCTAACAAGTCAATTGACGAGTTTGTCAAAGTTAAAAATGACTACAGTATTTGACGTCTAATACTATGAACGTAACATATCTAACTATAAACTATTATGAACAATAACAACAAAATTAATATAATAAACCTATTATAGACCTCGGTGCGTCTTTAGTATCGGAACAATCACCATACGAGGCATACGTGCGTAAAGCCGTGTGTTAACTAAAACAAATATTCACCGCGAATACGAAACTTATTTACGAATATTACTAAGTAAGGTAAGCTATAAGTTTGTATTAATATTTCTTTATCCTTTGTTAAGGTTATTTGATAAAATATAAAAATAAAATTAACGTTCTGTTAGAACGTCAACATTTATGTTTAAAATTAACAAACTTACTATCATGTAACTGAATTCGTGTAGTTATCAACTTCATTTATATTAAAATTATTTGGTAGTTTATTGTTTTGTTTTTATTAATAAATATCACTGAAAAGGAGTTAAAACTCTTTTAACTGTAAAAAAATAACAGGCTTTTATTTAAATGCTCTTACAGAAAAAATAAACTTTGAAGTAAATAAAATCCATACCTGTCTTGCGTTATACAATTTTATATAACGTAAAATCTTATCCCGTGCTGTTTTTCCCAAAAATTCATCAAACTTTGAAATTCTTGTGGCAAGATTATACCCGCATACGATAAATATGTTATAGAAAAAGTCATTAAATGGGTATAATTCATATCGCTCCAGCATTATATGTCTTACATTACTGGTCCGGGAGCCGGTGTTGTATTTCTGGCGGTTATGATATGTAATTCAAAACCTTGCCTTATCTTACCCCCTTTGAAAAAAAACGCTGATCAATATTTTTCTACTATTTGAATAAAATAAAGAGTTCACAGTATACGTGACATTAATCCTGAAATGATTTTACATTAAATGTTTTTATACATATTAATACAAGCATCTGACGTATCCACATACGTAACACCCGTTATCTTTTCATTTTTTTAAGTATTATCGTTACAGAAACATCTGCTGTACCAATTTTCAACCTTTCTGAAATAATTTTTAGATCTGTATTTTTTACATAAAGATTGTCTCACAACCACCATGACTCTAGCAGTTTACAATCGTATTTATTGATTACTAACTATTTTAAGAGTATTGAATACACATAAAAAGCGTCCTAAAATCATAGCCAGAAATACAACGCTGCCTCCCGGACTATACTCGGTAGACTAAATAAATTTACTCAAAATTAAGTCTATCTATACTTAAGCCTTAACTTACTATGTTTCTTTTTGGGAATTGGTTTCAAAACGACCCTGGTATATTGATTGATTCAGGTAGATCAGTAGAGAGAAATCTGAAATTATCTGAGCTAGAATTTGTTAAAGGAACCATAATTTTGGAGTTAAGTTAACTATATTAAAGGATTTGAAAAACTCAACACGGCTCGGGAATAGTATATAGATTTAAAAAATGTGTTTTTCTTATTTGAATACTTTTTGTTGCAGAAATTTTCCGGTATCCCTTCTTATACGATACAATAAAAGTGCTCTCCAACAGTTTAAAGCAACTGTATATGAGAGTGGCCATACTATCATTTATTCCCTACACAAGGAGTATAAATTAAGAATTATTTATTTTTAAATACCCAGGTTCGATTCTCAATTCGTATAGAGTTTTTCTGTAAATTTTTGAAAGCAGTTTTTCTTGCTTTCAACGAATTTCTCTAACTCTCATCGTTTCAGATGTCTACCTACTGATCCATAGAAAATGAATCACTGTATATATTTTATGTTGTTCCATTTTTAAACACTATTTAAACATAAACAACAAATTCGACCTGCATCATTTCATTATCTCCTAGATTATAATTGTATGCTACAATAATATGTATTTCATAGTCGGTTCTATAGGTCTCAAAGACATTCGCAACATTTTCATTGTACCCTCTACATTCATGGGCGACAAGTTTTCATTGGCTTCGTTCTATCTATACAAAAAAAAAACAAAAAAAAAAAAAAAAACAAAAAAGTATAGTTACAATAAAGTGTTTTGAAACTTCCTACACATAAGCATGAATTAATGATCTAATTGAATTGATTTAACATTGACAAGGCCGACGGGATCGAAGTGTTTGCACAAACTTAGTGTTTACTTTTAGGAGTTGATAAATATAAAAAAGCCAAGTAAATGAATAACGTCAGTAGTTTCCGTATTTGAATTTTTTCTTTGCTTGTACATCATTATTATTAAGAATTTTGATTAATAAGACTTGAGTAATATAATAAATATTGTTTTATTTATTTTCGTGTTAAGTATATATACCTATTACATATTTACGCATATAAATTCGACGAATGTTAGCTTTCCTTCCTTCCTTCAGCCTTCCTTCCTTCGATGAACAAATATCTGACATAATACTATTGCTTTCAGTTGTTTTCTTTTCCTTTTAACAGACTTTAAGAAAAGGTATTTCTGCATTCGTACCGAATGTATATATGTCCACATTTTTTTCAAAAACTATTGTTCAGATTTGCATGTGATTTTCGTTATTTAAATGCATATTTTGAAGGAAAGTTTTAGGATACCAATGATAAACGAGCATTAGCATCTGATAAATATCAACGGGAAAAAAAAACTGTTTAATAAACTGAAAATAACTCACAGTTGGTGCGAATGTTGGTCCGTATATATATACAAAGACAGTCTATCTTACTACAAAAATTTTAAACATACGTTAAACGAGTGACTTTTAAATCGCCTATAGCAATTTAAATAACGTTTAATTTTTAATCACTGTTTAGGTTAGTTGAACATGGTTTTATTTCATCTTTTTTAGTAAAGCAGAATATGTTGATCGATATCTAAAGTATGTTTAACTTAAAACTATCCTTAGACGAGGATTTGTAGTACGAATTTTTATAAACACGCGTTTAACTTATGTTTAAATCTTTTGTAGTAAAGCAGCATATGTTTAAAGTCAGTTATATTTTTCCTTAATTTCAAATCAGTCGAAGAAACTTCTCACGGATGAAAATAACTTCAAAAAACGATGAAGTCATGTTCATATATTAAGCAGCGGTAATATTGGTTTTTATTTACGCCAGACGTTTCGACAGAGTTACATCTATCACAGCGACGAACTAATATCTTATATGGACGCTAATAAGCTATACTATGTCAAGCTGCACGGACTTTATTTTGAGAAAATGGCGTTTAAACGTGTCAAACCTATTCTTAACAAATTAATGACGTATATTTGAATCTTCTTTTTTAGTTATTTACGTTCTTATTTAGTTTAGATGACTTGATATTTCGAATAATGTTAAAACATGACGCATTATCAGAATACGACAATATCTTCGAATTCGACTTTTTGTACGTTGACACATTTTTACTTATCAACATCCATATCGTGTCCATCACGATTAGACCGTAAATATGAATTAAAACAACTCCCGATAGTAAAAAATATATGATATAATCTTATCAATTGAATAACGCGTGGATCACATTAACATTACTTGCAAAAATAGTAACTACAATACCTTTTATCATATGACGATCTTTTGTTGCAACATTTCATTGAAATATTACAAGAATTTTGTTACTACAGTAACATTCAATCATTACTTGCTAATTTGTTTAATTCTTGAAATTATGAAAGTTTAAATCTTTAACCGACTTCAAAAATGAAGGAGTTTCTCAGTTGGACTATTATGTTTGTATGTATCTCTGTCGGTGGTTATCTTGCGTTTGGCTACAGCGATTTTGATACGATTTTCAGGAAAGTATTTTTTACACTCAGGTGTTTTAACCGTCTTCAAAAATGGAAGTACTCTATTTGACCCGCATCTATGTGTAGTTCGCGATTATTTGCTTATACAATTTGGTGTCCCTTTTTATAAAAATCTTATTTAATTAATAAACATTTTTAGTTTTAAAAATTATATAGATTTAGACATTGATTGTGATGCAATTTCATAACAGCTCTTGTATCCGAATATCTATAGTATTCTGTCCATCTACGTCAATTACTACTGCTCTACACTTTGTATCAGATGGGGGGTCTGGTGAGCCAGCTTTGGTGGGGCGGTGATCCAGACGTCGTAAACCCAGTATCAGGGCTGAGCAAGAGAGACGTGTATGCGGTACAGAAATCCTGGGCACCGGCCAATGCTGATCCTGTTGGAACTGGAACTGAATTATTCACGAGGTAAATTTTTAAAAGTTTTTGACCTTAAACAAACTAAAATTACTTAACATTTTGATGAAATTAAATATGTCAATAAAACCCGAAACGGCCTTTTAATTAGGCTGTTCTTGCTTGAATGAACCTTCTTGATCATTGTCGTCATAAATATTATGACAAAGTCGAATGGTAATTAATTAATCGAAGGGCCCATATGCCCGTAAGGTAACTGTTTTGTCACGACAGCTCACGGAACTCGAGAGTCTTAACCACCTTTATCCACCCCAAAGTATCCATCCTAAGGAGAAAAAATTGAAATCGTGTGTCCGTTTATTGTGAAATTGTCGTTGAATTTCATTCTGATTGCTCTTACGATTTTCCACCCCAAGGTAGGTGAGGTATGAAAAATATTTTGTAAGGTCTGTTCAACGAAATTTCGTTTAACAGAATAAATCAAATTATTTTTAGAAACGAGTTAAAAACAAAAATCATATAACACAAATTAAAAAATTAAATTAATCGTGCTATTGACTGTATAGTGTCGAAGGGAATAATTGGAAGGAAATGAATATACGAATTCCGTTTATTCACCCCGTTCAGGTTGGCTAATTTCTGATTATAGCCCTTAGAGTTGATACTGAAGGGTGGATAAACGGAATCATCCATATTGCCTTCCAATTAGTTTGTCAAAATGTTTCCTTGGCCTTTGAACATGTCACCATATATTCATCCCGCACAATCTACATATGGACGCTGATATGCAATACTGTGTCAAGCCACACGAACTTCATTTCGAGAAAATAGCGTCTAAAGATGTCAAACTTATTCTTAATAAGTTTGTTTGAATAAGTATTTATCCATATTTTCTTTTCTTTTTTGATTAAATCTGTAATGAATTAAAAGCAGGTTGATATATTTAATATTTTATCTAATAATTTTTTTAAACATATAAGAATATTGTATAAATCACAAAATAAGGAACGGCCTGGAATTTCGAAACAATTAATTAAGAAACTTTTTTCCGCACTTATTTAGTTTATATGACTCCGAATTTCACTTTTTGTGGGTTGACACATTATTGCTTATCAGCATCCATATTACACTCTAATAACTCAAATGATTGTCAGTTATAAGAACGAAGTACTACAATTGGATTCAATTATTTTTTATTACACCAATAATGCGTAACTAGATAGATAATTTCGCTCAATAATTGCGACAGCCCTATATGACATACATAGCTGATCTTTAATTAGCCATTAATAAAACTTTTACCGAGATGACCAAGTGGTTTGAACAAGTCGATCTCAAACAATGATCGTGTGTACAAGTTCAAATTGAAGGAAAACATCGTGAGGCAACCTGCATGTGCCGGGAGAAATTCTGACACATGTTTATCCGCGAAGTGGAGTAGCGTGATGGAGGGTAAGGCCTTACCCAGCAAAAGGACGTTATTACTACTTACACCTTAAAAGTTTTAGATTTTTTTGGGAGATTAAAAAAAAACTTTTTTTTTTTCATAAAAGTTTATACATATCTCTTCATAATTAGATACAAGTTGGTTTATATGATCGATTTATTAAAATTTCATTTCGCAAAGATTTTATCGTTAATACAAATACGATACGATATCAACTAAGTTCGCGATCAAATGTTAATAAAATGTAACGGAAGTTATTGATTTTCGACTTGAAGTGGGAGCTTCTCAATTCTTAATGTCCGTTATTTTATGTTTATTACCTCTGAATTCTGTCATTATTTAATTGATTTTAAAAATTAATTTTTATTTATTATACTTTAAGTTTAATCCTATTTTAATCAAAACAAATATTTTTATCAAAAATTCATTAGTTTGATTTATCGAAATTGATTAAAGATTTAGGTTTAAAAAAAATATTAAACTTGAATAAGTAGATCTATATTATTTTGCTTCGACAGTCAGTTTATTTTTTTAAGTCATAAGTCTTTAATTTGTGTTTAAAGTGTCATATACGAGATCTAATAAACTGATAAAAACTATCAACTAATGTTATTTTTATTGATAACGGACTGTAGCCAGATATAACATGACACGAGTGTACACAAACTCAGTGCAGGTAACAGCTAAAATCATAAAACGGCCACAACAGAAAATCAGTCGTACGGATCATCTCACTAATATGATGTTATATAAATGGCAGCTTTTACAAAACGGATATCATTCTTCACAATGAACAAATGAAGCAAGACACCTACTTTTTCAACTGCAACTTTTGTTAAATCATTTTAATTTTACCAACAGATTATTCCATGTAGATCCAGAAACAAAGGAGTTCTTTAAAGTGTTACGAAATGTACCTGAAAGTCAATATCGTACAAACCATCAGTTCAAAGCCCATGTCATCAATCTCGTGTCTTCTATCAACTTAGCGGTCATCAACCTCCACCAGCCAGAAGTGGTTGTAGCCATGATGAACAAACTGGGAGAGTCGCATGGGAAACGGAAAATAAAAGAAAAACATTTCCTTGTGAGTAAAAAATATTTACAAAAATCATTACAACTGAGTATTGGAACAGACAGTGTTGTATTGACTCAAAACATTACTGATCACTAACAAGGTGTCTTTAAAATTGAATATATATCTAATTAACAACATATTGTAACATACTGTAACCGTGCTCTCTTCTTGTTAAGAATAAAACCTTAACCTGTTACAATGCTCCATACAGGCCCGCGCCGTCCATACGTGCAAAGTCGTGCGGCGCACGACGGCGCCAAGTCCATACGGCGCCGGGCCTAACCGATCCTTAAAAAAAATCCATATGAAAAAAATACTTTAAGAAAAACCAATGTAACTCTTCCTTATGGTTGTAAAACGGTACGAGTACCTACCTATTTAACGATCTTCCACTTGATACACAACATACATAGACTGATAACCACATTATCCTCCCTTGCGTCACGCAGTCGGATAAAAAGGCGCATATTAACAGTCGCACGACGGCGCCGATTAGGCTTGGCGTGGGCCTGGCTCCATATGGACATATTTACATGTCTCAGAATTTCTTTAGACATACAAAATTTCCTAAGTATATTATCTTTGACGCCAAGCATAGACGAGTTTTAAATTTAAACCTTTTAACATTTGAAACCCCTTATTCGAAACCATTATTGAGATAGAGTACAGCTATAGCCAAATATACGAAATGAGGTCATTAACCTCATTTCGTATACGGCCAGTCCGTTTCTCCACCGAGGAAGTACCACACTCTCATTCCCATTCCTTTTTAAGGTGCTGCAAATGTCCATTAGTAGCAATAAGCGCGTAACATCAGGGATCCTGTCTGCTCGTTTGCTAATGTCTATTAAAAAAAAACCATCGTCTGTTCAGATCTAATCATTACTGAACCGTTCGAACATTAAATAAAATATTTGTGTAGCAATTCTTTATTACATATATATTATCTCTCAACAGGAACTAAAAGACGTTATTGTAAAAATGTTCCCGGAAGTATTGAAAGTGGACGAAACGACTCTAGCCTCCTGGTCGAAGACCGTTGACTTCTTGTATAAGCACATCTTCGAAACATTAAATGAAGAAGAGACAAGATAAAATGTTTGTAATATACAAAATATATGGACGCTTATATGCAAAACTGTGTCAAGCTACAAGGACTTCGTTTTGAGAAAATGGCGTCTGAAGATGTCAAAGCTATTCTTAACAAATATGTTTGAAGAAGTATATGTATATCCACATTTTCTTTTATTTTTTGATAAATAATATAATGAATTAAAAACAGATTGACATATTTAATATATTATCTAATAAAAAGTTTTTCAAATATATAAAATTATTGTATAAATTGCAAAATATTGAACGCACTTGAAATTCGAAACAATTAATTAGGAAAATTTCCGTAGTTTTTTAGTTTATATGACCTTACATTTTTTTGAATAATGTTTAATAGGTGATGCAGTATCAAAATACATCAACATCTCTGAATTTGACTTTTTGTGGGTTGACACATTATTGCTTATCAGCATCCATATGTACATACATGTTTATTTTCGACTGTCGGCTGCGAATATCAATGCAACGTGATGCTCATGCGAATACGCTTATTATTAACTTATACTCACCACTGCTGTGTAATAAACTAATTTAATAAATATATGTACACTAATTCTTGTTTCTTTTATGTCATCATTAGTACACCTTGTAATTTTTTAGTATTTTTGCAATTAATACTATATTTAATGACTACATGCCCCTCGCGTTTCACTCTCGTTTATGCTTACTGCTTCACTCTTGTGAGTTGTAGCGTAATGTATATCTAAATATATAAAAATCAAAGGTGAATGACTGACATAGTGATCTATCAACGCACAGCCTAAACCACTGGACGGATCGGGCTGAAATTTGGCGCGATGTTATGACGTAGGCATCCGCTAAGAAAAGATTTTAATCAATTCTACCCCCAAGGGGTATGAAACTTTGTCAATTTTAAACCGATCGGGCTGAGACTTAGTATACATAAAGCTACTATGACGTAGGCATCAAAGACATCGCAGACAAAGTCGCGAGCACCAGTTAGCATGCAATCCAAGCATACATTACTTCCTACATATAAACCTACAGACAAGTACTTCTTTATAATATTAGTATAGACTAAGGTGATAACGCTTAAGTCCTTTGATGTTGAGATTTATTTAGCGACAATAGAATGTACTGCAATCTATATTATATTGTAACTGCCTATAATTGTCCCACTTGCTGGGCAAAGATCTTCTTATATCCTTATAACTTACTGTAAAAAGTAAGACTGTAAAAAGCTTACTTCAGCACGCTGTTCCTCTGTGGGATATTCATGTGTCAGAAATTTTCCCGATATAAGCAGGTTTCCCGCCGTCACCGAGATCAATTTGAACATAATTTGGCACATGGACTTTGAACTTCTGAACTACGATCACCGTACGGCTCGAGGATAAAATGTCGTTTTAAAAACGTTAGCGTCAATTGTAAAAAAAAAAATAAATCCCAATGAATTAATCAGCAAAACAAGATTAAACGTAAAATAAAGTACATATATTAATTACAAGACGAATTTTTATTACAACAAAAGCTTATAAGTAAAGTGTAAACTAACTGCTCGCAAGCTAACTCGCAGTTTTACTTGCGTTTATGGTTACTGCTGCGCTTCTATGAGTCGTAGCGTGATGTTTTATAGCCAAAAACCTTCCTCAATACACGAGCTAACCAAAGCAAAAATATTTTTTCAAATCGTTCTGGTAGTTTCGGACTCTATTTAATGCAGACAAACAAACAATCAAACCTTTTCTCTTTATAATATGAGTGTAGATAATACTATAAGCCAATGATACTTTAAATTAATGGATTATTATTATTATCGTAATGATGTACATATAATTATAAAACAGGTAAAAATGTAGAGATAATACCAAACAGACAGAATGTTAACTGAGGTAGAGGCTAGCTGTAACCAACAGACAAAAACCGGATCAGTATCTCACTCTCACAGAAGATCGGCGTAAAATAGCTAATACACCTGCGTTTCAAGTGTCCCGTCTGCTCTATTTCCTGAACATTAATAAAAAATATATAGTATTACCTCAACTAGAAACATTAGTACTCATAAATAAAATTGTACAACCGTACCTTTGTGTACCGATTATATGGATGCTGATAAGCAATAATGTGTCAACCCACAAAATGTCACATTCTGAGATAATGATGTATTTTGATACTGCATCACCTATTTAACATTCAATACAAAATAAAGACATATAAACTAAATAAGTACAGAGAAAGTTTGTTAATTAATTGTTTTGAATTTCAAGGTCGTTCCATATTTTGCAATTTATACAATAATTTCATATATTTAAAAAACTTTTTATTAGATAATATATTAAATATATCAACCAGTTTAATGTATTCAGCCTTTTATCAAAATTGAAAAGAAAATATGGATAAATACTTATTCAAACAAATATATTAAGAATGAGGTTTGACATCTTTAGACGCCATTTTCTCAAAACGAAGTTCGTGTGGCTTGACACAGTATTGCTTATCAGCGTCCATATATAGCCTTATTTTTAAATCTTCCCTTCATAAAATATTACTGCCTTACTACAAAAGATTTAAACAGATGTTAAACGCGCGTTTAAAAAATCCATACTACAAATCCGCGTCTAAGCACAGTTTTGAGTTAAACATGCTTTAGATATAGATTAACATACGTTTAAGTGAGTTTAATAGATGTCTAAAACCTATTTCAGCTGTAAAATGTAACGTATAACATTGTATCAATAAGTTTTTTTATAAGTTTATTCGCTGTAAATTTATATAATATTTTAAGCAATGTTAAATTTTTAAACACTGTTTAGGTAGACACGTGTTGAACATGGTTTTAAGGCGTCTTTTGTAGTATAACAGAGTTTACGGATTACTCCATCCAGCGATAATAAGATTGATTTGAATATTGTGAATGTGACGGTTTGTGATTAAGCGTGTATTTCTATTACTTATGTAACTGACAACTCAACGAATTTGAATGATATTTCGAGTAGAATAAGACTGGGATTTATCAAAAATATATCCTTTACTAATAGATAAACCATATTATACCGTACAAGAATATTTTGACGACAAAGAGGCGTGGATTTGATACGCGTTGATTTTCTATCCAGATAACATTATTTAAATGTTTAAAAAATATTGTGTATAAATGATTTTAAAAGAGTTACTATCAAGTTTCTTGCCGGTTCTACTACATTCCGAACCGGTGGTAGCTTTATAAAAATCTTAACGATTCGAAAGTGCTTTAAAAGCCCATTTGAATAAAGTATATTTCGAGTTTGAGTTTGAATATATGTATCAAGGTTAACACTATTACGTACTGACGTCCTCTACCGTTGGTGTAGGCGCAGTTAGCACGTGATGTTCTGAATGAAACACATCCTTTAACTTGAATCAAATATTAACGCGTACCTACTCGAAAGTTGCGAAATGTGGAAAGTAAATTGGCGCATTGTAAGAATTTTTTCTAAGGCATTTCTATTTTTTCCGAAGCCTCTTAATAGATACTTCTCAAGTAGTTAAGAAGGCTGTAAATGTCAAAAATAAAAAAACTTATATGTAGTAAATTCTTTTAGGTGTAAATCGATGAGAAAGAAGTTAAGAAACTGTTACGAAAGCCTGAGAACAAAATATTTAAGTGTAATTCTCGCCTTAGATTAATTTTGCATAGGTACATTGATTCTTCAGCGTCTCTAGCGAAGTCAAAAACTACTGATACTGGTGATTTCTAAAATTACGTTCTATGGGAAAAAAGAAGAACAAATGTTAAAAGTTACAATTAAATTATGTAATATAAAGAAAATAATTATATATGCGTACGCATACCAACACGGTTACGTCAAATATACGTATTAAATTGGTAATAACAAAATGAAATATGTAAGGAAATATTTTTGAACTAAGGGTATATACAAAAATTGACCGTAAGTTACAAGATATACATTATATTATAATATATTAATACTTATAATAAATCTGTAGAGAGGTCAATTCTGTACATGAAATATATTTTCGAAATACCTATCAGGGGTTGATTAGTGATCGATACTAATGCCAAAAATGCATTCAGTAAAATTTTTGTCTGTCTGTCTGTCAGTCTGTCTGTATGTATGTTCCTTATAGAAACAAAAAGTACTCGATGGATTTTAACGAAACTTAGTACAATTATTCTGCACACTCCTGGGCAGTTTATAGTATACTTTTCATCACGTTACAATCAATAGGAGCAGAGTAGTGAAGGGAAATTTTGGGAAAACGGGAGACGTTACTCCAATTTTTAAGCTTTCGTCGCGTATGCAGCCTTAATGGTTAAAGTTACATAGAAATCATGTATGACGGAAAATTCTACATAAAATTTTCTAAAAAATTATCCACAACGCGTGTGACTCCTGATAGCTTAGCAGTTCGGAGCATTCTGATTATATTTGTTTACTCTTACGTTTATAACACTCTCACTCATCCCTAATTTAAAAAGTTAACATTATTACCTATTCAATAAAATCATAGAAATAAAGTATACGATAGCTAATCTGTCTGTCATATCAAAATCACAGAACCCTAAGGAAGGGTACTGTTTTACAAAAAACGACGAAAACGCGGACGAAGTCGTGGATAAAAGCTAGTATTATATAATTATATATTACTATTTAAATTTATATGAATAAAAATCGATTACATTATCGACATATCTAAGATTCTTACGTCTAGATAGACACGTCTGCTAAAGTAGACGCGATGGCCTTACAAACATTTTTCTACGCCAAGCATGAAATCAGCAGACGGTGAGCTACCGCTATCATAACGCAATACGTTTTGACAAAGAAACAAATCAACGGTTAATATTTATCGCGTTGTGATAGGGATAGCTCCAAAAAATAACCTTCCAGATCCTCCATCGCAACACGATTACAATCACGGAATTGTCTTATGATTCTGTCTACCTGTATCTAATCAGTATTTGACTATGAATCAGTAGATTTTACGCATAATAGTAATACAATGAATTGTTAAAATTGTTATCAGTAACAAGTTAAGCCGAGCAGTTCATCGCTAGAATATCATAAAGTTTATAGTTTATTGTGTTTATTAAAAAAAACTTCAGCTATAAATGCCACAGCAAATTAAAATGTTGATTCTTGACATTTAGTACTACCTAATAACCTTAGCTATAGCCGGCTTAAGCGTGGGGCTACTCGGGCGACGGCCCGGGGCGCCAAGGTTTACAGAGCGCCGCACGCGCCGACTTAACTTCACTAATTTACACAATTTTATTAACTACCATTATCAATCTTTAGAAGAAGTAAATTCAGCATAGAAAGGAATCTTAGGTATATTAATTGACTCTTATATATTTTCTATTATCTTTCGAGAAATGTCGGAATTATCACAGTGTAACAAAGATCCATCATCTTCATCATCACTTTCTAACATAGACATAAAAGGGCGCCAAAAAAATCACTCGCCCGGGTCACTAGCACGGTTAGGGCCAGCTCTAACCTCAGCTCTTAAAAGAAGGCAAGCCAACCCGGCAAACTTTATTGACCCATATAGGACGGTGTTCATACAAAAATATTAAAATCGCGCTTAAATAATGGGATTGGGAATAGGATGGTAATGAATACTTTAAGACCTATTCTTAGACCTGCCGAATAAACATAATAAATGTGTTAAAAATCGGTCAGGCCGTTTCGGGGGACTAACATTGTGACACGAGAATCGTGTATATTAGATTACTGTACTCTTAATATAAATTAGTACAAATATTATATCAAATTCATGTAGATACGTGGTATTTTAAACATATTAGATCATTTGTATTACTTTAGCTCAAACATAATAAACGAATTTGATATTTCCTCCGGGTGTTTTTCTATAATTTGTAATTTAAGAATAGGCTATAGGTACAAGTCTTTAAGAAAGATAAGGGATTTTTAAAGGAAGGGATAGAGGGATGCCTATTCATAGGCGACGATGACATGATATTCCGTCATATGCATTAGTTTCATAAACTAAAAATTCTTTATTAATTAATTATTATATATTTTATTGACGGTAATATAATTTTTGACGTTATAAATAAACCTTAAAAAAATGGAAAACCAATTTCAAAAGCAATACATCATTCGTTTAATTTAAAGACAATTATATTTATTCGAGTTATTTTGATTTTACAACCAAACTATTTAAAAAAAAATCAGTGCAGATTTTTTTTTAAATAGTTTGGTTGTAAAATCATCATCATTTTATGAGAGTATAGCCCTTTTAACAAAACTTACATATTCATAATTAAAGATATTATAGTAACAATCGAGTATTTCAAAACTTCCTATACTTAAGTATTAATCATCTATTTAATTTGATTTTTCGTTGACAAGGCCGACAGTATTGAAGTGTTTGCATAAACTTAGTATTTACTTAGTTAATAACCAATTGATGGCAAAAACCACGCCAGGTGCGTCTTGAAAAACGTTTAATGAGAGAATGAGGCCAATGACACACTTATACTGAACTTCCTCAATAATAACACTAGGCTACCTACTTATCCGATCAAGGATGGGACGACACGGGTGGTAAGAACACTGCACGCACCGACTTATCTTCACTACGTTATTTCATTTTCATAACTATCTCTACCAATCTAAAAAAAAAATGAATTCAGTATTCACACGTTTTGTCACTTGTAGTATCTCTCATTTATTAATGTAGAAAAAGGGAGGTGCACTAAACGAGACGATAAAAATGATATTTTTACATTGCCTGTGCCGAATTACGTGTACAGGGGACCCGTAGTAAAAACTAATGATTTACGGCCGAATACATAACTCAAAAAAGAAAAGTTACGACATAGTGTCCCGTCGTCAAATTCTATGACATAGCATCAGAACGTTGTTTTTTTTATCAAAAAAAGGGTTAAGTCATCACTGTGGCATATCACATCTACTACATCAGTTAAGTTACCCCTAAGTTATAGTGAGCTGAAAAAAACTAAGGAAGCAAGAAAGATCATTCTACAGCCTGCACGTTAACGGGAAAAAGGATCGCGAAACTCATATGCACACAAATGATGTAGACGATATCGAGTACTGAGGTGATGATAAAATTGAGACAGTGGTACCATGTCCAAGTTCCTAAGAACACTCCACATCCATGCTTGTGAGGAGGTCGAGTAAAAATGAAGGTTGATATAATATTATCGCTTTATATTCTTCTTTACTTTTTAATTTGAAGACTTAACATAATAACACAGAGGGAAATAACATCAAATCCGATAAAGGCTTATTCATATTTTAAGTAACAAGTCTTATCGCGTTGGATACAATGTCAGTGTAGCTTTTATTTTTGCAATTACATTCAAAGTATTCATTCGAAAGTTCACTTCCTTAATATTGACTTGTATTATATCTTATCTAATATCTTATCCACCATGATCACACCTGTTAACATTAAAATATGATTGATATAAATTGATTTAAAACATCCATGACTTCTTGTCAAACGACGAAATCATCACCAGCTCCCGAGCTATCAACTGCTTGAATAAAGTACATATATGTATGTACTCACGTGAATCACATAAGCATATTAAGTTAAAATAGTAAGTACAGTAACATCTTATCGTATGATAATCTGTAATGGCTAAATTTGATTATAATGTTACCAAAATTTTGTCACCACGAGTATACTCACATTAGTCATTAAAATATCTAATTCTTTATAATTTAATAAAAGTGTTTCTCTAAGTATCTTTCAATTTATAAATATTTTTCATTTATTATTTAAAAAAAATTATAAAAATTTAAACACCCTGATCTTAGTTTTGTTTCGCGACATTTGACTTATACATGGATTTTATAGATGGCAGGTTTAGTGAGTCAGCTTTGGTGGGGCGGTGACCCAGACGTCGTGAACCCAGTATCAGGATTAAGCAAACGAGATGTGTATGCAGTACAAAAATCCTGGGCACCTGCCAATGCGGATCCTGTTGGAACTGGAACTGAATTATTCACAAGGTATTTTTTTATGTTCTTGGGTTAATGATGAAAGTAAAAAGATTTAGATAAAAAAACGCAACGTGAAATTTTTTACGGCAACTCAGAATGAACAAATCGGCGTCAGAAAACATTTGTTTCTCTCAATTTAGTTAATAAAATCTACTTAGATCTACCGATATACAATCATACATACAAAGCTGAAGAGTTTGTTTAATCACGCTAATCTCAGAAAATACCCGACCGATTTCAAAACTTTTCTTGCGTTAAACAGGCTCTATATTAAGTTAAGGAATACTTTACCTAGGAACTAGGATCAAAACGGTATACGAATATAATATGTATCTACTTAAAATGAACGCAGGTAACGCACTACACAATTGAAATCCTAAAAAGGATTAAAAAACTGGTATTTTATACAATGAACACGACGGTAATATTTACTTTTCGCAATTAATATTTAGGTTTAATCATTTTAATTACAACAACAGATTATTCCGTGCGGATCCAGAAACGAAGGAGTTTTTTAAAGTTTTACGAAACATACCCGAAAGTCAATTCCGAACGAACCATCAGTTCAAAGCCCACGTCATCAACCTCGTGGATTCCTTGAACTCGGCAGTAGTCAATCTCCACCAACCAGAAGTGGTTGTAGCTATGATGAACAAACTGGGAGAGTCGCACGGGAAACGTAAAATAAAAGAGAAACATTTCCACGTGAGTAAAAAAAATTGTACAAGAATCTTAATAACACATACTCGATTATACTGTCTGTTTTGTTTTTTGTAATTTGTGATTTATTAATCAAATATTATTAATCCCAAATAGTCCTTAAAATTTGATAAGGATCTAGTAAGCAATATAATGTAACAGCTTATTGGCGTCCTGCGTATGGGGTAAACGCCTGTTTTCCTTGTTAAGGATAAACGAAACGCAAACGTAACTTAACCCTACAAACAGAACAATTTACATGTCCCAGATTTTCTTCAGACATATGCAATGTTTTCTTTATTGTTTTAAATTAAAACATAGTAGAATTCCAAAATTTTATTACACTTCCTCACATTTGAAATTATTTAAAATTCTTGCTAGACTATTCGGAGCTTTACATAATTTTTTAAGTTTTTGAACGATTATTTTGTTACATTTAGATTTGTCTCTCAACAGGAACTAAAAGAAGTAATCGTAAAAATGTTCCCGGAAGTATTGAAAGTAGACGAAGCGACTCTAGCCTCCTGGTCGAAGACTGTTGACTTCTTGTATAAGCACATCTTCGAAACATTAAATGAAAAGTAGACGAAATAACATATGTGTCTAATGGATCTATCTAGAAAATATAATAAAACAATATGCAATATAATAACACTTGCAGTTGCCTGCGGCTTCGCTCGCATATATTTTTCACTTTGATAGACTCGACTGAACACCGTCTATCAAGCCTTGATGTAAATATTTTTTAACATATTTTTAAAAATAAATATTTAATTAATACTTAATTATTTTTACTGATAAACCTATCTCCGTTTCTATTTGACGTCTATATTCCCTAATTTCTTGCAAAGTTTTAATATTGGTAGTATATAAAACTGTATAACAATACCTTTATTTACCGTGTATATAGCCCTATTATTAAATCCTCTATGCATAAAATATGAAATTTTATGGACACTCTGTCGATCCAGGCAAATAGTAAGAGCACCTGATGATAAGTGATCACCGTCGCCCATGAACATTTACAATAACAGAAAACCACAAATGCGATGCCAGCTTAAAAAGGATTAAGATATCAAAAAGGAAATTATTATGGGAGAGTATATCAGAGTTATATCCTTAATTAGCTATAGGCATAAACGCAGTTAGTACGTGATATACTTAAATACAAACTTAAACACGAAGGTAGAAAAATGTGAACATTAAAACGTACAACATAAGATTGTACGGCAACAACATAGGAGATTTTTTCACTTGTAAGTGCATTTTCGTAATATTTACACAGATTTTTTATCATTGCTTTTACCCCTGAAAAACGTTATTGTCGATCACATTTTTATTGACACTTACAGGTCATGTTGGTCATTGTAGAGTACATAAGTGACTGTTACCAGGTTGCAGAGTTGTATTATATCAGCTACAAGAGTAAAACTTACTAGTGTAATTCTCACCTAAGAAGATTTTTAATTGTAGTGCTTGCGTGAATCACGTTCACATAGATGCGATGATATTCAATATTTCTATATATGTATATCATAAATAATTTCTATATACATTTCGTATTTCCCTTGACATAGGCTATCTACCTTTATCTAATCAGTATTCAACTCGGAGTCAGCACATTTTACACATAATAGTAG
Source organism: Hypolimnas misippus (assembly GCA_037950945.1). Classification (NCBI taxonomy): domain Eukaryota; kingdom Metazoa; phylum Arthropoda; class Insecta; order Lepidoptera; family Nymphalidae; genus Hypolimnas; species Hypolimnas misippus. The sequence goes on along the minus strand of JBBEEQ010000029.1, from coordinate 4,353,129 downwards.
AACAATAGGATATTATTGATTGTTATCATCGATTAACCAAATAAGGGTCAAAACACATAACAACGATGTGACGTCACAACATAGATATAGCTTATCAAGAAAGAACTCGCCAAAATAATCTAGACCTCACGACTACCTAGCAATGAATTGGAGAGCACAATTAGAATTGGACTTTTCAGAGAGGAACCAACTTAAAAAGTACATTATTTAATTTACTTAAATGGCATATTTTATTCTATTTATATTGATTTAAAAACCAACATTTAAAATAATAAAAAAATAAACCAAATCGATTGAAAGCTGTGGAAGTTTTTCGTCTCAGTCTTAATGGATCCTGTTATTTTAACATGTGACAGGTTTTGCTTATACATCCTTTAGCTTTTTAGCAGAAATTTAAAAAATATTTACATAATTCAATTTTTACATGATGGACAAATGATTTGACTAAAAGCATAATGACTAACTGATAATAAATAATAATCATTGACCTAAATCATGTTACATCTGCATGTGATTGGCAAAAAAACTTTTAAAACTGTTACCTCTTAGTGTCAAAAAAGTCACTGAGACTAATTTCTTTCAGGTGTAAAAGCAATGATTTGGACTCCTTCGTGTCTTCTCCAATATACGTGACATTGGCAGAATATTTTGCGCATAAGTAGCGCGGATGCGCGACATACTATAAAATAACTGGTCAAGTGCGAGTAGGACTCGCGCACCGAGGGTTCCGTACAAACTTATAGAAATCTATATAAGACTAACCCATCTACGCCATTTGTGGTCTTCATCATCAGTTCCAACATAAGTTACTATCAAAAATACCTAAATCGGTATACGCTTGCCTATAATATTTGAGGAGTTCCCTCAATTTCTCCTGAATCCCATCATCTGATCCTGACCTGAAGACAATGGGACCACCTTGGAAGTATACCTTTTCAAACAAAAAAAAAATTTTGAAAATCGGTACACAAATGGCGGCGTAATCGGCGAACAAACATAAAAAAAATTAAATACAAGGTCGAATTGAAAACACTCCTTTTTAGAAGTCGCTTAAATATAATCAAATATTATGTAAATATGGATCACGTCCCAAAAACTATTTTGAAACTATTTAGGAGCACTTTAATTTAAAACACAATCATGGATGCAATCCATGGAAACACAAAATTTTATTTTAAGGACTAATACACCTTATACTTTCAATAAAGCAAAGTTATAGCGCGATTCAGGCTACACTTAGCGCCATCTCTTGACAATTTCAGTAAACTAACTTGTTGACATTAACAACATAATTATATTATATTTTATTCTCGTTTTATTTTTATTTATATTCTACTACACTCCACTACCCCTGCACTACGTTCGTAAAATATTTAGATCTACATTATCAATCAAAATATCGAAATATATATTAGTGTTGCCAAGACGAAAATAATTAGTCCTTAATTCGAACAAAACTAATTGTTTATTTATAAATAACTAATTATATTACTAATAACCAGAAGACTTATATGTATAGATAAATAAGTAAATTAAATAACTCGATCTGTTTGAATTTAATTTTAAAATTTTCGTACTAAGTCAATACGAGTACTTAAATCAAATCGCGTGAATCTCTTATATTGAATGTTAATTACGTAATGACGTTATAAATCGACGATAAAACTTTTAAATGAAAAGTTTATTTTATAATTTTTAGCGCGTTTAAATAATAATTAAAATAAATAAATTTATTAATCGAGCAGAATTATATCACAGTTAATGTCATAATGTTGTAATAGATGGCATTAGCTGTACGCTGCATCACGCTATCATTTTGTTAGCTGCGATATATAGATTGCATTGCGTTGTTTATAAAGGATTGCTGCTTTTTAATGTTTTCGTATTGATACAAATTTCTTCTCAGTGTTTGTAAAATTGTTTTTTTGACCATGGTCAACTTCTATGTTAATTTGTTACAAGTACATATAATTTTTATTCTAAGATTAATATATTTTCCGCTTGATCAATTTACAACTTGATACATTTACGCGTTCCTGAGAAAAAGGTTGAAAGACAGACGTACAGACTGACAGACACACGAACAGAAATTTACAGTTTTCGGATTTTTTCCTTTATGTATACTAAAGGACCTTGCTCCTGGCCAAATTTCATAATGCTTGGTTAATGGGAAGTACCCTATAGGTTTTGATTCCCTTGCGAAAACGTTAAAAACGCTATCATACTTAAAATATGTGATATAAATGACCGTATCTTTTGATTGCGTTAACTTAGAAGTTTGATTTTTTCACAGCTCTTAGTAATTACAACTCTGAGTACTTGACGTTGATAAAAATTTGTTACCTTCACGCGTTTCTGAGAAAAAGGTTGAAAGACAAACTTACAAACAGACAAACATACATACAAAAATTTACAGTTTTCAGATTTTTTCCTTTATTTGTACCATAAGATCTTACTTCTTGCCAAATTTCATCGTGCTAGGTCAATGGGAAGTACCCTATAGGTTTTGATTCCCTTGCGAAAACGCTAAAATGGTCAAAATATACGACATATTTTCCATTATCTTTTGATTGCGTAGACTTAGAACTTTAATATTTTCACGGCCGCATGTCATCGTAGACTTGAGTATATGATATTAATTTCATCATGATACGTCTATGCATTTCTGAGAAAAAAGGGTTGACATCCCGACAGACAGACAGACAGACAGACAGACAGACAGACAGACAGACAGACAGACAGACAGACAGACAGACAGACAGACAGACAGACGGACAACAAAGTGATCCTATAAGGGTTCCGTTTTTCCTTTTAAGGTACGGAACCCTAAAAAGGAATGATAAACAATTAATGTAAATCCTTTGTATACAAGTGTGACTCTTGCCTTAAAATGACAATGTTTAGTCAGCAATAAATGTATGACAATAACAAAAAAAAAATCAAATGTTAAAAAACTATATAGTGCTTAATATTTTTAGTGTCACCACAATCATAATACGCAGTATACGTGATTAAAAACATAATTTAACTAAATTAAATATTTAACACAACTACGAAACTTATTGACGAAGATTGTAATATTAATTAAGCGGTAAGTTCTTATTAATATTTATTTACAAATATTGGATTTTGGGTATTTGATACCTGGAGTAAAGATCTCCTATTTGTTTTCCGAGGTTAATATACATATTTTTACAACATCTGCGTCGAAATATTGCAAAATTTGATAATGTTTACTTACAAAGCGTCATTCTAAATTACTAATCAAACTTTTTAGTTTATATAAATCTATAATTGATTCTTCTACAAACAATCCTCATTTTATAATTTAATCAGAGACGAGAGAAATAAAATTTCATCATAATTAATTCAAAATGCACCTTTTTTCACCGAAATCTACACCGAAACAAAATTTAGACTGAAAAAAAAACTATATTCTTATTATAGTAACAATTCGTCAAGTACCAAACTGGTTTACTACTTATTTTTACAATAGTACTTTTTGAGGCTAAAAAGGACGGAAGAAAACAAAACTTTTATCGAAGGGGTGATAAAATGGTAAAAACAAATTTATATTTTCATTACATTTATTATAACAAAAGAGTATTTAAAAAGTTCCTAAACTTAAATATAAATTAGTAATCAATTTAGGTAAATCGATTTTACACATACAAGGCCGGTAGAATCAAAGTGTTTGCACAAACCTAATATTTACTTACTTAAGGAGTTGATAAATATAAAAAAGTTAAACCATGACGTTAGCAATTTTCGTCATTGACTTTTTTGTTTTGAAATAATGCTTATAACGCTGTATTAAAATGTTGATACTCAAGACTTAAGTAATATAATAAATAAATGTTTAAATTGTGTATGTACGTTTCAAATAAGCACAGATACTATTACAAGACTATCCACATACACTCAAAAATATTAATTATTATTATTCTTCCTTTGCTATTAATGTTATTAGTTTATATTCGTTTCCTTATCGGGAGCCTACCCTAAATGTAGCAGACATGTCATGATGGCGTTTAGAAGGGTCTATCATAATTGAAAGCGGATGCATAATTTCGTATCTGTGCGGTTGGCCATTAAGGAATCGCCTCGTCGGGATTCAACCTGAATACAGCAGCAGTTTCATAGTGGTACTTTCAAAGATCTTTAATAATTGAAAGTGGATGCAAAATTTTGTGTCTGTGCTGTAGGCCATTAAGGAGTCCCCTCGTCGGGAGTCAACCCTAAATACAGCAGCAGTATCATAGTGGTACTTCTAAAGAGCTTAAATAATTGAAAGTGCATGCAAAATTTTGTGTCTGTTCTGTTAGCCAATGAGGAATCCTCTCGTCAGGAGCAAAACCTGAATGTAGCAGGAGTTTTACGGTAGTACTTTCAAAGGGCTTTAATAATTGAAAGTGGATGCAAAATTTTGTGTCTGTGCTGTTAGCCATTGAGGTATCCTCTCGACAGGCCAAACCTGAATGTAGCAGGAGTTTTATGGTGGCACTTTGAAAGGGCTATTCAAAGCATATAAAAAAGTCATTTTTGCACTTTCGAGAGCCAATGCATGCAGCAGCCGCGTCATTTTGGCACTGCAACTGGGCTTAATATTTAAGTATATACAAATATAAAATTTCGTGTCTGTACTAGTGTCCGTTTAGAAATTCCTTCATCTGAAGCCAATCATGGATATAAAATCAACATACGCTTTCTATAAAAACGCATTGTAATGGGAATTCAAAACAACGAATAAATTTTTAATTCGAATTTCGCTTGCAAAATTCAACCCGATCAAACTAAAAAGAATTGCATAAAAGTTTTTAGTGACATCAAAAACTGTAAAGTCATTATATTTCTAAGTACGGGTCTAATCGGGATGGATAAGATATAAAGGTACTTACGCACGCTTTAGCTTTGCTAGACGATTCGACAGTGACACCCTTCTTTAACTCGTAACTTATCTAATACCTTATCAATCACGATAAGAACCGTTGCTTAAAATGAATAATAAAAATCACGAAAGTTTAATATACAATACAGTCAATAGTCAACAGTAATATTAGTTGAACGGTATTCACATTAAGTGTTTAAACATTACAACCAAATATAGTAAGTACAACAATACGAGTATCTTATCATATGATAATCTCTAATTGCAACATTTTACTGAAATATTAAAAGAATTTCGTTACTATGTGTAGAAAACTCACATTAATCATTCATTATTATATACGTTGTTCTTTTTGTTTCTTACAGTGCTTGTTTAGTTCTCGGTTTTACTAAATTATAAATCTTTAATTCATAAAAATATTTTTCACGTATCGTCGCTCTATACTATCGCTATGTGATACTTCGTAACTAACAATTTTGATAAAAATGGATCTTCTCAGTGAAACCGTATTCAAATATTTCTAACAATATCTTAAATATAAATCAATTCTAACCTATTCTGAGGAGCTCCTCAGAATAGATTAGATGGCTTTGACATAGCGCCACGGTCTCGTTTTTACCATACCACTTAGATGCATGGTCTATCCAATCCATCCAATGTTTGGGCTTAACGACACTTTTTTTTCGTATACATGTAGCTTTTGGAATGATCTTCCCCCTGAGGTTTTTTCTGAGCGCTATAATTTAGGAGTTTTCAAGGGTCCAGTGTATATAGCTTTCCGCGAAAAGCCGGCAATGCACCCGCAACTTCCCTGATATTGCAGATATCTAAGGGTGATAGTGGCCACTTAATATTAGGTAGAACTACCTTAATTACTATTCCAGCATTTGTTTTAGATGGGTGGTATGGTGAGTCAACTTTGGTGGGGCGGTGATCCAGACCTCGTAAACCCAGTATCGGGGCTGAGCAAGAGAGACGTGTATGCGGTACAAAAATCCTGGGCACCGGCCAATGCTGATCCTGTTGGAACTGGAACTGAATTATTCACAAGGTAATTTTTTAAAAATATTTTTTAAATTAAAACATATAATTACTTCTAAGCATTCATATGGAAGTAAAAAGACAAATGGGAAAACGCGAACTTTTATGTGACTATTCTTGTTAGAGAAGAGCGTTTCTAACATCGTCATAAATGTTGTGAAGAATATTGGTAAGTAATGAATCAAAGACGCGCACTCTTACTAATACCTCCAATAAACGGGCTAACCAACGCAAATATAACTTTTCAAATTGGTCTAGTACTTTCAAAGCCTATTCAATGCAAGCAAACAAACAATAAAATATTTTCTCTTTATAATATCAGTGCAGATAATTTGACAAAAAAACTATTTTTCATAACGTAAGGATTTATATTCGCCTTTTTAGTTGCAACTAACCTATAGGTACTTTGATACAGATTTATTTGTTGTAACTATTCATTGAAATTTAATATAGCAAAGACTTTATGGCTAATGCTAACGTCATAAAAGACATCAACTTAACGATTAATGAAATCATTCAATTCGATTTATGGCACATTAAACTTTTACTGCACTCGTGTGTAAAGATCTCGTTTGTCAGCACCAGATGTGCCAAACCACGTTAACGATGAAATGTTGATAAAATATAACGGATTTCTTTGATTTTGCGAGATCAAACAGATCGAAAAAAAATAAATAAATAATGGTATTTTTATTGATGGACTGTCGCCATGAGACATATCAGCGTCCGAAAATATTTATGTTTCTTTCAATTTAGCTAATAACGACTACTTAGATTTGTAAATACAAAACTGAAGAGTTTGTTTATTTAAACACGCTAATTTCAGAAACTACTAATACGATTTGATAAATCCTTTGCGTTAAAATATCATTGAATTATTGAATAAAAAAATTATTCCCTTTTATTTCAATGCAGCTAAATATTTATTTTATCATTTTAATTTAACCACCAGATTATTCCGTGCGGATCCAGAAACGAAGGAGTTCTTCAAAGTGTTACGAAATGTACCTGAAAGTCAATTCCGAACTAACCATCAGTTCAAAGCCCATGTCATCAACCTCGTGTCTTCCTTCAACTTAGCGGTGGTCAACCTCCACCAGCCAGAAGTGGTTGTAGCCATGATGAACAAACTTGGAGAGTCGCACGGGAAACGGAAAATAAAAGAAAAACATTTCCATGTGAGTAAAAGAGATAGTGTTGTGTTTTGTAATTTATGACTTAAGCCTCAAGCATTACTAACCCCAAATAAGGAGTCTTTGATATTTAATATGAATCACATAAGCAATATACAAAAACAGCATGTTACCACGATTCATGTTGTTCTCTTTGTTAAGAAAAAAGACACGGAACTTAATCGCCATGTTGCTAAATACGGACATATTTACGTGTCTTAGATTTTCTCTAGACACATATTAGTGTCCTCACAGTGTTTTCTTTAACGGTAAATAAGATCTTTAAGCGTTTTAAATGTTTGACAACACACTGCTCGTCCATAATTGAAACCGTCATCATTTCCCTACCGTCATCGCTAGACTTTGCCTAGACAAAGAAGGACATTTTAAAACTTCTTGACATACGTGTATTGTATTAAAAACTAAAAATATGAGAAGCAAAATTTTTACATTAAATTTTCTCTCTCAACAGGAACTAAAAACCGTTATCGTAAAAATGTTTACGGATGTTTTGAAGCTGGACCAAACAACATTAGGCTCCTGGTCGAAGACTGTTGACTTCTTGTATAAGCATATCTTCGAAACATTAAATGAAACGAAATAATTGGCTACAACATGACGATATAATAGATCAATATGTAATATAATATTATCGTTTTGACATTTATTGTGTACATATAAGTTAATTCGCCATAAAAGGATTTGAAACGGCGGGATGTACGTTTAAGATATTTTTAGGGTTCCGTACCTTAAAAGGAAAAACGGAACCCTTATAGGATCACTTTGTTGTCCGTCTGTCTGTCTGTCTGTCTGTCTGTCTGTCTGTCTGTCTGTCTGTCGGGATGTCAACCCTTTTTTCTCAGAAATGCATAGACGTATCATGTTGAAATTAATATTATATACTCAAGTCTACGATGACACGCGGCCGTGAAAATATTAAAGTTCTAAGTCAACGCAATCAAAAGATAATGGAAAATATGTCGTATATTTTGACCATTTTAGCGTTTTCGCAAGGGAATCAAAACCTATAGGGTACTTCCCATTGACCTAGCACGATGAAATTTGGCAAGAAGTAAGATCTTATGGTACAAATAAAGGAAAAAATCCGAAAACTGTAAATTTTTGTATGTATGTTTGTCTGTTTGTTAGTTTGTCTTTCAACCTTTTTCTCAGAAACGCGTGAAGGTAACAAATTTTTATCAACGTCAAGTACTCAGAGTTGTAATTACTAAGAGCTGTGAAATAATCAAACTTCTAAGTTAACGCAATCAAAAGATACGGTCATTTATATCACATATTTTAAGTATGATAGCGTTTTTAACGTTTTCGCAAGGGAATCAAAACCTATAGGGTACTTTCCATTGACCAAGCATTATGAAATTTGGCCAGGAGCAAGGTCCTTTAGTATACATAAAGGAAAAAATCCGAAAACTGTAAATTTCTGTTCGTGTGTCTGTCAGTCTGTACGTCTGTCTTTCAACCTTTTTCTCAAGAACGCGTAAATGTATCAAGTTGTAAATTGATCAAGCGGAAAATATATACATCTTAGAATTAAAATTATATGTACTTGTAACAAATTAACATAGAAGTTGACCATGATCAAAAAAACAATTTTACAAACACTGAGAAGAAATTTTTATCAATACAAAAACATTAAAAAGCAGCAAACCTTTATAAACAACGCAATGCAATCTATATATCGCAGCTAACAAAATGATAGCGCGATGCAGCGTACAGCTAATGCCATCTATTACAACATTATGACATTAACTGTGATATAATTCTGCTCGATTAATAAAAAAAATTATTTTAATTATTATTTAAACGCGCTAAAAATTATAAAATAAACTTTTCATTTAAAAGTTTTATCGTCGATTTATAACGTCATTACGTAATTAACATTCAATATAAGAGCTTCACGCGATTTGATTTAAGTACTCGTATTGACTTAGTACGAAAATTTTAAAATTAAATTCAAACAGATCGAGTTATTTAATTTACTTATTTATCTACACATATAAGTCTTCTGGTTATTAGTAATATAATTAGTTATTTATAAATAAACAATTAGTTTTGTTCGAATTAAGGACTAATTATTTTCGTCTTGGCAACACTAATATATATTTCGATATTTTGATTGATAATGTAAATCTAAATATTTTACGAACGTAGTGCAGGGGTAGTGGAGTGTAGTAGAATATAAATAAAAATAAAACGAGAATAAAATATAATATAATTATGTTTTTAATGTCAAAGTCAACAAGTTAGTTCATTGAAATTGTCAAGAGTTGGCGCTAGGTGTATCCTGAATCGCGCTATAACTTTTTTTTTTGAAAGTATAAGGTGTATTAGTACTTAAAATAAAGTTTTGTGTTTCCATGGATTGCATCCATGATCGTGTTTTAAATTAAAGTGCTCCTAAGTAGTTTCAAAATAGTTTTTGGGACGTGATCCATATTTACATAATATTTGATTATATTTAAGCGACTTCTAAAAAGGAGTGTTTTCAATTCGACCTTGTATTTAATTTTTTTTTATGTTTGTTCGCCGATTACGCCGCCATTTGGGTACCGATTTTCAAAATTTTTTCTTTGTTTGAAAAGGTATACTTCCAAGGTGGTCCCATTGTCTTCTTCAGGTCAGGATCAGATGATGGGATCCTGGAGAAATTGAGGGAACTCCTCAAATATTATAGGCAAGCGTATACCGATTTAGGTATTTTTGATAGTAACTTATGTTGGAACTGATGATGAAGACCACAAATGGCGTAGATGGGTTAGTCTTATATAGATTTCTATAAGTTTGTGCGGAACCCTCGGTGCGCGAGTCCTACTCGCACTTGACCAGTTATTTTCTATAAAAAACTAAGACTGTCCAGCGTGCTACGTTTTTTATTAAATTGATAGGTTTATAGTGAGCGCCTGAACTATTGTTGTGCTAAAGCACATTTATTTAAACAACAGTGTTGTTTAAATAAATATGTTTCTAGCTTTAGCTTGTAAAAAACTGTAAATATCAATATAAGTCGATGACACTTTAAATAAATGGATTACTATTATTATGGTGAGGATATTCATAAAAAATCAATATTTTTTTACAGTGTATAACTTAATTCTTATGTTAATAATTAATAAAATATTATTTTATACATAATAAATTTATTGGTGTGTTATTATTTAACAATAATAAAATAAGTGACATATTAAAATCCTTATTCTAAAGACCAAAACCGTTTTGATTTTCCCGTAGTGTTCTTAGTTTTATACTTGTCACTAAGCTTTACTTAGCGAGTAAATAATATCGAATTATTATCATAATAAGGACAATACTAAGCCATTACCCGTCCCAGTCTGGACATTCGCGGGCAATAGTTTGGAACCTCTGGTTTAGATAGACGTGTCTGCTTCACGAATTTGTAACCACGATGGTGTTCCAAGGATTTCTAAACTCCCACGCAATCAGGTTCTCACTCTACAATTACATTTTGAATTCGCCTTGTGATAGGCTATCTACGTTAATCTATAGTCTATTTTGATGAAATTATCGATTGAATGATTGATTTCAATCATTTTTTATAATCCAAAATTATAATGAAAAAAAAAATTGATCGATCAAGTAAACGAAATTCGAATTCCCATCTTTTTTTAAAAAGTCTTGTACTTACATATGTATTTTTAGGGTTCCGTAGTAAAAAACGGAACCCTTATAGTTTCGCCATGTCCGTCTGTTTGTCTGTCTGTCTGTCTGTCTGTCCGCGGCTGTGCTCCGAAACCCTTAATACCAGAAGCTGTAATTCGGTATGAATATACATATGAATTACGCCGAGAAAGTCGTACAATAAAATCTTAAAAATATTTTTTTTCAGGGTGTCTTCCCTATGTGTTAAGAGAGACCAAAAAATTTTTTTCTCATTTATCCCATGTTGTGGTGTATCGTTAGATAGGTCTTTTAAAAATGTTATAGGTGTGGGAAAACCATTTTTCCGAACGACGAACTGTTTCCGAAATATTAAGCTTTGAAGTGTCAATTTTTCTTAGAGTCAAGTGTCCCCCCCTCTACCTACTAAACTGCTGCGTCTAAAAATATGAAAAAATTCACGATAGCGGTACATATAATGAATTTAAAAGGAAAATTATCACGGCTATGTGGGTTCTTATGGTTATCGAGTTATAGATGATCTAAGTAAAAAAAAATATTTCACTTTTTAAAGCATCACATTATGTAAATATTAATAATTTTAAATTAATATATGAATTTAAATGAATAAATATTTAATAAGTTTAAATTAAAATAAAATATAAAATAAGGTATAAAACAATGTCTCAATAAAACATGTCGCGAGTGATTCTGAATCGCGCTTATGAAGTTTTCAACCAAATCTCCATAGATTTCATAGGCGCTAATCAGGAAGGAAAATTATCGGCGCTAAGTATATTTTACAAGTGTTAGAATAATAAATAATCGACGAACATATAAAGTTCAAAATCGTTAGTATAATTCACATTCAAACATTCATTTTACATTACAATATTTTAGTCTCTTAAAGAGAAATTAAAAATAATTTTATAATAATAAAAGGTTTAAAATTGTAAGTACGTATATTATATAAGCTGACTTAAAAAAGGAAATTCCCAGTTCGTCGTAAACTTTTTTACGAAAATAGGTACTCGAAGATTGTTTGACCGATCTTGACAATTCTGACAACTACGGAACCCTACATTGTGCGTGGCCCGACACGCACTTGGCTGATTTTTTTTTATTAATATTTGAAGTAAACACTTTGTTCATATTTACAAAAATTACGCAGACGGAGGAGTAAGAAATTTCGCAAACATATAATTTATATACATATATAGGAGTGCAAAATGCTATTTTTTTCATTATACATAAAATACATTAAATCAATAAAATGAACATTGCACACACTACCTACACACGCATATATACTCATTTATTGTTAGTCTGTGGTCATATTATGTGTATATTATCTGTAGTTAATCTTGGAATCGGTTAAAAATTTATGAACTATGGTCGAATTTCGACCACAAGGCGACCACTTGTGATACTAAAACAATGGGTCGTTATGTATTGTTATCGATTAAATAATTAATGCATTAAGGGACCTGTTTATAAACAACTACTAGAATACCATAGAAGTTATGATTTATTGTGTTTATTGTCTATTAAAGATATAAATTAGTGATTGTTTTGATGAGAACTGTATTCAACAGGAATGGATACGTTGACGCTTGAGTTTTGTTGATAGTAAAGTGTACTGTGTATAGTACAGTAGGTATAAGAATATGCAGATATATGGATGACTTTTATACGGTGTTTGTAATAATGACTCTTGCACGAATCATCCCTCTAACCATGGTGATCATTTATCATTAGTGATCTAGGTACATTAAATTTTCTCTCTCAACAGGAACTAAAAGACGTTATCGTTATGGAATGATCTTCCCTCGAGGGGAGTAAAAATGTTTACGGATGTTTTGAAGGTGGACCAAACAACATTATGCTCCTGGTCGAAGACTGTTGACTTCGTGTATAAGCATATCTTCGAAACATTAAATGATGAAACGAAACAATGGGCTACAAAATGACGATATAATAGATCAATATGTAATGTAATATTATCATATTGACATTTATTATGTATAAGTTAATTCGTAAGTACCTAGTTGCTATAATACTTAAACAATTATGACTGATAATTCTATCGTGATAGTTTAGCCTCTAGTTGCAAGAGAGCGTATATCATTTAAAGATGCAAGCCGATATGAATGACATCGTAATAGTAAGTATTGTAAAATGTTTAAAATTTGTAATCAGCAAGATTTCAACGTAATAATTCAATCTTGATTTTAAATTTAACGATAAACTTCCGAAAGCTGATAACGGAATTGAAACCATGTTTGGAAAATTTTAGTCTATCTAAAATTTTCTAAACAGGTTTGTTATGATATTATAAGACTTCCCTTCAAAGCATTATTGGCGTTATCAGCTTTTAGAAGTTTATCCAAATTTAATTTTGAAGGCGCAATAAACTTAATATAAAAAATATCTAAAAATTCATTTGCAGTATCTGAGTGGTTTAATACACACATAACATCATCAAAAGTATAAAAAAGTCAACGTTGATTCAACTATACTATAGACAAGAAATAAAGTCATTCAAGAAACAAAAGATAAAACAAGAGTGAATAGAAATATTTACAAGGTTGTTCTAAATAAATTTTACGATCGGCGCCTAGACGACTATTAATAAAAACCTACTAAAATTTCGGCAGCATATCTTGAATTTATATTCGTGATTCAGTAACAAGAATTTAAATGAGGTGTCGACTCATTTATATTCGTATCGTAGTTTTTTTTCATTCATTTAAAGTATTATCTATGAAAACACGGCAACGACGCAAATTGCTTTAATGAAGTCTTATTTAATTTAAACGATTTAAAATTAATTGAAATAAACTCGCTGGCGTTGCGGTAAGAAAAAATATTGCATAAGTACAGAATTTGCTCCCAGTATTACTAAGCTCCCGGTGTTCGCCCGTCTGTCCGTCCGTCCGTCCTGTTGTATATTACGAACCGTATTAAATAGAGAGTCGCAATTTTTACAGACTGTGTATTTTAAAATAGTGTTACGAAATAATACAATTAAGTTATATAAACATTGAATATATTTTGATAACTTTTTGTAAGATATAGTTTGTATTTTTGCGTAGTAATTATTTTGTATAATAATGTATAGGTAAATATTGTATAATATTTTCCATATAAATACATTATTATTGTTTATACGCGTAGTTTTATCTTTATAACATGCTTACGACTTGTTTTAAAACTCGCATAATAAAAAATATGTTCTCGTTTTTGTTTGTGTTATTATTTTTGTTCTATTTTAAACAGTCATTCATTTTAACGAATATATATTTGATTTATATTTGTGGTCAACAAACAATCTTGTTAGTCGTTACTTACGTTATTTATACTTAGTTTTTGACGCAACTCATTACTAACATTAATTTATATTAAACGACGCGCTTTTGCTCGCATCATGTTGGTTTTTTCCATACAAACTTTGAATCCCCGTTTCATCAAGGGTCGCATCTCCAGTTCGTTCTTAGCCTACGTTATTATGAAATAACTATCTGTGTTCTATATACCTCAATCCGTTCAGCAGATTGAGCTGTGCATTAATATTGTTTTTTCAGTAAGTCACGATTTTCTTTTACAAGATAATAAAATGAAAAAATGTATATAGATTAAAAATACTTTTTTACGTCTTATTTGTATTTTCTTAAATATTTTTATTTAAGTAAACTTACCAAACGTATATAATTTTTTATTTTTCACAAGTTTCGGCACTTTCATGTCAGCGGGATAATTGTCGAACACAGTCGCTACCATTTATGAATTTCTTAATTACAGTCGGCCATGAAACAATGTGATCTTGACACTTTAAGATTATACAACATTTGTAACCTTGAATAGTGTACAATTTACAAAACAAAATATATTTATTGTTTAAATGCACATTAATACAAAATGTATACATTAATACAAATGTAATACAAATTAATATAACAATTTAACGATTAAATTAAACTTTAGCATTAAAGAAATCGGTATATTTTTTAGCCGTACGGCGTTGTTTCAAGGTTAACTCATCTTCTATTCCATCGTTTTTTTTTAGAATAGTGATGTGAAAAGTCAATCAAAACGAAATACATCGAATAAAAATATGATACACATATAATAAACGAAATACTGTCTAACAAGTAATTATTGTGACTTAAATATAATTAATTACCACTCATTTTATTAAAAAAATACAAATTGAGTGTATTGCACAAAAAAATAGGTTAAAAATTAATAACTAACACACACTCAATGTCATTTGTTGAAAACCAAGCGTAATAGCATAAAGTGAAAAATATAAGATAAATTAATGCACCTATGTGATTCATAACTGAAATAATAATGAAAATAGTTTTAATTAAAACAGTAGAAAAAATAAATGTGTTACTAATTGCCGCAGTTGATGGTTCATCGCAATAACCACGCCGTATTTATTTCACATCACTAGTCATGTCCAACTGACATGTGTCAGGATCGCATTTTAAGTACGGTCGCTCAATTTCTGTCATTACCAAACGCAATAACGCTCTCAACATCAGAATACTATATATATATATATATATATATATATATATATATATATATATATATATATATATATATATATCATTGTTTGTCTGTTTGTTATTTATCTTATGCACTGCCTTACCTTTCATTCGTTTGTGATAAAAACTTGCGAAAAGGTTATAAGTATAATACACTTAACTTTCAGGAATGTGGCGTGCGTGTCGCTGGCAGTCGGAAAAATAAGTTTTAGATTATCGCATAACAAAATTTACAACAACTGGAGCGAAGCCGCGAGCAAACAGTAGTTTATAATATAATTTAGCCGAGTCTATAAGAAACCGCTAATGTTTCGTAATGTAATAGAAAATGCAGTGGAATAATCATAATCATCTTTAAGCCCATTAAAATTAAGTATTCAGTTTATAAACATAATAATGAATAATTGAATAAATATAATACATTTATAACGACCCGATGATACAGAACATTTTTAAACGACTTGAAAAATAGAGGAAGTTTTCAATTCGAATGTATTTATTTTGTATTAGCGATCCACTTGTACATAGGATTATACATAATATGGACTTAGGTACAACCCCTAATTCTTGATGATGCTTACTAAGGTGCTAAGAGGTATCAACTGCCAACATTTCAAATTTATCCAGCGATTTAGGCTCTGCATTGATGAATCAGTCAGTCAGTCAATCCGGACGAGTAGTTTTATATGTACATTATGTATGAATGATTTTAAGAGTTACTATTGAGTTCCTTGTTAGTTCTACTCGGTAGAGACTACATTCTACATTCTGAACCGGTGATAGCGTCGTAACCTCTAACTTGTCGATTCGAAAATGCTTTAAAAAGCCCAATTGAATAAAGTATATTTTGAGTTTGAGTTTGAGTTTTTACAAAAGTATGTGCGGCCATATCTTCAGCGGTTGTAAACCGATTTTAATGATCCTTTTTTTGATGGATACTATATATCCCCAAGTTGATGCTAGTAAGTAAAACATAACTACGTATATTACGTAACTATTATCAACTTACTTAGCACCGACTTTAAAATTTTGTACATAATATATTTTTTTGTTTTTCTTAATTAGTATTAGTATATTACTTACATGTATTTCTCAAGTCGGTTTATTTTTTTAAGTTTTTGTGCCTTTTTTTTCAAATTCTTTATTTTATTATTAAACTAACAAGAAAACGAGCGAGCACACACCCAACGGCAAATGATCGCTCCCGCCCAGGAACATTAGCAACACCAAGCTTACGTTGCCAGCTTAAAAAATAATAAGGGATGTAAGTGAATTGAAATTAAGGAGGGGAAGTGGCTCGAGCTTCCGACTCTCTCACTCACCGGACAAAACGCAACTATACTAGCTACTTCACGCCAATCTTTTGCGAGACCGAGGTACTGTCCCGGTTAAGCGACCCCTTATACTAATTGTAGTCAGTGAACTGCAACTAAGCTCTACCTTAATGAAGACTGTATTAATAATATATCATTAATTACTAATAAAATATTTTTTTTTAATCATACCGTAGTAGTTTCAAAAGTAAACAGAACAGTGTAATAAACTCTACGTTCACACAATTTTCTGAAAAAAACTAAAAATATAAAACCGTAGTCGAGTAAGCAAATACTAGAAAACTTTCAGCTCACGTTCAGCTATCTAATAAAATACCTCAGAGTAACTCCAGCGAGGTTATACGTCGAGTCCGTGCCCTACGGCGATGCTCGAAGGGCGGGCGGGGCGTAGTAAACAACTGAAAACTGTCAGTACCCAACCAGCCTCAGAACGGATGTGACGTGTCCCTCTCCTCTCTGACCACACACACGGTCACGCGGTAAAAAACTTTATTAAAAAACCACACGAAACTATAAAACTGATGTAGCGTATTCCTGCTTCAAGAGTTGCGGTGTCGTACAGTGTGTTATGAGTTTTACGAATGCAATTAGTAGTTAAGAACACCAGATCCGCCGCTCGGATTAATAAGTGACATAAAACGAGACATATGTAAAGGTATGGCTGTTGGAATTACTTGTTTGTTTTTTATTATTATTTAATGTATATAATTTTGTAATTTCCGCAATACAGTACTTGATATGAAAGACTTTTTGTTTTACGTGAAAAAAAAAACAATATTTAATACGAAATATATTTATTACGATGTGTTTCTGTTGCAAGTTTATGGTTTATTCAATCACGGCTTTAGTAATAAAATTTTATAATACCGAACTCTATATAACATGAGCAACATTTAATTAATAACACCGATAAAAATTAATACCCATAAGAGATAATACATACAGTTGAGATTACAATCATATTGATTAATTGACTTATCAGATTCAACTCATTTTCCTCATAGAATAATGTAAAAAAATATTTCATAGCTATATACGTGCTAGCTCAACCGTAAAAGTACCAGAATCTTATAGAAAATAAAAAACAAGTATTACAGCGTTTCGTTCGGTGAGTGAGAGAGTCGGAAGCCTAACTATCCCTTCCATAACATCCTATGTCTCTTCATCCCTACCTTTTGAGGCACCAACGCTTATGTATTATTACGCTGCTCTGTCACTTTACATCTGGTAAACCGATTGATCGCTTGCCCGCTTTTTTATAAAAAAAAATTGGTAAATTACCTTCGATAATACTGAAAACTTCAATTATATTATTAAACAACAATGGAAAAATGAATATTAAAATCCTTAATATCTACTCAAAGTTCTCGAAGCGACGCAAACCTATAAGATTTTCCTGTACCAAAAATCGCTTAACGCGCTTAAAGATGTATTCAAAAATAATTTAACAAACACTTTAGCTTTTCGCTTTTGCTTTATGTCCTTTGGGCGTTTACTGTTAAGCAATTTTCTTTAAAGTAATAATGCAAATATTGTTTTCAAATATTGATCTCCTCGTCTCATTGCCTCCATTGATGACAACGGTAAATTTTCCGCCAAGAGAAACGGACGTCTCTGACAACTGTGAAATGCTGTCAGTACCCTTAATTTCTTACCAACGTTTCATATAGTCATGAATTGTTAAAAATTACCTATCATACTACAAAAGACGTATTAAAACCATGTTGAACGCCTGTCTAGCTAAACAGTGTTTAAAAATTAAACATTGCTTAAAATAATATATAAATAGCTTAACAGCGAATAAACTCATATAAAAACTTATTGATAAAATGTTATACGTTACATTTGACAGCTAAAATAGGTTCTAAACATGTATTAAACTCACTTTAACGTATGTTAAACTATATCTAAAGCATGTTTAACTCAAAACTGTCTTCAGACGCGGATTTGTAGTATGGATTTTTATAAACACGCGTTGAACGTCTGTTTAAATCTTTTGCAGTAAATTCTTTATTTTCTTTATATATTTTTTATTAATATTATGTTAACTTTAGTGGGTTGGTATAAATATTTGTTTTTAATATGACAAAATTAAAAAACTGGTAAATTACGAGTCGGCCGCAAAAATTATTAAGAGTAGAACAATAGGTAAATTTCGTTAAGTCCGACTCTCACTTGACCGGTTTTTATTATTTATTGTTATGTCGATAATGAAACTACTATGTTAAATGCCTATGACAGTTTATAAGATATAGCCTGCTGACAGACAGACGGACGGACACCGGAAGCTTAATAATAGGGTCTGGTAGGCACCAATCGGATATATAACCATTAAAAAGTTTATCAAATCAATAAAAATATATACATACATCAACCTAAATACGAACTAAAATAATAGATTATTTTAATTATAAGGACATTATAAGGAGTTGAATTCGCATGTAGGGGTAATCTCTGAAACTGCTGATCCAATTTGAAAAATTCTAATTTCAATACCCCTTTTATTGAGGAAGGTTATAGGCTATATAACATCACACTACGCATAGGATCAAAACAAGAGCTATAAACGCGAAGGACAGCTAGTCTTACATAAACTTACAATAAAATGACCATTTCATTTCCATTAACACAATTAACATTATGAAAACGATAAAAAGGCAAGTAATAAAGTAACATCAATATTTATTACACCACGAAACGCCTAGCCTCCGTTAAAAGACGCGTTTTATTATGAACATACGAATAGAGGCTAACCGGCATAACCCTTACTGCGTGAACCCGAAAGGCCGTATTGCCATGAAACAAGCCTCTTAAAACATAAGGACTCTTTCACACAGAATAGTGTGCGCTGCGACGCAGAAGGTACTTTTGGGTGTCAACTTTTGATCATATTGATCGCAAAGGTGTGTCAGTGGAAGGGAGCCAATTAAATTCAATATTTTTTTAATATGTGCTATTTACCTCTCGTGGTTTTACTTGCGTTTATGGTTAGTACTTCGTTACTATGAGTCATAGAGATATAATATAGCCTATATATAACCTACGTAAATCGTCAGGGTATCTAACGCAAAAAAAAATGAAATCCGAGCAGTAGTTTCAGAGTTTACTCTCTATATACAAACTTACAAACATATGTTATCTTTTTTAATATTAGTATATATAATAACGATTTCATTCTTTTCTGGCAGATAAGTTGTACCATTTAAATGTTTATTTTTATTTAACCGCGATACAATGGAATGCACCCTGAAGAATAAAACTCTTCAGACAGACAGATAGATATACTACAACATTTTTCTTTCAAAATTCGTGATTAATACAATTGATGTAAAGTCTGTATAGTTTAATAGGGCCGGACGATTTAATTGAATATTTAAATAAATAAAAGCTTCTATACTTACATAAAGCACATTAAAGACGGTGTGAGACAACGCTGACGTTAATAATCCAGAAACATCACACGGTTACTTTGGTAGAGTCCAGCTGTAGCCCAAGGACTACAGCTCGTATATAGATCTGCTCGATTTTCCTGACAGAGTGTGGTAATAAAATCACCATAATCGGCATGAATTAACTAATATAACTGCGGTTTATATAAGGAGACTATTACACGCTAATAGTGTTCGCTAAAGAGTGGTAGGTACTTTTCGATAAAAACTTTAAGCGATAGCATTACCATCATTCTTTTCCTTGCCATATTCCTCTAAACCCCTCCTTATTTTTTAACCTGGCAATACATGTACGGCTACTCTGATAATGGACACATGGACGTTGATCATTTAACATGAAGTGCTCGCTTAAAAAAAACGGTTATTCTGTAACCTCTAACAGTATCGCATAGCGTTCGTTGTGAAGAACTCCTAAGGTAGTATAAAAACCACTAGCCGTAACACGAACTTGACCTACATATTGAACCCATAAATGTTTATGAGGAAGTTCAGCTTATGAAGTATTAGCAAATATCACGTAAAGTGGGAAATGTGGGACTCTACTATTTGCTAGTTACAAGGTTACGGATTAATTTATTATTTTAATAAATTGGTTAGAATTTAATACCATGTATGTTTTACATACTAATTTATATATATATATATATATATATATATATATATATATATATATATATATATATATATATATATATATATATATTGTTTTTGTACAATCACCTTTCAAATATATGATTTTGTGCTATAATCTATATCACATTATCTATATTTGTATTTTTTCACATTAGTCTTACAGATACAATATAAAGGGATGGAAATTTTCAAACATTTTATTTAATAAAATGTATTTTTAAATAGTACTTAAGGGCTTTTAACATTAGCTTGAATTCAACACACAGCTCACAAAAATAATTTTTGGTTAATATAGTAAACGATAAATATGGATCAATTCTAACTAGCTCTTGATTTATATTCTCAAATGTCATAATACATCAATATATGATAATAAATAATCAAAATAATTAAAAATGCAAATTAAAAAAAAATGACAACGTATTCAACGAGCCCTAACACGATGCTTCTACTGAAATTTGTTGAGGAGTTTATATCCTGCTGATTCCAGATTATGCTGCAACATTAGGTCAAAGTTACGTAACTATGGTATTTTAGTATTATAGAAGTCACAGTGAAATAAATTTCGATTGGATCACACAGTAGAGTTGCACAGATACATTCAAGAACCACAAAAAAGCTGATAGCCTTCAAACGTCTGAATAGATCTTCATGAATTATAGCTGAAAACTATCCCAATTACATCAGCTTTAAAACAAAAAAACATAAAATCGGTCGTTCTTTGGGGAGTTACAATATCACAGACGGACGCACAGACACACTTGTCGAACTTATAACACCACACTTTTTGTTGGGGGTCAAAAACGGATGTATAGAAAAGGACTCTATTAATAAAATACAATGACCACTAAATAAGCGTAGTTACTGGTATTAGTGGTACTAAAAATCGTTGCAAAATATGTATAAATGAGGAGCTATTTTCATAAAGCCTGCATTATTCCTAGACCAGACGGGCACGTAATATGCGATTGTTAAACTTTAGCTCCGTTCGTATTGATTACCTTGGATTGTTTCCAACAGCCCCATATCGGACAGGAAACTGTAGCTTAAGACTAGGTTCACACGACGTGAATTCTGTTTAAATATTTGCATGTTTTACATTGTAATCTGTAGTAAAGTAATGGTTAAAATTTGTAAACTTTAGCAAATTGTTGGAGGCAGTAAATTTTCAAATACTTTTTCGAGTTAATAAGTTATTATATTTTTTATTTAAATATCTAAGTATCGTTTCGGCAACTTCTTATTACGTTTACGAAGAATGTTTATTTAAAGAAATATATAACTTTATATAAATATAATAGGAATAGTCTGAAGGTAAATGTAGTTTTATGTCAACTTCGGGAATTTATCTTTAAACTATTATACCATTTGATGAAATCTTGTAAACAGTATACAGAATAATGACAGCATTCTAAACGTACCCTTGTCAGTATCGTTAGAGCTATGTATTTTTTGGCAATGTGTTTTAATTTATAAATGGTATTAAATTACTCTGTGTAAAAAACCCATTACCCGCAAGAAATTTGCTTGTCGGAAATGTCACTCAGAACATCAAAACAAATTTTTAATGTACATACGTTTTGATAATAGACGTAATTACATGGCATTGTACTGCAAAAATCACTACAAAATAGTTTGTAGTAAGTACCGTGCGAATAAATCGCATCATTAGTAATTAGTTAAACTGTAAAATTCCTGTACTTTTTATAATTTTGGTCATTAGAGCGAATTTGTATTAAAAATGGCGTATTATTAATATTGATGCAGTATTAAGGGAGATATTTTATTCCGACAAAAATGCCTTTGAGAATTTTTTTTAATAATTAATAACCAATACGACACAGCTATAATTTAGTAATCATAGAATTGTATATTAGGCTGAGCAAGATATTGCAAAATCAGCTAGGAAAAAGGGGTTACAATGGGAAATTTCACACAAAACGCACCACCAACACATAATACATATATAGGATATTAAATACAAATTATCGTGGCGTTTCTGTCGGTCATTCATTGCAGTGAGAGTAAGACCTTCCATCTGCCTATGTATTGTATTGTGTACCACTCAGATTCAAATCCAGAGACGACATTTATAGTCAGTTTTACTGAAATTAAATTTAAACACGATTGAATTTAACATAACCTAAAGCATCAACTGAATAACCAACATATTATTATGTGGTAAATAAATAAAAATGTATGTTTTTAAACTCCACAAAAAGAATAAGTCATCATCATCAACACTCATCAAAATAATTAAGCATAAAATGTCACTAAATAATTTGTAAAACATGCTTTTCTTCGGTTGTGGGTTAACTACTGTTTCGATTTATTATTTTTATGTTATATGAGTTATAAGTCCAACTTTCGTTATCGTTGACGAGATAAAATCTTTATATACAAAATCGAAATGTCATTCACTCATTTACTATGAAATCTCAGAAACTACAAGTGCTAGGAATTTCAAATTTTGCAAGAGGGTTTTTTAGACCGCTAAGAGGGTAAAACGAAGTTATAAGTTTGTATGAAAGTCCTATGTTAAGCGCGAGTGGAACCGTAAGGAGTCACTGGTACCTACTATATAATTACAAGTTTTTACATAAATAAAAGTACCAAAACCCGTCAACTACATTTGCGTAAGTAATAAAAGGAATAAATAAACTCTTTAACTGCATATATTAATACAGATGTGAGATATTTCGTAACGGTATCAAAAAAAAATGAAAAATTAACTCGAAAGCGTCTGTAAACCGTCCCCGTCGCTGAAAAAACATAAAACATTAATGTCAGTTAGTTGAAACGCAAATAAAACCCGCGCAATTAACTGACTCAATTAGCAGACGGCAAATATAGCTTCAAATTACGGTTTCAATTATTCAAATGTATTCATTTCCGCACTAAAACAGTTTACGAGAAAAGATACATCGCTCCTTACACTTTTCAACAGACTTTAAAAAGATTCGCAATGTTGTTTTTTTAATGTTACATGTCGCATGCTAAGTATTAAAGGGACCGAATTTAAAAATTTACATTTCCCACAAAATGCAAAAAAAATTTTATACTTAGGACTTCAACTGTTTATTTTGAATTTTAGACATAATATTGATATCTAAATATAATTGTTGTATTTTTTTTTTCCATTTGTTAAATTATTAATATTTTGAAAATATTATTGTTTTTTATGAATTTATATAATTTTGTTTATTAAAATCAGTAGTTAATTATTTTGAATTGAGAAAATTTTGACCCTTGAGTTTTATTCTTATTTTTTGCACTGCTCATGTTTGTGAAGTATTTTTAAGTGGAATGGTTTGTGTTGCACGAATGGTTGTTTATTTCAACGTGTTACACACACTGTTTGTTTTCCAAATATAAAAAAATACGTAATAGGTACTTATTAGTTTTTATCAAAATCATGTTTGTACAACAGAATTACATCAAAATAAATTTTAATTAACTAACTTAACTAACTCATTCAAATTGTGAATTCGAACATTTTAACTAAGCGTGCGATGTTACCTCATATCTCCATCATTTGACTAACTGATATGGAAAATAATTTTTTTACTTCAAAGAATACACTTTCAGATTGTTCATATTAAATTTTCTTCAAAACTATTTAAATACTTAAGTTTTTAAATTAAAATAACTATGTCATCCAAGTTAACAAGACGACGTATTATCCTGTGGCTATTGTTTTTTTATTTATTAATATTAATTAATACTAATTATTTTTTGAAGTCGATTATTTTTTTTAAATATTTCTCTTGGACATCTTTCAGTAAAATATAGATAAATAAGTAAAATTGAGGTATGTTTAATTATTTAAACTTAACCTAACCTAACCGTCTCATTTGAACTCGGTTAAAAATAGAGCTAGTGTCGTATTTTCCAAACGATATTCAAATATCTAATATTTACGTACACCATTACTATTCATTATCATCTATGTTGGCTACCAAAAAAACATTGACAAATTATTGTCCTTAGCGAAGCAACTTCATAATAAACACGAAGATCTATTTATAAATGTTTTCATATTCACGCCTTTTATAATAAGTGTCAAAAACACATCTAATTTACATAGTATATTTTCCACACATTGAGCTTAATAAAGAATTATTATCGGTCCAGTTATAAACATTACAAATAATGATACGTAATGACGTACGACGTTTTTCCAAATTACTTGTGACCACAATGCACGTCAATTCGTGTATCTCTCTTATACAAATGTATAATATACTCATATATATATATATATATATATATATATATATATATATATATATATATATATATATATATATATATATATATATATATATACATATATATATTATATATCGCTTAATTTCTGTCGTTACCAAACGCAATAATGCTCTCAACATCAGAACCTTATATACTATATATATATACATATATGAGCGCGTGACCACGACGAATGCAAGTTCGTCGAAACGTCGGGCTACTGACTACACACATTTAAAGAAGATCGGTGTGAAGTACCTAATATAGATGTGATTCGTACGCACGAAAGCATAACTCCCTCGCCCACTTCTTTCCTTCCTAATCCCTTCCATCCCTCTGTCCTTTTTAAGTTGTCAACGCATTTGTGACTCCTCTGGGATGCAAATATCTATGTGCCGGTAATCACTTAATATCAGGTGTTCCGCCAGCTCATTTGCCAGTTTTTTTATAAAAACATAATCAGCAAATTTTTAGTATAAAAAAAAGGCTACCGAACGGATTTACAATCTTAACGAATTGACGGAATAATGCATGATGATGGTTTGGGCATAGAGTTAATGAAGGGTTTATATTATTAGATGAAATATAGCGAAAAATATTTTTAAAAAGTCGTAAAAAAACCATGTCGGAAGAAGCTGTACTGATGTGTGCTGTATATATAATTGAATAATTTGTTTATTGGACTATACTAAATTTACGAGTCTGAATACGGAATGAAACTTCTTCCGGCGAAATTGCAAGGTGCATAATATTCAAACCATAGCATATAGTAGGCCACGATTTATTTTATACTAATAAAAAAATAAAATCGGGACCGACTTATTTATGAAGTCACAAGGCTCTGCAGGACAATTATGCGTGCGATATCGCTATCACAACGCAATACATTTTAACAATTGTTTTCAAATTTTTCTACTAAAACAAAACAAATCAATTTGTCAAAATGTAACGCAGTGTGATAGCGGTAGTACAGTGTAATAACCGTCGTTATTCTGTATGATAATTATCACGAAAATAAGTTTAACGTAACATGAATTTCATTTTATCTATATGCCTCCATAGTTAGAAAAAAAAGTAGAGAATGTCGATTTAACTTTGTTACTGTGTTAAGTCGCGCATCTTCTCTCAATTCTTTGTTACAGAGAATCAGTTCCCAGTTTCTAAAGATGATGTTATTGCCATTTTAAAATGGTCTACAGTAGGCTACACGTATACTGTCATGTTAATTTTTGTGCTGCAGAAATTAGTATCTGTATTATGTAATGATTACAAAGCAGTTCTCTTCATTACTAATTTAGAGATAACTGCAAAATTAATCATAATTATACGTAAAATATGGCATTGAACTGTAAATTGGCTATTACGATTAATATTCTTAATTATCATCATACCTATTACTTAATTAATATAACCCTAATACAGAGTCCAAAAGGAAATCGTATATAACATTAAATTACAATTATTTATTATTCTGTTATATAACATAGACTGTACCTTAATTGTTTTATAACACGCCAAGTCATTGTTTGATTTTGTATTAGAGTTTACTTAATTAAATGTAACACACTGGAGAATACTTCAAGGAAAGATGACAGAATCGCGAAATAATCCCTGCCACTGACTAAAACGGTAATGGTCACGGGTTCGATCCTCGTACGTGTATCTAAAAAACTCTTTGACCGTATAATTTCAGAAAACGCTTTCTAGAAAAACGTGCCAAATTGTTTTCATTAAAGACGTTTGCGTGATTTAAACTGCCGGCCGCTAAATGACATGATACGTCATCCTATGAAACCAAAGCTTTACACACGCGTCACGATGTCGCGTCGAAGTACGTTACGACGTCGTGAAAAGTCACGCTGTTGTGACGTGGCATCGTGTTTTATTGTATTTCGTTGTCGTGATTTTTATACGTGTATTTTGGTCTTATGACAGTTATTATAGTAGACAATATAAATGTTGTATCTAGTCAAGTAGTACTCGTTAAATAATATAAAAAATTACAAAGCCCGGCTGCCCTAGGAAAGTGTCACAAATATTAGGTATACATTTATTACATGATTTTCCTTTTAATTGTTGAAAGATGTTTTAAAATCCGATAAGTGTTGTTGATCGATATTTCCCAAGTAATTTCCGTTCCTATTAAAATTCCGGGAAATAAAATACCCTATATCACTCCCACAATGGAGTCGAATTTAATGATATCTCAAAAGTTGAAATCTGTCTAACGGTTGGGGTTGTAGATCGTGCCAAAACGATATACATAAATACAATCGTACATATGCTTAAAAAATATAACACTCGTTCGGCAATCGGGCAATAAGATGACATGCTTTTCTGAATCACATGATCCTAAATCGTAAGCAAACTCTGTTACATACATGTAAACATTAAAAAACATAATTTGGCTTATAAAATCTAAAACCAATATCACAATCTTGAATATTTATAAAGAGATTTCAAGTTTACAAAAATACTTGAAAATTCTTAGTCACTATGTAAATCGTAACAAAAAACATACGCGGTGCGTCGTCCTCATGTGATTGTAAATGTGGCTTGGGAGCAGACTACATGTAATTTAGCAAATTCTAAATTTCATTAAATCAAACTTTATTCTTTCAGCACTTTCATAAATGTCGGCTGTAACTTCGAAATCGTGATAATAATAAATATTAGAATATCCAAACGGGAGACTTACTTAAATATTTTTGAAATTGGTCTAAATTTTCTACCTATAGCCTATACTTTTTACCTAACTGACATTTTACATCTCTCTATGTCAT
Source organism: Hypolimnas misippus (assembly GCA_037950945.1). Taxonomy (NCBI): domain Eukaryota; kingdom Metazoa; phylum Arthropoda; class Insecta; order Lepidoptera; family Nymphalidae; genus Hypolimnas; species Hypolimnas misippus. Next base: position 4,325,386 of record JBBEEQ010000029.1, on the reverse strand, counting down.
GCAAAAAGAGAACTCCCCTACTCCTTGTTTTTGATCCAGTATATAAGTTATGAGAGATTGACTAAAGGAAATATTGGTTTTGGTAAATAAGACGTATTCTACTGGCCACTAGCTCTTAAGCTATGAATCATTGTTGACTGCACAAATAAATCCGACAGACTGTTTAAATTAAAGGTGTATGACATAAAATACACAATATTTATAATTTGGTTTAATGGGTGGTGATACTTACTGATATACCTATCATCCGATTGCGATAAAGTTTTACTACTTATTACTTGCACTTGCAAAATTATATAATATACAGACAGACGCACGGTGTAACAACATCTACATTACGAGCAAAAGTTCATAATAACACAATAATAAGCCCGCGTATGAAACACTGTTGCTGGAAGCTTGTTGACGAGATGTGTTAATTTAGTGTGCAATTAAAATTCTTGCTCTGAAAAACATACTTATCAATTTAATTCAATGACTAAATCATTTATGCGGCAACAACATAAAGCGCCATACTTCCTAATATGTTCGAATAATATGAACATCACAATGACAACACAATCTCAATTGTGTTAAATTGAGGAACATTTCCCAAAACATGTTTCACTTTTGTCAACAAAATAGTTATTCAGACTAACTAACGGATAAATCGTTACACAATGGTAATTATTTATTTAGTACTTATTACTTGAAAGACAGTTATGACATGTCTCATAGATAACGTCGATTACAAAAGCTTTAGTAAGTTTAAACAACTTCAGTTGTGCTTCATTTGTGTTGGAGTTAGGTCTTGGTTAGTGTTTCAAAGTATGCTATATTTTTACTTGTGCTCTACATTTGTTTTGCTCTGTGCGTTCGTTGTTTTAAAGAGGGTGAAACTCAGGCAAAAGGTAAATTGAGTATTAAGACTACTTTTAGAAAATAATCCTTTACGAGGCGAAATACGGATTTTTATGTTATTAAAAACCCAATATATAATATTACATTTATTTTTTTTTCTCTTTTATACAAAAATAACAAACGTCACTTAGGTGACGTTAACGTTAGCGTTAGAAATCGCCTCCGTAACCAATCAGAACAACTGCAAAAAATCAGAAATATGTTGTACGTTTTAAAAGATTTAAGAAGTGCAAGGGTTTAGAAAGATAGGAAAAAAAGACGGAAGCGGATTAGGCTTCCGATTCTTACTCGTCGTACGAAATGCAGTCACATTAAGTTCTTCCCTGCCCCGATCGAGCCAGCTCGTAAACAAGCTCTACCACTCTTATTGTCTCTTATTATCTCTTTCACGTTGATAAACTAATATACAAAGACGCCATTTGGAGCTTCTAATCTTACTTCTCTCTCACATTTTGTTCACAGGTGAAGATGGGTGGCTGGTTAAGCTATTTATGGTGGGGTGGAGACCCAGATGTAGTTAACGCACAATCTGGTTTGACAAGGCGTGAGGTGTACGCCGTTCAGCAGTCATGGGCACCAGTATATGCCAACTCTGTTGCAAATGGAACGGAATTGCTAAGAAGGTAAAAATAGGAACATAACAACTACTAGTGACCTCTGGAGAGGTAATGACAAATAATTTTAAATTATAGATTTATTGAAAATTTTCTAAAGCTAAATGTTTATAATGGTTCAACCAGTTTTAGTTTTTTTTTTAATGGAATTTTTTTAGAAATAGTTATAATAAAATTGCGTTGTTCTTTGAAGAAATGTAATGTAAATGGGAACGAATGTTAATATTAAATCCATCTACATTTACCTTTGAACATTATGTAAAATACGTAAAAGCACTTTCCCTAATAGGTGTCTAATGACTTTTTGTATTTTATGTCTTGTCTTGTCTGTCTATATGGTAGAGCTATAAAATACTCTTTATTGACTTATATATATATCTGTGTACCCTTATAAGAATATTTCTTTACTACATTTTTTTTCAAACCTAAAACAAAGGGATAGCTAAAAAGGGGATACTCTACTACCCAAAAAATGAGTTTAAGATTTCATGTCCCGCTTGGGGCAAAAATTTGGTTTTGAGTGTTTGTCATGTGGGTCTCTCTACCGTACCTTGGAAAGCACGTAAAGCTTTCGGTCCCAGTTGTTATCAGAATTACCTGATAATGATCGTTACTCTTCGTACAAAAATTATTCTAGTCTAAATGAGTAACCATTTCGACTACAATAATTTACGTTTAATAGGGAGATTATTCTAGTCTAAATGGTTGCTGGCTTGCTCTCAAGGGTTCCGGAGGTCAGATAACAATCGCTCAAAATAACAATCGCTCAAATTAGTAACTTGTCTTAAATTGTGCTAGAATAATATGCATACCCTGTTATAACCTCTAAAATGCTAGATAGATGACTTACAATATTACGAGAGACCTAGGCTAAGGGTTACATAGATAGTTTTGTTATTTTTTAAGGAAGTAAAGTGATCTTTCATTAAACTTATAATTATGTGCCATTAAAATAAATCGATTTTTAGGTTATTCCGAGCATATCCGGAAACCAAAGAATTCTTTAAAATGGTAAGAAAATCGTCTGAGGAAGATTACTCGCAGAACCCTCAGTTTAAAGCGCACGTGATCAATTTGATGAGCTCGATTAACTTGGCTGTGAACAACCTCAACCAGCCTGAAATCGTCGCCGCCATGATGAATAAACTGGGAGAGTCGCACGGAAGACGGAAAATACAAAAAGAGCACTTTTATGTAGGTTCAATTTATTTTAAATTATGAATTTATCCATGAAACTTTGAAAAGAATTATTTTTTAGTTTAAAAATATATTCACTAAGTTTATCCAATATAATAAAAATTTATATATCTTTGTCCAAACGTTTCTGATAGCTTTATCACAAATACTTATCTTTATAGTATAAATTATACAGATGTCTTCGACCGAGTGTGTATCGGTTCATACAAGAAGAAATTGCAAAATGCCCAAAAACAAACGTTCACAAATTTATCATATCGTCGAACTTGTATTTCACCATTTTAGGGTTGATAACATAAAATTATCTTAACGACAACATTATTGTATTTTAATATTTTTAATTTTTTTCAGGACTTAAAAGATGTCATAGTGAAAATGTTTATCGAAGTTTTAAAACTGGAAGGATCGACGTTAGCTGCATGGGGCAAGACAATGGACTTTTGGTACAAGCATATATTCGAATCATTGAGCAATGGAGACACAAGATAACGCCTGACGCCTCTAACTACTGTACTTACAGAAAACATACAAGAAATATATTCAATAGCTTTGCGACTTAGTTTACCTAACTATATGATATTCGTATCTAATTTAAATATGCTTAAATCGGATTGCTATCCAAAATTTTATAGATTAAATGTAGATTTATAAATAATATTTTTAAACAGCCTTTAATCGATAAAATATAACGTAAAATCTAAAATAGTGTTAAAATTTTATAAAATTTGATAAATAGCTATAGGAGAATTGGTAATTTAATAATCTATAATAGTTAATAGGCGTTTTGATTGAATGTTTTAGTGAACTATATTAATAGCTATAAAAGAAATATTTAAACATATCAATATTGATTATATTGTATCTTAGAATTCATGTATTTATAATTTTTACAGTTTTATATTAGAAAAAATTCGATATTGTATGTAGTTGCTAGATATACAACGCTTTTGTGATTACCCTTTAAAATACTTTTTCATATGGACTCAATATAAATATTGCTAAAGTTCATACTTTTGTTAAATAAATTTTCATAAAATTTTTAGTGTATTTTATATATTGTCTAATAAATTCATAGTCTCGGATTGAACAAGAACAATAGGTGCGCTAACCGTATAAAATGAGCGTTTAATTAGAAGGTAAGAAGATATGTATATGCACATGCATTTGTGGAATAAATGCATACAACCAGTCAAGGTTTCATTTGAAACACTTAAAATACCTTAATTCTTGTTTTAAATTTTATACTTTCTGCTATTGGTTCTAGTAATTATAAAAACTTACTTGAAAATGCAACCCACTCGAACTCCAGTTTATGCTACTGTCTTCTGTTTATTATATATCAATATTATATTTATTGTGAAAAAATACATCAGTATTGCGATAAAAAACACTTGACATAATATTTAATTAGACTTTTAATCGTTGTGTAAATACCGAGGAATGCTTGCATATTCTGTAAATATGTGCTGAGTGTATACATAAGATAAATACATAAAATCACATGTGCAAATATTGTGTTAATTTTACACAATTAGTTTAATCAGTAAAACATTATCTATTTGTAAATAAATAATTTCAATAACCAAGACTTGTTTTATTTAATATTTTATAAAGATGGTAATAGGTAAAGTGATAAATCAAATCAAAATATGCTTTATTCTAGTAGGCTTTTACAACACATTTGAATCGAATGTAGATTCTACCGAGAAGAACCCGAAAAAAAACTGATAGTTACTCTTTTAAAAATTTTACAATAGGTACATACATTTATTTAATTTAAATAAATGAAAATGAATTTTATTATAAAAACATACCTTGCCCCAAGAAGGTAACATTGACTTTGCGGAGCCGAGTAGCCTATAAATGTCCCACAGCTGGGCAAAGGCCCCTTTTCCTGGTAAGAAAATAGCTACAAAAGCTATTTCGCCATGTTCCATTACTCTAGAAAGATGGCCCAAGTTATAAAATTTGTCTTGACGTTAGGTATCCTTACAATATTTTTCTCACCATCAAGCTTAAAATGAATTTTATACTAATCAGCCTTTTAACTTGAACCTGCAAAAGGTAGGGAGAGAAGGAGTACATTGATACATGGGCACATATGTAGATACATGCGTTGTATATTTTAATTAACTCATAGTAGCAGAATTATTCATGCACATAACAAAAGGCTTTAAATAGATACGAACAATTATTACTATTAATTATTTACTGTCAATAGTCCGTTTTTTTTTGGGATTATTAAAAAAATAGTACCAAGGTGCCCCAACATGGTCAAGTTTTACACTTTTGACCCATTACGCGATCACATCCGTTATAAACAAATAAAAATAAATAATATATTATGTACTTACCGTGGCAAATGTTTCAAACAAATAGAAATCTTCATCTAAATATTTTTTTCTTTCGGTCCATCAATTATACTTTTCCCGAATACAATATCTTTGAATCGTTCGAGTATATAAAACCTTTTCGTTGTCTCGAATCAACAAACTTTTGCTCCTCGTAATATTTAAGCAGTCTTCTTTTTATTGTTAGCATTTTTATAATTAAAAAAAAACGATTGTTCTAGAAACCCCCAGAGATACCTATTAAGAATGACCGTAATTTATCATTACTCGATAGAAATAAGAAGAGCAAATCTATTAGAGCACCATGTGTTTAACATATTGGAAATTTATAGGAATTAACGTATTTCGTAACAAATTTTGTTGTATTTCTAATAAGGTATATTTAACGCTTATTCTTTGAACACTTTGATCTTCAATTCAATTCAATTCTTTGATTGAGGAACTAGGTCCAGTCTGATTTGTGTCTATGTCCACTGGCATACAACCGGGCCAATTAAGCTTAGTAATACGAATTGATAAAAATTGTTAAATAAGTCAGAGAGGAAATATCAATGAATCAAGTCTGACTTGTGGAACATCAAAATTTATTTGATATCCAAAATTTTTAAACTGAGGGCCGCCTATTCGTTTTTACTATGGGTACTGCGCAGTAATGATACGCTACGATGCTACAACGCTACGATCAACAAGAGCGGAACAGTAAAGTAAAATCCAAATGAACATTACAACTGATTTTTTACTTTATAGGCGAGAATTTCCTTTGTAAGTTTTACTCTCGTGAGCGACATAAAACAACTCTGAAACCTAGTAACAGACAGGTTACAAGTAGTTATGAAAGCTGAGTACTGTCAAAAATAATACTGGTAGTAAATTCTTTCAGTTTTAAAGCAATGAGAAATAACTTATAAGGGTGTGAAATAAAACCTTTTTTCGATTCGATTTTGTAACTCAACAATAGATATTCTTTATACCCAGTATCTTATTTGTTTATACTTATAAATATCGTACGAATGTGCATTTTTGAACATTAACAATGTGACAAGGAATAGGAATTCGGATGTTAAATGAAACACACGCTTTTATATATATTTTTTTATTTTTTTTACAATTAATCAGATAACATACATATCAAACCAGCCGAAGTATGGCTAAACCCATTTATTATCTAAACTTATGAACAATACAAGAAATTGATACATCTCAAATTCACCTTAGTTTAAATATATAGATATATTATATATGCATCCACTCTACATATAATCTACAACCTACTTATTCATAATCTAATTTTTGCATAAATTCAAAGTAAATATGCCCAAAAGAAATATTGTTGAACTATGAATATACATATAACTTTTTGGCAATTAATTGAGTATCATTTCTGTGCATAGCAAAATTAATTTTTCTTTAACATGTAACTTAGATCTTATTCATAAAGAGGCCACAAATATAACAGCGTTTCTGTCGTCAGTTCGATTATATAGGGACTTTTGTTAAACATTATTGCCTATACTATAAACGTTACTCTTATGAAATGTAAGAAAAATATCCTTACGCGATAACTGAATTAGCCTAGCAGTGCTGTGCAGTAAGAGTAGGGTGTACGGCGTGAGCGTCGGCCCACACTTGTGCGTACACGTTGCGCTGCGTACCGCGGCCTGCGCCTGCGCTACACTTACCTTACTTACGCTACTTACCTTACCTTACGACACCGTACAACACTTCACATAATGATCAAAACAACTATTTGTCATCTACATAAAACTTTCTCCAAATGTTTATATTAAAATATGTCTACTTATTGTAACTTCTAAATAGTTACAGCCAACTTTACAAATAATTGATACATTAGACTCTCAAATAGATCTCTACTAACTATTATTAATGGTAAAAAATAAAGAATAAAATACTTCTAAACATTGCATTTCAATCACATAAGGTTTAGTTTAATTATACAATAATAACATCTTTTTAAAACCCGAACATAAGTATTACAAGAACATTGATATCGTTGAGTTCTGGAATGGAAAATAGCACACTTAAATTCACTAACTGTTACACTTACATAATAATTATTGTTCTTCTGTTTTGTTTGTAAAATACATTGCTTTAGGTAGTTTTCAGAAAATAACAATAAAAATATATATATCGACTATACGTTACGGTGATACGATTCATGATATATCTTAAAAATAACTTAAAGAAACGTTAATACAGGTGGGGTGTACCAAATAACAGTGCAGTGCGCTTCGTAAGTACGGGAGAGGCGATAAATAGTTTGATTATATGTGAGGTTAATGAACGAGGTAATACAGATAAAAAAGGACACGAGACCGAGGACGGCCGCGACGGCGCCGACGCTTGCTTCTCTTATTTGGTACGGGCGCGGCCGCCCGCAGAGCCTCGGGCGCGGCAACAAGCGCCGTAAAGACAAGGCACATAGGTCGGCCCCGCGGGACCTCCGCGAGCGAAGCTCTGCGCACCGCCGGCCGCGGCTACATGGACCAACGCAACTGACGACTATATATAGACTTCGCTTTTGAGATTGAAAATATACGAGTTTCAAATAAATGCCGAAACAGGTAAAAAGAACTTAAGGAACACTACAGAAGCAATCTAATTGCGAACACATTTGTACTACGTAAAAAATTAATACACAACCCTTTGCGCGAAAAAGACTGAAAAGTTCAACTTTTTTTGTCACATTTTTTTGAAACAGGTAACACTTATAGTGAAAAATTAAGATTTTTATCACGCCTAAAAACTCGACGACGACCGCCTCGGGCGAGGCGGGCGTCGAAACGCGCGATATATAAATATAAAATATTTTTATTAATTACCTGTTTCATTACCAGTTAATACTACGTCTTTAGAATTAAATTTTCTCATCACAGAGATTTACACAGAAAAAATCTTTTATAATTAGTCTATTGATATCATTATGAAAAATTTAGTATCTGCCTATTAAAAATACGATTCAAATACAAATATTGAGGAAATTTTTTTTAACATTGGTGTAATGAGACGAGACAGCTTAAATCTATAATATAACTTATCGATTATCATAACTTGATATTGTTACAATGAATTACGTTACTGAGACACGTTTTTTATATCTACGTTGTACTTTAACTCAAAGGTGGTACCAAAAAATATATTTTATTATAAAAACAACGCCAATCGTTTATTACTTTAGAGAGTTATCGAACACTACAACACTAAAGGCAATTAAGTTCGTTCATTATTATGATATAACTTAAGATTTTTATTATAATTACATAAAACCTAACACAATTACGGGATTACGGATATGAATACAAAAAAACGATTCGAATTATAGAAATGTTACTCGATATGCAACGTTTAAGATCAAATGTTTAACGTAAAATAATCGCAAATGACATCGGTGGTAAATGATACTTACAAAAATTTAATTTTCAGTCTGTGCGTACAGATGACGATGTCATGTAACACTGGCTCATCGCCTCCGGCAGCGGGACGCGGACTGTTCTCCCCGTACACCACTGCGTGTGGCTCCCGTACCACTGAACGTATTCGATACGCTACTAAGTAAAAATATATGCAAAGCAGTATGTCTCGTCACATACAAAACGTGTCGATGGCAGTAGGAAACCTCTAATAAAATAAATATTTTCATCCGACTCACTGGATAATATTAAAAATATTTTTTTTCTTAATCACAGCTATCAGTCTGTCAAAATTTAAAAATTAAGTATATTTTCAGAATTGGATTAGTCGTTCCTCACTTACATAGGTTATTTATTCAAGTACGAGTACAATCAAGGTACAAAAGTGACTAATGTAAGACCGCAGAGTATTGTTTGACGCCAATGCGTATTGACATACAAGAGGTTGTACAGTTAATTGGAACATAGAATTTGGTCGTTGAAGCTACGTCATTACGTATATCAAGCACGGTGCGTCGAGACGAGTCGCGTTCTCTTACAGTACACGAACATTGAACATAAACAACTTCACACAGGTACAACAGAGATCTAATGAAAGAATAATACGAATAATAACTAGTTTCGATATTAGGATATGATAATTAATTATGCTCGATAACGAAAAGCTCGTTTAAAGCGATGTTCGAATGCGAGGAGACTAGAGAAGCAGTGTCTTGTGTAGTTAGCGAGCAGTAACTGGAGTCTACTGCATCAATTAACTGTTGGTGGGGGAGGGGGTTGGCCTTGATACACATACATATATACATAAACGCTGCACACTCGTCGGCGAACGAATGCGAGCCAAGCGACGTTAACTAGTACCGAAAGACGGCTGGAAAGTGACGTGTCTCGGAGGGACACTCCGCTTACTGACCTACGATAACATTACATATAGCAGTTAAAAATATTCTCAGCGATCACATTTATTTAAATTACCAAATAGAGAATTTAGCTTACTTCAACATTTTAATCAATGGCCCTCTGTTTACACGTAAAGTCACTCAGTACATTATTTTGTATTAATCAGTTGTTTGTGTTAATCAAGAACACCCTTTGTCTTACAGCTATATATACCAATAATACAAAAATCCATTCACTATAATTAAGGTAAATTTTAGATATTTAAACACTAAAATGTAAAATATTAAACATCCTAAATAAACTCTGATATTCCAATTTTTAGGCATTAGCTCAATTAATTAAATATATTCTTGAGTGACTATGACAAAAGAGAAATAAATGCAATATAATAATACTACCCAACCATTCCCTTGTATCATTAGACAGGTTCCAAGCTGCTCGGGCCGGTCTACCGCTACCGCTACCGCTACCTCTACCGCTACCGCTACACTACGTCAAAGCCTTCGTTAGATTATATTTGGTATTCACTTAATCGCACCACGAAACAAGACTAGAGGAATGATTGCCTCTTGTGCCGACGCCGATCCGCCACGACCCTCGTTATTAAGGAAGACTAGTTACTTTGTAGATATCACCTAATACGCTTCTATTGTAATAGGACGTCAACGTACAAAAATATATATAAAAAAAGATAACAAGCAACTTTTAAACCTTACCAAATTAAAAGGCCCTGCTGAATATTGTACAATATCACTACGATGGCGCGAGCGCGCCACGAGCTCGAAATGGAAAGATGAAATGTCTTTTCAGTATGCATCGCTGTCGAGCGCAATGGACGTTTAGAGGATAAATAAACCACACCGTTTCGTATATATTTGGTCCCTATACGAGTTTACCGTTCAAATAAATAATATTCTAGCTATTTCGATTGAGATCGCATAAAAATGCGTTATTAAAGCCGATCTCGATACCGCGCCGGCGTCCCTGGCCAAATATCCAATTTTAATTTAAATTAGACTAAGTCTCAGTGGAATTTGAACTACTATAGAGGAGACGACGAGCGGTATCGATGTATCATGACGATATATTACTAACTGAGATGCGTTCTAGGCGGTACACATATACGCGAACACGATGCAATACTCAACACAATGGTCCATTCGTAAGATCATTAAAAGCTAATCAATGGAGATGGCGAACATAATTTTAAAAATTTCACTCGTGCGCCAAGGAAGAATAATAATAAAGATTAAAAATTAAAAAAAAATAATAATAACAACAATATTATGAGCAAACTACTATTTGAATACTTGAGCTAAATAACACCAGAGCAGCTTGGACAGAACGCCGACCGCGGCGGCGGCTGTTAAAATGGCTCCCATTTGTACGATCAATAGTTTGTTGTGATGTCACAGATCCACGCGGATTACCTAAGGATATATTATGTGGTCGTTCATGGCAATAAGACATCGACTTTGGCATGCAAGTGTTATGGAATCGGTTCGATGCACGGCCCGCGCGTACCCGCACGACGCCTTCGACGGATCATACTCGAAGTAAATAAACGATTAAGTTACATATTAATTCGGGTAAACTTCATGAAAAAACCAAATAAATAGATAAAAATATTTACACGTAAGTATAATATATAAAATGTTGATTGATGTCATAACACTTATAATAAAAGTAAAACATAGCTAAGCTCATTAATGATTACACAAGGCGAGGGCGCGGGCCCCGCTGCTCGCAGCCTTATATTGTCTACTGCTAGTCACGAGCGTGCCTAGCGCACAGTTCATTACAAGTTATAACTTTCTGAAGGAAACTATTCAACCTGCCATCGGTTACGGTAACGTACCACAGTTCATTGAGGCACAATCATTGGTTTTTTATAATTGCTTTTCTTTTTTTTTAATTTTTATAATTTTTTTTTTAATTTTTTATTATTTTCTTACAATTAAAATCTATGATAATTATTATAATTACTTTTAGGTACGTAAATTTATTCTAGATAACAGAAACGAGTCACGAAAAAATGTTAGAATCGAAAGCGTGAAGCGTATTAAAATCTTTTAAGAATATAATTTCACAATATATACATATTACAGTATAAGGTGTAAGGTATATAAATATACAACAACATAATAATAACACAGACTAAATTGCACGTGGCGCAATCGTGTGCAGGAAATAATGCAGTCCTTGAACCGAGAGGAGATTCAGTTTGTCTCACAACCTGGCCGGCGGAGCGAGCTCTGCCGACTACACCGCTACACCACAACGCCTATATTATGTATCTTTATTATTAATAATAACATACTCATTACTTAAGTACTGTTTACATTTAACTGACTAAAAAACTTCAAGGCATGACTTCTTACGTCTTTAATCTATGGACAACGTATTCTACAGGGCACTGGATCATTATACTTTCTGTTACACGGCTTGTCTAATTTTTTTTTATCATTTATCAATCGAAAATTTTTATAAAAATTAAACATTTGAAACTTTATTGCTGTAATAAATTCACGTTACGGCCAGACTACTAACGATTGAGGCATCTTCGATCGGTGTAGACATGGACAGAAACGACACCGGATAATTAAAATTATATTATTCATTTAACCCTATCGAATCGATAAAAAGAAACACCCTCACTTAAATTGAGCTCGACAACAATAGAATTGACATAATGACTGCTAAGCGGCTCGCGCTTTGTTGCGTAGACGTAGCGCGAATGGAATAGGAACATCAGATCAATAACCCGTACCGAAAACTAATTTCAAATTAATTTGGAAGATATGTCTAAGCGGAGATGCGATCAATTTCGTTCCGAACATCGTTCATATCTTTGATACTCATTCTTTGGCACCTAACAAATTACGTCGCATCGACGAGGTCCGAGTTGGCGAAAAACCGCTCGTTTCTCCGTTTCATACACAGTGCCTTCGATAACATCATCCAAAATGCTGTGCCAACAATATGTCACGACGTATACGACGCGAATGGAACTGATCACTAGAACTAGTCGGTGATAATTTCGTTGCAAGCGGCCGGTGAGAGGCGATGAGGAATATGCAACTGGTTTCGGTCCCTATACAGTTGATACACGGTAATGAGAAATGCTAACATCGTTTCTAATTGAACACATCATACATCGAAACATTTAACACTAGATCCTAAGGGTTCGAAGCGGTCGAAGAGTCCAAACGCACGAATACTTTCAACATCGCAATCACCTAACTTATATAATTTGTGAAGAGTCCTCGAGCGCGAGTCTCGATAAGGTACAGCGATTACTTAACACCTAACTTAGCACTACGATCGTAATGTTTAATTAAAAGATCACTGGAAGATGCTCAAAATACATATAATGTACATTATTATAGTCAATCGCTTTCTGTGACCGATCGTTCGGATCGCAAAGCGTGGTGGGTCCGTCTTCGACGGTGGGCGTTGCCCGCGCTCTGGTCGGGGAGGCGAGGCTCTCGCTCCCACTCCCACCCACTCCCGCTCCCACCCACTGCCGCTCCAGCGCAGTGGGAGCCGCGCACCCGCCGGCCCGCCCGCTCTCGCCTCGCCTCTCAACTTAGCTAATCCGTTACATATTGGTAATGATATATTTTGGCAGAGTATCTCTGTGGCACACCATCAATAAATTAAATAGTAAATAAAAATGTAAATAAACTTTCATCATAACGAACATTTACAAGTGCGATCGTTGCCGTAAAATATCAATAGTATGCTTATCGTAACCTACGATAGGACTTAAGTGTAAACTTATTACCTACAATGATGTAATACCGAGAAACCTACGACTACAAGTATATTATTAACAGAATATCTAAAGCATATGTCACTTTGAATAACGTTCAAATTGAGCCTATAGAAAATACCACAAATCTTTTATTAAATAGATATTGATATGGCTAAATTTAAGTTAGAACTTTATTCTTACCTATACACAAAAGTGTAATATTTAAATTACGGTCAATTATAGTACTTTATAACACTTCTCACAAATGTATGTAATATAAAATGATAAAACAATTTTCAATTTAATATATTAGGTTACCCTTACATTAATCGTATAATCTAGATAATCGTTTCATATATTAAACATAAAGTGGCACTTGAATCACAAATACTGGAAAAAATTTGGGGAAATTTTTAGCATCGGCGGAGGCTGCGGAGCCCCACGACTGGCAAGATGCGCCTTCCCGCTCAGACTATACGGCTTAAAGGAATTTATCTCTACAAGAATGCACTTCGAATCTCATCGATTACAATTTTTGTTACTCTCATTAAAATTACCAACTAATAATAAAAACTTTCGACGAACGGGCGAAATGCACAAACATTTATTGCTGAATAAAATATCACTACTGGAAAAACGAAGGCTCATCGCGAGTGAGAATTTTAAAAACGGAATAAATAATCATAAAAATACGTACAGCGTATGCGAGAGAAACGCGAATAAAAATTAAAAAAAAAAAACACGAAAGAAACTCGGAACGCAACAGCTTGACGGGCGAAACAGCAACAGCCCTCGAGCGCAACAAAATAAATACATACTAAAATATGGTCACGGGACGAGTGACTGAGGTAGCCCGCGACGCAACTACTCTACTCCGATAGCTTACATTATTTGGTAATTCCGGCGCCGGTGCCACTAACCTACGTGAACACTTACGACAGAACATAGTGTCGCGGACAGGCCACGGCGGCGTCCGACTCGACGTGACTAGGCGAAAGGGTCCGCCCGGGGGCGGCGAAGCGTAATTACAACGCGCTCACACGTTCTCGCGGCGTGCCATCGTGTACGTCTCGTTGCGGCGATGACACCGTAATATTATATAACTATAAGTTATACGCTAATGTATTACGTCACCCAGATTGCCGACTTAAGTTTTTTTTTTTGAAGACGTTGCCTAGCAACCAGGTAACGACTGAGTACAACAGATGAGTTCCTTTGGGCCAACAAGACAATCGACGAGCTCAAAGGGATATATCTACAGTTATAAAATATGCGGTATTGTATCCTTGATGCGGGTACGGTGTGAACGTAGCAACGTATCCGTCGGAAACGGTCCCGTAAGTACGGACCTTCTGTGTGAGCGTGCAGCGACCGACGCGGCCGCGGACGCGACGCTCGCTGGCGGGCGGGTGACGTCACTCGGGCGAGGTCGCGCCGGCGGGCGCGAGGTCTAGGTGGTCGTCTAGATGGTCGTCTAAGCGGTCGTCTAGATGGACTCGCCGCCGAGCAGGTCGGGCGGCAGGAACGAGTTGAGCGACGACGGCGTGGCGCGCTGCTCGTGCTGCTCCGGCCACAGGCCTGGGAAGCCGCCGCCCCAGCCGTCCTGCGGATAAGTTTGAGATTAGCACATACTCTTGATTATAAAACATAAATAAGGAAAACCATCTCCAATATTTCTATGTATGATGTATTAAATAGGCGGCGCCAGTGTAGTTAGACTGCCCGAAATTAACAGTTGTCCATACAGTGAATAGAAAGAAATAACATAGTCGATATCTTTTTTACCACTATTGGCAGTGTAAAGTGATTCAAAAAATTGTTTGGTTGTTAGAAAATTATATATATATTTTTATATTACTATTAATGCTATCAAAGCGTTAACGTCGCTCATTAATATTTGCAGCTAGCAGAGGAGTCACAAATATTTTGCTAGTTTAAAAATAAACAGGATCTAAGAAAAGGGATGGGAGTGTTCTATGTCTCGTTATTTCACTCGTTGAACTAAACATTGGCTATGTTCGCTACAAATATTAGCTACTTTACTCTGATTTCTTTTCAGAGTGTGGTATTTCTGCCAAACTAACCGTTACACGAGCTATAACCACAATTATAATTAGTTCTCATAATCAATAATGACTAAAAAAAAACAACTATTTCTTGACTGGGCCTCTAATGCTTTGGTTACCTAGGATGAAATTGGCTATCATTTACCGATCAGGTTATGTCAAGATGATATTACTCAAATTTTATGTATGGAAACAATATGTTCCAGTTTCCTGCAAAACCATTTTCTGACACTGTAAAGTCAAAGAATCAGAAACCCGTTATATTGGGGACATGATCTGAAAACCCGCAATCCTGGTAATTAAAAGCACAACTGCAAAGGACTTGTATCCAGAGCCAGAGAATATCAGAGCCAGAGCAAAAAATATAAATATATTTAAAGCATAACAAATAAACGCATGCAATAAAGAGACAAGGTTCCGTACGTCGCGCACCTTCGCCCCTCCCCCGCGCCAGGCGCCGCCGCCGCCCGAGCCGAGGTGCTGCAAGATCATCTGCACCTCCGACTCGGCGGGCGACTCCGCGAAGATCGTCGTGTTGCTCAACACGCAGTTGTTCAGAGCCATCTGGGCCTGGAGACAATTGTTTTGTTTAAAAAACCCAATTATGCAGAATACATATAAATAACGAGTATGGAGAGTATACATTTGTGTTTGATTTCATCTCAAGTTCAGTGGTGAAAGAAAACATAGTGAGCAAACCTGCATGTGCCAGGAAATATTCTGACACCTGTATATCCACCAATCCGCAGTGTAACAGCGTGGTGGATTATTTTGTTCTTAATAGGAGAGCCTTTGACCAGCAGTGTGATATTTATAGGCAATTACTACACTTGAGATGGGGTAATGCGAAAAACGCGAACGAGAGACAATGTCGAATTATCGAATCTATTAGATTATAATATACTGGTAGTATTCTATAATCCGACCAACCAAACCAACTGGAACTTCTTGACAGGTTACAATCTGACGAAATAAATTGTATGAGCAAATTGGGGTCAGCAGGGAGGCAGTGGAGTAATAAAATTGTATAAGATAGATTAAGTTTGCACAGGTATTCTTAGCAATTACAACATACTTTAGCGGCCTCTTCCCTTGTGGAGTAACGCGCCAGAGCCAGTCCCTGATTGAGGTAGAGGTGGAAGTTCTGTAGGGGTCCGTGCTGAACGCAGAGCGTCTTCAGAGTTGACCCATCAATCTATGAATAAAGGTTTTTTTAGAAACATCAATACTTAACTGACACTGTGTAATACTTTTGTTCATTATATTTGAATTGAAGACATTAATGGAAAAAGATGATAAGTTGCATTTCAGATTTTTCGCTATTCTATGTATACAAACCATTTTAAACCATAAAACAACAATATGGGTTATAAGATTATTTAAAAAATACACTATTTTTGAATGAATGCATTAAATGCCTTTTTAATGTTGAAGCAAAACTATGAACTCAATTTTTTCGATATTACAATTTTGAGATATATCCATTCATATTTTCAATTGAAATCGTAAAAAAAATATAATACAAAATCTACCTGGGCAGTGAGGTTCTTCAATAGCAGCCAAGTAGACGCCTGCCACGATGGCACAGCGCGAGAGTTGACATGATGCTGGGGCCACTTATTCAGGCCAGGGGGCGCAGGACGAGGCTTCGCCCCCCAAGCGTCGGCGGGCTTCAACCCCCCAGCGCTGGTCGCCGGCGGGGCGTAGCTCCAGGTCGACGAGGAGAGAGACCGTTCGCCGCCGGGCGGAGAAGTCTTCCCACCGAGCATGTCGGTGTCTTTAATAGCGGTGAGCGAAAGTGGTGAGCGAACAACCGATCCTGGCGTCATAGCGGGATCGTCTTCGACGTTTTTCATCTGATTACCCTAGGATAGGAAATGGAAATATTTCATTAATATTGGCGTTGATAAAAACGAAGTTCCTTAAAAGTTGTAAAGCCCACCTTCCAAGGCTTGCCGGGCTCGAACTCGGGCACCAGGTCGTAGACGGGCTGGTGCGCGGGGTGCGTCGGCCACGCGTCCTTGCCGTCCGCCACGTCCGCGCCGCTGTCGCCCCAGCCCTCGCCGCCGCGCCCCACGCCCCACGTGCTGTTGCGAACAATGTCTCGTGTATTCGTACCGCCTCAGAATCATAATAATAACTGCGGGCTAATTGGATGCAGATAAGCAATAATTTGTCAACCCACAAAAGGTCAAATTCGGAGATATTGATGTATTCTGATAATGCGTCACATATTTATTCAAAAACTTTTAATAATACCAATCTACTTTTATTTCATTATACCTTTTATGAAAAATTGATTACCACCCTATATACTTGTTAGAGAAAAAAATATTTTATTTTTAAAGTAATGAAAAAAAAACCTTACAGTATCAATTTTCATAAAATCTTAATAATTACGGTTCAGACTATCTGACTATATAATTGTATTTATTTAACATTTTCATAATTTGTATACTCACGTATCAGGCTGCAGACCAGTCTGGTTAAGATTGGGACTGGTGGTGGATTTAGCAGTACCAGGAGCGCGGCAGAAGTCAGTACCTTCGCCATCCTTATCCAGAGATGGCAGCTTCCATTGATTCAAGCGAGATTGCTGGCCACCTGCACTATACGCCTGTAAAAAATACATGAATTTTATTTTAAATAATAACTCTACAGATACTTAAAAGAGATATTATTTCAGTTTTATGTATGTATGTGAAATTATTTATTTTCCACATATATAAAGAATATTATATAAGTAAAGATAGTTACACATATAATTAGTTATTTAACTGTTAAACAATTTTCTACTTTTTTAATTTTGAAGATAATCATACTTTATATGACATCAAACATTTTATTGAATAAAAACTTACAGATTGAGTATCTTTACTGATGCTCATGTCATTGAAATTATTCTGCAGATGAGTGGTGAGAGGGTCGTGGCTCTGTTTGAACAAGTCTGACCCGCCCGCTTGCTGTTTCATGTAGAGAGCTTGCTGTGTTGTAATCTGGTTCTGTACAAAAAATAAATTATTAGTATGAAACAATAAAGAGAACACAAAGTAAATAAAATGTATATTTTAATGAAATTATATTTTTTATCAATAAGATATTTTTACAGCTAATTAAACCTAACCAGTTTAGATAGAAACTTTACAGTTATCAGTAATAAATAGTTTTTTACATGTATACAATTGTATGTCATATTACAAATAAAAAAAACTATGTATTAATTAATGTAATTTACCTGAAGGCCAGCAATTTGCTGTTTAGCCTTTGAAATTTGCATGGAATACTGCAACGCGAGGGACGAATTCGCCTTTGATATAGCAAGAGTGTGCTGTTGCACAAACTGCTGGAGCACTTTGATCTAAAAGAGAAAAATTATTATAAACTTGTTTATTCAACTTAAAAACATTAACCTACTGAATAACAATAGGTCCATGTCATAGTGTAGTGATTTATGATTCTTTCACTCTTACATAATAGCCATTAAACTAGTTTTGATAGAAATCAACCAGTACTAAAAATGTAAACCAGACATTGGTAATTTTTCCTTTCACGGCATTACAGCCTATAAACTGCTTTGCATACAATGGATAATTGGCATAACGACCCTAGAATGGATCGCGCGACTACTAAATCACAAACACGAATCTATTTATTGTTCGTAAGCCATTGAACTATATAGAATTATTTTAACGATAAAGTCACAAGGTCTCAAACAAGCACAGGTGGTCTCCTTTCAAATACGAATAGAATGAGACAAGTGTATACCAAATGTATATGTATACCAAAACATTTGAGTGATTTAAAATAATATCTCTCTTTCACGCAAACACTAATGAGCTGATTTTGATAAAACTATGCAATAACTTTAATAAATCGCATTAAAGTAGCAGAATTCAAATATATAAATTTTTGGACACAAAATATTTATTTAGATTTTACAATTATAAAATGTTGATAGAATTATATGAAACTAAATTTAAAAATCTAACTTAGAAAGCTCATTTCAAATAGATGTTGAATTTAGTCATTTTAATACTAGGTAGGGGATATCAGAATAACACAGACAACATTTTATCAACATACAAAGGGCGGGGCAGCTTATGGAGCTGTGAGCGGATTCTAGCGCTAATTGATATTATTTATTTATATATACACTAATGAAGCTTTAAAAATGTTTTTTATTTGAAAATTCTTACCTGTTGCAAGAGCTGGTTGAGCAGCACCAGTGTTTGTGGTGCAAGTGGTTGATTCAAAATCTGATGGTTAAGATATCCAGCAGACACTGCCATTTGAATTTGCTGTACCAACATACGTAGCTGAGCCGTGCTTGGCTGTCCACTGCTGCCAGTTCCACTATAACAAAATAATAGATTTAGTTGTTGTTATAAGAATAAGAATAAAAAATATCAATTTTCAGCAATTCAAAAAAAAAGGATGTTCACAATTCATAGTATGTTTTATATACCAAATTTTGTCATTAATTAAGCAATTTGGAAATTCAACCACAGATTGGTCACATAGAATTTTTTGAAGACTTGTAAAAAAAAAAAAAATTATTAATTGTTAACATAATCAAACAATTGTGTGTTACCTGTTGGGGTTGTAAGAAGGATGATGCTGCACGGACGGGGGTGGGGGTTGGTTAAGTAGTTTTTGCACAACAGCAGGTGAAACTGGCACTGTAGGTTGTGGTTGGAAGGGGCCGTGATGGAAGTGCTCGTCACGCCGCCACCCGTCACCACGCGTCGCCGTCAACATCTCCAGAGCCTCCTCAGCATTCATGTCACGGCTACGTAGAGCCACCTCTGCCTCTTCCTTCTTGTAACCCATCTCCACGAGATATCTAATGAAATCATTTTCATTAAGAAAATATTTAATTAATGTGTATAGAATGTAAAAGTAACAGCTTTGTATTACATGCATTTTTATTTATTTTTAACATAATATTTTTAACATAAAGAAAAAATTGTCTGTTTGTTTTTTTTAGCTAATATTCTGAAACGATTTTGATGATACTTTTACTAGCAGATAGCTATGTTCTAAGAAATCATTTAATCTACTAAATAAAATTTAAAAAAAGAATAACGCTTCCCCGTTATTCTTTTTTACCCCTACGTCAATCAAGGGCAACAGTTAGTTTAATAATAAAACATAAACGAAATACTATTTACCTGAACTGCTTGCTGTTCCATACAACTTCCTTAGGCAGCTGCTTTCCGAGCGCGCCACTTTGGGGTGGTTTAGGACCGCCCCACTCGCCGATATCATCAGGCCAGGCAGCAGCCGGACCGGACGGCTTCGGCTTCGGCACCGGCCACAGCGCCGGCGCAGTAACATCCGGCCACCCGGACACGTCACGTTCACCCCAGGCTGCCGCAGCTGCTGCGTGGGAATCCTCCCAAGACCCGTTACGTTGCGAATGTGCTCCCCATACTGTATCGGGTTTGGAAGGTGCTGGTGCGATGCGCTGAGGCGCGGGCGGGCCCTGTGGCGCACCACGTGCCATACCGCCCATACCGCGCTGAGCCCACAGCGAAGTCCCGTCGTCGAAACCGGTGCCCGCGCGACGCGCAGCTGGCGGGGACGGCTCCTCCCATCCTGCCGATTTAATCGCCTCCTTTGGACCCTATGCAGATAATATTAAATGTATAAGTAAATGGTTAACACTCACGACTTTGTCTGCATACCATTTTTTTTTTCAATAGACTATTACTGGGAGAAGCATATATATATGTAACAAAATGTTCTAATCCAAATTTCAATCTATATTTATACCAAATTCAATAAAATTGATTCAATAACTTAAATGTTATATACTAACGTGTATAGTTTCGTATAAACAAATCAAGCAAAGAGACTGACTTATTTCCAAATTGTATGGAAAATTATAGAATAAAAAAAAATGAAATATTCAACAAGATCCCTTCAATACCTGTGCTCCCCATTGATTGACACCACCAGATGGCATCATTTTATTGGGGCCGCTGGGATGTTGATGGTGCTGACTCCACATATCGCCATTCAGTCGACCAGATATCCCTCCGCGGAGATCGTGGCGTGGATCCGCCTGTTGCTGTCGCGGATCAGGAGTGCGATGAGGGTCGAGCCTCGGGTCAGAAGGCCTGTGTGGCTCTCCCCAAGCATTCCAATCGTCCTTCTTTGGCACCGCCCACTGCTGGGAGTGTTGTGGAGGACCAGCCGGCCATTGTTGCGGAGGCGGTGCCCCGGTCCAAACGTTCGCCGAATCAGCTGTATCATCATCTTCGCCCCAAGTACCACCAATATTCGTTGTAGGAGTATGACCCCATGGAGTCTTTGTTGCCGGTTGTGGTGGAGGTTGACCACCATTCCTCAAATTTGCTTCCCAAAGATCAGTTCCAAGGAAGGCACCATTATTTACATTTGGCTTCCAAGCTGGCTGTGTCCCTGTAGCAGAAGGCTCTACCTTTGCACCAGGTTCAGGAGATCCAGGTACATCCCAATTGGTATCTTGGTTGACATGTTGCTAAAAATAAAACAAACCAATTTATTTAAATTTAACCTTATTTTGTGAAATTCTTGCCAACTTGCCAGAATATTTTACTCAGATTTAGTTAACATAAATTTTGAGAGGTTAATTGTGAAAATAAACAAGGACTACAGCCAAACAGAAGACACAATTCATTAACTTAAATAGAAGAATTTATTAATATATTTTAACCACAGAGCGAAAACCACATATAGGTCAAATTTTATTGTTGCTTCATTTTTATAATTTGAATAATTTTTTTGACAAATTGTTTGACAGAAAATGTATATGAAATACTTACACCTCCCCAGCCATCCTGGCTGAATAAAGCCTCTCGCATAGAGTTCAACTGCTCTATTTTAGCAGAAGAAGTATTATTGCTATTTCCATTACTTCCATTCGCCGAAGACACACCATTGGAATTTGCATTAGGATTAGATGGGTTATTACCACCATTCCCATTGGCAGTATTGTTTGTGCCTATGAAACATAAATATAATACATACAATATAACATAAATCCTTAATTAATTGATTTTAATATTTCAATAATTAGTTCTTACCATTACTTTGAGGCGCACCATTATTATTTTGTGCATTTGGCATATTTGGTGGTGATGTCTGCCAATTTTGTGATGCTCCACTAGTTGGTGGCACCTGATTGCCATTTCCCTTGTTACTGTTCACTGTAACAAAAAATTATTAGCATAAATTATGAGGAATCATTATTTATTTATTTATTTATTTATAAAGGGTTACCAACAAGACACACAATCGTTACATGGATAAAAACAAGACATCATAACATATTTATAAAAAGGCGCCTTAATTATAGGTAACACTACATTTACCATATCAACGAAATTTAATATGTAAAAAGTGACAGAATAAAATAAAATAAAATTATAGTTAATTAAATTAAAATTAAATAAGCCTAAATTAAATAATATAAGTCATGAAAGAAAACATAAATAAAACAATAGAGACAAATATACTAATCAACGAAATAAAATAATTACTTTTCATGCTTGGTAAATAATAATGACCGTAAACATTTTTTAAATTTAATATTGTTTACACCAAAAATATCAATATTGGAGGTTTTTGACAAACAGTTATATGATCGAGTTATTCTAGTAATGGGGGCATTATGTCCTAGGTTCGATTTAACTATTTTACTATAAAACAATGAAAATTTATTAGATCTTGGCAATCTTAATGGTGTAGAAATGTTAACAAGGGAAAGTAAATAATTAGAATCAAGGATACCGTTAACAATTTTGAATAAAAAGAGATTATCAAGTAAGTGCCTTCGATCGGAGAGGGAATTCATTTTAAAATATTTAAGTCTATCGTCATAACTATGAATTTTTTTAGCAATCCTACAATTATAGGAAAGATGCCACAGAAAACGCTTTTGAACGTTTTCCAATCTCTTAATATATATATCATAACGAGGGTTCCAAACAACGCTGCAGTATTCCAAATTACTACGGACTAGTGCATAAAATAAAGTTATTTTAGTTTCTGGCTTTTTAAGTTCTTTGCAGTTACGTAAAATAAATCCAAGAGATTTGAGGCTTTTCTTACAGATATAATCAATATGAAGGTTAAAACGAAGTTTCGAATCAATAATAACTCCGAGATCTTTAATGTGGGTGACTTCTTTTAAGGGGATATTATTAAGCTCGTAAAATCTATTAAATGTGGAATGTGATTTTGTAAAGCGTATAACATAACATTTATCAATATTTAGATACATACAGTTTGTTTTACACCAGGAAACTAGGCGAGTTAGATCACTCTGTAAAAGTTTTGCATCATTAAGGTCAAGAACACATCTAGATATTTTCAGATCGTCTGCATACAGATAAAATTTGGAATAAAGAAAATTACTGTCAATATCATTAACAAATATATTAAATAGAATAGGCCCCAAAACGGAACCTTGTGGAACACCAGAAAGAGCTTTAAAAGGTGCAGATTTATAGCCATTAACTACAACAACCGACTGTCTGTCGCTAAGGTAGGAGCTGAACCAATTTAGAAGATGGCCTGTGATCCCATTTATGGCAAGTTTATTGAGTAGGATGATATGGTTTACTTTATCGAAGGCCTTGCTGAAATCAGTATATATAACGTCTACAGGCTTTCTAGAGTCTACCAAAGTTGAAAGGTCCTCAATAAAAGAGACAAGATTCGTACAAGTTGATCTATTTTTTAAAAATCCGTGTTGATATTCTGAAAACACGTGTTTAAGATGCCAGGTAATTATAGTACATATAAGTTTCTCAAACACTTTAGCGAACACAGAAAGAATGGATATAGGTCTATAATTTTTTACTGATTCCCGATTACCACTTTTAAATAATGGTACCACTAAAGCATTTTTCCAAATAGAAGGGAAATAGCCAGAGGACAAGGATTTATTAAATATAATCCAAAGAGGGTATGCAAGTTCAGAGGCACAACTGACAGCGAAAATAGACGGTATACCGTCTGAGCCGGCACCTTTGTGGGGGTCCATTCTTTTTAAAACTTTTAATATTGCATCCTCTGTGAGAGTAATGCTGTTGAGAAAATTGGAAGAAGAGTAAAATTCCGGATTATTGTGATTCTTAGATAAGTTTGAGTCTGCGTTATAAACAGACGAAAAATGACTAGCGAATAAATTACATATATCATCCCCTTGAGTTGCAGTTCTTCCATCTCGAGACATTGTATTAGGATAAGTATTTTTAGTTACTTTTTTCTTTTTGAAAAAAGACCACAATAGCTTAGGGTTGCTTTTAAATAGTGATTCTAGTTGTGATATATAGATTCTATAACATATTAATTGAATATCCTCACATCTCTTTCTTAACAATTCAAAAGACAAAAGGTCGAGTGGATTTCTATTGAATTTTATTAATTTAATCCGATACTTATATTTTTCGCGCAAAAGATTAATGAGATTTTTTGTAAACCAAACCGGATATTTTACATTGGATGGTTTTGATTTTGGCACGTATTTAATTATTATTTTGTGAACATAGTTGTAAAATATGTTAAGCATGTCGTCAACAGTGTCACAAGCCTCGAGTAATGTGTTCCAAGTTATAGTACTAAGTTCTTTTTTTATTTTTTCATAGTCAGCTTTATAAAAACAATATCTTGAATTATTAATATTCAAAGGTAATTCTCTACTAACAGCTAAATTAAAAGAAATTTGTAAAGGAGGATGGTATGCATCAATAACACTCAAAGGGCTTTTGCTTAAGTACAGGTTTGAAATATTAAAATTTGTAAGCACTAAATCTAAAATCTTATTCTTCATATTTAATATGTCATTATTTTGTTTAAAAGAGTGTAATGATATTAAATCAGACAGCATTTGACTAAAGACACTAGTGCTGGGATCAGGTTCTGAATTACTCCAAGAAATATTCCCTATATTAAAATCACCAATGATAAGTACATTCTTAATATTATTATTATCTAATACACGGTTGACGTTCTCTAAAAAATGTTCCAAAATATGTTTTTGGACAGGAGAAGGAAGATATATTCCACATATTAATAACTGCTCTGATTTGCCGTCGACATTATTTAAATCAACACACAACCATATATCTTCGCAATTAGATTCGCAACTAGTCAAACGTCTAGACTTAATGTTTTTATTTATTGCTATTAAAATTCCTCCTCCATTTTTATTGCCATGAAAGCCACTGGATTCACGATCCCTTCTATATACAATGTAACGGTCATCAAAAAGTTCAGAATCAAAAACGCTACTATTTAACCATGTTTCAGTTAGTATTATAATGTCGTGGTCACTACATACGACATTACCATATAGCTCTATTGTTTTAGTTCTTAGTCCTCTAACGTTTTGATAGTATATATTTAAATTACTGAATGTAATGTTTATAATATAAATGCATTAAAGACAATGTTATTTTAAAATAGAAGAAAAAAAAAAAAAACAAATTAAACAATATAAGATACAATATATGAACCAATTAATGCAAGTTATCTAGAACAGACTTATCTTTAACAAGTATGTATTTAGATTCAGGTGACTTCCTTAAGAAAATTTTTCCATCACGAATCCAAGTGAACTTGAATCCAAGTTCTTTTGCCTTTATCCTAGCAGCTGCATGTAGCGATTTATTTTCAGGTGTAAGATTTTCGGCAACATAGACTGGACAGTTTCTCATATCAGCAATACCTAGATGGCTAGCATTAAGCTTATCTTTTGGATTTAATTTGTTAAAAGTAATAGAGGCGGCAAGAAAACTATCTCTCAACCGTGGACTACTAAAGCGGACTAGTATTGAACGCGGACGGGTATTGTTGTTGTTCATTTTAGCCACACGAGTACAGTAATGGATATCCTCGACTTTAACTGGGCATTTGATTATATTTCCTAATTGTTGCACTAAATTCGAGATATTTTCTGTCTTGTGTTCAGGAACACAGTTAATTTCTATGTTATTAGATCGTGATTGTTGTTCCATTTGATGCAGTCGAGCAGTTAATTCTTTAGTGTATGTGCGTAAAAAGTCACTCTCTTTTCGTAGGAGCATTAATTCATTTTTTTGTGAATCGTATTCCTTTTGTAATTTATCATAATCATCACTCAAATATGTAAGAGTTTGTTCAAAATTGGCTACTTGAGATTTAATTTGGCACAACTGGTCATTCAAAGCACTGCGCAATTCTTCTCTTATTATTTCTCGAATACTTTCGGATGATATACATGTGCATTGAGTTATGTTATGAGATTGTTTGTGGCGAAGTGTAACATTATCAGTATCTTGCACAGGTTTAGGTGCCGATGAGGTAATGCGGATGGGAGTGTTGGAATTATCACCGCCTTTAGGTTCATTACAACGACATGATGGACAGACCCACTCACTTTTAAATACATTTGATAGACTTTTAAATTTTTTCAACGTAAAATTTAAACATGCAAAGTGGTACTTATCAGTGCAACGGGAGCATTGCATCACACCTGAATCACCCACAGCTTTTGTACAGCCGGCACAATCATTAGTTGACATCGTGGATATACTCCAATTAAATACAATTTTATAGTTTATATAAAACACTTAAATATTAAAAAAAATCATTAAATTTATCACTTTTTTGCTTTAATAATATGAGAGAAAAATTAAAGACGTTGCTATAATGACGTTGACGTGACATACATGCTATTGTTGTTAGAAAATTATGGTAATAAGTCTACTCACTGTCAGTTTGAGAAGTGGGCGGTCTTTGAGTGTTATTCCATTGCTGAGTATTGTTGGTTCCATTGTTGGTTTGGCCACTGGAATTGCCACCCCAATTTCCAGCTAGCATAAAATATATATGTTACAATCTAATTTTAAGAGAATTAACAGCAAAATAAAAAGAGAATAAAATACCATTATTGGAGGCAGGTGGACTGCCCCACCCACTTGCAGCATTGAGTGAATTTTCTCCTCCACCTTGCAGCCGCAATCGACGCGGAATACCCCAGGAGTTTAATTCATTGCTCTTCGCCATATCTTTAATAATCTCTCTTTCGTTCTCTATTAACTCCAACATAGCGTCGAATGTTAAATCGCCATTAGCGAATGTCTTCAATACTGGCAGAGTTGATGGTTTGATACCAACTTCCAATACTTTATTGTCATGGTTGGTTTCTACAGACTTGTCGTTAAAAGTAATCATTCGAGTTTTCGTTTTGCATATCATTTTATGAATAGACTTTTCGTTTAGTAGTTGCGTCTTATCCATGCAAGGCTCATCTCGTATAATACAAACTGAGGATTTAAAAGCGTAATCAGACTTGTTCATATACTCTGGCGCTCCAAACGCCATCTTATAGTTTAAGTTAAAGCTACTGAAATACGGGTCACTGTATGAGATACCCTGGACTGTTATGGCGTTAATCTTTAAAGGAATGCAGTAGTTAGGCGTATCGCCAATCATTTGGTTTTGTTGGATACTATCAACAAACTCTACATTATAAATATTATTATCTACCATTTTTATTCTAATTTGCTGACTTTCATTCTTCTCTTCGACTCGCTTATAAGCACCAAATTTATTTGTGTACACCACCAACATTGAGGTGGAATAATTACATTGCATTGGTTCGGTAACAGTATCAATATTGGAGTAACAATTATCCTTAATTAAATGTGGAACACATAATATTACAGAAACATTAGACATCAGACAATTATTATAAATAGAATAATTTTCTACAATATCCACCTAGTATTATACTTATTTTCACAGATTGCATATTGTTTCAATTATAGACTAAGTAACAATGGTTCGTAGTGATGCAGTCAATAAAGCAGGTAGCAGTGTTTGTGCCTCTGTGGCAGAGGGCAGGGTGAGATCACCGCTGGAAGCTGCTGCGGACTCGCCTCTAGCCCCAAATGGCCCAGCCCTACAACCAAAAATAAAGTCCTATAAGAGCTAAGTAGTCTATTATTGTTCATTTTATTCTAACGAAATCACTTAACATGTATTCTATTAATAGCAACGATAAAATAAACTGCTAAGAATATTTCAATAGTAAATCTGTCCAGTTAGAAGCTAATATGTGTGACGTAGAAACGTACCTTATAGGACGGACGAGAGGCTGAGCTGTATATCACAGATAATGCGGGCTCGGCAGATCCTTCAGAGCAGCTTTGCAGTTAGCTCGATCGTTTCACTTTTTCTGTACCAGAACAAAATATCGTTGTGATATCAGCGTATTGACGACAACAACCAATACTAATCGATAGTGACACGAATAAATTCATTTTGAGGTTAGCTCAAGGACTCTTGGGGGACCTGGTGCAATTTTCAAGTATTGATATAAATGACCCGACACGCAAAGGTTTGTTATTATAACATGAGCATGATATTGCGTCGCGGTTAGGCTCGATAAGCGTATGCTCCTATCATACCGAATTCGCGTACAGCGATTTGCGACATCCAACTCGCCATATAACAAACAGAACGCACGAACACTGATATCGAATTTGATTATTCAGATTCTACATTTTTACATCAAATTATTCTTTTCACAGCAGCAGGTACCGTGTAGATACTTGTATATTTCGGCCTTGAGACTCGATGTTGAATATCTACAGACTCGTATATATCTATCTACGTTATATATTTATCTACACTACCTATCTATACCTAGAGTGAAAGTTAACACGACCTATTAGGAGTTATTTGAGCGAGAATTTTAAAAATTATTATTGTCAAACGTATATGTCTATACAATATATGGAATAAATAAGGAAAATTCACAAATAACACAATTTTACAAGAGAAAATACAAAAAATTCTTACGTGACACGAACGAGCACAACGGTGTTATATTACTAGACAGAATGAGACAGTAAATTTAGTCTGATACTGACGTTCTGTTTATTGGAGCGAGACAAAACATACGCCTTCGAAAGCGATGCCATAAATGCTAAATACGTTTCAGGGCGAATTTAGTCACAATTGTTAAAAAAATTAAACAACACAAAACATACCTTCGTTTTGTTTAATTGTTGGCACAGTAACTATATAGAATTATACAAAATCACAATCCCAAACCCCCGAGAACACGGCTTCGACGGCTGGATGGAATGATTTCGTCGTCGGGGTTCGCACGAAGAGTTACGAAACGTTGTCAATTCTAGATGTACCTAATAGCGGTAAAGACACACAACCGCTTACGTCTCTGTGATTTAGTCGGGTAATAGCAATTTGCTTGAATATATACCTATTATATTATAATGTATAATACATAAATACCGTATAACCGTAGAGTACAAGACTACTTAGATGTTAGTAGTATTATATTATTTATTATGAACTTGTAATGTTATTGTATAAGATTACAGGAATGACATTGCTATACAGTTTTCAAAACTACATCTTCCTATCTGCTATAAAACTTGGTAGGTCTACTTTAGCAAAACAACATTACACCACCAGCTTATAACCCCGTTATAAAAATCTCTACTTAATGTTTTTTCACTCGTGGTATCAGTAAGCCTCACGATATACATGTTTCTTTCGAAATAATACTATAGTAAATCGATAAAATATGCCAAAGAGCAAGTATAGAGCTAGTATTAGTGTTCATACACTAGGACACAATCTAAAAATAGTATTGGATAGTATTGTAATAAGCAATATAAAAATATAAGTATAGTAGTATACTTACTAAAAATAGTCAATGTACGAACTAGGAATCACATAAGGATAAAGGAGTCTATTGAAAATTTTCTAAGTTTCAAATCGCTACAGATATAATATAAGCAATATTACATTGTAATATACATGTACCTATATATATTATAAAGTATAAAAACAACGCCCAAACATTTCCCACCAAACTATGCTTATTGTATTTATTTTTAAACACCTTATTGGTTGTTAATGGAAATTGTGGTAACATTATCATATAATAAATGTGCTTGTTTTATTTATATTCGTTTGTATATAAATATAAATCACTTGTCCAAATAAAAGTATATTTTACCATTTAACAAGAATTGTTTACCCAAGTCTTTAGTGAAGTAAAGCTAGATATTTTTGGTTTTAAGTCTCATAAAATTTTGAAATGACAAAAACAGTAGGAAATATAATTACATAATAGTCGTATCGGATAAATAAATCTCATTGTCCTACACAGCATTGACGAATTTACTGATGTCTTCTTATCTTTATAAGTATTTTAACTATAATATCGTGATAAGGAACTACTATACGCACTGTATAAGTATACATACCTCTTTAGATTTTTTATGTGTAATAATTCTTAGTGGGCAAACAAGCAAGTAGGCCACTAGATAGATAGATAGATTAAGGAATCACCGCTCCTCATAAACATTTCTAGTAATAAAGGAGGCTCAACTACGTTGCCAGCTTACATAAAGAAGAAATATGGGAAGAGAAGGCATTGGGCTTTCGGCTCTCATCCTAACGATACGAAATGCAGCTATACTTGAAGGTTGCTATTTTTAGACGATTTTCTGTGGGAGTGTGGTACTCCCCGATTCAGCCAGTGCTTATACAGTAGGCTACGGCTAGGCTCTACCACAGTAAAATAGTATTACAACGACATATACGATACGACAGTAAAATAGTATTACAACGACGTATACGACAAACAGAGCTAACAAAGAGTACTTAGGTGCCGTGATTTGAATTAACATTACCTGAATGGTTTTCGGGCGATCCGTAATGAGTATATGGCGAAATACCAAACCGAAAATAATAAATAATCTATATTTCAACATTTCCGTTTATACATATTTTTATGTAGATAATGAATCAAAATTTTATAAATTGAAGTAAGTAGTTAAAAAAAAATGTTGAAACATATATATCTAATAGAGCTCCTACGTTTATGACGTTACCAATGGGTTTTGATCTTAGACCGCTAAGGTTTTGAGTTTATAAAACTACCTCACAAATAATTTAAAAAAGCAGCTTATTTCAATTAACTTAAAAACCACTTCCTTGTGAACTACAACACAAGTTCACAGTAGTGTTCCTATGACTTGCAGCGTAATGTTTTATAACATACTAGCTGACCTGTCGGACTTCGTATCGCCGCTTCAACAAAAATTCGTTTTAACTTATTTACTGTTTTTTTTTTTGTTTTTGATGTTTTAATAGTTTTTGTTATTCGGGATATAGATACATCCAACTAATCAATGATCATAAAAATCGGTGTAGTACTACACTTGAGTTATAAATGGTAAGTAACGCGACTTTGTTTTACATATACATAAATATGTTTTATAAATTCCGTCAATAAGCGACCTATCTAACGTAAAAGAGTTTTTTCTACTCGGTATGGTTAACTAACTTACAAAAATAAATAAATAATAAATAACGCATCACACTCAACGGCCCCCTTTAAGATCTCATGGCCTTGTGTCGGGAGTCCGGAAACACTCACAACACTAACACAAACACCCAGACCACGACAAACATCCGTATGGCCAATACACACGTTTGCCGTGAGCGGAGATCGAACCCGCGACCGTTAGCGCTTTAGTCAGTTGCAGTGATCATTGCGCCACCGCGTCTAACAAAAAGTCTTTAGAGTGTTATTAATATGGGTTAGCGCCTAATTTCAATTCTTTATACGCAATGGTTTGAATTATCCTTCCAAATTCAATTTTATTCTTTAAAAGCTTACTTTAAAAATGTTACATAACGAAATATAAACATGCTTAATGACAAAAGTTATTTTTTATAACATTATTAATAACAAAATGGCTAAATCGTAATATCATCGGAAATATATTGGATATCGGCTATCGTTATGGAATTATGTATACTGTGTCTATGAAAAATAATATCTAATAACGATATGTCAAAATTAGACCGACAAAATGTCAAGTTAACAAATGGGTAATCACCATGAAAAGGTAACATATTATAATAAAATAATGTTAAGATAAAATTCAAAGTTTCTTACAATAGGAATTATAGAAATTCATTCTGTATGATATTAAGTCTAGGCAAATAATTATTTAATTTTACCGCGCCTTGCGAAGTTTTGGAAATGACATTTCTCTTATTTTATTTCTGTACTATTTCGATAGGGTTATACATCTTATTTAATTAATATATAAAGCTATAGTCTATTTTTCTTTAGTTGTCTTATTTAGCAGACAAATGGCTTTAGATAAGAAATTATCGATCGAATGATTGAACTGAATCATTTTTTATAATGCAAATTTATAAGGAAAAAAAAATTGTTCGAAAATTCGTGATATTTGTTTGGGGTATTGTTACTAAATAAAGACAAGTAAAGAAAAATAGACTATAAACAATTTTAGCGAATCTCTTATCTACTGATTCCTATTAACACGATCAACCTGCCAAAATGATATTAATATTATTAATCTATTTTCTAAAATCAAAAAATCCTTTTAAGGCATTAATTTTGAATCAGATTATTTAAGGTAGTGGCAAGTATACGCAAAGGAAGTTTTGACGAATTGGACGTAACGTAGACTGTCTGAGGTTATTGAAATATGCAAAAAAAAAATTAGAGAAATTGACATACTCGAGCGCGTCAGATTAAAATTAAAATTGCTGACCAATTAAATTTAATTAAAAAATTATTAAAGAGTCTGATGAATATTCGGAGGAATTTCTTAAATCTGACAATTTAAAAACGAAATTTTCGAATATTTTTTTTATCATTAAACTTACCACATTAAAACCATGCAATGTAAAATGTACCACTTCATTTCATTGAATAAGTAATTCATACAAACTCTTAAATTTTTCTTTAATCAGCTGTGATAGTATCATGGCGACAGAAAGTAGTGATGGGACGGTGCGAAAGAGTGAGAAATAGAATATTTAAGACTTTTTTTTAAAGCAACCAACTTCAAAAGCAAAATTAGAAATTTCCTTTACATAGACGACATTTAATACATTTTTTTAATTTTAAAGCCAAACTACCCATTTTAATGACTATGAGACCAATCTGAAAGTATACACTATATTTGAATAAAAAAATCAATTTTAAAAATCGGTTAAAAAATTACGGAATTCTGAGGTAACAAACAAAAAAATCATACAATAAGAATCGGGAACCTCTTTCTTTGTGTTGTTGGTTGAAAAGAATGAGAAGGGAAGAAAGGCGCGGAGTAATAAATAGTAAATACATAGTTTTCAGCAACTGCACACGCCACATTTATTGATAATGATGATGATATTAATGATTTTAACTACTCCGGATTGAGGATTATATTAAACTATTTACTTCAAAAAAAAACAAAACGAAATTGTTATTGTCTGACATAACAGAATCTATTATTGTTTATATTTCTTATTGAGTACACACTACAGTAATTAAAAACGTAAATAATAAGGAATATTACTAAAATCCATGAAATAAATAAAGTAGTTAAATAATTTAAGTGTTCACAACCCTGAATTTGTCATAAATAACATTTATAAACGTCAAAATATACGCAAAAGTCGATGTCAGCGAAGATAAAGAAATAATTGTTCCATATTGAATTTTTCATATTTTGCTGTTATAGCAATAAATTAGAAGTAAATTTATAGTTATTTTTCAAGCCACCTATATTATTTCTGAGGCAGATATGTCGTGTTGGAAGTCCGAATCATGCTTCGTCGCCCGTGGATAGCCAGAAAAATATTAAGGATGCCTATCACCGATTCTGGTGATCAATACTCCGTATGGGTACGTAATAAAAAATTAAAATAATTACTATTTTAGGCACTAAATTTCAAAATTAAAAATCATACTTAAGTAAATCTCACTTAAGTAGTAAATGTGTAATGTTAATTTAAAAAAAAAGTAATTGAAAAAGGCACATTTAGGATTTATTTTATTATTGAATTAAATTACTTGTCTGTATCATTTTTGTTTGAAAAAGAAATTCTTCAAAAGTTATTTTAAAAAATACAAAAATAAATTAAAATGTCAAAATCAAAACTATTTACCAAGTAGAACAAAACAATAAATTTTAAACTAATAAAGTGCTTTTAATTAAATTTCTCTCTGTTTTAATTTTATTAAAACATTATTTTCAGGTTGGGTTAATTTACATATTCAACTTAATAGTAGGGACTGGAGCGCTAACTCTCCCTGCAGCATTTGCTCGAGCAGGATGGGGTCTCAGCACAATATCACTGGTCTTCCTGGCTTTCATGAGCTTCATGAATGCCACATATGTTATAGAAACAATGGCATGTGCGAATGCTGTGTTGAAATGGAAAAGACTGCAGTTTATTAAGAGGAACAGTGTAAGTTGTTTTTATGTAGGTTTTATAATTACTATATGTAATAAAATTATTGTAAAACTAAACAAAGCAAAATCAAAATATACTTTATTCAAGTAGGCTTTTACAAGCACTTTTGAATCATAAATATTGATACAAAAAAAATTATGAATTTTGCACCGGCTTGAAATGTAGATTCTTAATAGTTATTCATTTAAAAAGTTTTACAATAGGTATATACATTTTAGAGCTACAAATATATTAAATACCCTCTGTGAATCCAGCTTATACTAAATCCAAGCATCTTTATCATCTACTAGCTGTTTCTTGCTCTTTCACTCGTGTTTATGATTACTATTCGCTCCTATGAGTCGTAATGCGATGTAATATAGCCTTTTGCCTTCCTCAATAAATAAACTATCAAATACAAATAATTTTTAAATTTGAACCAGTAGTTTCTGAGATGAGAGCATTCAAACAAACAAATAAACTATTCAGCTTTATAATATATATAATCTTATATAGATATGTATAGATATAATCTTGAACAGAATAAGTAATATGCTTTCGCTATTAAGGACTTTTTAATATACACTTTAAATTTATTATTTGTAACCTGTAACACTTTCTGTGGAATTTTATTATAAAAATAAATACCTTGCCCCAAGGAGGTAACATTGACTTTGCAAAGTCGAAAATTAACAGTGCAATATCATAACTAGCCTTTGCTCCAAAGTTAGACCTTATAGCAAAAACTAATTGTGCAGTATTACCTAATCACTGAAGACATAATAACTTTTACTATTGTAATGTTGTAAACATTTTTAATATCTCTTTTAATGATATTTACTGTTTCTTATAGGTCTGTTTCTATACAAATAGGCCCTTATTCTTCTTAAATTAAATTTTCAATAAATAATATTAAATTAATAAATCACTAAAAAAGTTGTATCTGTAAAAAGAACATGAATTTCTCTTCTATACCTCAATTTAATCCTATATTGTTAATGATAGTACAATATTGCGTAATTTGTTTTAAATTTTAAGTTTAATATTATACCTTATAACAAAAGCCAGTTATGTGGTATTACGCTAACTGACAATTATTGTTTGTTTATGCCTAATGTTTTTGTATACAAAATATCATAAATATGATTCATATTATTGGTGTTTTCTATATTCAATTCTATACTTTACAAGGAAACAATTACTATACAAGGAAGTCTGTGGTATATTGATTTTATCAGTTCTGTTTGTTATATTAAAATTAAACTTATATTACACTAAATATCATTAGTGCGAAATGTTGCAATTGGTTTCTCAATCAAGTAATTATTTTGAGTCATGAATACCCTAAATAGAATATTATATATTTGGAGTTCATGACAGTAAATATGCAAATTTTTATATGTTATTTATTAGGCAATAATTGCATTTGTAAGTGTATCTTACAGACTTTGTTTGTCACTGCTCTTACACCTGAAAGAACTTATGGTCAGTAACTTATTTCTGATACAGAGCGTGTGATTAACTAAGTACCAGATTACAGTATTGTTTTGTATAATTTACGAAAGTAAAACTTACAAGTGTAATTCTCGCCTTACATTTACAATCTTTTATGAAGTCATAAAACTGCAGTGATTAGAAAAAGAACCATATTTAAGCCCCAAACCACTTCTTTTAAAAGTCATTCATAAATAATATTTATAAAAGTCAGGTTATTTATACATGTCAACATACAAAATATATTAATTGTAGCTTTACAAATTACAGATCCAAGAAAATGAATCAGATGAGGAAGCGACAACATCCCAGCACGGTTATGGAGATTTAGAAGATCCTCTTGTATGCGGGGACTCTGTACCTTCCCGCTACTACAGTCTAGATAAACGAATTGAGTTAGGCGAAATGGCAAATTTATTCCTGAGCAAAGTCGGAAGAACAATCTTCTATTGCACACTTTGTGTATATTTATATGGAGATCTTTCTATATACTCAACGGCTGTTGCAAAATCATTGATGGATGTGATATGGTAAGAATAGGAATTAATCATTTTTATTACTTTAATTACTTATCATTTTATATAATATATGCTACTACATTCTATGATAATGTAAAGAATTTAATGTCAAACACATCTAATCTAATCTCTTAAAAACAAGGTAAAACAAATACAATATACAATGTTTCCAAAAATTATTTATATTGAAATAATAACATAATATGTTGATTAACAATAAGTTCATATTATATCTTCACTAACTAATTTTGCATTTTTATCAGTAATAACCTTATTAAACCAGCTTTATAATGAAGTAAATGTTCGAATTTTTGATATTTTTAATATAATTTCAATTAATCCATAGTAAACATTATCAGGAGAAAGTTAAAAAAGTATATAATCAAATTCAATGTGTGCAATGCTGATATAATTAATTGTGATAATTTGTAATCGTGTACGGAATGATTCATGGTGGATGTGCCAGTGGGGAGAAATCTGAAACTATAAGAGCTAGATAAATTTGGTGAAAGAAACCATGTGACCGATTTTAAAGTAAAGAAAAAACTGCATTCAAAGATTTGTAGCAAAAGTCTACGCGTCTTGGTAATGACACCTGATAGATTTTCAAAAAATCGTTTTTCTTATTTGTTGTGGATATAAAAAGTGTAGATCTCGAGAAACAAATATTATTATGCAAGTCCATATCAAAATTAGAAAAAAAGGTTGAATTTTAATATTTACTTCAAAATTTTATTGAAATGATAGCAACTTTCACGAATACAAGCAATCTACTCTTCTTAGTAAAGACTTGAAATTGAAAGGCTGTATTTTCAACCTAGCGCGAGCCAAAGCTGATAATAATTATTACTCTTAGTAAGGAAACCATTCTATTGTCAATAGCTACTTGCTTGCCCTAAAGGCTTGCGGAGGTCAAAGGCAAATGTTATGGTATAAATTAGTAACCAGTCAAAAGCCCGGACTAGAATGATAAGGGGCCGTCTATTAAACACGTGATATATTTAGCAACTTATAGACCAATGGTGATACGTAGTGAGGCTTTGTACTACCCGTTCTAAGATTACGTGTATTTTTTGTACCTACTACCTAAGTAGGAATATTAAAAAAATGCTTTCAAAAAATATATAATCAAATTGAAATCTGAAAAATTATGCAACCATATATATATATAGATTTCAAAAGTTTCGAAAATAGATACACGTGATATCTTAGAAAATCCCCCTAGCCTCTTGTGATATTTAGTGATTTTTTTTTTCAGACCTCTCCTCTCCCCTGTCTGCCTCACGTGATTAATGGACAGCCCCTAAGTGGCTAAAATGTTATAGAAAAGAAGAAATCTAAGTTGTTTTATTTCGTCCACAGTTCCACCGTGCCAGCAAATATGACGAACACAACAGATTGGGACATTCTGCCATGCTTCAATACTCCAAATTCTACGTACACTCGCTTTGACTGCTATAGAGTGGCTCTTCTAACATTCTTTGGAGCTATGGGTCCTTTTGTCTTCTTTAATGTTCAGAAGACTAAATACTTACAGCTGTTTACTTCCGGAATGAGATGGCTTGGTAAGTTCAATATAGTTGGTCTAGATGTGATAGCTCGTACATGCGAACTGCCAAACTTTACAGGAGAGACAAAAAACTTCTCTTAAAGCTAACTGTAATTATATAAATATGTTTACATTTTTAAATAATTCAGACTTAAAATATTATAAGAAATGTTATTATTTTAAAAGAAAATTATTTGAATATACCAAAATTGTTACTTACCTATATATATTATTCTTTGAGCATCCTGTCCCCGTAATTATCACACAGGATTTTGTGAATTTAGTCTTAAAATATATAAGACTTTTGTCATATTTAATGTTAAAAAATTATGTTTTTAATTACTATGATAATAATAAAATTTTGGTATGTAATACTTAAAATAAAAATTACAACTATATTATTATTCTAATTTTCTGTAAAGCTAAACTTGAACCTATATACGGACAGACACCAAGTTAGTTCCATAAGTGTTCTATTTTACTACAGACTAGTGAAAACAATATATTTAAAAAAGGAGAATCAACTTCAAAAGCATAATACGTAATTTAGTTTATTTGAATGACATAATCCAGTTATTTTAATTTAAAAACCAAACTACTGAACTGATTTTGATAAAAATTCTATAGGACTAACGGGATGGCCTTTCAAACGAAAAAATAATTAACTAAGTGTGTCAAGTCATTTACGAGTATTCAGGGAACATACATAAAAAATACCCCGACAAATTAAGAACCTCCTTTTGTGATTGGTAAAAATAATGCGTAGTCAATTTTGAATTTGTTTTAAGTAATGAAAACTTTTTGTTTCAGCTTTCGCCATTATGATATCAATGGCAATACACCTCCTCATAGTGCATGGGCCTCAAGGAAAACCACCAGCATTTGATGTCACCGGAATACCTACGCTCTTCGGAGCCTGTGTCTACTCCTTCATGTGTCACCATTCCTTACCAGCATTAATAAGTCCCATAAGAGGAAAGAGTAGGTTAGGCCTCCATCTCTCTCTAGACTATATACTCATAAGCATCTTCTATCTCCTTCTAGCATTCACCGGAGCCTTCGCGTTCGCGTCACTGAACGACTTGTACACTCTCAATTTCGTTCCGAAGGACAATGAGAATATACTATTGGAAATCGTCGAATATTTTCTCGCCTTGTTCCCAGTGTTTACATTATCGACTAGCTTTCCTATAATAGCTATTACGTTAAGGAATAATCTGCAAAGTCTGTTTTTGGACACAAGTCGTTTGGAGTCGTACAATTTTGTTTTGAGGAAATTGTTGTTTCCCATTGTCGCTGTGGTACCGCCGCTCTTGTTAACGTATTTTATTGAAGATATTAGTATCTTAATAAAGTTCACTGGATCGTACGCAGGTACCGGCATACAATATTTGATACCAACATTTTTAGTGCTCTCCGCTAGACGGCACTGCACAAATTTACTCGGTTTAGGCGTTGTGAATAAATATAAAAGCCCGTTTTCTAATATAGCGTGGGGCATCTTCGTGCTTTTATGGTCGTTCATGTGTATTATTTTGGTGTCAGTTAATATGTTTGAAAGGAGCTCATGACATCTGAATAGAATGTAATGTGTTTTAATTTCTATAAAATGTTTCAAAGTAATATGGCTTACTTAGATATTGTGTGTTCATTGTTGTTACTTTTTAAATCTCTATCAAGCTGCAGAGTACAATACAATATGAAAATAATTATTTAAATAAAAGCATTAGGCATATTCTTATCATGCAAAAATTATAATATTATCAATTAATTCCTAAATTTTGCTCAAATGTATTTAGATCATTTATATCATATTAAATAAAATATAGAAGGAAAAAATAAATTACATGAATAAAATTTCTATGTCATAAAAATCAAATTTAATAGGATATTTAAATATAAAACATCATTATATTGTGCTAAAAAGAGAATTTTATAAATGCCGACAAGTTATGTACTTACTTAAAAAAATAATTTTTTCGTTATTTTTTCAAGGTTCTCGCACAATTTTTGTAATATACTTAATTTTGAATTCATTTTGAACTATCGATTGTGCGAAATATTTAGTCAGGATAAAAATTACTCTACATTCTAGTCCGTAATACAGACTGCTCGTAAATGGAATTTTTCAAAATCCGTGGGAGTTTTTAAACTGCCTGCAAAATAAAAACATTCCGAACATTATCGCATAAAAACGCGATGAATCAATTATAAATATTTTTTTAAACATAACGGACATAAAATTGATTCTATGTAAGATATAGACATTCAGACCGAATCATAAGTATAAA
This sequence comes from Hypolimnas misippus, assembly GCA_037950945.1. Classification (NCBI taxonomy): domain Eukaryota; kingdom Metazoa; phylum Arthropoda; class Insecta; order Lepidoptera; family Nymphalidae; genus Hypolimnas; species Hypolimnas misippus. The sequence goes on along the minus strand of JBBEEQ010000029.1, from coordinate 4,285,040 downwards.
ACGTAAAGTATTCTTTTGTATACAGATTAAATATTTTAATAATTTCAAAATCGATTAAACAAAAATAAAAAATATAATTGATTAAGCGAAGAGCAGAAGTATGTATATTATATAAAATTTTATAATTAACTCGTCAAAAACAGGCAGCGGGAATAGCTTCAGAAAAGGAAAGGGGAAATATTTGCACAGTAGTTAATCTGTCAAGAACTAAAACGGATTTCTCGTTTTCATTAAGGATTTGATGTTAATGTCTTCCTCGTTACTATACAGTTACTTTGCTAGATGCTTTCAGTAACCAAAGTTTTTTAAATATTTTGCCAATTTTTATGAACATGATAATAATTAATGTTAACGTATAGACATAAATGATAGGACTATAGGAGTATATTTTTATAACATAGGTAGAAGTAAATGTGTCTTTCTAAATTGTTTTCGAATTATAAAAATATCATTATCATCAATATTGTTACCGAATTTTGACGTATTTCGGAGTCCGTTGAACATACGCTAATGCATTTTATACGCTTAATATTATACCACATTATGTAATTATGTATGCATATATATAAACTACGCCAGTGCGACTAGAGCCGTGCACGAAAAAATGAAACCAGTTAAAAAACAATAATTTTTTGATAGAAATAGGGAAACCTGTTCTGATTGTAACATTATTCTAAAATGTATAATATTTATAAAATGTTGTGTTCCATTTATATATCATATATCAGTATTGTTTTCTTATAATTATTGTAACTTTCATTTTTTTTTTGGTTATAACAATTAGGGAATGAATTTTGCTGTTCGATGGAGTATCGATAAATACCATCTTAAATTGTATGATTTAAAAAGATTTGTACTGTGAAAATTTAATTAATATTCATTATATTTAGTATGTGTTCCCTTTATATGGTTTTTAATAATAATAATTTATAAATAACTCAGGAATATTTAAAAGAAATATCTATGTTTATTTAGATGTATTTATTTTAAGTAAATCGTTTACTTACTTTATACTTATATTTGTTTTTGTAAAATACACTATGGTGCATATATACTATATATTATTTTTGGTTATTATATTCACTCCCAGTTATTATGATCTCCTGTCTTATTACTTACATTATATCGAGTCATAGTTGTTAATTATACAACCGTTTTTATTTGTTCAACTAGTTTAATTCAAAGTCTACATTGTGTTCATAATTATATACAATAACGGTACCCGTTTCGAAGGTAACGGTACATGTAAAATGCTAACAAACTTTATGATTCATTTGAATTTGTGAAATTAAACAATGAGTAGAGCTAAACACGGGTACATTATGTCGATGAAAATGTAACGGCGATGCTACCTAGCCAAGTGTTCATTACAAATTTAAATTTATTAGAAGCATATAATGTATGAATTTTTATTCGTTATTCGCATAACATAACATCGCATAACATACAATTATAATGTCATATCTAACAGAAGTTAAATAAATACTTTAATGAACGTTTAAACTAGAACGAATGCCGTTCGGGATTGAAATTTCGCGCACAATTTGCTTTTCAGCATACAATTGTGGTAATTTCTTTAGTTTAACTCTAGAATAAAAAAAATGTAACAGGTCAATAATTTATTTAAACATTACAAAAAAGCAGCTTCCCGAGCTTTTTTAATTTTACTTTACTCATTAAAGTTTATAATTGGGTTGCTAAAGGAGACACACTAATCTTTAACTTATGTTTGACCTTATCTTAACTCTTGCTACGCTCAAATAACACGGGAAGTACATGACAGCGCATCGAATCTACTATTTAATTAATTAATTTTATTTAAAACTCGTACTAATGTCGTTTCGGGAGACAATAATAGTGTTTTAAGTACTTGGCTAGAGGTCATACATAATATCTGTTGTTCTTATAAAATTGTATGAATATTAAATTTAGGATTTCGATAGTACTACATATACATCCTCACCAAACAATAATTAGATAAAACTACTTATTAAATGTTAATACCTATACAAATTAATGTTCTCTGATAAAATAACTCTCTTTTTAAATTACACACTGTGATAGAATAACCATTCTGTATAATGTAGAATATATTATGTATTTTATTATTGCGAATAAATTGACTGATGTATTCATTTTTATAGTGTATTTTTATAAATAAAATTTTTATTTTGTGTGTTGTAATTTATTAATTTTTTTCTTAACATCCTTATACAAAACAAAGATATGCGTATAATAAATGCTATATTATAATATACGTATTAATAATTTTTATATTAAAACGATAATTCTAAAAAATACGTACTGGTGTATCATAAAGATATCTTAATTTTTGTTAAATTTTATAGAAAATTACGATTTAAAATTGTAATATCTTGTATAAATTACGATTAAATTTAGATACAACAGCTTTCCAGCTATAACACAGCTCTCTTATTAAAATCGTATCAATACATAATTCTTTCGTGTTTAAGTTTTAAATTACTTAATCATTATACTTTTTAGAGAAGATAAAGATAAAAGATAGAAACGTGCAATGTAAACAAATAAAGAGTAAATAATAATGAAAGAAAAAGCGAGGTTGAAGAATTATTTATTTATCATCATTACACATATTTGTCACTTATCGCGTACACAAGCGACAGAAAAGCCTTTCATAGCTCAATTGACTTTGGCATGAAGTTACATCGTATTTGTGCAAGTGCGGCGCAGCGCTTTACACTCCGTAGATAATCCTATAAGCACTAACGAGAAAAATTAAACGTATTATTTATTTGTAAATTCGAAACATTGTAATTTTGACAATAATACTAACAGTACATATTCACTGGGTTACAATTTCTTATTTAATTCAAAAATGGTACTTCGACAGACCTAGAGAATATTTAAAGCATTGGTAACGGAGAGGAACGAACGTCTTTTAAAAGTATTTTTGAGTTTTTTTTTTATTTTGTTATACAAAAGCACTATTTGGAATTATAACTCATTAATTTAATATTACAATATAATTTTTTTTTTCAGTATAAAAAAAAACAAAGTAAAATTAAAATTACATAAAATGAGTGAACGTTTTAATAACACACAACATAACGCACACAAACATTAATGAGATAAACATACCATTCATTCACACATTAAAAAACAATAAAATTTGTTTGCACCATACACAGAGGACTGGACCGTGCATAAGCCTTAAGAATAACCATTTTGTAGAAAGAGATGAAGCGGTTTTACTCCAGTGCCTGTCTTTTTTCTGCAATCCTATTGCTAGTGTTGGTGACTCTTGACGTAACCAATCAGAATCCTAGACAGAGAATCTTTGTAGGACTCCGATTGGTTGAATGTTTCAAAGTCGTCTTCATGGTAGGCTTCGTACATTTAAGACCAATTATGTTTAACGACTAGCTATGGAAGACCCGGTTCAGTCCTCTATTTCTATGGTTTCGACAACATGACAGTTCCGCACGCGTGAGTTATTCAGTACACGTATTCACTACTCATAAACTAAAACAAACTGTCTTTATTAAAAACCATATATTGAATACGAATAGCATAAGCATTGGCGTGATTTCAATAAGTACTCGTAACCTAACGTAGTAATGATTTCGATTAAAGTAGGCATTACTTTTTAACAAAATAAATAAATAATCTATAATTAATATGTCTAATAATTATTCGCATAAGATCGAACTTTCCAATTAGAATTTATTTTAATAAATATTTTCATTGAGGCGTTAGTTACATATTAACTAGCAATATGAACAACAGAATCGAAATTTCATGCAATCTAATCGATATAGACGAATTAATTTAAATTCGCAAGAAAAATAAAAATATTAATAAAAAAAAAACAATAACGAGACCTAGCGCCCGATTCGAAATTCTAAAATATTCCTAGAGTCGAAAAATTACATCACAATAAATACTATAACTACGAAAAGTATTTTCATAACGAGACGGTTGGACTGTCGGTGACCGATCGTTAGTGTTTACAATTTACTGTAATTGCGATTAATGTACGTTTAACGCGCGTTTAACATAGGAATGCCAATTATAAATATAGTCATTTATAGATGTGCGTAGTAGTGTACTTTTATTGGTAAAATAATTACGATTAAGATTTTATCATCTTTATTTACTAATAAAAAAATACTATCAAGCGGTTTTAATATTAATGTGAAGAATTATAAAAAAAAAAAACATTATTCACTCTATCGAACAACCTGTAGCTACGAATCCGCACGCCATAAACACTATATATATCGAAACGATCGGCATCTCGGATATCGTCCGGAATACTGCAGAACCGCGTATGTAACGATTCCTTTAAGTCTAAATTTGAACCCAATATTAAGTTACATTATTGACAAAAATAAGGCCTTATGGGCAGCTTCCATTACACAGTGTATTGTATTTGTAGTGTCACCGACGATATGTCAATATTTATTTATATTAAGTGTTAATTTTACAAATATCGATTTTATAATTTTCATCAATAACGAAATTTAACATTCGATTCAAAGTAACCTCATCGCAAAAGCTAGTTACGCAATTCTGCACTATCCCTGTCGATGCACATAAAATAATTATCTAAAGCTAGCGCTACACGCTGCGCTATAACGTGGACGGGGGCACGTTGATGTCGTTGCGACGCAGCGCCGTGCGGAAGGAGTCGAGCGAGGAGCGCAGCGTGAGGCAGAAGCCGCGCGAGGCGGGGATGAGGGGGTAGTCCGGGGGCGCCACGTCCGTCGGCTGGCCGTTGGAGAGCGCCACCAGCCCCTCGACGCGCCGGCACAGGCTGGCGGCGGAGTTGCGCAGGTGCTGGAGGATCTCCTCGCGGAACGGCTCCGGCGGGTTCATTAGCATCTTCGTCATGGACTGGACGAGTTTCAGTAGAACCATTTCGTTGTACATGCGCGAATTCTCTTTGCCTTGTTGCGTGCCTGGAAGGAAGTGTTATGTTTATGTAATGTTGACACAACTCCAACATAGTTGTGGTCACATCTGTCTTCAATAACGTCTAAATCTATCAACGAGAATCGTCTTGATGATCTCCTCATCACCTTTAGTAAAAATGGTTTTCACACTACACATTCTTAAATTTTATAGATTGACACGCTCCATTCTGGGAAATATTTAGAACAGCAGACACGCACATAAGCCACCTGCTTTTGAGCTGTGTTAAGAAAACGAAACATTGTTTATACCCATAATATACTATGGAGTTTAAGTAATTATGCAAGTAATATAAGCGCCCACCCTTCTGCTTCTCGTATCCGGCCTCGTTGAAGTAGGGCTCGGCGTTGAGGATGAGCCCCTGCAGCGACACGATGACCTGCAGCAGCGAGCTGTCCTTGCCCCACACCTCCACGCCGCGCCCCGACCACGTGCCCAGCAGCGACACGCACACCTGCACACACGGTATAAAACATCGTATGATGATGACCTTGAATATTAGAAGCTACATATGCTTTCAAAATAATTTGAAGTACATATTTTAATTATTATTATTATTATTATTATAACTTACCAACACCTTTTACATCGATCTATCCAGCTTTAAGATCTAATAAAATTGTTGATATATATATATATATATATATATATATATATGTGTATATTTTTTTTAAATAGTGGGCAGACGAGCGGGTAGGTCACCAGATGTAAAATGATCATTACCGCCCATGGTCATTTGCAGCATCAGAGGAGCCACCAATGCGTTGCCAGCTTGAAAAGAAATAAAGAATGAAGGGAAGTAGCCTCACCTTCCCGTCCTCGTACAGGTTCGGGTTGAGCCGGTCGGAGCAGTAGGAGTGGTAGTGGCACAGCGGCGGCGCGCGCGGGTACTCGCCGCCCAGCTGCACGTCGAACACGAACAGCCCGCCCTCGTACGGCGTGCGCGCCGGGCCCGCGATCATCACCGACACCAGGTCGATGCGGTCCTCGTAGCCGCGGACCCACACCTGCGGACATGCGCACGCACATGTACTCGCTTTTGCTTTACAATATTAGTCTACGGAACCGATTTCAAAGAGAATTCTCTATGGAACTGGGAGAATATTACCATTATAAACGACTATTGTATCCACCCGTATTTAGCGCTAAGACATCACGTTCAAATAAAAAAAAAAATCAATTTTAACTTTTGACCACTTTTGTGAAGAATCGACAACTTAATGTTAATGTATACATATAATATTATTTTGTATACCCTTTATGTATACTATAGGTACAGCAAAACTAAAGGAAAGTACTTTCCAGAAGTTGATCCTTATAAATGGCACTATCAGATGGTGCAATAATACAAATATTATTTTTCAATACAAGATTTCATATTTAAAATATCAACTCACACCAGGCGGCAGGTCGCTCTTCAGCAATTTAATCTCCCTCTTGACGGCGGAGTAGAACGTCCTCGGCTCGGAAGGCTGCAGCATAGAGAGGCGGAAGCGGTGAGTGGCTGGCGCAGATTCTAGTACACAGAATCCTTCACCACCAACTGTTTCCTCGGGGCTTTCGGCTTCCATGTCACGTTCACCCGTCGCCAGAGGAGCTGTTTCTGCTGCTGGTACTGGGGTTAAACAAGGAATTTAATGAAGTGTTTATGATGTTATATACAGCCAATGATGACATGATGATAGGGGTGATGAAACATTTAGGTCAAAGACAACTATGTCTATAAAAATTGGTTAAAAACAAATTGTTTTCATGTTTTGAGAAAGTAATTTAAATTAATTCAACCTGTTAATTCTTATTTATTATAATACTATTAGTAATTTCAATTCAGTTAAATTTTATATATGTAATTATGTTTTTAAATGATATAGTATTAAAGAATTTTTACAACAAGATAAAAAGCATACTAACCTTTGGCTTCAGGTTTTGGAGCGGTAGCAGTGGGAACATCTTTCACCTCATTACCCGTAGTTTTCACTTCTTCCTTCTTGTCTTGGTCTGCCATGCTCACTACTAACGCACCATATTGACTAGAAAATAAATTTATTTACTACGTCAGAAAAAGAATATTAATCTTAATAAAATTGTATTTTATAGTGATTAAGTTAAGTTTTAATTCAAGAATTTAAAGAAGCCTTCAATTTTTTAGTGCAGAAGTTTAGCAATAGCCATATCTCACAAAACTAAATCTAATATAAAACTTCAGTCATAAAGTGTTGTCTACAGTAATATTACCAAGAGAAAATTTTCGATATTTTATTTGTTTGCATTGAATGGCTCCGAAACAAATCTTTTCGCGATAGATAGCCCGTTTAGTGTATAATGTATAGGTTGCATTACATCACGCTAAGACGCATAGATTTCAATAGATAATTTTAGCCATTACTATTTAGTACACTCTTTTAATACAAACAACTTACGTTATTATTTTTAAAGAAACTACTGTCATAACATAAAGTGTCACATAGCTGACTATTTCACACATACATAACATAACACGATTATAGGGAATGGTAGTTGTATCTCAAAATACATGCAAATAAAATGGTATATTTTTAATTTACAAAGGTTATTGTGACGCAAGACTTACATTAAACAAATATTCAAATAAACTACGCGACACTAGGTTCTGTTCAAAATCACAAACACATTTATCGGATAACAGAGAAATTAAGTTACCACTTTTAAGAGTCATCTATGGGATAAAAAAAAAAGAAAAATTAATAGGAATTTTACTACTTACTACTGGATAAAAAAATAAAGGAAATAAAATAAATATTATATTGGGCTCAAATGTAGATTAAATATACACTAACTATATAAATCTTTTCTAAATATATATTTTTATTTTGTCTTGGAAACATACGTACTTTAAGTTTTTCGTGTATTTTAAATTATTTTATACATTTTCTTACTTTTTACTGTTTTAGTCTAATTCAATGTTTTAACTAACAAATTTTAACTATGTACTGAGTTGTAAAATAAATTATGACTTAATAGACATTTCATAAATTTAATTTGAGCCAATAAATTAAATAAAAAAAAAGAACCAAAAATTCTTTAAAACTGCTAAGATGACTCAATTTATTATAAATAGATTTTTTTTTTAATTTCGAAAGAGATATTAGCGAGACTACATTGATTATGGAACTAACATCTTTGTTTAATATAAGTGATGCGAGTTCTTATATTATCTGTGCAAATAATTTTAAGCTAATCTTTAACTAATACATATGCCAAAACGATTTTATACACTGCAGCAAATAGTTACAGCTTGCACGTACGATTAAGGTTAAATAATGCTTTCGTATCGCGGTAATCTAGCGCAGTTTGAGGCATTTAGCAAAACAAAATGAGACGACAACAAAAAAAAAATAATCAAAAATAAATAATAGCAAATTGATTTAGAATCTGTACATATGGGATATTAATAAAAAATCCATCAACAAAACTATGTCATATTAGTGTTAAGAAAAACAAAAAAAGTGTCTTAAATTTTAAGTACCAAAGATGTCTCATAACTATAGACATATTTTATGTTATTAACGCATAAATTTTGACATCAAAAATATCTTCTACTTTTGAAGGACCAGGCAAATAAAAATAAAGACAGTGACTAGCTATCACTTAAAAGTCGAGTCGTCAGTTGGGAATGGACACAGATTTTTAACGTCAAATAGTATGAACATTTTATATCTATAGTTATAATATACATATGTACAGACTCGTGAAAGGATCGTCGAGGAACGGGAGTAACAGAAACAAATAAGGCTCACACTGAAAAGTGGTAGGGTAACTTCTCTTCGGTCACGTTTTGACTTTTCATTAAGCTGTTTAGGAAATCGGCCAGCTCTTGCGGCCTTCTCCTGCGGAAAACAAATGCCTCTTAATTGTTGAACCTTCACATATTACTGCGAAAATGTTTTTTTTTTCCAATTCTTCAATAGACTTTATCGATTCGTAGATGAGTTAACCTCTGTTTCGACACAAAATAATCGCGTTATTCCAATATTTTAATACACATTTTTTTATAATAATAAAAAAAGCAAAATATTGTTTCTTTATAATAAAAAATAAACTTTTGCGCATTGAAATCATACTACGCTTTTTCGTATTTTAAAACAACTGATAAATCTACACACACCGTTTTATTAAAATTATTTTTTGGCGTCAATTTTTACTTATTTTCTTTAATTAACCGCGAGTATCGCGAGCATCTACTTAATAAATAATATTTAATTTCACACAAACCATTAAATTGAGATTAAATCAAAAAATATTTAGTGACAGTTTTCCTTTACAATTTTCAATAAAAGAACACCTAATATTTTCTAACTTATGTTGACATCAAAGCAGTGAAAATAAATGTTACCGGCTGACTTCAGCGTGAGCCTTGATGAGCTGTCGGTGTATGAGTGAGCACAGCTTGTAACAAACGTTGCGTGAACCAATTTCAACTTCCGCATCCGTTGGTTCTGGAACAAGATACTCATTACTGTTAGAAGAAGAATCATTATAAAACAACCCCATCTAAATACTACATTCTCAGCAGGTATTTATAACAAAAGATAAATCAACTGAGACTTAGGATTAACCATTGGTAAGACAAGATATGTACACTTAAAATTAATCTGTGAGAATATATTATATTATGACTGCATAAGATACTACTTTACTTACCTACCTACTTTAGTTATAGCCAGCAGCTCAGTTTGTTTGTTTAGTGGAATGTTCCAATCTCAAGAATCAAGAATCTTGTTAAAACATGTTTGGAAAAAATCAGACAACAGAGCTGATATTCCTATATTTAAGACGAATATCACTATGAGGTAAACCTAGATTGTAATATCTGTCTATTGAGACATGTGACGTAGCATGATACAACATTAACATTTAAATTTAATTAAAATTTGGTTAAAATTATTTTGTAGATACGAATAAACTGCATAAGATACAGTTGTGTACTAAAAAAAAATGACATACGACGATCACAGACGGTATTTTCTTGAATTACATTAGCTTCAGAACTCGACGACTGTACTGGATCAATATTCAAATGTAAAGATTTCTTTGGAGAATTGCCTTCTACCTGAAAAATAAGGAAGCGACATTTAAATAGTTATCAAAATTTTGAAGTAATAAGAATTTAATGAATATTTCTCGAATATGAATAAGAATTGTCTTGATTTTTCTGAACTTATTTATTTTCAAAGAGACTGGCCAAATTTATTAATCCCTTAATATTCAACAGCGTTATTGCCATCAGTCTTCCGATTAACTCGTACGACAAATCCGGCAACGTTTAAGAAATAGAAGAAAGAGTTGCTCTAAAGCTTTGATTTTTAGGATGAAAGTGCCATCACTTATCGAACGGCATAATTATAATGGTCGTCAAAATATAATTTAGGAAATCAATTTTCATTGTTATGAAGGAAATCGTTTTTGTATTTCGTATTAATGTAAATTAAAAATTATAATTTTCAGGCACATTTACCACTTGGGACTTTGTTCATTTATTTAGACTTTAATGTCACAAAATGTTTATCGAATAGTTATTTATTCTTTGCAAAATCATAGTTTATGAACCATGGAATTATATGGAACTAAATTTGAATTACTAATGTAGCTGACTTGTTTCACAGAAATTTTGTCACTTTAATACAAACTATATACTAAAGCCGTAAAGCTTTGAATAACAGAATGGCGACTCCGAGATTATCAAAGTATAAGTGTGCGATATGATGTCAACTCTAAAAGGCAGTCGCTGAATAATCGCCATCGCTAGTCTATGAAAGTTAAGTTTAGTTAGCTCACCTCCATCGGCTCGACGGTAACGTTGGCAGTGATAATGGGTTGCGAAGGGTGGTCGGTGTTAGCGGTGTGATCATTATGGGCGGGGTGTTCGTGGTCGTGGTGGACGGCGTGATCGTGGTCGAGGTCGGGCGCGTCGTCGAGCGCGGGTTCGGGTGATTCTGGCGTGTCGCTGGGCGCGAACAAACGCGCCAGCTGTTCGTGCACGCGACGTTCGCCCGCTCGAGGCGTGCTCGCACCGCGCTCGCGAACACGCTCGATCAGACCCTGGGATAGAACGGAACTATTATAAGAACGTTAATGGAATTTTTAAATTTTTTTAAAAAATTGATTCATGTTAGGTTTTTTGTAAGGTTCCAAACAGATAGAGCGTGTCTATTTGGTGTTAAAAAAGTTTGTCTTGTTGGTAAATGTTATGTTTCTTTTTAGGTTTCTTATGTTTATTGTTTTCTGTTTTTTTTTAAATAGATTTTACTTAAATTTCAATATTTTGGTTTTTTTAGTTTATTTAAAAAAAAACTACATTCTTAAAGGTATTTTTCAATATAAAATATTATATTATAAAATATTGTATCAAAAATTTTATAATACCTAATACTTTATAAAATAAATTAAATGTAAATTATTCAGTTAGATACATTTTCTAAACTCCCATCGGAATTTTCACGCATTTTTACATAAACTATTACTCCGAATGCTAAACTTTAGGCTGGTAAAATTTAAATACTCATATTGTATATTAAAATTTACCAAAAAGTGATCCTCATGGAAGAAGGTGGTCCCCATTAGTCTGTCTAAAAATCGGCAGTCTTTGTAGAGATTCAGTAATTTCCGCATTATCTGTGAGATATATAAATTAATAAATATGTATATAATAATTTTTGTAGCAAACTACAGTATGTACATAAGTTTAATTTTTTTTAGTTTAAATTCATCTGGTTATTAACAATGAATAAAATCATCGTTATCCATATTGAAGCAGCATGGCGCATTAAGGTCCAAATCTTCTTTTTAATGGAAGAGGACGTCCAGCAGTGGGTCATTTACAGGCTATAGTACAGTAATTAGCAGATAACCTCCTGGCTCTGCAGCGTAGGATGCTTAGCGAAGATCTCCTCGAGGCGGCACATGGCCATACGCCCTCGTTCAATGTGCGCGGCCACTCGCGGCTCCAACAGCTTTGGCAGGGCGTTCACACCGGCCACTGCGGATGACGCTTCACCCAGCGCGCTGCTTATTACTTCTGCAAGAGGTAATATCCTATGTATTTTGTGTTTCTATTATCATTACTGTTATTACTGAAGTATGGTACACTCACAACAATATGAGCGTAAATTAGCTAGAATAGTGCATACTATGAGTAGGACAAGCAAAAATCTATACTCCACTGCATTCTTTCTCTAATTTCCTTTTTTTTTAATTAAAAACTTTAAAAGTTTATTATATTACATTAAAACTTCAAGTTAACTCGAAATACTATTATTTTATATTATAATTATAGTAACTATGATGGACAAGTTGATGCATTGCAACTGACTGAAGCGCTAACGGTCGAAATATAAATTCCTGTTCATAGCAAACATATGTACACGCCATTTAAATGTTTATCGTTTCCGATTATTTGATTGTATTGTTTCCGGATCATGAGATCCTAATGTGGAGTGGAGTGCGGCGCGTTCCTTACTGGGCAGCGGCGCGGGCGCAGGCGGGGGCGCGGGCGCGGGCGGCGGCGCGTCGGGCGTGCGCGGCTCGGGCTCGTGCGTGGAGCTCTGCGTCTCCCACGAGTCCTCGGAGCCCGAGCCCTCCGAACCCCACAGCTCGCCGTCCTCCGAGTCGTACTCGCCCACCTGGGGACACATCAGGGAAAATGCAGCGGGCTGGCATGACAAAATAAAAAATTACCAGCCAAATTGAGAGTTGTAATTGAATTTAAAATTTATGTACTAATGTTATAGTTTCGTACAATGTTTGTGTCTATAGTTTCCACTATGTAACTTAACATAATATTGGTAGAGAAGCTCTGCGCATTCAATATACATATATTTTATCTATGGAAGTTTCACCTTTTTTCCACTTACTCTCTGTATGTACATATGGTAAAAAGAACTAGGGATAATATGATATGAGACAATAAGGGAAAATACGAAAATGTTAAAAAAAGACTGGTTCTTTACAACAAATGTGTTTAATTATAGTAAATAACCACAATCCCAGTCTAATTCATAGTGTTTTATTATCCCTGACATGAATTGTCGTGTCAAGGATAATAAAACACTGAATTAGACTACTATTTTTATGGTTCACTTTTTAAAATAACAATGAGATGTTTATACATAAAGTGAGTGATTTAAACATATGACCATTTTTATTTGATAATTTTAAATATTTATCACAAAGAATATTAAGTTGTTGTAAAGTTAATTTTTATATGTTATTAATTTCGACTAAACTTTGCACAACACAACTTGGAAGTTATAAATTATGTGATCTGTATAATATCTATTAAAATTTATTTAATTCATTAAAAAATAAAGCTGGATTATTGAATGAAGTTCGGTCAACAATCTATTATTAATTTCGTTGTCCTAGATTTCGCATTTAAATTGCGTATATTAACTATTTTTATCATCCCAGCGTTTCAAGCTTTAAAGTTAAAGCGTTCGTGGTAACGGGTAGACTACCCGTTTAAAATAGTTTTATTTCAATATTATTAATCTATTCATTACCTTGTAAAGATCTTGAGGCCAGCACATGCTTGTATGTCCATCCACCCACCAAACTTTGACACGACCGGTGGGGAAGTTATCTATGACCTAAAAAATACTAATTAAATCAAATATATCCATTGACATATATTTAGAACTTTATATCGAAACTTTAATATTATATTTATATCATAGAAAATAATTTTATTATTGAAATACGAACCTGTCCTGCGGTACAGTTCGCATCCTCGCCAGTGAAGTTAGCGACTCTGATGACGACGGTGCCTGGCCGGTATTGAAAATCCGGATGGTCCTTCAGATCGTACACACTCATTTCGCTCTCGTGTAGAATTTGAGGCCTATATAGTGACACAAAAATTAAAATAAACTATAGAATATATTTGATTCTGAAAATATAACATTACTTTTAATTAATTGTACTTTTTATAGAATACATTGTACTAGAACAACTTCCAGTACAACTGGTCTAGTGGTTAGTTTCATAATAAGAATAACAGACGAAGCTTTAGGTTTATGATTGGCATCATATTGACAATGAATATTGAGTAGTACGATCAATTTATTTACTAGTAACCGTCAACCTATCTTATAGAAATACTGTTTGTTGTGATCACTTTTGAATTCTACTGTGCACCTTTACTTTTTAGACATTTTTCAAAAATATTTGAATGGTGATAAGAAATAATGTGGCAACCCAAAAAAGGCAAACTCGGACATATTGATTTGACCAAAAAATTTAAATTAATTCAAAAAATTTTCGGCTTGTCTAAGCTAAAGAAGTACGGACAAAAATTCTAAATTTAACGTTTCGAATATTGAAAAAAAAAAATGGTTTCAAAAACTTAAAATTACTTACACAGGCTCATCTCCGCAAGTGTAGGTGCGGTACCAGTGGACGATGGCAGTACGACCGTGATGGTCTACGCGCTGTACTACACCGTACTCGCGGTGATTCAGCTGAAAATGAGAATTAAGTCTGGTTATAATATATAAATTATTTATCTACTTTAATTACAAGAGATCATGCCTTTATATCTTACAGCACGATTGCAAGGATATTAAATTGTATAAATGAAACACTCACTTGATTTTCTTCGACGTTAGATGCCCCGTTGACTACGAAATCGCCGGGAAAGCATTCTTGCCCGTCTAAATGGTGTATTGGATACAACTGAGTTGAAGGTATTCCCATTTCTATAGTGCCATCCTAGAACGAGAAACATTGCTTGGTTTAAACAATAATATAAAAGTGAAAATTGCTTCTTACAATATGCTTCTTATAATTATCATATTGTGTTCTTTCAGTGAGCTTACATAATATTAGCTTACACACAGTAAGATCCTCTATCAATTGATCAGTCTTTTCAACTGATATTGATTTGTTATCAGCGCAAACTACTAATAGCGCTCACCACAAACATTTAACACTTACCCTACAAAGCTGGGCCGGTAGGCAGCGCACTTTGGGCGCACACCGCGCAGAAGTTAGCGGGGAACAGGTACAGGTAATATGTATAGTCTATTTTTCTTTACTTGCCTTATTTAGTAACAATACTCAGAACAATAATCACGAATTTTCAAACACTATTTTTCAAGCATTCGATCGATAATTTCACATACGTTAGACGCCCGTATGTATGTACTAAGTAAGACAAGTAAAGACTACAGCAGGTGTCAAGTGCGGGTAAGTATGAGTTGCTAGAAGGTAAAGGTTAGTCGCTCGCGCAGGCAGTGCAGGTGCCTCACCTGCCACACGACGTTGGCGCGGCTGGTGGTGTGCAGCGTCTCGACCACGACGCGGTCGGCGCGGCGCGGCGGCGGCGCGGGCGGCGCGCGGCGCGCGGCGCGCTTGAGGCGCTTGCCGCGCAGCAGCCGCACGGCCAGCTGCGGCGAGCGCGCGCCGCGCCCCGAGCCCGACGCCACCGACGAGCAGCGCGACGACCACGTCGCGCCACTGCCGAGGTAGCAAGCGAAATTGCGTATTTGCTATTATATTCGGTTTATTATTTTTAAGGTCTTAATTTTGAAGTCTTAATTATTTTGATAAGTTGTGTTTATTAGAAATTTTACTTAGATGTAGTAGTAAATAAAAGAAAATAGTAGCATTTTTTATATTGCTCGAAAACACGCATAAAACGATGTTTTCTAAAAATGTAGCTAGATCGATTTATCGCCCCCGGAACCAAGTGCTAACTAAATTTCATGACAATCGTTGGAGCTGTTTCTGAAATTGAGATGGTATATACTTCATGTGTTTTTTAACTGGGACTGGTAGACTAAATCCGAAACATAAGGAATAGTGAAAAATAGTTTTTTTTAATTAAGAACGTAAGATTTAATAAATGTATGAATTAAATAGTATTTTGTAAAAAATAAGATTTTTCCTTTATTTTGCCACATACTATATAGTGCTACTGATAGGCAAACTACCTATAGCTTACCTATCAGTAACACTATAAGTAAGTCCTAACTTACTTCCCAATTAGTTCCCAAAAGTTGAACTTTTTAAGTAAAACTATCAAATGGTACAATAATATACGGTATATTTTTTCAAAATCGGCAGATTCGATTCCTGGCTAGGAAAATATATTTTTCAAAATAATGTAGTTTTACTTGTGAACAAAATCGGTCCCGGAGGTCCTCTCAATATTTTTCGCTATTCCTTATTCTTTCGGATGTGACCTATCACGCCCGGTAAAAAATCTCACCTGTATATAACATATACACAAGAATTGCTCACATAAAGCTGTCAGACAGTACCTGTCGGTGTCGCTGCCGTCGCTGCTGGTGTTCTCCCAGTTGTCGGAGTCGTCGTCGTCGGCGCCGTTGAGCGCGCCGTCCTCGCGCGCCGGCTCCGGGCTGCGCGTGTGGGATTTACTTAGCGAGCTTTAGTATGACACCTTGCACTTGTTGCTTGCGTTTACACTTTACATTTAATCGTTCATAATATTTTACTATATGATTTAAAATATATATATAGGATTATTAATAATAGTGTACAATGTAGATTCGAACAAAAATAATTGGTGAACTCAACTCAGCTGATACTCAATGGTTACTTAATTTAATAACATCTACTCGTTGAAAATATTACGAGTCCCAAAAAAATAACTCTTTAGTTGTAAGTTGGTGAATTGTTTATCCTGCAGCCTGGAGCATCAGATCAAGGTTACGCAACTGTGTAATTTTGATACTATTCACAGTACATTAATAATAATACACAGCAAATTTCGAGTTGATTAGACCAGTAGATGTTACTCAGACCGTAATAACTAGAAAATAGTTGATAATCTACAAACGTCATCACAGATCTTCATAAATTATTGCTAAGAACCATCTCGATAACATCAACTTTTAAAATGAATCCACGTGAAAATTGGTCCATTCGTTACGTAGCTACGATGCCACAAGCAGACATCGATAAACAGATACACACGTCAACTTTATAACACCTCTCGTTTTTGGTCAGAGGGTACAATGTCAGACACAGAATGTAATTGAAATAAAATTTTAATGCCTACCTGATGCCAGAGTCGTTCTTCTCTTCAGTCGCAGTGTCTTCTTGACTACTAGCTATTGGCAGTGACACATCTCCACTCGGTTCGATTTTAATACTGGGGCAGTTCGCGTCCGCTTTCAATGCATCATCCAACGACTCCTTATCACCATCGACGTCCATACCATGCTGTGATTGGAAGAAAAATAAATTTATTCTAATTGAATGTTATATTTATAGGATGATTTTTTTTTACTGAATGTGAATAGCCAGATCTGATATTAGTTTTTTGAAAAATATTATTTTTGCTAGGAATTTTCTCAAATTTATTCCCGACTCCGAAACTCCTTTAAGTATTTTGTGTGTGAACACAGGGAAGAGCTGTGAATATTATACTATAAGGCATATAATATTCAAAACATGCTTACTTCGGATGACTTAAGTTTACGATGAGACGAGGCACGTTTCTTAGGCCTAGAAGGCATGTGGTCTGTTGTATTTGTTTCAGTCTTGGAAGTCTTCTTAGCTGGTCGACTTTGTTTACGTATGTTCCGGTAGTATTTACCTAAAATAACAGTCAAATATAAGTTATGTTCATTGTAATAATTCTAGTGTAAATTCAATAAATAACAGAATTTTACTAAATAATTCGAGTTCTTTTATAAATAGATAAAATTAGTTTATAAATAGATAGATATAAGAAAAAAACTTACTTTGTTGTTTTCTCCACTGTTTCTTACTGATAAATGTATCCTCTGGACCAATTGTTAGAAAATTCCTGTCACCGACCTGCAGTGTACAGGGCTCAAACACATTCAACAGTTTTAACTTCTTTAGATCTTCACCTGGTAGGACAAAACCATCGTAACATGTAACGATAATTTAACAAAAATTTCTCAAAAGAAGTAAATGGCATGAACTATGCTAACCATAATTTAAGTCTTTTGTTGTATATAATCAAACATGTTTTAAAATTTTCTTTTGCTTACAATGGTACAAATGTACGAGCACAGGCACATTCAATCACTTGAAATTACTAATGAAACACACTGCAATGAAACTAGCCGTGCTCCTGCACGGCATGAGAAACATTAAATTATGTTTCGAAAAGTTAAATAATGATACAACAAAATCAACATAGTGTTATTCCTCCAACTATTGGAAGGATACACTAGACAAAGTAAGAAAGTAAAAAGTTATTAATTATTAATTTTATTTGTTCTTATTTTGTTTCCTTAAATAATTGACTGTGATGCGTTTGTTTATTATAATTTAAAATTTGATTGCATAAGGTACCTTACCTTACCTTAATAAGTAATGCATCTAACTTATAAAGTTAATAAACGTATAAAAAAATACATAGACATTGTTGATATGGTGGTGATGAATGTAAAATAAACAAAAAGTTAATAAATATTAGCGGACCATCGACGAGGAACTTGGGCTGCTGCGGCGCGGCCGCGTCGCTGGACTGCGTGCACAGCGCGCGGCACTGCCAGTGCACGCTCACGCTCTCCGTCAGCACCGCCTCCACCGTGAACTGCGACAACATTCATGCATGGACGCGGATGAGCAATATTATGTCAAGCCACGCGGACTTCATTTTGAGGAAATGGAGTCTAAAGCTGTCAAACCTATTATCAATAAATCTGTTTAAAGAATTAGTTCTATCTTTTATTATCTATTTCGATAAACGGTATAATGAAATGAAAGCAGATTGGTATAGAAAATTAAAAATATGGATATTCACTTTAATATTCTTAACATTAGATTAAGCAACTTTTGCTAGCTGTGGGACCTATACAGGTGTTGATTACTTAGAAATCCATTGTTACATTTTTATAATCTTATTTAGCTACTTTGTATGTAATAATCTGATAAAAATATATAATCTCTAAAACCCTACCTTATGATCGTGCATTTTATGTTTTCGAGCTGCCTTCATTTCCTTGGTCATGTGAAGCCAATTGGCGTTATCCAAGGAACCAAGAGGACCATAGACAACTTGTCCTGGATAGAACTCTGATGACGAGTAGGGAGTGGCGCGACGGCGGCGCATCGAGTAGTCCTCAAGTGGACAAGTGTCCAAATCAGGGTACTCAAGTCGAGAGCCATCTGCTGACACTAGACGAAGTTTACTGTGTACTGCCTAAAATTAAGAGTAATTAAATATTTGTTAACATTTTATGTGCCATCATTTAATCGTCTTAATAAAGTTCAAATTAATGTTTAATTAAAATTTAAAAAATATCTTTGATTTTGTGCCAATGTTCATAAAAAGTGAGAAGACAAAGAAAGGTTAATGACCCTGGGAATTTATGCAAATATAATAAATGTTCAACATGCCTTATACGTACTTAAACATTAAGCATTATTAAAGTTTTAAATCAATTTTTTTTGCTACCTTCGATGTTCCAACCCATGAATCGAGGCATACTGCGAGATCTGGTGTGAATTCTTCTAGAGGTTGTAATCTTTCACTGGCCACATGAGGAATGACGTGTTTTGTGCCCACAATCTGCAACGCTGCTGTCATTGCAATGTCTCTACAGTAGCCTCGCTGTGTATCCTTTCCAGCAATGAGACGACGGACTACATCACCAGGCATTAGAGAGCGGTCTGCTAAACCAACCTGCAATATAAAAAAAAGTATAAATTTAATAATAAAACCACACGCTAGATAATTTAATGTTAAGTGAAAGTTATACATTAATATTTATATTTGCTAGTATTTCTTAAGTGCCATTTCATGATTACATACTTTAGACGTGAAGATACATTTTATTTTCTCATTGTTTAAGAAACCAACATTTATGATATTCTTATTCAAATGATAATTAATTATTTTTATAACACCAAGTTTCATTAAGAGTTGTATAGATATTTTCACACTCTATGAAGGACTGAAAATACTACCAACAACTTTTACAGCCCCTATAGGAATATGAATGCATGAATAATCTCACTCAATTTAAATACTATTTCAAACATACTATGTCATATTGTATGAATACATTTTAAATTGGTTTGTTTAATACTTATTCTTAGAACATAACTAATATAGAATTTACAATGATGTAACTACACTTTATTGTTATCAAGCCCTGTTTCAAATGTGCTTAATTAATTCAATAACTGACACAAGATAGTGAATTTGAACTCAAGAGAAGATTACATATGTTTTGTGTATTTTAAATTCATTTTATATTAATTATTGTAATTTAAAATATATTGAATAATAATTTACTACACTACTAACTAACTATGAATTAATAAAAATGCCCATTTGTTCTAATTAAATTTAAGAAGTAATTGAATTTTTTTTATACAGACAGATTTAACAGTTACATTCTATTAAGAGGTACTATTTTATTACTTATATTGAATAAAAACATCTTAGAACTCAACATATTTGTTTATAAAATAATCAGTAAAAAAAAAATTAGCAAAACTAAATTCGCGCTGAAGAGTCTTATTAAGATTATTAATATGAGTATGTTACAAAATATTTATGAAAATTAAATTGCTTAAAATATCCTTTGTGTTTAACTTTTACAACACTTTCTTAATTTTTTTCATTAAATATACAAATTAAGTAAACCTTTTTATATAGATATAATATACAAACAATCATTCATCTATTACACATTACTTTGGAAGTTCAGTAGTTTTAATTGCATGTTCAAGCAATAAATTGATGGTAAGATAAAAATTAATATCTCGTTAGATGTATAGATTGCAATTATTGCACTGCCTTGATTTAATTGAATGTTTTGATTTAAATAACCATAAGGGGATAAAGCAGCCATGATCTGTGGGTAGTCATTTTATAAAATATCTTATTTTACTATAGTACCCTCTAAATAAGAACTTCTAAATATACACGAATATTTTAACCACTAACTCTTTAACCATCTGAGATTCATATGAATAGTTTTTTTGATGCAGTAATATAACAATTTTCAATAACACGCAACAAAGCGCCGCTACCTAATCGCGTGTAAACTTTATAGAACTATTACATTGATTTTTTTCACTTACCGATTTTTCTGAAATTACTCTTTCGGTGCCTGAAGGATGCCAGACTACACGAATTTCACCTTTTTGTATAGGAGTTTCCATGTCGCTCTCCTGATCACTCGAGTTAGCTTCGTAATTCTCCAAAACCAGGCCGAAGACAACTTGTCCGCGGTTGTTGATTTTATACACTTCATCTTCGTAAAAATATTGAAAATCTGTCGGTGATCCAGGATTTTGCCCCGCCATATTGACGGGAATTATCTAAAGACACAAATAATTTTGTTTTTTACGTGATTATGTTCTTTCTGACAGCTGATTGCAATGTGTGGCGCATGCGTCAATTAATAAAATTATGCAACGGAAACGCCATCATGCGGCTTTGATGCAAAAAACTCAAATATAGTTTCATTCTACGCAAAAGATAGGGTTACAATTTATAAGATGGTTTTATCAAATAAAGTTTTGTTAAAGTTATTTATCTTGTGTTGATAAAATAAAAATGTTTTCCAAATTTACTTGATTTTATTTAGGTACGAAACAAATTTTATTTAATAAAGTTATTTCCATTGTTTTCAATGACCTGTCGACATCATTCAAGTCGCTTTATTATTCGTCTCTCTCAAAAAAACGAGCGAAACTAACTTTTGATATCGTAATGGCTTACGTAATCTATCCAAGTTCCAATAACTTATTTAATGTCATTATTTGGATTCCTTATTGCTTACGGAATTCCAAAAACTGGCTTGTTAAAATTAGATCAAAATCTTTATTAATACCTACACTCAAAAGGGAGAGCGAACTTTTTAGAATCTATGATTTTAACTGACAACGTTGATACACTTTTAATGTGTATGTAAATTATTTTAAGCCCAGTTTTTTTAATATGTTTTAACTTCACTCAATCTTAAATGTTTCTAAATTATGTATTCTAAAATTTTATATATAATTGCATCAAAGAAATAACTAATTTGGTCGTAAATAATGTTTTTAGGATTTCATACCAGAAAGGTACCACCGGGACCCTTATCTCTATGTCAGTGGACTGTATCTCAAAAACCTTAATAGGTAGAGAGTTGAAATGTGTACAGACTGTATTGTATATATGTCGCAGCCAACTAGCTTAATTAGCCGTTGAATTGACAGTTTAGCCTCTGACTTATCGCCTGATATTTAATAAACTCACTGGTTGATGTTTAGGCCATTCATACAATAGGATGATCATGTTACAAAAAAAGAAATATCATTATAAATAGGTTAGTCGACTTCACTGGTCTATATTTCCCTGAGAGCATTTTTGTAATTCCGGAGGCGCTGAGGAGTAGCTCCGCCTGCTGTGACGAAAAGCTGATACAGTGCAGTAACAAGTCGAGGCTGCGGAGGCGACCATGAATGAATACCTGTGTTTTGGCTACGTCACGTTAAAAACCCTAATTGGTAATAAAGATCTTTCACAAATTTTAGCCACCATAACCTCAAAGAACTATATTTAAATGAATAGGCTAGGCAAGTAGTTAAATGTTAATCCAAGTCATTTTCCTAGCTAAGTAATTAAGTGGATGAACATCATTCAGGCTTGTTATATCTTGTTCGATTGTACGGTGTTTTTGGAAAATAGTACACAAACGTAAACGAAATACATAAAAAACAAAACAAAAAACATGGAACTTCTTCCTTTCCTTAGTCCTGTTTTTTGAAGGAGGAGCTTTATTTGAATAATATTTAGTATAATTAGGTATGTTTTTATATTTTTTAATCTTACTTGTACTTTCTTTCTACCATCGACTTATTTTTTAAGGCGACTGAGTTTCGTCGTAATGTTGGTAAATATTTTTTTAACACGATGAACTTTAACTTACTAATAATATTTTGTATACAAATTAAAAACTACTGCTAAAAATTTATTTACTAATATCGATAACTTTGACGCATGTTTCATAGATTCTAGATAATTCGATTACGTAAGGTAACAAAGCTTTTTATATATTATTTATAATTAGTAAAACAACGAAAAAAAGTTAAACCTACTTATCAATTCCTAATTCCAATGTTAACAGGTCAGTTAAACTCGTTACATGTAATATGAGCAAGACGCTAGGATATTGTGTCACAGCCACAGCTGACGTTACCGCGAACGCCGGCTTCGGGCGATCAATACCGCGTTATCAACATATTTAACCCAGTGTGGGTGTTTACATGCGCGTAGTACTCGCACCGCGCTTAAATGAGTTCGACGCGAGTGATAACGCTAAGTCGCAATACAGGATTAATAAAAGCAATGTAAACCAACATGCCTCTGCCGGATCTCATAAAACGTGCGTCCAGCTATTTTCTCGGACTCGAGTTCGATGATAACGAGGAGTTGCCCGATTACGTCGACAATGAAATTTTGTTTTGTAAGAATAATGTGTGCGTTCATCCACCGACGATTGCGAGGCATGAATTGGATATCGTTCATCATCCTGGCTATATGACAGTGACGACGAAAGTATTTACCGATCAACACAATAATGCTAAACGACCTACACTATTTCTTAATTGGATACCCAATTCTACTTTGAAAAAATGTCCATCTGCTGTTGAAACTAGTCCCAGCGATGAGATCGGCTGTGGAGTCAAACCTACAAATCCTCAAGATATACCAACCCAGAAGACACCACAGCAGCAGATCAGAAAATATACCAATAACGAGAACGCTTTCTCCGACTCCTCAGACACCACAAGTCTTAATTCAAATTCGGATAAACAGAGCATCAAATCAAACGACACAAGGTACACTCAAAATGATACGACTCAAGAAGAATTGTCTTCTAGTTCGAAGCCGACTATAAAATCGGTTGATTCTAGTAAGGATGATGTATTCGTTTCATTAGACAAAGAGGAATCTAAAGATCAGATATTTGAATTTGATCGACACGTACGTTCCCAGTCAATGACATCTGTTAATATAACGATTGCTAATCCCACAGTGGAGAACGTCGATCTGACTCCAGACTCAGTTTCTGGTAGTTTTATGAGGTCTTTATCGATGAGTTCGTGCGATGAAGGCAATCCTAATTGGATGAGTACACCAGAGTTCTTAGCTCTGAAACATAATTTGGTTTTTCCCGACAGCGTTCATAGTTCCCCGGTGCCGCAAAGACGACAACCTTTGAAATGTCGAAGGTGAGATAAAAGTTCAATCTATTTTCCACTTTTTTCTTGCAATTTTAATTTGTGATACGGTCCACATGAAATGTTTTGGGGAAGCAAATCGTTATAGCACAGCTAAACGTTTTTAGTACTTTGTAAACGTAATTTTTGAGAATAGATCAAGTTATAGCGTAAGTACGTGCGATGAGTGTATGCTCGGCCGCAGATTGTTGTCAATTGACTAATTTATTTACGTCCGACCGAGTCAATTAACTAAAATATTCATTTATAAATATATGAATAGAAATTTTCTAATTAAAATCCATATTCTATGGCTGATTTGCTATAAACTTTTGCTATTAATTCAATTTTCGAGTATGTATACTCGAAAATTGAATTAATAGCAAAAGTTTGCATTTTGGTATATGTGGTGTAACCGTTACCATGAGAGAAAAAAGAAATCGTTATATTTACTAAGTATCTACTTCAATAAAATTAAGCTTACCTTATTAAAAGTTTCGTACGCGAATCGTAAGATTTTTGGCATTCATAAAACTTCCGTCGTAACGAATTCGAACTTTTGGAGTCTTATTTCATAACAACGATTTTTCCTTATAGTATTTAGGATAGATTTTTATTTAGTAGAAATTATTTAGAATATGTTTTCAAAGTTCTGAATTTCTTTCTTAAAGTTATTTCTCAGAGTTTGTCTAATTGCGTCATTAAAATCAATTTGAATATAGAAAAATAGTTTCCTTGGCAAACAAAAGCAATTAATTTGATCTCTGTCGCCATTTGAAGTCAAAGTTTGTTAATTAGAATATTTTATTTAAAACTAGCACCAGCTCCTGCCCGGTGTTATTTATACAAAACATTTAATATGTTTATTTTTATACCATGTCATATTTAATTCGGAATTTATTTTTGTTGTGAATGAAAAGTATGTGACAACAGGACTATCAAATTAACAACTCTTTTTTTAAATTATTTATGAGCATAAATAATCGCTACCAAAAGCTATTTTTACATAAATCATTAGTCATTTCTGTAGTAAAAACAATTATTTCTATTTCGTTTTAATGAATATTGGAACAATAAGATACAATTTAATGTGGCGATAGTGTGGCGAAATCAGCAACTTCCTTTTTAGGCGGAAAAGCAGAAAATTACCATTAGCGTTCGCGCTAAAGCATGCAAAATACTACTACTTTCGACTTTTACAATATTTTTTTTTCCATACAAACATTATTCACACAATTACAAACAACAAAATTCCGCAAAATCGGTCGAAGCGTTCTCTTGAATTATTAGGCCACTAATTTTTTTAAAAATACGACTTGTTGCATTTAAAAAAATACAAGACTTTTAAAAAAAAGAACTAACTTCAAAAGCAAAATACGAACGTAATTACGTAATCCCCGTTGTTTCGATTATAAACGTAAACTATTGAACCGTAAAATTGAACGTAAAATTTTGTTAAAAATCTTATGGAGACCAATGGGATAGTACACACTTGCAAACAAAACGAAAAACGTTTTTGAGAAATCGGGGAATGTGTATAAAAAAATCCCGACGATTTGTGTACCTTAACTAATTTACAGGATGTTATTACTACAATATTTTGAAGTCAGTGTCACTAAAAAAGATGTAAAGGTTGACCAGTCTTCTGATGTTTTATTTGATACCGATTTCAAAATGTTATAGAAATTATTATATATTACCATCCATTGTGGTAAACATAAGTTTTTTTTGTTTTTCTTATTTTAACACAATACACGCGTTATTAAGTGCCTACCTATCTATAGGTATTTTTAATGACCTACATAAAACAGAAAATGTGGTTAAGTTGTTTAAATATTATATTTCAAAGTTATTATTTCACTTTTAAGTACCTTTAGTTTCTTCAGCAAGAATTGATTAATAAAAATACTTAAGGATAAAACTATTTTAATGCTAATTTTGAAGTATTAACATGCAATTGTCATTTATAAATATTGAAATTAAAAAAACAATCGAAAATCAAGACTATCAAATATTCAATTCAAGTTTACTCCCATTAGTTATACAAAAATATGTCAAATATTAGCGTGTCTGTAGATAATAAGAATACGTATTCAAAATTCAAATATTAAGCATTATTTACATTGGTATTTCAATGTTCTTTCTTAGTCCTCGCGTTCCTCCACGTCTCGCTCCCTGGTATGTCATTATGCGGTCTAACGATCCTCTTCAATGGAGTATTTACGCTATGTTGGGTCCTGACCTTTGGCTTGCATTTATTATGAAATTTTAGATTTAATTTCTAGTCGGAAATGGCAAAAGAAGATTTTTTTTATTTAGACTATACGCTAATATAAATGCTGAGTGCGCTTTGTCAGGAACTACCAGTCCGATGTGAATAATAATAATGCGTTTATTGGGAGAAGCTATATAGCATCATTTACCATCATTAGGTTTAATTCACTAGCAAATCCGAGTAGTTATCGTCAGTTTACATTCTCCCTAGAGAGATCATAGGTATAAATGTTATTGATTATATTATATATGTAAATATTTCTATTTTTAGCACCAATCGCAGTAAAAATATTATAGCATGTTATTTGCAATTTATATGCACGAAGGTGTGCATAGTCCAAGTTCTCTAAACTAGTATATGTTTTATTTTTTTATAAATTACGTCTGTCTAGGTTTTCAGTGGATTTAAGTCAAATGCGATCTTTGCGATTATTTTTCAATGATGATAATTGCACTTGCGGTCAATTGGTCGTGGCATCCAGAGAGTCTCAGTACAAGATATTGCATTTTCACCACGGAGGTCTGGATCATCTGGCGCAGGTGTTGCACAGGTGGCACGCCTTATTACACAACATAAAACTAACTCCAGGTAATAGTAGGTCTTTGTGATTTGTGTTGACTTCAAACGTATTTTCAATTGGATTTCAAAAGAAAACGTTTATTTTTTCACTTTTTTACACAAATATGTCTTAGAGAAGTTAAGCCTATATTCATATACTGTCTATCTATCATTATATAATGATTGGTCGAATAATAGTTTTCCTTGTTACATATTAGCTTCTTTAGTTCAGTTTTAATTGCCAGATTTATAATATAATGCACCAGCTAAAATAATGTTGAAACAAATATCTTGAGGACAATTTTTATTATAAATACAATAATCAAAAGGATGGTTTTATTATTAAATTCTCTCTCAGTATAAAATTTTTTTGAAGCTCTTCTACAGTAATTCTTAGTTAAATATAAATAGGCAAAGAAAAGGCTATGAAAGATAATGCAGAAACGAGGCGAGGTCATTCGCTTGAGAGTGCATCGCCTGTTTTCATTCATTTAAAGAAGCCTGATTAAATTTTACTCCAATAAAACTCGTTAAGTTAAATCGAAACTTAAAAAGTAGTAGAAACTTTTTTTTACACTAATAAAGTTGGAAAATCGTTTTTTAGGTTCCGAAGAACCTAATTTACCATATCGCCATTTTATGGTTTGTCGTCCGGAGGTTCAGAAATCTGAGCAACATCCTGAAGAAGGAAAAGTGCCAAAAATAACACCTGAGCTATTTTACGGTAAAGTCATGAATGCAAGAGGGATTATCGAAGATGATTTATTTTTAAGAAAATGCGTTTTCTTCGGAGGTCTCGACAAAGAGTTAAGACGAGAAGTATGGCCATTCCTATTACATTGCTATCCATATAATTCTACATACGATGAAAGGGAAATAATTTTACAAATCAGGACAAGGGAATACGATGAAATAACAAAAAGACGATTAGAGAAAATGACTCCCGAACAACATGCGGTTTTCTGGAAGACAGTACAAAGCGTGATTGAGAAAGATGTTGTCAGAACGGACAGGGGGAATCCTTTTTTCGCAGGGGAAAATAATTATAACGTTGAAATAATGAAGAATATTTTACTGAACTATGCTGTTTATAATCCTGCATTAGGGTAAATAAAATCATGTTAATACTGACATAATAAAGATTGTTGTTGCTATGCTATGTAATAATTAGACATAAACCTACGTTAATAATATGCTATTACAAGTCCAGTCTATATTGCAGGTACACCCAAGGCATGAGCGACCTTCTAGCGCCAGTTCTTTGTGAAATTAAATGTGAGGCAGAAGCATTCTGGTGCTTTGTAGGTCTCATGCAGCGTGCTATATTCGTTTGCACTCCCACGGACAACGACATGGATAATAATTTGGTATTTAACACTCAATCAACAAGATCTGATATTTCATTGTTTTTTGGTTTCTCGTTATGTACAAGTAGAAAAAAATGTCGTTTTACTTATTATTTATGAGATAATAATATTTCAAACAACAAACATTCTTTATTAATTATTTAAGGTCAATAAAAAGTGAATTTATTACAAACATTAAATGATTTATCTGATGCCACAATTGCTTTAGAGATATAATTATTTTAAGATATATTTAATACACACCGTATTTATTACAGGTAGTGTTTAATTATAATTTATAAATTCTGGGTAGAGAAATTAAAACTTCATTGTCGATTGCGTAATAACCCAGATAGGCATTTGGCACGAACCCTGTCTTAATACCTACCTTCATTAATTAAAAGATTCCAGCGCCATCTAAGAGATGCGTCGCCTTGTATTGGAGATACTTTTTATAATATGAGTATAGTAATTAACGTATGTTATCTTCACTTAATATGTCTGATTTGAGTTAAAGTTTTAAAAAATTCGTTTAAATTTCCAAAAAATAAAAAAAAACTGCAGAAATAATTAAATTATCAGTTTATTCTAACGACAAATAAAAAACATAATAACACTAATAGAAGTATAGGTTATGTTGCTTGCTATTACGATTAAACTCACGTATAGAAAATTGTTTGCTCACGATCAATAACTCTAATGAAAGCTCTGAAAAGGTTAGCCTTATACTTCGAAGTCAATATTTTATTGCTTACAATATCTATAGCATGAAACGATGACGAAATTCGATACTAACCCAGTATTGTTTCCATGTATAATTAATGCACTTTATAAAAATCTTTTCGAGATACTGTTATTAAATGTTTTATTTTAAAACACATTTAAGTTTAGTTTTACATTGGTGAATGATTGTATATATATGCAACCACATATGTGAATCAGGACTTATGTTCTTAATGAGGAATGATAAGATAATTTTATATGTAGGTACATATGTACATAGCTACTTGTAATCTACGCGGTCGATATTTTACGTATAAATTTTGAAGCTCATAGAGTAGAATAACAATGCTTTAAAAAAGGAACTGAATTCAAAATCGAAATACGCGATCTCGTTTACTTGGACGATACCAGTTGTTTGAATACTATAAAAACAAACTATTAAAACGATTTTGATAAAATTTCCCTATTAATTGAAATAGGTTTAAAGTGACAAATTTATAATAAGATACTACATTATGTATGGATCTTGCTACTAAAATGTCATCATCAATTTAATGTTATTTACAGAGTTATCTTCGTGAACTGATAAGGATCATGTTACCGCATTTTTACAAACATCTCGAAAAACACGTGGACGCTATGGAGTTGCTATTTTGTCACCGATGGATTTTATTGTAAGTGTTTACTTTGATTAATTTAAAATTTTTAATCTCTTAATCGAATATGACATTCGTATAATAATTTTCATACACTTTCCTATCAATAATTTAAATAATTTTATCAATAAAACCTATATTGACGACCACAAATATTGCCAAACATATTTTATTATTTTGCATTGTAACCTACACAATAATTTTTTTAAGGGACTCAACATACAATCCTCCAATAAAACAATATCTACTTCCCCCAATTCTTATAAATATTTTACATTTTATTATGTAGAAACGTGTTTTTCACAATATCTTCTTGAATTAATGATAATGCTTGATAAAATCAATAATTTTTATTCTTATCACTTCCTCAGAGAAGGTTTAATTTCTAACCATCGCATATCGTCCGATATATGACGGTAATAAGAAAATATACTTTACGGTATCCAAAATCGCACTCATAATATAACGCAATATTTTTTCAATAGTCAACGTTAAAGTTGTTGGATAGGCAGAATAATTTTCTACCTTTGCTCTTTTTTGACATTTAAAGAAAAAAGAAATAAACTTTTTTTATCTGTACAAAAATAACTTGTAAGAACTCTCTGTAATAAAAAATCTCACATGGTAGCAGAGCAGTTGTTCGTTAAAATAATCATAAAACATCAAGATTTTAGTCGAAGATTGCAAATAGACGCCGTGATTAAAAAACCAACATGGAAGACTTACAACAGATTCAAAGATTATCGGACAATAAAACGTTCCCAATTTGGAAGTTCCAAATAGAAATTTACTTAAGAAGCAACGACCTTTACGACATAATCGAAAATCCGCTGGAATCTTTGGACAAAAAAGAACTAAAAATAAAAGACGCGCAAGCCGCTAGAATTATCTCCGGTACGATTGACAAAAAGCATATACCATTATTAATGTCATGTAAAAATGCATCAGAAATGTATAAAAAGCTATTAACAATATTTGAAAAATCCACCGATCAGAAAAAGTGTCACATACTACAACAATTTTTTCAATATAAATATGATCAAAATAAAGGCGTAACGAACCATATCAGTCATTTAGAAAACCTTGTATACCAATTAAAATCCATTGGAGAGGATATTAATGAAAATATGTTAATTTCAAAAATATTATCCACATTACCAGAAGAATATAATCATTTTATAACAGCATGGGAGTCGACTATAATGGAATACAAAACCCTAAATAACTTAACTTCAAGATTGATTAGTGAAGAAGAGAGATTAAATACCAGTAACAATGAAACAATAGCTTTTAAAGCACAAAAACAATTTAAAAAGAAAAAGTATTGCAATTTTTGTAAAAAAAATAATCATGAAGAAAATAACTGTTATTTCAAGAACAATAAACAAATAAGAAAGTTTTGTAATTTATGCAAAAAGAACAACCATATAGAAAAAGACTGTTTTTGGAGGAAGAATAAAGATAAAAATAACAAACATACATCATTTTTGACCATTAGTGAAAACTTTGTAATTGATTCAGGCTGTACAACTCATATGACAAATAACGAGTCAATGCTAAAGAATACTGAAGGCTGTGAAGTCAACATTAAAACTGCAAAAAAGGATCATATAATAAGTTCAAATAAAAAAGGTGAAATAATAACCGACAAATGCAAATTTAATGAAGTCTTGTATGTACCAAAATTAGAAAAGAATTTACTCTCAGTTAACGCTATTACTGAAAATGAAGGAACCGTAATATTTACAAAAGAAAATGTATTAATAAAAAAAGATGATGAAATAATACTCAAAGGTGAAAAAAATAATAAAGGTTTATATAATATAAAAATTAAAACAGATACAGAAGAAAATGTCCTGATCACATATAATAAAGAAACTGTAGAAGACTGGCACAGACGATACGGTCACCCTGGAAAAGAAACATTGAAAAAAATTATAAAATCAGTTAATGGAATAAATATAACAAAAGAAGAAATAGATAAGATCAACTCAACATGCGATATCTGCATGAAAGCAAAACAAACAAGATTACCATTCTATACTCGGAGAAAATCTGAAAGAAAAATTCATACAATACATACAGATATATGTGGCCCGATGACACCTGCAACATGGGATGACAAAAGATACATATTAACCTGCATTGATGACTATACTAGCTATACTCAAACCTACCTTTTAAACAAGAAAAGTGAAGTATTTACTTATCTTAAAGAATACATTCAAGAAGTCGAGAGGCATACAAACTTAAAAGTCAGTGTAGTCAGATGCGACAATGGAGGCGAGTACTCGAGCAATAATCTAAAACAATGGTGTAAAAATAAGGGAATAAAATTGGACTACACAATAGCTTATAGTCCACAACTTAATGGTAAAGCAGAACGTTTTAACCGCACATTGATGGAAAAAGTAAGAGCAATGCTTTATGAATCAAATTTAGAAGATGAGATGTGGGGAGAAGCAGCACTTTCAGCAACCTACTTGTTGAATAGAACACCAAAAGAGAGCCATGAAAAGACACCTATAGAAATGTGGTTGAATGAAAAACCAAACGTAAAAAACATACAAATATTTGGCTCTGAAGTTTTTGCTAAGAAGTTAAAACCATTAAAAAAACTTGAAGAAAGAAGTGAAAAACTAATAATGATAGGATATGCACCAACTGGATACCGTCTCTGGAATCCTGAAAATAGAGAAATAGTCATTAGAAGAGATGTAAGTTTTATAAAAAGTAATAAACAAAAAAATAAAGAAGATACAATAAAAACAAAATTAATTAAAAGTAAAAATGAAGAAAGAAAAGTAGAGGAAATAATTAATGAAGAAGAAAATAATGTAACAAATGAAGAATTACAAGAAATTATAGAAAACATAAATGTTGATGAAAATGAATCATATATTGAAGAATTAACATCCTCAGACACAGAAGAAAGTCATAATGAAAAAACTGAAGAAGAAAAAACTGCAATAGAAAGTACTTCCAAACGCCAAAGAAAACCACCTAAAAGATATGAAGATTATGTAATGATTTCATATGAAGAAGCAATAAATGGAGAAGACAAAGAGAAATGGATAAAAGCTATAGATGAAGAAAAGAACTCTCTTATCGAAAACCAAGTATGGACAGTAGTAAGTGAAGAAGAAACAAGAGGAAAAAGAATTTTAAGTAATAAATGGGTATTGAAAATTAAAGATGACGGAAAATATAAAGCTAGATTAGTTTTAAGAGGATTTGAACAAAGAAAAGGAATAGATTATCAAGAAATTTTTAGTCCTGTAATTAATATAAGCCCATTGAGGATATTATTTACAATAGCCGCTATGAAAAACTTTTACATAAAAACATTTGATATCAAAACAGCATTTTTGTATGGAAAATTAGATGGTGAAGAGATATACATGTACCCACCTGAAGGAATCGACATTAAAGGAATATGCAAATTAGA
The DNA here is from genome assembly GCA_037950945.1 of Hypolimnas misippus. NCBI lineage: Eukaryota > Metazoa > Arthropoda > Insecta > Lepidoptera > Nymphalidae > Hypolimnas > Hypolimnas misippus. Next base: position 4,251,875 of record JBBEEQ010000029.1, on the reverse strand, counting down.
CAAAGCTCTATATGGCATGAAACAAGCACCTCTAAAATGGAATAAAACTTTCACAAATTTCTTAAATTCACAAAGCTTAATACAACTAAATACTGAACCCTGTATTTTCAAAAACAAAGAACAGACAATATTTATAGGAATACATGTTGATGATGGAATAATTATAGGAAAGAATGAAAAAGACCTAGACATTTTGATAAATAATATTGGAAAGAGATTTAAAACAAAGACAGATAGAAATCCAAAGAAATACATTGGTATGGAAATAGTACAAGATAAAAATAGTATAAAATTAAATCAACAAAATTTCATTGAAAAACTTCTACAAGATTATAATATGACAGATGCAAAGACACAATTAACACCTATTGAGACAAGTAAAAAAGAGGAATCACCTCAAAATAAAATTTTTCCGTATAGAGAACTACTCGGAAGCTTAACATATCTCACAAACAAGACGAGACCAGATATAAGTTTTGCCGTAAACTATTGTAGTAAAAAAGTAGAAAACCCAACAGATCAAGATGTAAATACTTTGAAAAGAATATTAAGATACCTAAAAGGATCAAAGGAAAAAGGATTAAGGTATGAGAAAGGAGAAAGAGACATAAATATAACTGCTTATTGTGACTCGGATTATGCAGGAGATACTGAAACAAGAAGAAGCACAACTGGATATGTTATTTACCTAAGTGACTGTCCCGTGAGCTGGTGCACAAGAAGACAACCTATAGTATCACTATCCACAACTGAAGCAGAATACATAGCAGCAGCAGAGTGTTGTAAAGAAATACTCTACCTGAAATCAGTGATAAAAGAACTCTTTAATCTTAATAACATACCAGTAAAAGTGTTTGTGGACAATCAAAGTGCATTTAGACTAATAGAAAATGGTGTAATTAATAGACGTTCAAAACACATAGATGTACGTTATAAATTTATACATGAAAAAGTAACAAATAGAGATTTAGAAGTATATTATTGTAAAACTAGTGAACAAATTGCAGACATTTTTACTAAAAGCCTTTGTAAAGTCAAATTTGAATATTTTGCTAATAAAATTATTACTTAAAATATGTTTATGTAAAATAACAGAAAATTATAATTGAACTTTAAATTAAATAAAAAGATATTTTTGTTAGTTCAAAGTATTGAGTAACATAATTGTAAAAGTTATAAAAAAAAAAAAAAAAAACATTGTAAACTTATTAATAGAAAATGTAAAACTTAAACTAATATTTAAAAAAAAAAAAAAAAAAAAAAAAGGTAAAGATCAATTAAATTTCATGTTTGTAAAAGTAATAAAATAGTAACATTTAACATTGCAAAATTTGATTAAATTATATATTGTATACAAGAACTGAAAAAGGTATAATATAAAATATAATTAAAAAAAAAAAAAAAAACAACTTTGGTTTATATAATCTTTTGTTGTTAAATAGATTAAAAAAATAGAACTTAAAAATATTAAATTCTCTAAATGTCAAAGGTAATAAAATTAAGGGAGTGTGTTGGATAGGCAGAATAATTTTCTACCTTTGCTCTTTTTTGACATTTAAAGAAAAAAGAAATAAACTTTTTTTATCTGTACAAAAATAACTTGTAAGAACTCTCTGTAATAAAAAATCTCACAAAAGTGACGTCATTTTATTTCATAATGCGACCGCTAATTTATGTTTTGATCATCCTAGGAAAACATCTAAATCTACAAAAAACGGTTTTCATTCAATTTAAAACTTTTATTCATTCAGGTGTTTCAAACGTGAATTTACGGAAGCCGTTGCACTTCGTATGTGGGAGGCTTGCTGGGCGAACTACCAGACGGATTACTTTCATCTGTTCCTATGTCTCGCCATCATTGCGGTGTATGCTGATGATGTCATCGCACAGGATCTCAACACTGATGAGATGTTGCTGCATTTCAGTTCATTGGGTAAGTTTAAAAAATAACGTGTTATTTAGAATCTAATCTGCTAGTTTGGCTTTATACACTGGATTTTGTCATGTAAATTATACTAAAAGGTTGTTCTTCGTAATTGTTTTTAATTTGTATTTGTTATTGCGCCAACAATCATTTAAATGTGTAAAAGTTTATTTATAAAAAAAACGTATAACAAATATGTATCTTAATTTCAGCCATGTACATGGATGGTCGTCTTATACTACGAAAAGCTCGTGGTCTCCTCCACCAGTTCAGACAGCTCGTCCGAATTCCTTGCACCCTAGTCGGCATGTGCCAGCGATGTGGGCCCGGAATATGGGACTCCACACATAGACCCAGCGTCGAATGCACTGGAGCTCATGATTTCTGTGAATATGCTGTGCAATAAATGTGCGTGATTGTTATGTACCATTCATGTTAGATTGAAAAATAATTTGTATTGATGTATATGGAATTTCAAAAAAAAAACTAGAACTAATTTCATTGTGAGCTTATATTCAAAACAGAACATTGAAATTCAAATGGCAACCGCCGCTGTATTTTAAAAATTCTGAAACCTATTTTGAACTTGACATCCTATGCATATAATATTTATCTAAACATGTTTGGGCTTGTGTTATAGGGCGTAACTATTGAGTTTAGAAGTTATATTTGCTTATGAGCGTGGAAATACAATTTGTTCTAATAATGAATCAAAAATTGAAGATGAACTTGCAATTTTTATCTCAATTTGTTTCCACATACTTAGTAATGAAGATCTTTATTTTAAATTCAAACGTTGTAGGAAAATATACAACACACAACGATCTGTGCTTTTAGAGTTCTAGTCATTCATAGTCAGTAAAATAAAACAAAAGTTATTTTAATGGAAATATTGATACGAGGACATTGTCAATTTTATCAAATAAAACCACGAAAACTATTCTAAAAAATAAAATTATATTGGGTTAAAAGTTGAAAAACAAATGTTAATTATATTGATATATAGAATGATGAGTCGCAAAAGAGTATCGGAGAAAATAAAAATACAAAAAATGAACTTGGCTTATGCACAACTGTGCAAAATATCACATACCGTTTCTGTAAAATTTGTACCTGAATATCGTTATATATAGAATTGAACGTTATCTTTTTATCTAATAAATTATTACAATTAACAAATTATAATATTATTAATAAAAGTGCAATGTAGTAGTAGTGTTTTGTAATCATAAGATAGTAAAAGTACGTGTTTATTATAATTAGCTAAAAAATTGGTCAGTATTACATGAAAAGTCAGTTACATCTTTTTGTGCCATGTTTTAGTTTTTAAAAATCATTCGATAAAAACACAGTGTTATATAATCGAAATTAATTACCGACTTTTTTAAGAAATCAAAAAAACTTTATTTACAAAATATATTTTATTTGTTCCGCTATTGTATTGTATTATGTATCTACTATTTAACTTAAAATAAGTATGTTTTAAAATTGCAATTATAAAACCTATGCATACCATCGCGTATAACATGGACATATCATTAAAATGAACGATGTGTTCCTTACATATTCGAAACTATAAAATGAGTGTAAAAAATCATTTACACTGTAAAAATTGTACCTGCCAAAGAATGAAAATATATAATTATAAGTATGCGGGCTCCGGCAGATAAGTCTTATAAATAATTATGTATGGTAAAAATATATGTCATCAGAAAAAAAAGTTATTTAAATCGAACGTGTGGTTAAATGTTACTTAAAGATTGTTTATGCAAAAAACCAAAAAAAAGAATGCAAAGATTAAACCTACGAGTTACAACCGAAGAAAAAATAATAATAAAAATTTTAAAAGTCATCATAACGAGTATTACTTAAAGGGCTGCCAATGGTTAAAAACGAAAGATATATATATAAGAAAGATATATGTAATTTTAAAATGTAAAAGAGAAGACTGTTTTGTGAAAATTATAAGGAAGATGCCGTGGCGCAAAATTAATATTTTTTAAACTCTCTTTTTATATTACGATATGGTGCGGGAATCCAGAGACGTAGAGATCGAAATGTAAGGCTTGGCGGTTTGGCAGCTCTACTTAATACCGTTAGAATTTTTAATAACAGTTTCCTTTCCAATGTTTTGTACATTTATATGCAATTGAATTTTAAACGAATGTACAAATTTAATAACGTTGTAAGTACTTGTGGTAATCAATTCTACGATCTATCTATAATAAATTTTCATGTAATTTCAAAAATTAAAAATGTATAGAAGCATTTAATAAGTATAACCGCTTTTCGTGTTATGGAAATCTTCAATATAATTTTATTATAAATTCAAACCGTTCGGTCATTTCATTATTTATCATATTAAGGAAAATGTTATAATGTGTTTTCTAAACTACCTATTTAAAAATAAATTGACTATAACGAAAAGCAGTTTAATGGTTTTGCGATGTTTTATTAATAGTAATATTAATTATAAATAATTTTAAGTTTAGACATAATCTTATAACAATTAACTTGTAGCATTTAGTTTAGTTTATTATATTTATTATAAACATATAGCATCTATATATTTAAAAATTACGATTATTGTAAGTATAAATATTATCTTATATATTATTTAGATTTTTTTCGCACACAGTGAATTATGCCTATTCTGTGATATTTATTGATCTGCTTATAATGAGTTAAGTAACATTGTAAAACATAGTCATATCTTTTAAAAATAAATGTATTCTAACAACGTGAGTGTATTTTTTATTCATTTATATTGTGAGTTTTCCCTTTTCCTTTCTTCCTATACAGGGATATAGGAATTTGTCTCTAAGAGACTAACTGTTTTCTGGGAGTGTTAAAAATTAACAATTTTAGATAACTCTTTCTAAATTTCTACTTTACCATCTCGTATCTTATCCGCCGCCATATTGGAAAAATATCAAATGGAAAGTTGACAATATCTCTTTACCTAGTTAATTTAAAAATCTACCAATATCCTTTATAGACTTTGAAACCGTCAAACCAATGTACTCTTGATTGTATGAGAAAGGTAATAATGCAACACAGGTTTTAAACTATGATTGTATATTGCCCATTCCGCCATTTTTAAATGTCAAAATGCACTTGTAGTGAAATGGCGCCATTTGCAAAAAACCGCTGTCAGAACATATATCACGCCAAAGACGAGTTTTTGCTACCGATAAAATAATTCAAAATGGCGTCTTGTGCAATTACATGTTGCAGAAACTATTCAGGTAAAAATTAAACCGACTGCGAAAACGAAACAAATGCACTAAAAAGTAAATATTTTCTACAAATTTTTGTGGTCGGTGCCTAGTAAAACATTCGAAGTCAGTGCCAAGTGAAAGTGTTATTTAGCTTTTATATTATCATTTGCCTTTTAGTTTATTTATATCTAATAGATATTTATTTGAGACTTAAGTTACGAATATAGCTAAATAATTTACCCAAGTTACAATAGCCTAATGCCAACTGCTTATCATCGTTGACAAAATATTGCTTTTCCCGATGCAAGGCTGTTAATTATTAAGGAGTTCTCCTTGTATTGCATCATCAGCACTACTTTACCATATACATTATGACAAACAAACTAAAAAATCTCAAAATCGGTTCACAATCGGCGGAGTACAAATACAAATATAAAAAAAGTCTCCAATGAATCTGTTAGAATAAATATATAAACGAATCGTTTTTAAATAATGTATATAATCTTCTTGTATTTTAAACCTTTTGACAAAGAACATTATAAAAATATATGTGACTATCGCTTTTTTATCTTAATAAACGTATATTATAATTTTATCTCGCCTTCTTATTCTGCTCAATATCTAATAGAATCGAGTACCTCCTCCTTGTTTGGAAGCCGGTTAAAAAATTTTTATTGGTTTGAAGAGAAATCTCTGGAATTTTTGTAATAATCACATAAACAATGATATGTCGAAAACTATGCGGTTTCGAATAAGATATTATTAGTTTTATTTCTAAGTGATGTTTGAAGTTCTTCTTATGAAATCGGTTAAAAATAAATGTTTATCATCCCTACCTTATTTAATGTAGCGGAATATGTATAGAATAATAGTTTTTCATTTATACAACACGACGAAGATTATTTTTAAGTCGTAGAAGCATGTAATTACTGTTTTTAGGGTTCCGTAGTAAAAAACGGAACCCTTATAGTTTCGCCATGTCCGTCTGTCTGTCTGTCTGTCCGCGGCTTTGCTCCGAAACCCTTAATACCAGAAAGCTGTAATTCGGTATGAGTATACATATGAATTACGCCGAGAAAGTCGTACAATAAAATCTTAAAAATATTTTTTTTTTAGGGTGTCTTCCCTATGTGTTAAGAGAGACCAAAAATTTTTTTCTCATTTATCCCATGTTGTGGGGTATCGTTAGATAGGTCTTTTAAAAATGTTATAGGTGTGGGAAAACCATTTTTCCGAACGACGAACTGTTTCCGAAATATTAAGCTTTGAAGTGTCAATTTTTCTTAGAGTCAAGTGTCCCCCCCCTCTACCCACTAAACTGCTGCGTCTAAAAATATGAAAAAATTGACGATAGCGGTACATATAATGAATTTAAAAGGAAAATTATCACGGCTATGTTGGTTCTTATGGTTATCGAGTTATAGATGATCTAAGTAAAAATAAATGTCGCGAGTGATTCTGAATCGCGCTTATGAACTTTTCAACCAAATCTCCATAGATTTCATAGGCGTTAATCAGGAAGGAAATTTATCGGCGCTAAGTATATTTTACAAGTGTTAGAATAATAAATAATTGACGAACATTTAATGTTCAAAATCGTTAGTATAATTCACATTCAAACATTTTTACGAAAATAGGTACTCGAAGATTGCTTGACCGATCTTGACTATTCTGACAACTACGGAACCCTACATTGTGCGTGGCCCGACACGCACTTGGCTGATTTATTTTACTTGTCTTTTTTAAACTTTCCATGAATTTTGTTTTATATGGATGATCTTTTATATATTTTAGCAGTTATATTGTTTAAAAATATTTACAAATTAAATTTACTTTTGAAACTGTCGCTTAAGAGGAAAAACATATAGCTCATTTTTTTTACTGTCATTGTCATTTTATTGTCATTGGCTTTATTCACAAAAATAAACACGTATGCAAAAATATATTATTTTCTGTTTTTATATTTTTTCTTAAATATTAATAAAATATATTTTTAGATTAATTCTTAGGTAATTCGTATCAGTTTTAAAGAAATGATAATAAACCAGGTTTTCGATATAACTAAAACTATTAATTTTTTATCATACACTAATAGATTAATTAAGCGTTTATACATTAAAGTATATTTAATATGGTATATTGTGCATTTTAATATTTCAACATCAAATATTTACTTTTTTTACTTTATTTCATAAACAGCAGCTCAAACCAAGGGAAATGTAATGCAACCTTATTGGCAACACACTTAAGAAAAATGATGTGTTCAGAAATTTCAAAAAAATATTATAAAAATTAATTTAGGTATATAAAATCACTTTTAATTACCGATTGTAATGTTCTGTTCTGTGTTCTTGTGATTGTCTTTCTGAATGTAATGTTCTTTTTTTTATCTGAATACTTTCTGCAAAATGTAATTGCACAAGACGCCATTTTGTATTACTTTAGCGGGAGCAAAAACTCGAGTTTACTGTTTAGCGTCCTATGTTCTGATAGCACTTTCTTGTGAATGTGGCAATCTTACTAGAAGTGCATTATAACATTTGAAAATGGCGGAATGGGTATTTAAACAATATATAATCAAAGGTTATAACATTGTATTTGAACTTCGATTTTATTGGTGATTATTATGGTAGCAATGAAAAACTATTAAATGCCATTCAGATAATTTATTATTTCTTAAAATCAAATATTTGGCACCTTTATGTTGCAAACATTCATCGTCATCATCGTCAACATCTACGATGTTTACCATTCCAACAGTGACGGATTTACACATGAGGCTAAGTAGGTTGGAGCTTGGAGCGGCAGATTTTAAAGGCGTCAAATTTGGGACCAGTTTTTATGATGAACTGAAATTCTAAATTCAAAATGTATTCCACCATATACTTTGTTACAATTTGCGTAGTCGCGTTTTGTTGCGATGCTGCTACGAATGATATGTATTATCGGAATATAATTGTGAACTAGGTGATCTAATTGTAGGGGTCGGTAGGGGCGGCAAAATTTGAATAACTGCTGGTGGCAAATGTGTAATTCCGCCACTGCAAACCAATAGTACATAACTCAAAGGTACCAAATTACTAAACTCCTACTACTAACGTTATAATGATATCAACTACAAATTTTTGGGTTAAGCTTATCGAAATAGTGATACATTTTAACAATTATTCTAAGAATTATTAAATAAAATACTAATTATAATATTATTCATACAGTCATTTGGTACTTTTACCGTGCAAGTTTTCCAGGTGTTGTGAAAACTAATGATCTTATAGCTTTTGATATTATCTTTCCGAATTGTAACTTTGTCATCTCGTAACATTCCTTGTAACACTTACTGTTTAGTGTTTGAGCACTAAATGACTGTACTAATTGTCGTAACTTTTAAAGAGTACATACAATACTACGTAAAAAGAGGTGGTGCTTCCATAGCTAAAAACCTATGTATAGCGAATGTGCTACGCTTCTTTACCAATATTAAATATTCACAGATTATGTCAAGTTACAAAGTGTCAACCACAGATATAAAAATTAAACTCGAACAAGTTTAAATTTAGTTAGATATGCTAAACAATAACATTAATACCTAAAGGTGAATTTGAATTTCAATTACAATTGTCAATTTGTGTGGTATATTTGATTTTTTCGTGCCTTCCTGCTGCCTGTCTGCTTATTTAAATCGTAAAGCCGCCATTATACGTTAGCGCACTCGATTTAGTCTTCTTTTTAGCTGTGGAAGTTACACCACCTTGGTAAGCTTAATGTCTCGCAAAGCGTCAGATGGCTAAAACTATCGCCGAATCGGCCACGCGAATCGGACCCGATTAAGTAAGTTAAGATCCGTATCCGTGTCCGTATCTACGGATCTTGACATTTGATCTTCGTATCCGGATCCGAATTCACGGATATGCATTTATAACGATCCGGCACATTACTAATGGCAAAGCGGTATTTAGATATATAATCAAAGTATTAGATATTAAAAATCTGTAATTATTTCTAACTTTAACAAGAACTTTGAGGTTATAACACATCTAATCATCTACAATTATAATATTGAAAATTTGTGGCAAGTGACAACACTGTATATTATAAACAACATTCATAAGGAGCGTGAAGGTTATATTTATGTAAATAGATACTTTATACTAAGTTAGAAAGCAAGTCATTTTATTTAAATTACTATCGATAAGTACTTGTTCGAGGAAAGTTTGTTTACCTTATTTTGTTAGTCGCTCTATGCGGTTACATAATTAGAATTTTAAAATATAACATTACAGTGTGACATAATCAACGTAATGATAGTGGTATCTAAATAATTATTGTTATATAATATTAATAAATAATTTATAATAGCGTATCAGTGTCTATAAATTATATTAACGCCAATTACGAAAAATGATGACAAAAAATTTACCGAGAACAATGAAGGCTGTAGGTCTTTATAAATATTTACCTATAGTTGACCCCAGCAGTTTGTTGGACATAGAAGTAAATTTACCAACGTTACAAAAAAATGATGTTTTAGTGGAAGTGAAGGCGGTATCAGTAAATCCTATTGATACAAAACAAAGGGCGCCGAAACTTAATATTGAAACTGAACCACGAATTTTAGGATGGGACGGTGCTGGCACAGTTGTTGGAAAAGGTGAAGCATCCAAAATTTTTAACATAGGAGATGATGTTATATTTACCGGTGATTTAGGAAGAAATGGTTGCAATGCTCAATATGTAGCTCTTAATGAATTTTTAGTGGGCTCTAAGCCTAAAAATCTTACATTTGAACAAGCCGCTGCAATGCCTTTAACTGCTGTGACTGCATATGAGTCTCTGTTTGAAAGATTGTTATTAACAAATAAGGATTCGGGTAAATCTTTATTAATAATAAACAGTGGTGGTGGAGTTGGCTCAGTGGCTTGCCAATTAGCCAGCAATCTAGGTCTTAAAGTTATTGGAACTGCTTCAAGAAAAGAGACTTATGATTTTTCTGATTTACATGGTGCCAGCTTAGTGCTTAATCATACCAAGGATTTAATTCCACAACTTGCAGATAATGGTTATGGGAATGGAGTTGATTATATTTTAGTAAACTATGATCCATATCCATATTGGGATACATTAATGAAAGTAATTAAACCGCAGGGGAAAATTTGTTTAATAGTTGATAGCAGTGGCTTAGTGGACATAAAACCATTAAAGGACAAAAGTATCACCTTAGCATCTGAATCTATGTTGACTAAGATTAAATACAATACTGAAGATCTGTTCAAACATCATGAGATGTTGCAAGAAATTTCTAAAATGTTAGAGCACAGTTTATTAAAATCAACAGTCACAAGAGTTTTATCGCCTATTAATGCTAAACATTTAAAGGAGGCTCATAAAATTTTAGAGGACAAGAGAAACATTGGGAAATTAGTTATTTCGGGATTTTAATTTGATATAACATTATCGCAACAAGGTATATTGATTATTATTACATTTAATTTAAATGTTCTTTGTTATGACATTAAATTTATATGATATATCATCATGTTGGTTAATATGCCTTATTTTTGGAGAATATAAGGATTCAACTCTTTCTGCCTTACTACAAAAATTTTAAACACATGTTAAACATGAGTTTATAAAATTCCATACTACAAAAATGCGTTTAAGGTATGCTTTGAGTTTAACAGACCTCTAAAACCAATTTTAGCTATCAAATGTAACATGTGTCAGATTATTAATAAGTTAATGATTTTTAAATAAAATTAAAGCAATTTAGATTAATCAATAAGGAATATTTCATTTTTAACAGTTTTAGCTAGTTGAAGATGGGTTTTATTTTATCATTTGTAGTAAAGCAGTTTGCCTTTAAATGGAGAACTTTCTGCACATGATCTATAAGTTGTTTAATATGCCTTCTTTATTATTCATTTTTTATATATTGGGATTAAACTCTTTGCCTTTAAATAGAGAACTTCTGCATTCCATGCCTTCTTTATTATTTATTTTTGAAATATATTAGGATTAAACTCTTTGCCTTTAAATGGAGAACCTTCTGCATTCCATGCCTTCTTAAGAATTTCAATATTTCTTATTTCATCACTTGTTGGAAGTCCTTTCAACTTCTGTTCTTGATTCCATTGTAATTCTCTAACCTAAGATTTTTTTAATAAAAAAAACATTTAAAATAACAGATAATCAAATAATTACAATAACTATTAAAATAAATCACAATATTTCATAAATTAAATCACAATAAATTAATTTAATATAAAATATAACAACATTATTAAAGCAGAAAAGAAAATATTACAATAAAATAAAGAAAATATTGCTACTCAAATAACCTTAGCAATACTATCATCCGGGAGTTCATCTAAAGGTCTTGAACAGTCAATTTTGGAAAGATCAATTTCATCTTCATTGGTTAAAAATTTGTTCCACCATCGCTCGCGCAGTTTTTCTGTGAATTATATATATATATTTTAATGTGTAAAATTTATATATTAAAGCTTATTCACTTATTGCTAATAATCAAAAAAATAAATCAAAAATGAAGAAAAATAATAATAAAATTATGCTCCTCTGGTGTATTAATTCTTAAAAAGGAGCTTAAAAAAATAGTTGCAGTGAATTGTTAGTGAAAACTATTTTATAATAAATATAGAACAGTACTTGTTTACACATGAGCCCAAACGATCACCATTATATAAGTTGATCCAGAAGTGATGTAATTTGTGTGCAATTTTATGTTTTATTGTTTTTTTTACAAATGTTATTGTTTTTGTTCATAAAGTATATTTTTTGTCTTTTATGTGTTTTAATTTACTATTTTATTCTATTGGTGTTTAATATATCAATTAAACTTTTTTTGCAATTTCATGAAAAATGTTGATATCAAGGAGTAGAGGGATTAATTTATATGTAAATTTAAAAAATATAACATACATAAATTACATGATACAAAATACAGTAGTAAATTGTTCTTTATATATAAAAAAGTTAATGTATGTATGGATATCTAAATGTTCTCTATGGATATCTAAAGCTCTTAAGCAATTTCTATTTAAATTTTTAGGCAACCTTCGTATTAGCACAGTGAAGTTAATTAATCTTGGGAACTTTATTAACAATTAGATCACTAACAAATTTATTCAAAACTTTTTGACAAAAAAGATAAGTTCCTAGTCATCAATAAAATATTATATTACGATTTTAAAAGTTTACCTAAATGGATCAACAATCGGTTCTCACTGATGCTCCAAAAACTTTCATTTGTTCTGATTTTAAACGGCATGGAGTCTTGGATGATGGTATCCCCGTTGCGGCGCTCTATGCATACATCGCCAGGATTCAATGTGACTTTAAGATCCTTTGAAGACTTTATATCTGATGGCAGATCAATTACTACATCTGAAAAGTATTATTTAAATAATGAGTTTTGTCTTTTATCAAACATTTAGACTACTAGAATATCTATCTATATATGTTCGACTTTAAATTAAGGTCCTGTAATTGGTGTGTTCTATCAACCTTAAAAAGTTAGACTCGTTGCTTATATGTTCTTCTTTACTAGAGAGTGTTGTTTTTTTCTAATTTATATACAAGCTGTGAAGCCACAAGGATAGTGTTGCTCAAATATTTAACTATTTAACAAGAAAAATGTCATTTTATGTATGCAGAATGTGATATGTTCGATTTATAGAACCCTCCAATTGAAAGAGCTTAATTAAATGTTGAACACCTATTTATTATTTTACAAGGTAGGTTTTTTGCCAGTATAAAATATCTTCTTTAATACTCTATAAAAAAAAAAATTATATTTGATATGCTATTTTAAAGATTAATTTTCATGCAAATGATGAAAATTAAATAGATGTCTCAACTTTAATGTTTTCAATCAAAATTAGAGTTCAACCATGTTAAAAAAGTAATAAATAATAATATATGAAGTAGAAAAATATGCATATAAATTTTGGCTTTTATGATATTCAATAAGTAAAGATCATTTTGTAATAGGTCAAGTAGTTGTTAAAGCTAATTAACATAATGATAAAATAAATTTTTAATTGAAATTAACAATTCCATTTTAAATTACAAGTTTGATTTTATTCGAAGACTTTCTTCTAATTCTTTGTTAACTTACCTAAGTCCATAATTGTCTGTGACCAGGTATATTGATCTGTGATTGCACCATTGTAAGACTCGCCATTTTTCTGTGTATACAAAACCGGAGGTTCATAATCTTTTGGAAAAATGGATCTATCGTCATTTTTAGCATCTTCGTTTAAATTTAATTTGGCAATCGGTTTTGAAACATCGGCGCAAGAGTCGTCTCCTAGATCGTCTTCCTGAGAAACAACTTCTACTTCCTGAGCTACAGTGGAGCACATGATCTCATTATTTATGTCCGACTGAGTGTTGCTGTCCAGTGCCCAATTCTTTGGGTCGCATTTTCTTAGTACTTTAATTACCAATTCTTCAGCAACTCCCGGTGGAAAACCCAAATCTGAGCCCGAACCGTCATGGACGTAATAAAAGTCAGTGCTGTAAAGTATTATTTGTTTAATTTAAATATATTAGGTAAGTTTAAACCTAATAGATTATAAAATAAAATTTTTACCGTCTTCCCAAGAAGTTGAATATGGCAGAAAGAAAACCCAGAATTGATTTTTCGTTTTCAAGAATATTTGTAAAAAACTCATCGTATTTGTTATATCCCAAATTATCTTCCATGGTTTTTCACGATAGAAGGCTGTTTATATCCCAAAATACTAGAATGAATATTCCAACAATTCAATTCGTCTCTCGATAATGGCTGTCCTGAACACTTTCAACAAAAATCAATATTATGATATTCTAGACACATCTCTAATGTTTCTACTTAAAACGACCAATACTCCCTGTTGCTATTAATATAATTATCGTACAATGTACTTGTTTCAATTTTTTTTTAATATTTTCGTCTATTTTTATTTTGTAAATACATACATATTATGCGCATGTTTTGTATACAATAAAAATTATATATTTTCAACACTAAATTATGTGTAAAACCTATTGCGGACCCAAAAGTTTGATGACAGTACAAATGTTGTTTTTATAGGATTTGATTTGTCGTGCAAGCAACCATTATACTTTATTTATACGACATACAAGAAAATAATAATATAAATGAAATATTTATTCGTATTCAGGTTTTTAAAGGTATTTTTTTGCTAGTACATATAAATATTTTTGCAGTATTTGCTTTTGATACGAAAACTATTAGTAAAATCATTTTAAACTATAATATTTTGTTACGTATGCAACAATTGTATTACTGTTTCCCTAAACTTAAGGAATATTACTGTTTATGGCAATACTTTAATACTTTTTAAAATAGTGACTTTTTGGCGGGCTTTTTAAGCAAGAGGGCGCGAATTTTAACTTTTCGTGAAATATTGATAAAGAATCCTGTAAAAGTTGTAAATATTAATATTGTATATATAATTTAGTTTTCCCTGTATAAGTAAAACGTAGAGCAATATGGAAAAGGTCCAGGAAGTAGAACCTCCCGATCCTGGAGGGAAAAGAAAACCTCCACGTCGTCAGGCAGAAGAAATAGATGAAGATTTCTATAAACCCTATCATAAGATAGGGTACAAAAGACTATTTGCAGAAACTGCGGTGAGTGGCTTCTACACCGTATTTATTGAAAGTTGCAACAAGGAAATGAGATTAGGAAACAGTAATCCCTTAATGTTGGCGGGATTATTTAAGAGTGAAATAAAAGGCGTAATTAATATTCGGCGGATTAATGCCACAAAAGTTGGTGTAGTTTTTTCCCAGGCCATTAATGCAAATAACTTTTTAAAAAATAACAAATTTCTGAAGAAACATAATTATAACGCTTTTGTACCAGCAAAAGCTGTAGAGACAATAGGTGTTTTACGTTTTGTTCCTATTAGTATATCTAATGAAGAGCTCTATAAAAAATTATCCTGTAAATATGAAATTGTTGCCGTACGTAGATTTATAAGAAAGGTAAATGGACAAATAAAACCATACACTTCAGTAGCAGTAACCTTTTTATCTAACAGCTTGCCTGAATATGTACATTTAGATCTGTTTTTATATAAAGTTAACGAATACATAGCTCCTCTTTTACAATGTTTTAAATGTTTTAAATTCAATCACGGTGCAAATATTTGTAAATCTGTACAACGTTGCTCAATTTGTTCAGGAGAGCACCGATACACTGAGTGTTCCAATGATGCTACAATGAAGTGCATAAATTGTGGTGGCCCACATCTTGCCATATCAAGAGACTGTCCTATTAAAAAACAAAAATTAGATCAGAAATACAATAAGACATCATATGCTAAAGTTTTAAATTCATTTAATTCAACCAATAATTTATTTAACAATTATAATACAGATTTTCCTACATTGGAAAAAATAATTCCCTCAACTCCTGTAGTAGACATTCAACCTCAAAGTGACTCAAATAATAAGACTACTAAAAAAACTATAAATGATTCACTTAAAATCCCACCAAACCCTCAGGTGCAGGACACAGTTCAAACTGCTCATTCCCAAAATCTAATAGATCAAATAATTCAAAATGAAAATGTTCTAAAAGGACTTATTGGAGCATTGGTGACCATTGGAAATTCAGGTCGCAAACTCACTTCATCAGTTATTAAAGATATTTTAATCACAAGTCTTAAAAATAATGGATAAAAAGTTTATTAGAGTGCCACAATTTAATATACAATCTGTTCAAAATAAAAAACCATTGCTTATTAACTTTTTGTTAGAAAATGATATAGATATTTGTTTGTTAAATGAAACATGGTTGAGAGATAACAGGTCTCTTAACATTCCTAATTACAACTTTATAAACCAAAATGGAAATGCAGGCAGAGGTGGTGCAGCTATTTTAATAAAAAATAATTTTAAATATTCTGTTATCCTTACACCTTATTATGAATATATGCAATCTGTTGCTATAACATTAAGCACCGATATGGGTAATTTATCTGTTTTATGTGTCTATGCACCCCCAAGAGGGGGTCGTTTTAAGGTAAGAAGACTAAGACAAATAATTAATAATCTATCAGCTCCAGTTTTACTAGCTGGTGACTTAAACGCGCATCATATTGCTTTTGGTTGTCTTACAACAAAGACTAGGGGTATAGACATATATAATTTATTAGATGAATGTGATCTTTGCATATTGAATACAGGTTCTCCAACGACAGTAGGTCGAGGTAATCATAATCCATCTGCTATTGATATTTCCTGCATTAGCCCTTCTTTAGCTCCGTTTTGTAACTGGTATGTACATGATGATCCAATGGGTAGTTATCATTATCCAACTATTGTGGACATTCAAACTTCTGTTCAAAAATATGTTACAGGGGAACCATCTGAACGCTTCAACTATAATAAGGCAGACTGGCCAAAGTTCTATGCTGCAACAAAAAACCATTTTGAGAACTTCATAATTGATGTATATAACCCTCTTGCTGCATATGACAGCTTTTGTAATATTTTATTAACTATAAGGAAAGAATGTATACCTTATTTTGTTAGGCCTACTTCATTTCTTATGAGAAAACCAGTTCCTTGGTGGGATAAAGAATGTTTAGATGCTGTAAAAAACAGTAAAAGCGCACTAAACACTTATAAATCTAATCCTTCTTTACAAAACTACATAGAATATAAAAAAATAGATGCTTTAAAAAAGAGATTAATCAGTGAGAAAAAGAAAATAAGTTGGAGAAATATTTGCAAAATGTTCAATAGATATACACCAATTACTTATATTTGGAATTATATTAAAAGATTTAAAAGAATACCTGTACATAAAACGAGTAAAAATGATGAATGGATTCCTTCTTTCTTAGATAAATATGCACCTCTATCACCACCTGAAAAAGAAATTGATAGTTCAACTTTAACTTCAATATTTAAGCAGACTGGAAATGATAATGGCCATTTTCTCTCTCAATCATTTTCTTGGCATGAATTTGTAGCTGCTATTCAATCTAGGCGAGATTCCACTCCCGGTTTGGAGGATATTCCCTATAAAATTATTTCAAACATGCATATAATAGGTCAAAAAATTTTATTAAGAATTTTTAATTTGTTATGGGACAATCTTTGCATACCTAAATCTTGGAAAACACAATGTGTTATTCCAATAATAAAACCTAATAAACCTGAAAATGATCACAACTCTTACAGACCTATTTCTCTTTCATCTTGTGTAGGTAAACTATTCGAATGCATGTTAAAAAATAGACTTGATTATTTTGTAGAAACTAATAATATTCTACCTGAGCAACAATTCGGTTTCCGCAGGGGAAAAAGTGCAGCAGAGAGTTTTGCATCCTTGATTTCAGACATAAAACATTCATTCTTGGAGCATTCCACCACAGTTTGTGCATTTCTGGACATATCAGATGCATTTGATAATGTAGACCCAACCATTTTGTGCCAGATTTTGGTAGAAATAGGCATACCTGGAAAAGTTTGTAATTGGATTTTTAATTTTTTATATGATCGAACTATGTATATTAAGTATAATAATATTATACATGGTCCAAGAAATGTTTATAAGGGTACAATGCAAGGTGCTACTATATCACCATTACTATACAATATTTATACATGCCTTATTTGTAAATATATCACTATAGATAAAAATATCAGCTTTCTGCAATTTGCAGATGATCTTTTGATTTACTCTGTACATAAGGATATAGATGTAGCTATAAATAAATTAAACTTAGTCCTAGAGCATGTACATGATTATTATTCAAATAAATTAAAATTAAATATTTGCCCTAACAAAAGTGGAGCTTTACTTTTTTCAAAAATATGTCACACTCCTATTAATGTTGTTAAATATAATAATATCCCTTTGCCATGGTTATCAAAAAAGAAATTTTTAGGAATATGGCTTGATCAAAAGTTGAATTTTCAAGACCATATAAGTCATTTATGCAATAATGCCTACAAAGGCCTAAATGTTTTAAGATCTTTAGCAGGTGTTCATTGGGGGGCTGATCCAAATGTCAATGTTATATAAGAGTATTGTAAGAAGTCATTTTGATTATAGCACATTAGCATACATAAATGCAAATGTAACCATTTTAAAAAAATTAGACATTATTCAAAATAAAGCTCTACGTATTATAACTGGAGCAATGTGCTCGACACCAATTCATGTCATGGAAATAGAAACTTGTATTCCACCACTTCTGCTTAGAAGAATGCAAATTGCTGAACGCTTTTGTCTGAAATTAATATCTTCAGAAAATAATCTAGTTCTAAATAAAATCCTTCCACCTGGTTTGCCAAAATTTGATAATAGTACATATATGAATACAAAAAATGTTCTATCAGGCCAATTGCCTGCAATTCAAAGGATTGCACTTCACATAGATTCTATTACTAAAAACATATATAAATGTAAACCATGGCCATTGTACCAATTAGAATATAATGCTTTAACAAATGTTGATATTTTTATCTGTCAGGATGATGTACATTGTCAAGTTGAAATGTTAAGGTTTTTAAATGAAAATAAATATTATACCATCTTCACAGATGGATCAAAGTCCAAGAATTATACTGCATCAGCATTTTATGACCCACAAGTAAAATTATCAAAAACATTTCAAATTGACAACCTCTGTTCTATCTTTAGTGCTGAGTGTTATGCTATTTTCTCAGCACTTTTATATATAAATAACATAGATAGCTTAAGATTTGTAATTGTGACTGATTCAAAAAGTGCTCTTCAAGCCCTACAACAAAACAAATTAGATTATAAGAGAAACTATATTCTGTATAACATAAGAAACTTAGTCTATAATTTAATTCATAGAAACAAAGTTGTACATTTTATGTGGGTTCCCTCACATGCTGATATAGCAGGAAATGACAAAGCTGATCAAGCTGCTAAAGATATATCACCCATGTCATGCCAAGATGAAACTTTGACACTACAGATACCATTTACTGATTATTATGAATTATTAATCAATAATATCAAGACATTGTGGAAATCATATTGGGAACAAATAAGTAAAACTAAAGGCAATTGGTATTTTCAAATCCAAGGAAGCCCGCCCGCCACACCATGGTATCATAACATGAAGGTTAATGAGAGAAAATTTATAACAACAATAAACAGATTAAGATTTGGACACTGTAGAATAGCCACTCACCTCCATAGATTGAAAATGAAAGATACTGCGAACTGTAATTATTGCAATGCTCAAAATGGAGATTTAACTCAGTTAGTTTACCATTGTTCTCAATTTGGACTTCACAGACTACTACTTAGTAGCTCCATTCAAGACTTAACTGATGGTATATTCCCTGAAACTTTGCAAAAACTTCTTTCTGATCGAAGATGTTATCGTCCATTGTACTCTTTTATATGTGCCGTGCAAGAAACTATTTAAATTTCTACCGTGTGGAACAATCATCTTTTTGAAATGTCAAAAAGTTGTCAAAGTGAATTACTACAATAACTACAGGCTCAAAAGGGCTTGAACCCAGGGCCGTAAAACAAGTTAAATAAAAAAAAAATAGTTGTATTGGCTTGGATTTCAGCTATTTTACTTATCTACTGACGTTGAAAATATATTTTAAGAAATTAAAATTACATATATCTCAGCAAAAATGTTATTTTGTAGTTTTGACTTAAACTATTCTTCAGAAAGAAATAATAAAATACATGTTATACTCATTTTATTTTTTACTAACTTATTATATTTATATACTGGTATCACAAAACAGGTTATTTAATTTACATTCCCGCCACTTGGTGGAGTTGGATCGCTTTCGAAAGTTTCACATCCGCAAGAGAGCGGTAACTCGACAAGGCAAGACAGACCGAAGTAGGCAAAGTAGTCTCGCGCGCGAACTCGGTACGCTGCAGGCGATGACCGCATTCATATGAGTTTTTATTAAATTGTGAGAGTGCTGTCGTGTTCCCCGTCCCGTTAAGTGTTTACGAAAATGCTGCATAGGTGAACTTCCCGATTTAACGTAGTGTTGTGATTGTGTGAACATACCCTATATCTTCTATCTTTTACTGTCTCTTGAAGGTTGTAAAAATGCCTTGCTCAGCGGTAACTTTGTCTATAGCGACCATTACAGCAATCGTGGCTGCAGCTTTAATGGCAATAGCATTCTCCACAGACAACTGGCTTTTTGTTGAAGTTAAGCGCAGTCATATACAGGTAAAATGGAAATTATTTTGAATTTTTTTACGTTATTTTAAAAATAAATTGTATTTCTCAAACTTCTCTAAATTAATTTTAAATACGAATCTACTCCTACATGGCATAGTTAATTAAATTTTAGGAAAATCTTAGAAAAAAGTAAAATATATACAACCAACAATAACTTTTACGCAATCCATACTAATATTAACCTGAAGTGTTTGTTTGTTTGAACTCACTAATCTCAGGAAATACTGGTTCGATTTGAAAAAATTCTTTTTGTACTAGATAGTTTATTTATTGAATAAGGCTTTAGGCTATATCACATCACGCTACGACTCATAGCGAAGCAGTAACCATCAACACGAGTGAATCCGCAAGGGACAACTAGTAAAATATAAAAATGTATTTTACTTAAAAACATTAACTGAATATGTTTTAAATTTTGGAGGGTAGTGCAAATTAAAAACACAAATTCATTTGTAAGCTGGTATAAAAATAATTCAAGAGTTTGTATGAAAAAAAAAGTTGTGCGAAGTTGCGAACATTCAAGGAAAAACCTGTATGCGCAACATTAGTATGAAACTAATTTACCCAACAATCATTATTTTATTAACTGCAATCTATAAATAACGAACCGCAACGGATTTGAAACGATTTAATTTGAAAACTGTTACAAGTCATTTGTATCAACTTTGATTAAAATCGTTTGACACACATATATGCGTGTTGTCACTATTAATATTAGGTATAACACGTTTTTTTAGTCCTTGCTTGGGCACCGTTACGGAAGACACGTTACGCATAAATATGCACGTATTTAATAGCACGAACATGTGTGGATAACTGTACTATTCCGTGAGCGACTCCTGCGCATCCATTCGTGCAGATAAAGCAACATTGGAACGATGAATTTTTATCATAAACTCGCAATATTTTTAAAAATGCTAAACGTCATTTTAAAACATCTTAGAAACAAATTACGAACTTATAAAGTTAAAGTTACAGTTACAGTTTATAAAGTTACAGTCGGAATAAAAATATTCGATGATACTTCTCTAAGCATTTCTAGATTATGTTTGATTATAATTTTGTCAGAAATATGAAAATAAAAAAAAAGATAACATAATTTATTGTGATATTTAAGATGAGGACTATTTTTACGGTAATGTTGATACCAACTCAACAAAAATAGTAACAATATTGCACATTACTCAATATGGACGACATTATATTACCAGGGCCATTGGTCCGCGCCTTTTTACCTGCGATCAAAACTTTCTACCTGAAGATTCTTCGTATTATATTTCAAAATTTCACTGTGTACAAATTTGAAACTATACCTTAACTCGCCACGCTAATATCTTAAAGCATTAATATTTGTTAAGAATAAATATTTTCTTTGTGTTATTTGTATGTTATAATATGTTTATTTTTCTCAAAAGTCATAAATATGACAGTAAATTGTATCAGATGTAAAAGCAATTTATGTAAATCTTATAAAAATCTGTGAGCAAAACATATACGTGTAAATCTCGCCTTAGAGGAAATACGCCTTATAAAATATGACTAATTACTGTTTTTCATCGAATTTCGAGTAAAACCCAAGAAACTTGTTTTCGAGAATAATAATAACAGACCCCCACACACGAAGCGTCTAGTCTCATGTATGCATCTCGTATCATTTCCTTCGTATCTTACATCCGGCCAGAATTCAAATCTATGAATTTCTAATGGTAACGGATTTAAATTTTTAATAAAATCTACTTTCCGCTTTAGAAAGTAGAGTCGAGAGAAAATTTAATTTGTACGATGTGTTACCAATTATTAAATAACTTCGACTACATTTCGTTTGCAGAATAAAAATATTTTTCATAATATTGTCTAAATTAATTCTGTATAGTAACTACATTCTGAGAAAGTAAAAATATATAACCATTATATATTGCGTATTATTATTATCCATATGTCTTACATATGTAAATCGAATTTATGTGTTTTACCGTTTTCTTGCCGTTACTTTAAGATGGTATTTTTGCATTAAAAAAATATAGAAAAATGAATCAGTAAAGTACTCGTAATGTATCATAGTGTAATTAATGATTTGTTCAATTATCAAATTAGATAAGGGTTTGGGGAGACAGCAACGTTTGTGCATCTACCTGATGGAAGACCGGATTGTATTTATTCTTTCAATCTCCGCTTTTCCCCGTATGTTAGAAAGTGAAGCATTTGCGTACGTTTGTGACCCTGTACTTCTTTAGTAATACTTAATATAATAGGCCTATCAACTATCTATGGATAAGATCTTGATCGATTTTTAGTAGAATTTATCGAAACTCCAATTCGGGTTTGGTTTAAAGAAACTGGTTTCCTAAACCAGTAATCGGTTATTTTAAAAGCAATTTCAATGACCGATTTTGCAATAAGAAACAGTTACATGTAATTGATTAAAGACTAACGACTTCGAGTGGATACTTATTGCTATTAATCACAAAAGTGACCTAGACCCAGTTATATTTACGTAAATGTTGGCGTTAACTAAAGATATGATGAGTAAGTTTATACAAAGTTACTTCCGATGTCAGAAATTGTATCCACTTTAAGATTGTCATCATTTTTATGTTACCTAATCGTAAGATCCTTTTCCACTCCTATTTAGTACAATTATTCTTGAACTGCTTTGCTTTTTTTATCGTGTGACTACAAAAAACGTCTATATTTTATTTTATTATATTTGTAAAGCTTTAATGTAATGAAATATCTACTTATTACCATTTTTTCTTTACTATAAATATTTTCAAAGATTATTTCGTTGCATGTTTATTTTAAGTGAAGACGTCAACAATGACAATTATACGGCAACAACCTGCTTTCTTGTGTGCACCCACTTCTCACGACTTACGACTCGTGTTTATTTTACTTCATTCCGCTTTCTTGATGTGCCAACTCATTACGTATATCAAAACTAGACAAATATACTTTGATTCAATCACTAAAACGTATCAATTGTTGTAAGAATCGAAGTTTGTTATTTGCATTAAAACAAAACAAATACTTAACAGAAACATTACATTTTTTTCTAAATTATGTAATTGTTTTTTAAAAATAATTTTTTTTTTAGGAAGAAGTTGAAACAAGAATAGCAATTTTTTAAATTAATAATTTAAAATTAAATAAAGCTATATAATCATAACAATCCCTGAGACCTAGCCTAGCT
This sequence comes from Hypolimnas misippus, assembly GCA_037950945.1. Lineage (NCBI taxonomy): Eukaryota > Metazoa > Arthropoda > Insecta > Lepidoptera > Nymphalidae > Hypolimnas > Hypolimnas misippus. The sequence continues at coordinate 4,228,292 of JBBEEQ010000029.1, read as the reverse complement.
GTACTTCACTGACTACATCTCTTACACGGGCTGGCTCGACTCAGTACAGTACTTCACTCACACAGAAAATCTGAATGAGGTAGCTTATATAGTTTCGTTTCGTACAATAATTGAAACAGTCGGATACCTAAATCTTACCCTTTCATCGCTTATTCATTCTTCTAAAGCATTTTTGGGTCCTGTGCAGTTGCAAATGTCCATTTGTGGCGGTGATCACATCACATCACGTGCTCGCTCTGCTCGTTTACCAGTTAATTAAAAAGAAAAGAAATGCCTTATACTCTGCAGAGCACTTCGCGATTACTGCAACCCGCTGTTCCTTGATTTCTATTTCGTCGTGACGAAGACGAACAATTGTTGATTTAAAACATGCTTGTTATGTATTAATGTTTGCTTAAGTAAAAACGCCATAAAATAGATATTAAACGCTTGGAGAGGGTGACTAACATTCCAACGTCCATTATTGTCACCTCTCACGATTGCTCGTGTAGAATGAAGATTTGTAGTTTTCCGGCCTTTCACCGAGTTTCTTCAAACATCAATGACGCTTCCTTAATGATGCACCGAAAAGTGGACATATGATTTGAAACTTTAAAAAACAAAGAGTGGACAAATTGTATCAAGCAATAGTTAGCGGTAAGAGCCCTTCGGGCTTTCTTTCGCTGTTTTCAGTGATGGAAATGGTCCCCAGTCATGTCAAATGTTTGTACAAACCACGGATGTTCGTTTTGTGTGTACTTCCGGACCCTTTTAAAATAGGGTTTCCTAGTATGAAGGGTTTGTTTATTGATTACGTAGCACAACAATTGTTGATCTAGCAGATAAGCTAATTGAGGAGTATATTGAATTTAAAATCCTTGGACGTATCACAGTCAGAACGGAAGATTAGAAGGAAAAATTGTACCGAAATAGTGACAAGTAGGTACAAATCCCTAAGGTAGATTCTAGAAATACTGACCGTATTAAGGTTCTGTTAAAAAAACGACCAAATTATATATGGAAAGTATATTCGTGATTAAAATTGACAAAGGGAGAGGAACCTAAAAAAATCGATCGAATGACCATCGATGTTAAACAGTTGCATATCCCATGCCACATAGTGGTGTCATTATATCAACAGAAAACCTACAAAATACAAGTAAATATAATTTCACAAGGTAAATGAGAAAGGTGCCAATAGTGGTAGTGAAGTTTACACTCATAGTGGAATAACTTAGACACTAGGTTAGTTACTTGAATAGGATATAAAAAATGCAGTAAAAATGATACTACACTTTCTCACCAATCTGATATATTGCTTACAAGTTGCGAAAGTCGCTAATTTGTGTAATCATGCTTGACTTCGCTACAATAGGGTCACCTGAATTACGTTTCGACACAAACCGGTTGCTAATGTAGACGACGCTTAATTATTATCATCGAATGTTCAGCAAATAGCTGATAATTTTGCGGAAGGAATTTTGAATAACTGACGTCGACTTGTTAGCTATCCCTTCTCTATTAGCCAATCAACGCAAAATTGAGGATATCTTGTGCAACGCGTTGAATTTAGTACATCAGACCTTTGTGAAACTATATGCACTTCCTTCTGAAAGATTTCTAATAGAGATATTGAAAATAATAAAAAATAAGTAATTTTATGATCTATTTTACAAAACTTCAGTCCCCCAAATGAAATATGATAAAATATAAATAACTTTTTAAGTTATCAAATTAAATTTCCATGTCATGTGTGTTATTCGTTTGCAAATCTTTAAAAGCAGTTTTTTCTTAATTTTAAAATTTTTCAACCGACTAAACCGAAAATTGAATTTTTATATATAATTTAACATATGATATGTTATTCGATTTTGAAAATTATTTTTAATTCGAAATCAAATACTTTCCCAGATTGGTCCCATAGAATTTTTTATCAAAATCGGTTCAATAGTTTGGTATCAAAATAAATAGAATAAATATCTAATCTTTTGAAGTTACCCGTTTTTTTATTAAAAAAGTCTTAATTATTACAACTCTTCGAAGGATTTATGAAGAAACATTGTCTTTTCTTTATCAAACTTTCGACTCAACATTTTCTTCAAAATCCAACATATTAACTAATTTCTTTTTGTTTATATTTTAGTCACGTATTAATTTGCTAAAGATGAATTAACACGTTTATAGTACTAACTATACAAAAATTAATGGAATTTCCATTTAGTTTATTTGTAGTAAAAATTGTGTTTAGTAGTAAATATTATAATTATATCAAATGTAGGTAACGTTTGATATAATTATAACACTTAAATAAACTTTTGCGTTTAAACAGAATCATGATACACGTATCTCAGAAGAGTTAACGGCTTCTTGCCACACTATTAACTAATCTTTGTATTCGCACATAACTCTCCCATGATTGTTCTCGCCTTATTTCGGACCACTTTCGTAATTCTTAGTTACTAAAATGCTATTTATTTTAAGGTAATTAAAATATAGACTTCAAGTTTTTTTTTTAATAAAAACATTTTTTATGCGCGTACTAATATTTATTATCTGGATATTTCCAGTGTCTACTAAAGCGCAGCGACTTAAAATAGTCTGCAGACACAGCTTAAAGTAATGCAGTCTGTTTTAGTATGATTTTTATATTAATAACATTAAAGACAATAAAGAAACTTATGGATGTAAAATGTAAAAAAATAAACCATACAATCGTACTTCCATTCAAGAATTAATATTGAAATCTCTATGTACTTAAAAAGTAAGTGTATAATTATTTTTTATCGTCCATTAACATATACTTACGGATAACTTTCGATTACAATTATTGCGTGATCGTTCATCATTCACAAAGTGAAATTTGTCAATTTTATCTTGTTGTATGTTTGTTACGATCAAGGCCGATCGTAAACGTTTATATATTTGTCAATTATAAATATAAATTAAAATTTGTATAAGAGTTTATTTTCAATACATCAAGGAAATTATAAAATACTATTTTATTTATGAAAACTACATACTTATTGTAAATATATTGTTTTTTACTCAGTGATAGAAGGATGCATTTTTATTAAGACATGTTGAACGTAATTTCTATAAACATAAACATATGTTGAGAACAATTTTTTATTACTTAATGATGTTATAAAACTAATTTCATCATAACTCTGTTAGAATAATAGTAAATATTTCCGTTGCCCCATCAGATGAGACTAAAGATTAAATTACAAGCGGATGCTTGCCGAACTCGACCACAGGTGGTTTCTATTTTTACCCCAGCACAAAGGGGTGTTTTAACTGTAACTATGTTTATTTATTTTTTAATTTTTTTAAAAGCAGCCAAACCAGCGGGCAGGACACCTGATGTTAAATAATTACATTCGCCCATGGAATATTTTCAGCACTAGAGTAGCCACAAAGGCGCTGGCAGATAAAAAAGGAATAAAGGATGGAAGGGAACAGTTAGTAAGGGGTTAGCGTTCGAGCTCTTTCACTCTCCGCACGAGACGCGGCTATATTAACTATTTCGCGCTGATCTTCGGTGCAAGTTGAGGTACCGCCCCCGTCGAGCCAGACAGTACAAGTTGTACTTAGTGGGCTACTGCTGGATACCTCAATTACATAAAATACATACATAAAAAAATTCATTTTCTGTGTGTCTGTTTATTTGTTCCGACTAATCTCTGTAACGGGTAGATCGATTTTGAATGGAAAAATATATAAAAAATATTTTAATAAATAGAAAAGAGGGTTACGCAATAACCAAATTTAAAACCAATGAAATAGTGAATAATAAACGATTCAAGTAGGTAAGGGATGGAAACATTAATAAATGTAACTCATTTTAACACGAGTGAAATCGCTGGGCCCAGTAAATAGTAATTATATATTAATGATTTTTAAAATCAGCCCGATTGTCTCAGACATTAGCACATTCTAAAAACAAAATACACAACTTAATAATATTAGTACAGATTGTAAATAAATTCAAGAACATTTTTCTTCGAGTAGTGCAGTATTTGAAACTGACTAGTCTAATCTAAATACAATGTAAGGAAGTCCGTATTATAATAAAGATAATGACATTGTTTGTCTACTTGGTTGTACTCATGGTTTATGCAAAATGGGCCTCAGGAGTATCGACTCTGTTTTAACAAAGCAAAAATTATTGTTGGTGTTTTCTTTTTCTTAGATTTAGTTGTTGTATCAGCTTTCATTGTTAACTTCACGAATTTTTAAATCCGATATTCTTTGATGATAAAACTTTATAACCATTGGGAAGTTATAGGTAATTTTTAAAAGTATTTAATATCGATATCACTATACGTAGAAGAAGGGTCTAAAAAGAGAAAACAACAAAAACACATCCTTGTGCGATCGAAAATACAAAAAATATAATTGCCGTAATTAAGTAACCGTTGGACGTAGCCCAACATTCGTGTGATCGACGCCTGTGTGTGTGCGCATGTGTGCGTAGAGGAAGAACGTCGACATTGCAAGGTGATCGGGACGAGTCCCGTGCGCACGCGCAACGCGTACTCGACCCCGGGCCATTGTTCCGATACAGGTTAAACGACGGAATAAAACCACATGTGTGCAATTGTGCAGAAACTTTTTTAAATACTTTGAATGTTCTTCGTTTTTAGCAATACTAATTAAAAGAAAACGTTAATAAGATAGATACAAAAATACAGTTATTATTTGCTTAGATTTGTTTTTTAGTTATTATAAAAATATTACAATTCTTTATTGTTCTAGAAAAAAAAGTAATTAAGCTGTATATATTAGTACCATTTTTATCTAACCTTAGCAGACTCACCTATAGTGACATTGCTATACAAATGTGTTCAAAGAACAGGAAAAAAGATTTAAGATTACGATCTAGGACTTGTATCTTATTTAATATAAAAAAAAACTAAACTTTAATAGCAAATAAAAATAATATATATATAATTTTGACAACGTTTTTAATCACTCAGTAATATTTTATTTAACAAGCTTTATACAGAAAACAGAGAAACGAATAAAGCTATGATACAATCGTAGATATCACAGAGCAATCTGAACAACATTCCAACGCGCTCAATCATCGTTGCAGGCTGCAACTAAAAGTAGCGTTCGTTTATTCAGCGATCACAGATAACAGATAACAGTCAATAAATTAAAAAGCTAGTTTTTATTACACACAATTAAACATCTTATTTTTGTTGTCTTGTATTTGAAAGCGTTTACTGATTAGAAAATTTCAATTGCATCCCGTTTATACCCGAATGCGCTAAGAATGATGGAAAATATTCTGTCTGGGCACGTATAAGACGGAATAGTGGATATATTTTAATAAAAGGTATGATGGAAGACTATTTTTTATTTCTGGAAATATAAGTTTTACAAACAGTCATACAATCTGTTTCTATTAACATTTTTTAAAAAGCATTGCAAGTCTAGTTATAATTTAATCTTTTACTGTGTAACAGTTGTTCATTTTTTAATCTTTCCATAGCTTAAATTTATAGCCTGTTTTACGTTTCGTATAAAATATTAAAAAAGTCTAATTGAAATAAAATATTTCCCTATACAAAAGATATCAACGGGATCTTTTTAAGAAAATATTCGACTAGAAATCTCCAAATGTTTTAGTAATATTCAAATCGCTTTCAGGTTTTTTCTTTGTTTTCATAAAGGTACATTGTTTATGCCATCACATACTTTTAATTTATAAAATTGTAATTACAATTTAGTAATAAGTTTTAGAAATTAAAATACTTATTCGTAATACTCCACCAAACAGTTAGCATCCATCAGCCAATAGAAGACAGTCAAATTATTATGGAATCCATTCACACCATACCCAAATATTTGTTGAACGTAAACGGAACGTCTGCCAGACGTGTGAGCTCGAGCGAAAGTTCGGTAGACAATGGTCAGGTGGTTTTAATTGCGTACAACGTAGGCGAAAGTCAAACTCTGTCGTCTTGAAGTCGTTTGTGATGCGCCTATTTAAACGACTACATGCTGAGATAGTTGCTGTATTAAAAATAAGATACATTTGCGAAGAATTACCTACTAATAACAACAATCTGTTTTTTGAATTTCATTTTAAAGTAACTGCAAAAAATGAGATACCTCATCTTATCGATATTTTCATTTTTTTTACTCTTTCGTCTCACTCTTCTGTCATTGTTGTTTTCAAGTTTATACTTTTTGTTTTATTTGTATTAAATAAACCGCATTCTATCATAACTCGAGTTGAAATTAAATATAGTACTGGGACTAGTAATGTTGCTTCCACATCAAGGCAAGTTTTTATCTAAGTTACGACGAACTGACGCCAATGGGAGGCGGCTCGGAGGGGCTATTAGCAGCACGTACGATAACTTGAAGTAGCAGTTTTTGCGCTGCCATCTGATTTCCTATCTTAATAGATGATAAAGTGGGTATAGCTTATGTACGCTGTACAGAACTTATGCTTAATTGATGTTTTTGTAGTGTGTGTAACGTCTAGGTGTGTTTTTATCTAAGTGACAGGGAATGACGCCAAGTCGTCGGCTGTTAATAATTTGAAGAGATAGTTTTTGTACCCACATCGGTTTTCTTGATGAGTGTATTTGTTGATAAGAATATACTGTACTTTAGTTAATTAATTTGTAAGCATGGGATATTGAATAGCACAATCATTTATTTTATTATCATTAGGTAAACATACATATATACAATTTTATTGTTGTTATGAAAAGTAGTATAATTATTGAAAAACTTTGGTGTTATTGTGGTTTGTTTAGGGTTTTTTTAATTAAAAAAATATTCTTCCACTCTTATATCTAAACGCTTTATATATGTTAACAGATTCAAGGCCGTTGACACAACATGTGTGTCCGTTTAGAATATTTTGTGCATGTAGTGGCAATGAATGTGTCCCTATAATTATATTGCTTTTTGATTCAATCTATATAGAATTTTTAATTAAAGTTTTTTTCCTGTTTTCACTGTTTTTATTTACCTACAAATACACGTAAGAATAATTTATCACCGATTTATTATCACATATGTATTACTGTACATCTATCACAAAAACGCCTAACATTCGTACATTTTCTCGGCAATTATTTCAATAAGAATCATCATAAAAACGACGAGCGATGAACTCGAGTTGAAGGAACGTCTCGCTCGGATGGCTGATCACTGTCGACAATGTACAATAAAACATCACTATAACAGAGGTTACAGGCTTACGTTACACTACCAATAGATGCGTACTCGTGGGAATCGATAATTACTTATCGATAAATGTGATGAAATCGGTTGCAACTCTGTAATTAAGCTGTTACTTTTTCTAAGTGACATGATTGTAGGACAGCTCAATTTTAAATTACTTAATAACCACAATTATTAAGAAATTTATAAAATATTTTGCGTAAAAACAAATACCGTCTGTGTTTCTAGATGAATAATGTGAAAATGATGACCTTTAATTTTCAATTTATTTCTTGTAGGAATTACTTAATTTACCAATGATGCTAGATGATATCCTTATAACACATTTAAAAATTGTATAACTTTTTCTTAATAGATTTTATTATGATGTTTTACACATCTTACAATTACTAAATCGTGATCAAAACTAATCTATGTTTTGTATCATGTAATTAAATCTTTGTTATAAAGTGTACACTCGACTAACTATGACTACTTGTATAGGTTTAATTTTGTATATGGATCTGTATAATTCTCTGCGAACCATCTTTTTATGCCTCCTTAGACGCACCTGAAGGGATTGTCAACCTACACCGGTTTATCAACTACGTGAAATGCTAAGAAACGACTTATTTTATTACGTATTATATTTTTATACCTATATACTATACATATACACTATTCATAAGACTTCTATACTCGCTATTCTTGTAGTTTCGGATTTGGTCATTCACGCCCAGATAAAAAAATTATCTCTACAGTTACTACCCTATGTATACCTATTCGAAAAAGAAATAGTAAAAACACTATTAAACATTATTCAATTCGGCTGTCACTACTCGTACAAAGCAGGAACTTTCCTAAGAACTATTTTAGTTGTCTGTCGGTCGAAGTTGAAGAACACTTGTGGCACCCATATACGAACCATTTCTGTTGTGTTTTCTTAAGGATCTGTAAAGTTTTACTATGGTCATAGTTTTATTTAATTTACACGCCTTGACTCGCATTCAGTATTCACTACAATTCCTTGAATCTTCGTAGGTTGCTTGACGTAAGCTGTTAGAAAACAAATTAAGTTTGTCTCTTTGCTGGCGAGTTAAAATGGCGAAGACGGAAAAACAAATACAAGTGAAGTCAGGGCGGGTCTTAATAGTATAATTGAATAATTTAAAACTTAAGCAGTCGGCTACCTGTCGCCGCGTGCCTGCCACTTTCTTTTCCAAGTAAAAGCTGTGATAGCATACATAATACGTGTGTTTACTGATCGTGACAGCGGCTAACTTGAAATCGTGTGATAACCGAACTGAATTATTAATGTCATATTTAAGAAAGTCATGTTAAAAGTATACGTTAATGTGTAGTTGAATGGATCCTATCAATAGACTATTGGTTTTGTAAAACTGTATTTTTACAATTGATAGCCAAATGACCCTTGTGTGGTTTCAAAATAATTCGTACTTGATAATGAACAGAAAGATGGCCTAGTGTTTGAAATACGTTAAATAATATCAATTGATCTTAAGAAGCTCAAATCTCCGTCTGTACGAGTTTCTTGCTGAGTTTTGTTTCGTCATCAAGTGTTAAAGTTTTTAAATCTCGTGCTCGGAGAATGAAAATATCGCGAGAAAACCTGCATATAAGTAATTCTGACACACGTATATCCTGAAATTTAAAGCTTCTAATATTCTCCTAAATAGTAAAGGATATATTTGCCCAGTGGGCAATTTACAGGCGTTACAACTACAGGATAGAAGAAACATTTTAACTTAAATATATATTGTTAGTAATGTGGTTTCATTAGCACAGAAACATTTAATTAATCGTGATTTACACCAAGCTGATGATAGAATTCGCTAGAATTTCTAATCGTTCGAATCATTACCTGTTTCTCACGACTAATGCCTGTTTGTTACGTTCCACAAATGCCGATGACAAAGCCATCTGACGGAATTCCGGCGGTCACAATGTTATCGTTGTACGTAAATTGATCTTAGTAAAGATGAAAGTAAATGAGAGTTTTGTCAACGAAATCGCAATTTGAAGGAATCATCTTATTTATATACTTACGCGATATTACTCAATTTAGATTTAACTTTTTTCCATTTTTATAATAATAAGTAGAACATAGTTTAAACTTAATAGTTGTAATAATTTATTCTTCTGTTTGAAGACGGTTATATTTTTCTACAAAAACAAAAAACGAAAACAATTTTATTACATATATGTATATGTACATCACTTTACGTTTTAAGAAACTACGCAATGTTACCTTCACGTGTAGTTTAAAAAAAACTAACATGTTTTTTTTTTCATTAAATATGTAAATGAATGAATTTAATAAATGTTAAATGTAAGTCTACAATCACTTCCCTTAGATTTTCGTTCTCGTTCTGGTTGTTCTACTTTGAGTTTGTTCGTGTGCCCTCGGAATGTTAATGTTATAACAGCCAATTTTCATTATAATTTACGATGAAACTAATTTTCAAATACTCCTACATAACATTTGATTTAAATATGTAATTTGTTATAAACGTGTTTTCTTATAAAACTGGAAATACAAGCGTTGAACAATAAATGATTTTAAAATTAAAAATTGTTGTTCTTTATTGTGTTCTGCAAATTTAAGCTAATTAATATTATGTCCAATATTCGTGTTATTACTAAATTTTTACAATTTCCCTGTACAAAATTAGAATTTCATCAAAAGCTCATCGTGTAAAGTGCTTTTTTGGCTTACTTAAAATATATATAAAATATTTATTTCATGTGAATAAACGTTTTGATTTATGGGCGTGTTGCGTGGCTATACTATATAATATGTAGTAAGAACTACCGTCACTCAAAAAGCAATCGAAATGAATATAGAGATGAGTGAAATGGACATTTCAATTAACAACTTTTGAAAATTGTATTCTTTATGAAAATATTTCCCGTACATTACGTCAATCTTGACCGATAATTGAGGATTCAAAACCCGGCTAGCATCACTGAATTTTCAAGGACTAAATTTGTGTTTAAATTCATGTGCTCGGCGGTGAAGGAAAACATTGTGAGAAAACTTGCATGTGACGGAAGAAATTCTGACACGTGTATCTCAGTCGTCCAGTAGTAGAATAGCATAGTGGATTATGCTTCTAACCTTCTCAATAAGAGAGGAGGTCTTTACCCCGTAGTGGGATGTTTATAAGCTGTTACAGTACAGTACACTATTGTACTTTATAAGGAAGTAAAGTTTAATTCGTTTTACTCGAAGCGAACAAGCAATCGGATTTTATAATCAAATTCCGGCCAATTACTTCTTGCCTACCTCATAACAGTGTTAATTTTATTAAGTCGATACCTCCCACGTAAGTTATTGTAAGCCACAAAATTGCCGTTAGCGTTTTTACTGAATACTACACGAATTTGCATTGCTTAATGCATTCAAAGTGAAAAAATACCAAAAATCTTTTTTTTTTCAAGAAAAGATACAACAAAATACGCCTGAAAAAAGGCGTATTTTGTTGTAACTTTCAAACTAAAACGGATTAAAAGTGCTCTACTGTAAAATTGTAATTTTGGGGTAACAACAACTTACGTGGGAGGTATCGAAGTATTCATTTTGCTTGCATATTTATATATATTGGACTTTAATACATACATCAGATTTATGTTACATTACTCATCAATTAATAAATACGACGCATGTTAATGATAGATATTGTTTTGTTTAGTTTCATGTAAATATTGCTATATATGTATTTATGATGCAATGAAAAATTTAATTCCAAGAAAATAAAACTATAATTTTAATTTATAGATTTATATTATGTACTATTGTTACACCTACATTCAAAGTCTAATGTTCTGTATTATATTCGACAGGCGCATTTTTTTAATGTCTGTTCACTGTTTTCTTCGCCGAATACGTACATGGCCGTAACGATATTAAATAGAATATTAAAAAAAAGTTCTAATTTGTTCTATTCACACCGGTACCACAACTTGAAAAATTTTTTATGACGACTGTAATATTTTTTTGTGAAGCAAGTAATAAAAACAATTTTTACAATGATTTTATCTATACTAATAACATAAAAATGAAGATTATTTTTGTTTATTTGTTTGAACCCGCTAATATCAACTACTACTAGGTTCGAATTGAAAAGTTATTTTTTTGTTAGATAATTTATTTATTAACGAAGGCTATATTACAACACGCTACGACTCATAGGAGCAAAGTAGTAACCATAAACGCGAGTGAAACTGCAAGGGACAGCTTGTTAGTTATAACAAAATTTTGAGAGACGCCAAGAAACTTACCTTACCCTACAGAGAGCAGGTTGATCTTGTATGTAATCAATTATCTCCGCCCTTGAGTGATGTTCAGGAATGGGACCGGTTCCTCCGTATCCGCGGCAGACCATCACGCCGACAAAAATAAAAGAATATGTTTTCATGTTTTCTATTTAACCGCTTTTGATCAGTGTTGTGTACTATGAAATGTGTTTTAACCTATATTTTATTCACTATGTATGTATTGTATTGCTTGATAAATACTTTTAAATTCTAAAATATTAACTAAGTATTACTAAGTATTAAAAATAATTACATTGACCTTGATAGCAGCTATTTTTCATTGTCGTGCTCGTAAAAAGAATTTTATTTGTTCATATATATTTTTTACACGCGGTTGTCCTAACTTACGAAGATTTTTTGCATATATACGTGAAGGTATTTTATATTCAACGAAATATCTATGCCAAGTCGAGGTTGTACTTGTAACTATTGTTTTGTATGAGTTTTCAACATATAATTTTAAACAAGTAACATCATGATTAGAATTAGTTTTTTGTTTCATGGTTTCCATTTTTTTTCCACCAACTGTATCGTTTTTTGTCTTCTTTAATGGAACCAGAAATTCAGAATAACATATAAAAAAACAATCACAGTATAGTGATTTCATTCTAGGGAACTTGTCTATGTTAAAAATAAATAAATATAAAAGGAACACTTTCCATGATTGCCTCTAGCTTTTAGCTCAAGGAAGGTTAGAAAATTATTATTATACTAGTGCTATATTTTATACATAAAAGGAATAAAGATTATACTTTCCTATTAAGGTTATATTTATTTTAACAGTCTGTGTAAATAGACATTCTATCATTTTTGCCATTAACTCACTGATTCTTCACAATGGGCAGAATACCTGTAGTTATGCACAGGTATATTTGGCGTCATTAGCTCTCCTGGTAATTATGGGTAAAAAGCAAAGCAAAAATTTTGTTTAAATGTTTGTTTTATGTAATTATTATTTTTTTATTAATCGAATAAACGCTACTGCTACGACTCACAAGAAGGTCGTGTAAAGAGTTTAGTTAAATATGAACCAATAAACTCAAAAACATATGAAAATTTATTCTATAAAAAATGTTTTTTTTTCAAACATTTAAATTAAAATAAACATTTTATTTATCTATATTTTATTGTTTCAGACCTATGTCACGGATCACACGGATATGAACTCGCAGGCCATACTAGAGAGTTTAAACAGCAAGTACTACTTCTACACGAGGACGCGGGGCCTGTTCCGAATCTGTTACCCCAAGGAGCGGCCGCCTACAGGTAAGCGATGCCATTCAAAATCAAAATGAATCTACAAATGGCTAAATATTGGACGGTCTTTAATGTCTAAGGTTCATCCATATGCGTCGTTTGTAATAAGTATTATTATAATTCAAATCTGTTCATCTGTTTCTAAGCAGGAGGAAACACGAAAATGGTCAAATAAGTGACATTTATTTCGTACATATAACTGATACAGGCGATAATATGATGTAGCGAGAAGATAGAAGGTATTCAGAAATTGGCAAAGTTTTGCGTGACGTATTTACTTCTTGATCTCGAACAATCTCATGGAATGTGTATGTTCTTAGACTTAACATAATTAAAACCGTTTACTACCAGTGAACATTACATAGAAGAATGCTCATCATGAACAATATACATATTTCTATGTAGTTTTCTGGAAGTGTGTTTTTACAAACCGTTACCAAATACCTTACTTCACGCTATTTCCGTTATTTACCAAGAAGTTTATTCTTGGAATGTTACTGTTTTATTTTTTTTTATGTTACAACAAATAAGTTTTATACGTATTTTCAATTGATTGTTTAACAATTATATAATACAAAGAACATTAAACTATTTTAAAATGAAAACTGTTTTCTGTGATCACAAATATTTTTAAAGATTTTGCCTGTAATTCTTTAAATGAAATCTACAGGTTTAATACGTTAGTGTTACAAAACGTAAGACTATATTTATATGTTAATACTTATTTTTCACACCTAAGAAAAAGTAATAAAAAATACGTTAAAGACTCGTTACTACATTGAAATTGAGTACACAGTATTAATCATGGTATTTATCCTAATTACACACACTTTCATGGTAATGATTAGAGCCTATTGGAGCGCAAATAATTTCCAAGCCAAGCGGATATAGCATTAACAGTATGAATATAGCGGCTAAAATAGCTTGCCCTAGAACTAAGTTTAGTAGAAGTAGTGTAGTACGGTATCCCAGGTGTTTAACTGCATAAACCATTACGTTTTTAAACCATCATGACTATTATTTTCGCCATCTTTTTTCTTTGGACTCGTTAATTGAAAAGAATTCTTTTGTTTCATTTCTTTAGTTTTTGTTCATTAGTATGTATGGTTATTAAATTATTTACCTACATTGTTTTCGTCTGTGCATTGTATTGTCAAAATAAATAAATTTTTATGTGCTTTTAACAATGATATAACGATAGATGTGTTACGATCATACTTTTTAACGTTGAAAATCTGTACACATTTTCAATTTTGACAACTGGACCTTTCTGCCTAAAGTGGAAGACATTTTGGGTGCCAAAAAAAGAGTGATTAAATTTTATTGGTTTTAAATTTGACATTTGTGTAACAATGCTTTATTGGCTTTGTTTTTATAGATGTCATTTCATTGTTTATTGTTATTTGTAAATTGCTCATTGTTACAATTCTTATATAATTACTTTCCCTTCAATCACGTAGCTATGGCGGAAAATTAATCCTAAAGTTAATTTTATTACAAAGTATTAAAACGAGTGTCGAGGTATAAATAAGTTTATCACTTTATATTCAACGGCTTTAGATATAAGATTTATGTCACTTAAATAATTTTTCTATATATGTTAGTGTATTTACTTCTTTGCTATCGTTTTATTTTCAACCGCCTTCAACAGAGGAGGAAGTTCGCAATACGTAGTATAGCAGACGACATTGCGTTAGATTTTGAAATCGGTTTCCTTTTATAAGTTTAGTTATTATATAAAAAATAAACTTTCAAAAAGTAACTAAATTTGTCGACTATTAATGATATTTAAAATTAAAGAAAAATAGATATCGTGTCGGTCAAAATTTCTCCACAGAAACCGGTGTGAAAGGCATTCTCGCGCGAGAATTTAACCTGCGCTTGCGCTCTGCAAAAGAGGCAACACTTTACTTTACTTTAGCCTAGAAAATTACGCATTACGAATAGATAATGGATCTCCGGCACAATTACGATTAATTTTACTTTCCATGGATGGAAGTTTTCTTAGCCATCAATCTTTAGTTTTATACTCTTTGCAACTTGAGAATATATAAAAATAGCGCTAGGATATCGAAATTGTATTACTTCGTAATATTTTACCGTCGATTTGGTGGTATTTACTGTACATGGGTTAAGTGTGTAAATATTGTGTAATAAGATAAAAACAATAAAATTAAGCATACACCAACAGTATACTCAAGGAATTACTTATTAAAATAAAACTTTTTACACAAGCAAGAAATGAGAAAATAAATTTTATAACCTTGGAAACAAAAAAAGTTTAATTTTATCTTTAGTGACAATCCAATATTAACAATTAACCAAAATGGTACGTTTAAGTTGAGTGACGTTTATATACTGGGCGGCCTCTTCCAATATAACAGACATTTCCTCTGGGTCACTAGAAGGTTGGTTCGAAAGTAAGCCTCTAATTACTCATCATATATTCAGTTTGAGCGACACGCCTTACAAGACAAGCGATACAAGACCCGTCAAGTATTTAGGACGGTGTGAATATAATATTAATTCGAAGGTCTAGGCCGCGTGTACGTGATTAGTTAAACAATTAGTTCTAGTCAATAATGGCGTCACTTTTAAAATTAGATTATTTTGTGCTCGAAAAAAATTGGTTATTGATAACATGAAGCGCAGTGTATATTTAGATCCAGTTTAGAAGCCAAAGAATGATATGTTGATTTGAATTTTGTTTTTTAATCGACAGAATAACTGTTATTCAAATCTAAGGTGAGAATAACATTTGTAAGTTAAACCTAAATTACTGTCGTAATTATCGTTAACGATTGTAATCGTCATAAACAATTCTGTAACCTGGTAACAGTTACCTAAGCCAAAATTTTCGTAAGGTTATTACGAAAATTTTGGCTATCGAAAATAAAGGCACTGACAGTAAATTCTTTTAGGTATTTGACAGACGCGTTGGCGCAATGGTCACTGCAACTGACTAAAGCACTAACGGTCGCGAGTTCGATCCCCGCTCACGGCAAACGTGTGCATTGGCCATACAGATGCTTGTCGTGGTCTGGGTGATTGTGTTAGTGTTGTGAGTGTTTTCCCTGACACAAGGTCATGAGATCCTAATGGGGGCCGTTGAATGTGATGCGTTATTTATAGGTATAAAAGCAATGAAAAGCTTTGGTAAATGAACCAAAGAATTAAAAACAAATGATGTAAAGCTTTAATGAAAGTCTGGGCGTAAAAGTTATAAGTGTAATTTTCGCCTAAATTAGTAAAGTTAAGGTTCAAATAACAGGTTTACATTGACTCACTACTTCAGAGAGACTGATATAAGGTGAAAAATATACCTAATAGTCATATAAAGTTTCTTTTTTACCTAATAGTTTTATCATTGAAGGTCCAACATCGAGGAAACATGCCATAAAATGCTATTTAATATCCCAAGGGCTGCTGATATTTTATCCACGAGAAATATAAAATGTCGTCATACTTTTTAAATTTAACTTTTATGTAATTTTTGTAATTTAATCATGACATAAGACTCGATTTACAATTACTCTTCATATTACAACATTGTTGAGAAGCAAAATTTTTGAGTCTCATATTACGTAAAGCGAAAAAGACTTTGACTGGCTATGTATTCATAAGTATGTATTTAGATATTACTCGAGAGTGATGTGTTCAAACAGAGCAAATAAAGGTTGACAGCCCTTAAAACTTAGCCTCTACCAACTACGTGCTAGCCTGTTAGGTCTGTGAAGCTTGATATCAAGGCAATAGCTATAGCAAAGATTAGTCACGTTCAAATTGTCGCTACCACGCTAAGTGATAAGACATATGTCTACGCATGACGGTTATAAATTGCGAAGGTTGAAATTATTACATGAATGGGAAGGTTTTATAAGTTTTAATATCGAAAAGTGCTTCCTCTATTATTTTAAAGGTTATAGCTATTTAAGTGGGATTAAAATGGTATATGTATATGTTTTTTGGCCCAGAAGTATTGATACATCATCGTAATCAAATAAAATTACATGTAAGTAAATTACTTGTACGGTAATTTTGTAAAGTAAATACATAATATAGTAGGTATTTATACATAGCTAACCAGAAATTTGTATCGATGTACGTACGGTCTACGTGTAAAGACTAAAGTGAAAAATTGTCACCTTACAGAAAGGCTTCCAAAATTGAAAAGTTGATATAATCCATGTTTTTGATTGGCTGCTGTAGCTTTTACTGGAACAAGGAACGCTAAAAATGCTCGATACATCAAATGCTTTAATCAACAAATGCTGTTGCTATAATCGTCAAAGTGCAATATTTCGTTTTATTTTAAAGCGAAAATCATTTAGTGCACTTCGTTCAACCGAGTGCTCATTTTGTCCCAGTACTAGCGGTTCGCCCCGGCTCGCCCGAGCTACATACAGATTCACAATAATTTATCCTAATTCACCCGCTTCATTCAACGCACGCAGCGTAAGCTCTCTTAATAGGAAAATGTCCCCCGATTTTGAAACTGTCTTCATTGGTACTCCGCTCCTTTTAATCTTAGCGTGTTAATGTACAGCCTATAGCCTTCCTCGATAAATGGACTATGTAACACTGAAAGAATTTTTCAAATCGGAGCAGTAGTTCATGAGATTAGCGCGTTCAAGCAAACAATCAAACAAACAAACAAACTCTTCAGCTTTATAATTTTAGGATAGATAAGTTTCTATCTACACCACTGCCATCATCATCGATGTAATCGTATAGTATAATGAAAATTATTGTAACTAGTTAATAGGTGTCAAAATTAAAGCCATATCAAATGTGTTTCCATTTAAGAGAATCAATGCTGTAGGCGAATTGATTTGTAACGGTGATTAACAATGCTAGGAAATATAGAGACCTTCGCCCACTGTTTCCGAACTGTGAGGTGCCGACCTTGACATCCACGCTCGTTTCCACACCTTGACAAAGTTTCCAATTTTTATGAATGAAAATTTTTTTTTAGTATCTAAAACAGAAGCGCTCAAGATTGTTTATGCTTCAAAACAGACCTTAAATGGCACTGATTACAATTTTAATTATTGATAATAAGTATTTTATATTTATCGTTTTTTTTTAAATATTTTAGTTCAATAAGCATAGATAATAGTAATATCAGTGGATAGTAGATAGAAAACATCGTAACCTAAGGACAACTTTTGTATGTTTCAAGAGTTTTATATGTATTGTAATAAATTTCTATAGTAAAAAATATCGCGAGGAAACATGCATATAAGTAGACTGTTTAAGATAAAAATGTTTTATTTTATGTGTTATTAACGTACTTGTAGATAGGAAAATGAAAAGTTTTAAAGAAGACTTCTCTACCAATAAGTAGGTCATTCTCAATGTAAATATAAGTGGAAGTAGAAAAATGTCTACCACATATTTAATACCTCAATTTGTTGCTGTGGTTTTGTTAATATTTTGATAAAATTTCGCTTCGGTTTGTGGTTTATTGTTATTGAAATTTATTGTCTCTTTTCTTCGCTGTTCCACTTAGAATCTGTGACTCGACGCGATACTTCCGTCGGAAACGGAAGTAGATTTAAGATATACATCAGTTATTACTAATAAGTATGTTTATCACCTTATTAATTTTATCTTTAAAATGTCTTTTAAAAGTTTTTATTTATTTAATAAGCTACTCTCCCGTGACCTAGCGACAAACGTTACTTAAATATTGTAAGTATACACTAAGAAAAGACAGAAAAAGGTCATTTAATTTAATGTTTCGAATATTGAAGTATGTTACATATTTTGAAATATACAATAATCTCAAATATTAGAAAAAAACTTTTATTGTACTAATCTGCTTTTATTTAATTATATCTTTCATCAAAATAGAAAAGAAGAGATAGACTTCTTCAAACAAATTAATTAAGAATGGGACATCTTTAGACGCCATTTTCTTAAAATCAAGTCCCTGTTGCTTGACGCAGTATTGCTTATCATCGTCCACTTATCGACACCAGATTAGGTAATATTTATTCAATATAATAACTAAATGTTAACATCAATATTATTAACATCCAAACAAGAACAGCCTTAATACTTGTAATATTTGATTAGTGTACGATTTCGCGACACATCGAACACGTTGGGTTACACTTCAATTTCGTTGCAACTTTGCAAGGCATAAATAATTCAAGCGAGTCATGCAATGATCTTGAATAGAACGTGTGATTATTAAACAATGTAAAAAAAGATCTACATGCGTAAGTCTGAAATTAAGAAACGCGTCGCATGAGACGTGATAAAAAGACGGGATTTACAGAGCGCATTTTAGAATTTATTCTCTTTAGAGTTCCGAATATCTATACTTATATTATAAAGCTGAAGAGTTTGTTTGTTTGAACGCGCCAATCTCAGGAACTACTGGTTACAATTGAAAAAATATTTTTGTTTTAGATAGTTTATTTATTGTAAGGGGTTGCTAGTTTCTATATCAAAAGGAATGTTTTTATATTATTAATATCAAATAATTAATATTAATAACTGTTAGAAACAATTTGAGGGTTTTTGATATTTTTTTTAGCTGTCTTTATTTTTTAGCAGTGCTTAAGTGTTTCATATTGTATGAATTATTCCACTCGATGTTCTTTTGAAACAATATCAAGGCATTGAAATTAACACACGGTTTCTATTATTATTTCTGACATATTGTTTGTTTAGTGTATATGTAAAATAACCAACACGAAATGTAAAGCGTCTACGTATAAATATAGGATTAAATTTATTTCGTTTACGATTAGGGAACCCTATCTTTGCGTAGTTTATTCATGAAATAGCGTGTTTTTTTTTTGTTTCTTGGCAATACATATTACATCGAACACTCCTTTAAAGGCTGTGTACTTCCTCTTCTGTTTTTTTTTATTAGCTATGTGCCAAAGTAGGCTTTCTTAATCGTCCATATTAAAGGCAACGAAAAAGAGATTTGAAATAACGAAATTGAAGATATCGTAAAAGATATCCTTAATATAATAAGTATTTCTTGAAATAAAAGCTCGGGTTGACATTACCAATAACGCTAAATAAACTAAAATCATCGAGTCATCGTTGCAAGATCGTTACAGAGATCATAAATACAGAGAAGACGGCGTGAATTCTCGATTACTAATATCTCGATGCGTTACTTTCTCGATAATCGGGGAATTTACGCCTAAGGCTCATATTCCACTATCGAATATAGCAACGCAACTCGTTTTCGCTTTGATGCGTAATAACACTTGCAGTTTATTTTATACTAGCTTTCAATTGCGGTTTCACTCGCGTTTATAGTTACTGCTTCGCCCTTATGAGCCGTAGCGTAATGTTATTAAGCCTATAGCCTTCTTTAATAAATAAATGATCTAATACGAAATTAATTTTTTAATTCGATCCAGTAGTTCTTGAGATTAGCGCGTTCAAACCAACAAACAAACAAAAACTCTTCAGCTTTATAATATTAGTGTAGATTAATTCGTGACCTTGTATTATTTACTAAATACTATTATTTCTTGCGGTCTTTCTTCTTCTAACTTTTACAAGTATATTGACCTAAATTAAAAAGAGATATAAAGCAAGCGCACATACAATTATAACGTTACACTATTTAAAACAAAGCAGTAGGTTTTACTTTCTTTAAGAGACTAGAAAAGTAACAAATCCGTTGCATTACTAAGAAATCACGCATTAAGAATCGCTAAGCCCATCCGCTGGATGACGAGGTTGAAATTGTTTTACGTCTCACCACTATCACAGGTGAAATCTTTGTTCCACAAACCGATGGACCGGTCCTACGTGAGAGCAGCATCACAGTAATATACCTCTTGCTCACGTAAAGTGGAGAAGAGAGATAAGATATGTTTGAAGATAAACGAGAAAAAGGTTCGGGAATCCAGTTGAAATAAATAGCTAAAATGCTGGTGCCTCTCGAAAAGGTCCTAAATTGTTATTTTAGTAAAGTATTTAAAAAATATGTAGATAGTATTAAGTATTAAGAAACTTGAATGTACGTAAATTATCTGTATAGATTTTTTTACCTAAATTATTTACTTATGTTGTTATGATTTATATAATAAAACTCGGTGTTTTCTGCTTTCACGCCTCGATGCCTCAACAGGCTGTTGTGAAATTTACTACAAAAATAATATGAAATAAACAAAAAAATCTTAGGGAAATATCGTTATATTTATAGTACTGACGTACTGCCAAATGTTATTGAACTTGGTTTATTTCGTTCCTAATTTTGATAGTGGCGTGCACAATATTGTTGACAGTTCTACCGACATGCTTGAAATTCTCCGCGAATAAATTGGACAATGTCTGGTGAAGCATTTAGAACGCATTAGTTTCAGTAAAATATTTAGTTAATCGAAGCTTTTGGCCGTTTGTTGATAAGTCGTCTGGTATTTGGAACGCATTAAAATTTACGCTTTTAAGTGTAGTTTACATGGAGTATTGAGAACATGTTATACACGTTAAATTGCATTATTTTTTTTCTCAAAGAGCTGCTGTCGTAATCAGCCAGTCATTCGTTTTCATCGTAAGTGATTATGCGTAGGTTCTGCGTGTATTGTATTCATTACGCGTGTTATAATGAACATTCGCTTTTGCAATGCCAACAATTCTATTTTTTCTGATAAATATTCGGGTAATCACTTTTAATATTAATTGTAAACGTTATCCAATCTGACGAATTCCTGTATCTAAAATATATTTTAATCGGTGCAGCAATTAACGTGGTGATTTAAAAGTCGTTAAATGGATATCAAATCACTCACATTTAAGCAGTTTTAACCTCTATTTCGTATGAAATATAGCCTAAAACTGTAAAATTATATAAAAATAGGTCGTTTGCTTGATTAACATTTTCAAATAAACTGCATACTTCGAGTTAAAATCAAATAAGCCTTTTACAATAAGGACCCTAAATTAAAATGTACGCAACGCAACGCGACGAATGACATTACTCAACCATTATCAGAATTATTTCTATATTCGCTTTCTGTTATAGTATAAGAAGTCTAATCTTCAAGTACTATGTATGTTAATATATATAATAGAATATTACCAAATATTTCCTGTCTGTACACTATGGTGACGTACAACATACTTATAAACGCAAGAATAAATATTTTAATTACTTAGACGTGACGTCTGCGCAACCACAATATATGTCTGTCATGTCTATATGTAACTTATATGTTCATAATTAGTACAAATTCTTACTCCTTATGTTTTTAAAAGTATCCTTCAAACAAAACATTTATTCGTTTTAACTTTTTTGATTTTCGAATGACCTTTTAATTTATGAATTTTAACAATCGTAATTGTTTTTTCCTTAATCTAATTACTCTATGTTAATTAAGAGGTTAAGACACAAAATTATGTAAATATGGTAAATGTGAATTTTATCTACTATATTTTTGTTTACTATTCTTTGTATTATACTATTCATATTACATAAGTCTATGTTTAGTCAAAATTTTCAAGTTAATTTACTAATATCAACGTACATACATTTTTGTATTACGTTAAAAATTTTTTTAAAAGCTTTAATGTTTCATATTTGAAACATTTAATGGCAAATGGTTTTTTTTGTAAGAAATTGTTTCAAAGTATTTATTGAGTAATGCTACATTTGTTTTTATAACACAATAACAAGTGAATACTGTACATATTTTAATACATAAAATGTATTTCAATTTATTTCTTCTACGAAATCTTCTTTAATAAAATCACACTAAACAGTTTTACATAAATACAAAAAAAAAGATTAATCGAAAAACACTAATTATTTATCAGATGATGATTTATTTATCAGTTTAATTTTAACTTTTTAAATTATATAATAGCAATAAGCATTAAATATAATTTAAATAATTCCATTCACTGTCTACGATGAAACTGAGAATCACAATTATTTTAGCAATAAACCAAATTACGATCGAGTCAAAATTATACGTTTTTTTTTCATTAACGATAATAAATGTTCTTGTTTTTTTATCAACATTGAAGCGAGGTCGTATTAAATTAGTGATATCCTTTATGAAATGCGTGCTGCGGTCATATTAAGAGGTATTATCTCGTGACGTCACGCTTTGCTGTTGTGTATCGTGTCCGTAATTAGTATGCTTGTAGACTGATTAACGCGGTATTAAGGATAATGATATTTACAGTGAAGATTTAGGCATGAAACACGTTCTATAAAACATTACTCATAAAGATACATCATGAGAAATTTGTTATTTCAAAAAATCAGTAATATGTATAACGATTTAGAGGAATGTTTTTATTAGAATTTATTTGAATGTCGTACCTTACTATTGTAGAATGTTGTGTAGTCTATATAACTTTCCTTAATAAACGAGGTATCTTACGGTATCTTTGTTTGAACGCGTAATCTTAGGAACTACTGGTTCGAATTTAAAATTTATTTTTTGTGTTTATTTGTTTAGAAATACTAAAGGCTATATTACGTCACGCTACGACTTAAAGGAGCGAAGCAGTAACTATAAACGTGAGATAAAACGTTACAAATAATCGGATTGCCAAGTGATTCCTAAATGAATGAATGATTCCTAACGGTCAAATCACATAACCACATCGCGACGTCGTGCCACGTTCCGACATCGCATCGTGAAAATATACGACGTTATATCGTAATGAAGAAAACTTTTTATAAAGAAGGAAACGTCTTCAAAAGCAAAATACGCGACTTCGTTTACTAACATTTTGGTTATTCCGATTCAAAAATGAAATAACTGCACCGATTTTGATGAACATTTTTATGGGATAAATCGGTTAAGAAATGACATTCAGATATACCTGTCGGTTGAAAAATCTATGTAGTTATGTATTTGCCTCCAAAATTACAGCGTTTTAACAAATAAACTATATTTTATTATTAACACATATTATAATCTCAGTATAGATTGATTAAGAAGCGTGGTAACGATAATTTCGCAACAGACTGGCCCTGGCGAATCTGAACCCATATCTGGCGTTTTGTAACCGACCAGCGTACCGTGAAGGAATGCTGGCCTCACACTTAGGATGTGCGATAGGTGAGGCCTCGGGCTTTATATGCACGTTTAGTTTCAAACAATCACTTTTTATTGTTTATGTAGCCATCGTTTTTCGAGTAAACAACTCTTAAGGTGTTTTTTGATGTAAAAACGATTTGATAAATAATATTTTTGTTGCACTATTCTGTCAATAAAATTGTTTGATAATTATTTTGTTTTGAAGAACAATTAAATGCTTGGTAATTATTAGAAGAAATTGTTACTCAAAACATAGTTTTACTTACTTGTACTTTTGCTGTTATTAGCAAACCATTTCTTTACTTTATTGTTCCCTGAGTTCAAGTATTACGTAAAGAAATTTGGGGACTTGTAAAACGATGGATTACAGAGGCGGGATTAAAAGAATAAGAACAAGGTATTTTAGCGACTTTCAGGTAAATTTGCAACATTATTGTGATTATTAGTTAAAAATGGTCATTGGGTGAACGCACCGTAACGTTTTTCCCTCCCCTTAAACGTTACTTTTACATATGGGGTAAAAATCTTCAAAAATTTCGTATATTACATACACTAATTATATACACTATTCAAAACGTATTTAAGTAAATTAATATTTACTAATAGACGTAAATAAAACACTTTCCTCGGGTTTATATCATTTACAACGATAATAAGTATTAAAAATTATACGAAACGATATTAACATGATAGAATATTAAAAATTATTTATTAAAATATTCTATTATTACCTGCATATTCAAGATTATCTAATCAAAGAGGAACGTAGCGTGTATGACTTCATAACTTGTCGTATCGTTTCTTGTTATTCAAATAATCGTCCATTGAAATGTGATCATTTCAATATCATTTGATATTCTAATGCGACGATCACGAGATGAGAAATGGCGATATTTATTATTAATTTATGAAATACGAGCTTTCTACACGCGGCTTTGTCTTCGTGAGTATATGCACATGTATATTTTTTGTTTATTATAGAGTGACTACGTTTTTTATAATTAGTTTTTAAAATATACAGTAAATAAAAACACTATAACCTATGTTTGTTTTTAAATATTAAAAGTTCTCCAGTAACAGAAAACTGTTGATGTATTGTGAATACTGTTGAAATATTTTTAGACTCAGTTAATAGATTCAGAGATTACCCTCTAGTATAGAATACATATATATACACATATATGAATTATTTCTGTCCGTCTCTTTGGCAGCTTTTTTGAGTTAGGTAGCGATAAATTTATTGGCCAAATGGAACATTTAATACTTTAATTTAAAATGCTACCCCTTTTCCTTGGGTAGCTCGGATAGAAAATTTTACTTTTGTTATAAATTAGGTGCAATTGGTGCAAATTATCCTAAATTACAAATTAACAAAGTCATTAATTTCAAAACACAGATAGACATTAATTTAATTCATTTCTATAGATTTGTTAAATACTTTATGATATTACGTAATTTTTTAAAATAGAAATTCAACTTTCTCCGCCGCTTTCATATCAATAATTATTACTTGAATATTATAATCTTAAAGAGAAATGTTTTTTTTATCTATTTTAATGATAAAATTATATAAACTCTTGAGTTATTATATATTCAATTTTATAACAGTTATAATTCGTATATTTAAATTATATTTTTATACGGTCTTTATTTTTTTACAGAGAAATTAATTAAAATAATGTTATATTAAAATAAAACGCTCCTATACATTGTGTGTAGAATTTTACATAACCGATATCATCATTCATGATGATGATGATGGTTTCAGGGTACCGCTCGGGGGCCTCGGCAAAAATTTTAAAGAAAAAAAAAATCAGTTAATTGTATTTGAGTATATATAGTTAGATAGATGAAATAATTTTAATTTACATCGCAATATTTTTTTTCAAATTCACGAGAGAAAATATTTGTATATTTTATTTCGAAAATAATTAGCGGCCTCTTCTCCCATGTTGCCGGTGCGGTCCCGTCCATTCATATGAACTTATTATCAAATATAAATAACTTTTTTAAGTTTCAACAGTGATGTGATAAGCGCGCGCACCTATATAGCCTAATACCGTTGCTTGACCGCATACATGCTATATATTTAACCTTATTTAAATACCAAAACGGTATTTTATTAATAGTTTTATTATACAAAATTGCAAAGTAAAAATTTTATGTTGACTATTAATAAAATATATTTTACACAATACACCATAGATATTTTTTTGTATATTATCTTATAGAGGCAAAGGTTAAATCATAATACATACTTAATTTTAAATAGTATGAAATAAATAACAAATTATATTATTTCTATCTATATTATATAAAAATTCATATAAAACTTAAAAAACGCGTTATTTTGCATTATGTTAAATCTTAAAAGTACGGTAAACGTCAGTAATTGTAATTTTAATTTACATATTCGTATCTACTCGTAAGTGGGCACAAGTTTTGATCTACTCTGGTATGTATGTCCGTCTATGCGTTTATATTAACTTTATTGCTAAAGGAATGCGAACGAACAGTTGCACGTGTATTATACTAAAATATGCGCTTGTTTCGCATTCTTTCTGCTGTAATGTTAATAGAGATCGGAAGTTTATAGTTACAAATGCGGGATTATTGTGGAACTAAAGACTGAACCACAATAAATCAATAAAAATAAAGTAATCACCGGAAACAGTAACAAATGTGTACCTGTAACTTAACTTAATTAATATTTATTATTTGAAATAATAATTTCGAAATAACAAAAATTACTAAAGGATTGTGTAGATTTAAAAACAAACAAAATATTTGGTGTAAATTACATAAATAAAACTTAAAATATAAACTATTTTATATACATATTTCTAAAATATACGATGTTGTCACTTCAATTTGACACCGTCTATAGTGAACTCGTTCACTTGAATATGCCAAATGCGTCTTAGCAATTAGCAACAGGTGCTCTAAACATCGGAAAAGTTTAGTGAAAGTGATACCAGTCATAGATGCTTGGCGGGAAAAGTTGCCGCCATCTTGTATTTTCTTTCCGGGCGTTTTTTTTGAGATAACTTCTAAAACTAGTTTAGCAGGTAATACATTAACGTAATTCACTAGACAATGAAAAGATTTTAATATAAATAATTATTTTTAGTTCAACGATATTTTATAACTGTATATGGATGCTGATAAGCAATACCTACTATGTCAAGCCACACGAACTTTATTTTAAGAAAATGACGTCTAAACATATAAAAATTTTTCATATATAAGTTTTTGACATGTATGAGATTATTACATATTGCAAGATATGGAACAGACTGGCTAGCTGGTTGCTTGGCAACTTTGTCTAAAGCGGTAAGTATTTTGTGTATAAAATTTTATGAGCTTATGATATCTATAGTTTTATACTACCTTTGTCCTAGTCTTTATTTATTTCTCAGTGTTGCAATATAGCAAAATTAATTCACGCTTGACAGCTTAATAGTCGTAGTAATAGTAGAAATATTACTCCGGCCCACACATGGTATTATTACAATGAAATTATGCGTTCGTAACCATCAATATTTCTCACTTCAATGAATACTAAGATTGCTAAGTATAGTTTACGGAACTCTATAAACAGTGATGCATGTAACGAAACGTGAAACTTTTAACCAATTTAATCTATCTTTATATAAATAATATTACATAGCTAAAGATATTGTTTGTTTATTTCCTGGAAAATATAATTTTTATTTATTTTAAAAATTTATAAATGGTATGATTTTTATATTTTTTTTGCATAGACATTCTACTGTCCATTGAGGAAGATTTATACCTTAGATATAGACAATAAATATCACATTAAAATTATTACCACGGGATTAATAACCCACCTGTTGGCAGGAAAGAAAATATTACATTATCTTTAGAATTTTGAAAATAATTCTATTTTTTTTAACTTAGATAAAACCGCGTTACACAGCTAGTAACATATGCGAACATGTTAACTCCGAAAAATGGACAACGCGGAAGTATTTAAAAACAACGTAATTCACAAAACATACGTTTAGCTCGCGTTACGAGGAGGCGGTGAAAATTGTTTTCTATTAAACGTCGTATTTAGTTGAGATTCCCGTGTTTCCTATTGTTTTAAATGACTTATGATTTTATGTAACTATTGCATAAGATGAGTATAGTGTCGGTGTGCCGGGTCGTTTCCTTATTACCGATCGTGCGAACGGTGGGCGGAGGATCACCGCTATCTGTTCAAATTATTTATTTTATCGGGTAATGAGATAATGATATAATATCATACTTTTTAAACGACAGACGAAAAATAGCATTGTGTTTTTAGGTTCATGTTTATTATAGTATTGTAATTTCTTTTTGCCAAAGTACTACTTGAACGCAATATTGTGGTATCGCTAGAATACCTATATTATTATATAGTTTTCAAAATAACCTATGATCTACCATAAGTCACATTTTTTAATAATTCGTTCGTATAAGATGCTGATTTCGAATACAGAAAATAAGGCGTTGATTAAATTTTAGTTGTAATGTAATCCAAAGATATTGAATTTAATAATTCCGTTTGCAGAGGTATACGACTTGATGTATTAGTTTTTTAAATCAGCATCGAAGCTTGAATGCCAATGTACGATTGTTTTGCAAAAAACTTTAGAAGGGTGGAAGGGAAGAAGATGTTACGCTTCCTTGAAATGTTATTTGTTTAAAATAACCCATAGTACAGCTACGTAATTTTTAATTATTATGTATCTAGATTTTACATTGAGGTTTAAGACGAGAGTCATAATTATTCTTATCAGCTGAGGTCGGGTGACTTGATTGTTTAAATGGTGGTATATCTTTGTCAGCTTTTTATCTACAATATCTCCGGTGTTAGTGGTGGTGGAAAATCCTAAGAAAAGTCTAAATGTTAAGTTGCTTTATTTCGCTTAGAAATCTAATACATATGAATAGAGTGACCATTTACAATTAGGCGGTCAATTTGCCTGTAAAAAAGACAGAATATTCATAAGCCTCATGGCTTAAACATTGCTTGTAGTTTGCGTTGAAGTCGCGTCGATGGATCAACCATACCACGTCTAACACTTGCTTTGCAGTCACGCACACAAGGACGAACAAATTTGCAACTTTCTCTAACCGCGCCCACGGACATCTGAAATGTCGCCAGACCGGGTTACCCATTTGTTGCATACTACTTATCATATTTGGAAACGGCACAAGTCTCGCACGTGAAGCGTTTTGTTAAATACCTACTTTATTTTTTTTTTGGAAATACCACAGATTATTCATTTATTTCATTGTTCTTGAAATTCGTTTTGAAATTGGAACATAATTATATAACACTTAAATATGAAATACTAGAAACATTTCTTGATTCAAATCCAGCATTAGACTAATAGAGAAAATATTTCAAATACAAATTACTAAATCGCTATAATAATGCATAACTATAATTTTATTTAAACTATGAATAATACTTTTGTTAGTATGTTAGGTAACAAAATTAAAGTATGAATGCAACAATCACTGCACACCGAGAAGGAAGTAAATATTTATTGCAAGAAAGTCTATTGAACTGTCTCAAAAAAGTGATGTTACCGCTTACGTCATTAAAACAAATATGCCGCTTCGATGTATCGATATGTAGTAAATTGATGACTCGCGAGTGTATATGCGATTAGGAATCGATTGCGTTGTAACAGCTCTTTAGATTCTGTACAAATGGAATTTCACCGCTTATGTGTTTATTGCTAAAATCTACTTTCTCGCGTAATTTTATGCTAATATGTAAATAATTATTACCCATGTAATAAACATTGATTAATAAATAATATTTAAAAGAGAAACTTTTATTTTAATTGATAATTCTTATTCTCTTTTAATGATCAAAATGAAAAAAAAAAATAGATGTTCTGAGTTATTCATTTAATGTTTTCTAATCAAAGACTTTTGTTATTAATATTTGATATCCATTTCATATGTGGTGGACCAGTCATAATCGAATATCTTTTGTACGTATTTTAAATGAACGCTAAAATGGTAACTTTATGGTAGCTTTTAATTGACACTTTCTTAATATGTTTGTAATAGAAATTAATAATTATTCATATAGATATATTCAAAATATCTTATCACTCTTTCATTTTATGTTACATTTTAATTCGATCGCAACCATAAACACAACTATGTCTTAAATAAAAAATATGTCATAAAATAAAACAAATCGCGATTAAGGCCTTTCTACAACGAAAATATTATTATTTAAAACGATTAATAAATTTTAGTTTCTTTTTTATGTTTGATGAGTTGAGAAGACTCATGTCAAATATAATCTATGATGATAGCATGTCATCTGATTTTCTTTAAAATAGATTGAACTGTTGTTTTTATATATTATCAACTTTTAAATGAAGAATTCAAGAAATCAAAGTAAATGAATAATAACATAAAAGTCTTGTCCTCTTCGTACAATTTAAAATAAAATTGAAAATAGTGTAATATCTTTTTAGTGAAGGAACAGCCTGTAAATTTCCCACTACTCTGCAAAGACCTCCTTTCCTATGAAGAAGAAAATTTAGAGCTTTATACACCACGCTGCTCCACTACGGATTGGCGGAATTATTCATAGTGAAATATAAGATATCCAGAAACCAATAATTATAATTCTTCATTCGAATGGTATACCTAATAGTTTTGTCCCCATAATACCTGCTGGTGTCACTTCACAATGATTCTTTCGGCACCAGATGCCAGTATGGGTGGGCAGAACAATACCTGTACCGTTTATTATTGTTTATTATTTATGCTCATTGAATATTCATTCACGAAATACTCAGCGATAATTGTTGCCAACCTTGTGTCCGTTTAGATGTAACGTTGAAATTGTTTTGTATTTAGATATATTTGATTTGCTGGAATCGAATCTCCACAAGATAATGAGATCGAAACCTTTTCATAAACCCGATACAAAAAGAGGGTTGTTATACATTTGACGTGTGCGTCTCTATGTCTGTCTGTGGCATCATAGTTCCCTAACGAGACCAATTTTAATGAGTTTTTTTTTGTTGGTTAAAAGCTGATTTAATTGTGGTGGTTCTTAACTATAATTTGTGAAGAACTGTTCAAAGGTTTGAAGGTCAGCACATCTTTTCTAGTTGTTGAAAGGATGTTAGTAACTTTTTGGTCTGATCGACTCAAATTTACTAAACTTCAATGATTAAAATAACATAGTTGTATAAGCTTGACCTGATATACTGCAGTATGATTTGGAATCAGCGGGATATACAACTTTACCAACTTAGAGGTATCGTCTTGCTGCTCATTGAATTTGTCTCAATAAATCGACGGATTTTTTTTATTTTCAATTTTGTCTTGTTCAGAGGAATTCATTTCAGTATTCCTTTTCTAAACATTGTATAAACTGTGACCACTAATATTATTTAATTTTATTAATGCTTGTTTTTACCTTTCTATTGTTTAGGAGAAGGTTAAGAAGCTTGATTCATAATGGTTTTTTAATATGGATGGACATGTTTTCGAATTTCATCCAACTGATGCAGGTTTAAAGATGTTTGTCGTCACTACCGTAAATTGTGAACTATGAAAAATAGTAGCTATAGAAACATGGAGATTCACCATAGGTCACTAATTTATGTACCGTATTAACAGTTAAATTCCGCTTATTTATGAAACATACATTTTCTAAAGACATTCTAAGTTAAGTGGAGCAGTGTATTAAATTAAGCTAATCGTAAATTATCTTCGTCTAGTACTGTATATATATGTACGGGAAGTTTTGAACCACTTATTAAGTTATTGTCATGGAAGTCAGTCCCGGGACTTATAAATCTATAATTGTGTTTGACAATATTTGGGCGCTGATAAGCAATACTGTGTCAAGCCACAGGGCCTTCATTTTGAGAAAATGGCGTCTGAAGGTCAAACCTATTCTTAATAAATTTGTTTCAAAATTATATATCCATCTTTCTTTTTTATTTTGATAAAAGGTATAACGAATTAAAACCAAATAGATATATTTAATATACTATTTCATAAAAAGTTCTTTAAATATTTGAGTTAACTGTATAATTCGCAAAATATGGGACGCACTTGAAATTCGAAACAAATAATTAAGAAACTTTTTCCATACTTATTTGATTTATATGACTTGAATTTTTTTTATTATGTTAAATAGGTTATTTATTATCAGAATACATAAATATCTGCGAATTCGAATTTTTGTGGGTTGACACATTATTGCTTATGAGCATCCATTTATCATCTTATTGGCACAATCATTGGCCGCAATTGCTCAGCAATAGCTTTCTTTATTGACTCGAATTGTTTGCAGATTGCACAATTGTTTGCAAATGATTTATAACTAGACTGTGCGTGTGTGATTGCGTGCTTGGATTCTCGTATCCGTGTTGTTATTAAAAAATGTAACGTTTCATTACTCTTATTAGACTCATAGTTAAATTATTAAATTGTTTACGACGGGACTGTGCCATCCGTTGCGGTCTGGATGTTAATATTTATTTCTACTCTACTTCTGTCTACGCCCCCTTGTGCAAGTACTCCTTACGGTACTCGGTCTCATGAAGTGTCTATAGGAAGTTTAGATGTGTCTAAACGTTGTTTAGAATGGACAGCTATTTCACGAATAATATTGGTTTGTTGTTTCTGTATCTGTTTTTTTTATGTACGTAAAGCATACTCTTAATTATGTTGTAATTGCGTTTTTTTGCAGTTATATTATTTTTAACAGATAGATATTTGAAATAGAAAATAAAATAAAAAATACCATTCTACAACTTTTTAAATACATATTTATATAATAATAAATATAAATTATTTTAAAATTGTTTAAAGATTATAAAAAAGTACACGTCGCGCCACATCGTCTGCCTTGTGGCATTGTACCAAGGACGTTGACGCTTTGTCCGAGTATGCTAAGCTTTGTGAATTGAAATATAGAGCACATCAAGACGTAAACGTACAATGGTTTTTATTAAAAGAAAGCGAGAAGTCAACTCTACAACCACATTATAAATAACTATCTTTCCGCGAAGTTGTCGACAGTTACAATTATTCTCATAGCCATTCACGTTGCGTCGGGAAGCGCTGAGAAACGGAAGCTCGGCGAGTAACAATAGTTGATTGCATTAATCTTCCCTCGAATCCATTATCGTGTTATATCTAGGTTTTTGGACCTTATAATCTATTTATGTTCGACTGTGCCACGACATTTCTCACCTATATTAAAATTCAGTGTATGCTTAACCTGATTTATACATTACGAAACTGTTATAAAGCATGATTTTAATTTCATTAAATAAAATATAGTAGTTGTGTTACTTGTTTCGTTAAAATAATAGTATTATAAAATCAACAGTATCGCTGAAAAATAACGTTGTCAACATACTAGGTTTAGTTTCTTGCAATGCAAAATTGCTTTCGCGACACTTTGATATGATAGTCTCGTGTGAGTTTACACGGTGAAATAACTTGCATAACACGATTTGGAAGTTTCAAAAGATATTTGGCATGATGTGAATTCTTAATTAAATGTTTGCAAGATTGATTGAGGTTTATTTGTACTACCGCTTCTATTAATCGTAATTACATTGCAAACAAAAAAATAATAATAAGCATTTAAATATTTATAGGGTTATTTAAACAACGTGTTTTAATATGGAAATTTTGTATCGGAAATCTTATGGTAAAGATATGCATTTTAAAACCATGCACTCCTTATGTAGTAGATTTTACTTGGTAATGTCAAAAGTATTTTCAATTTTATTTAGCGAATAATATATTCTGAGAATAGTGTGTGTGTAATATTCTTAAGTTATAGTCAAAGACGGATACCGGCGGTGAGCAAATGCGATGACTCAATACGTTGGCATTTAAACTCGAATCTATACTCATAATAAAACAGTTGTCGAAAAGCCTGCACGATATAAATATTTTAGATACTAAAATAAGTATTAATAAAAAAATTAATAACTCTGTCTCTTGAGTTTGTTATGAAGCTCTAAATATAAATCAGATTTAGTTTTACTCTACCAACTTCTGCCCATACCTTTAATCACGTGGTTTCTGATATTTAGTCATTAAGTATTATATGTCAACATATTATACATGTAAAAGCAATTCCATTAATTATTAATAAATGTACTCGATTTAATGAATTAATAAAAAAGTATATATCGCACGCTTAATATTAAAGTGACCGAATTAAAAATCTGTCTGTAACGAGCTAAGTTAGTAACTTAAATTTAGTTTCATAGCATTCTGTGGTTCATGAATAAGTAGTTTATCAATATTTTGTTACATTAAAGTTGAAATAGATGGCCGAATTCCAAAGCATAAAACATTTTATACATTTTAGTGCCCAAAAATGTGAATATTTAAATTCGTTTATTTAAACAATAGGTGTGCGATGTGTGTAATTTTCGCTTATAGATTCCTAATAGATTTTCTTCTTCTTTTCAGTTGAAATATACCTATCACCGGTTGAAACTCACTGCAGCAATGTCGACTACTTCATACCAGATGAAAACAACGAGACCAAGGGACTTTCAGACGACGCGATGAACAGGTGATTATAATATTTCATTAATAATCTAGAGTTGTCCATCGACATCTCGTAAAAGGGGTGACTCGACAATATAATACTCTTGGCAGAAAATTAACATAAATTAGATAATACTGCTGCGTTTCGTGTACACTGTAGTGTCACTCCCTGTAGATGCCATCCTCTGGCTTCCTAATACCCTCCAACCTTATTGCCATCCATACCATTATTCATTTTTTACCTGGCAATGTATTTGTGGCTCCATTGGCTATGAAAATGTTCAATAGCAGCGATGATCACTTAACATCATCCGGCTGCTAGTTTGCCCACTATTTAAAAGAATACTTATACTTATCGCTTGTAGTTCGAATATGTTTATGAATAGATAAACCGGTAATGGCAGTTGCGTTTTTTAACCCGCGGCCTAAAAATAGCAGTGTTTGTTATAAATTTCACGAGTGTATTTGTGTATAATGCATTGATGTATGCGAGATTTTGTAGTAAATAATGTTTAAAGATGTTTTGAAGGTTATCAACTCTTTTCTAGTTGTTGAAAGGATCAGAGCGAGTACTGAAATTTATTATAATGTAAATGATATAAAAATGACCTAGTTGTGTAAACTTGATGCTGCCACATCAGCAACAACATCTGGCATCAGTACGACAAATGACTCCCAATAACTTTTAGCAGAAGTCGATACGTTCGGGGCACGTCGAATCCCAATGAGTAGAGATTGTCGATTTTTTATTTGAATTTTCTATTTTATCTTGTTGTGAAATAGTAAGTGTACGTTCTCATTTGCCGTTGTATCTATTATCACAAAAATTTATTTTATAGAACCTTATGTCTTATAATCGACATTATTACCTAAATTATAATAAAATCTTTCTATGTTATTTAATACCGTTACCATTATAGTGATAATTATATTCATTTTGGCTTTTCCTATATTAATAAATTGTAACATTTCTGGGCCTCACATCTAAAGGCAATGAGGAATCCTATAGCACGTTCTTCCTATGGGTCACACAACAGTTGACTTGTGACTGATTTTTAAAATAACCGGAATAAATGCTAATATGCTGAGCGCTAAGCACCGTTTTATCAACACTATTACCATATATTAATTCTAGTATTCAATCAAGAATGAAATCAAGTATTCGAATATTTATTTTAAGACCCTATTAATAATTTGATTTTTTAAATTCTTCTATAAAATATGGTACACTAGCAGTCACGTGACATCACTTGTTAAAAACATGAGCTTTTTCCACTTACTTTACTTACCTTTATAAAATGACCAAAACGCTATTATTCGCAGTATTTTTACATTTGTAATCAATTACTTGTTCTGTCGCATAAGCTATATAACTATAAAGTTTTATCAAAACCTGTATGGTACTTTTTGTGTGGAAGAGTTACAAACTGTCACCTAATCATCCTGTCATGTGTCGTGTCAAATTATAAAGATGAGGGCACAACTAAAAGGTTTAAACAAAAGAATTGAATTGAATGAAGTAAGTGAGTCAAGTAAGTGTGGACATTTTTGGTTAAATCTGATAAAATAGCGGGTGGATGGTTGTGTTCCAAATTTGAATATCGAAAAGGTTTAGCAGTTTAGCTTAACAAATTGTCAGTATGAAAGTAACAGTCATATATACTACGACGCAATAAGACCTTGCGAGCGGAGTGCGCCGTGGACACCAATCTGATCAATTGAATATAACCAATTGAACTATTGTCTTTGTGTACTTAATTTATTATAATGTCAATGCTCCAAGATAAGACTTGAAATAATGTTATTTAAAATCAATTAATAATTTTACGTAGAGATGAAATAGTTTTTGTTAGTGATGTAAGTCAAAGCCGTGAAATACGTTGGAAGTTTTACTCTCGTAATTGACATAAAACAATTCTGTAATCTGGTAAAAGTTACGTATACCTTATATAAACTGGTGCTGATTTAAATCTGTTGTTTTTACACTGAAACAATTTTCTGTGTGCCTTATTTTTGATAAGGTTTCTTAAGGCTACCTAAGTAACTTACTAGTTTACACATTTGTTTTATATCAATTACGAAAATAAAACTTACAAATGTAATTTTCGCCTAACATCGAAAATTACGACCTTTATGATTTACTAAAAATGTTTATTTTTATAATTTCTAATTAAAAATACCTTATCTACTTAAAAATAATTTAATTAATAATTTTCTTTTCATTTATATAATTAGAACGATTAAATCTAAGTATTGAAACGATATACTGTACAATAACATGAAATAGTTTTATTTTATTATTTTTCTTAACTTCAAAGTCGGAAAGCAATTTGTATTTTTTGACTCATCTTCACGAATCACTCTATATATTTTACTCAATCAAATACGAAGTTCTAAATTTTAAATCAAGTGGAAGGAGCCAGCTTTCTAACTCCACTGGGTAGGCTAATCGGCTTAGTTTTGACCACTCTCGTCTTTCCGTTCCAGGCTGCACATGGCGCGTTCCACGGTGGCGCTGTTCATCGTGGCCTTCCTGTCGCTCTTCATCGCGTTCTGGACCGGAGTGGTCGGCTGCTGGAAGCGCAGCCCCGGCAATATCACCGCCACTGCTATACTGATGCTTGTCACATGTTAGTATCTTATTATAATTTAAGTAACTAAAACAGGAACGATTTTGTTTTAAGGCTGAAATTTAAATGACATTGAGTCCAAATTTGAGTCCTATTCAATGACATTGAATTTTTTGGTATAAAGTATTTGAAATGCCATTATAACTAAAAGAAATTACTGTTTCTCCTGCAAGGCCAAATTGAAATAAAGATTAATTAATTAGTCTTTAAGACCTTCCTCTTACTTTAGTAAAAAACATTTACATACATACGCGATTTTTGTATAAAAAACAACTGAATTTTTAAAATAAATTTTTCAGGTCTATTATCGGCTGGTGCTATGGCATTATGGCATGGAGTGGAGTTCTACGAAAAGGAAAAAGTTGTAGGCGAAGAATATTATCAGCAGTGGCCTAATGTAAGTTCATCCTTCCGAAAAAAAAAAACACAATATTTTTAGAATACATTATTTCAAGAATATAATGGGCCACTACCGCCGAAAAATAAATGAGTCATTAATGTTTAACTTATTTATATTTAAATGGAATAGGGATTACAACTTTGAACATACTCTAAATTAAACAAAATTTATGTCCTTTTAAGTAATGTCGAATTTCTAAAGGCAAGCTAAAATAAATTGTATTTTAATGACTAATTTATTTTAACAGTAAAAACATTATATTTTAATAATTTAATTTATAAACATATAAATAATAAGAATAACAATTGTTTACAAAAACGACCAAACTCTTGCGGATAAATCATAAAAGGAAAACTTAATCGTATAATACCGCAATTCAAAATTTACAAAAACTTCAATACTTATGACGTATAATTTGAAAGAACTTGACTCGACCCCAAAACAGGTATTAAAAGACAACTCTTCGATTTGGTACGATTGGTCCTACATCCTGGCTTGGTTATCCGTTGGTGTTTCCTTCGGGAGCTCCATACTTTTCTTCTCGGCGGCGATATGCCTCGACAAAGAGAAGCGTCGCGAACAGCAGAATAACGTGCAGTACATAATGCCAGGTTAGACGGCCATCTTGTGACGCCATTTCGTGTCGCGTCCGCCATTTTGTGGAGCGGTGAATGATTAACGCTTGACGGTTAAGGATGCCTAGGTTTAGGTTGTTATGAACTTTTGTATATTTTTTACGTGCCTTCGTCATCGATTATAAATATATTACATTTGTTTATTATTATTATTGTTCAAGTAAACGTTAGTGCCAACCACACAAAAAAAATCAAAATATTAAGTCTCATTTATATGTAATCACATTACTATAATTTATGTATATATTTATATGATATTTAATATATATTTTGTAAAATATATAATTTTTCAACATATGAACACATAAGGTATATAATATTGATTTACAGAAGGCCTTAACGTAGACTAAGTACATAAAACAGGTAAGTAAAATTAATTACTAACAAAATGCTTTCTTTTTCTTTTCATGTTTCTCTGAAACGTGGCTACTGCGTATAACGGACGACGAATATGCGACCGAAAATAACGCATAACTATAATAAAAAAACGCCGCTATCTTAATATCTGGTTTACGCCAACGCCGTACTAACTCGCTTACCGAATTATATTAACACTTGGGAATGTATATAATGAACATAACTCACTCTTGTCATACACTGTCCTCTTTATTTGACATTTTATTGCACATTTGTTTTTGAATACACAATACCTTTCCTATAAATCTAAAACATTCTTGTACATTTAAATATTTTGTTATATACATATTACAAAACATCTCTGTTGTCTAAAAAATACCCACGAGTTGTGCAATTACTTTTTACCTTTATTAAATTATTATATTTTATAATTGCACAAACATCTGATATTTGTCTGACCCCTTCACAACAAAAACTCCAAATGTTTATATTTTCCATACATTCAATTCATATAAACATATTCAATCAAATAACATATTGAAAAAATTGCGTGAACATTTGTTTTTACCTTAATAAACAATCAATGCACAAACACTTACATCAACGCATACATACATTTAAATATACGTATACCTATAAATACCTGAAACGTTCATTTTCACGCAAATGCACGCACACGTACACACACACACACAAACACGTACATGTACATTTACACATAAATGCACGCACACGTATATATACACAAATGCACGCACACGCACATTTACACATAAATGCACATTTACACACACATGCACAAACACGTAACATTTACACACAAACGCACCCTTACGTACATTTACACATCACGTGGTTATGCGGTATAAACCAGATATTGCGAGATAACGTGCGCGTGTGGTACGACTGGTCGTACATGGTGGCATGGTGCGGCGTGGGCCTGTCCCTGCTGTCCGCCATCTTGTTCTCCTCGGCCGCCATTTGCCTGCGCGGCGAGAGGGAGAGAGAAGAGGCGCTTAACATGCAGTACCTCATGCCGGGTAAAGGCTTCCATCATTTTCATCGCCTTCGCTAAAAGCTTACATCGAATTTTTTACATTTTCGTCATTTTCAGAATGGAATAGCAGGAATACTTTTCAAGATACACACATTTTAATTCTATTGTACATAAAAAAATTTCAAAATCTGTATTTCTGATTTCTGGGTGCATGTTGTTTAATTAATTATAACTGCGTTAACATTTTGAGAAATTGAGGGTACTCGTAGACTTTTTTTTTATTATACAAGAATAACTTGGTATAATTAGTCTATTGATCTTTTTATTTTCCATTTAAATGTGTTTTTTTTTTGATTGAACAGTATGCATTTTTAAAGTATAAAGTTTAGCATATTTCTTAAAATCATGTTCAACGTAACTAAATCATAAATATTTCGTATCCAGTATACCCACAAAAGCAGCAGTACGCTTACGCCGGGTATCCGCCGCCGCAGGCCTACGCCGGGCCCTACTACCACGGCTCGCAGTACGGCCCCTACAACTACTGAGCATGCGACCAGATGAGGGACATAGTGGCGGCGCACTTCGCCAACGCCCCCGCCCCGCAGGCACCCGCGCGCAACCCCTCCCCCGCTAACCCCTACCGACAACCCTCGACCTCCTCCATCGAAACCTACAACTCCCACCGGAAAATAAAACGCCCCAAGCTCGGCGACAGGAAGGTGTACCGACCGGTCCGGCGGCACACGCTGTCGAGGATAGACGAGACGCCCCCGCAGACGCTCCGCCCGAGGTCGAAGAGCCTCCAGCACTCGGCGGAGTTCTCGTCCACTCGGCCCATGCTGCGCTCGCGCTCCAACGTGTCGGCCGACACGGGCCGCAGCGTGCCCGTGTGCAACCAGAGCCAGGACATCGAGAACCCCGCGGAGAGCGCGAGCCCGCACTACGCGGAGCCCAAGGGCTACGACTCCGGCTCGGACGAGCGCCCGGCCTCCATGATGGACCTGCCCATCATGG
This sequence comes from Hypolimnas misippus, assembly GCA_037950945.1. Taxonomy (NCBI): domain Eukaryota; kingdom Metazoa; phylum Arthropoda; class Insecta; order Lepidoptera; family Nymphalidae; genus Hypolimnas; species Hypolimnas misippus. Next base: position 4,187,883 of record JBBEEQ010000029.1, on the reverse strand, counting down.
TCCCGCTGGACCCGCTGACCGGCGCGTACATCCCCTACCCGGAGTACGCGTACTACCACGACGACCAGCTGAGCCGTTACAAATCGAAGGGGACCAAGAGGCAACAGTCTTCCAAAAACAATAATTTGTTCTTAGCATTCATGTATTAGCGCGGATGTATTGCATGGAGTCATTATATTAAATGGTTACGAGTTTCGAACGAATGCCGTTACAGTGTATGACGCCACACCCATATTTTTTTCTACGAAAGTTGCTTCCTCGACTATTCAAACAATCATACACTGCTTTTATCATGGGTGGCCCGAATCTGGTAGAATAAAATTAGTTCTTATTGGCACATTTTATTATAGCAGGAGCAAAAGTTGTTCGAAGATTAAGTTATTGTAATTCAGAAACATTTTTTTTTTCTCTTGACAAAATCATCACAATGGCACGTTAGAGGTCAAATTTGAGATTGCTTTGTATTTCGCACAATTAGGTATTCAGGCTTCGAATAATCGTATGTGAAAGAATGTCAGCTTCGAATGAACTTTTGCTTCTCCTCTGAGCACGGCTTTACGAAACTCTAACACCACCGTCACTTCGAAACTTAACGTTTCCATTTTTTTCCGAACAAACTATTACGAATTTAGTTATAATATGTATCGAGGTACTTGTAGATGAATGTAGGTACTTTAATTTAGGAGTAAGTCGTTCACGACTCCGCCATAAGTATCGAAAAACAAATTTTTTAGCGTAAGACCTTAAGATGTAATTATTCCTTTGATCGGTTGAATGCATATTTTCGTAACAGAAAGTGCCTTACGAATTCTAAAATGCTCATTATACGTATATGTAAGAATAAAACATATCTTATTCTAGTTTTTTTGAGTCTTTTAATCGTGTTATATAGCAATGATCGAAGTGAAATTCATAGTTGTAGTTTTTGTATAATATCACAGTAAAATTTGTATTCGAATATGACTGAAATTTCCAAAATCCGTCCTTGACATTTCAAAATTCACTTATATTCGTTATTATCGTGGAATATTGTGTATTTTATATTTCATAGTCACTTTAAATATTTGTTTAGTTAAGTCTCACTGTAAATTAATCAACTTAGATATATTTTGGTATTATATATTAATTATCATTGGAGATTTTAGTATATTTTCCATTTGAATTTGTATTTAAAATATCGAAAATAAAAATCGTAAAATCGAATTATATAGTTTTATTCAAATGACCGAAGTAATAATAAAAAATACACTGCAGTCTATAAATAAAATGTATATTTGTTTCTATATAAAAATATTTATGGCGTACGGATGGAATGGACTCGAATCACATCACAAGACTTATTATTTAATTGATTTTAATGTTAGTTGTCTTAATTATCACTTTCAATACATATTATGTAAAACAATGAAATAGTGCAAAACACACAGTAATAAAAATAACAAAGTAGATAATAATATCTAAAAAGTTTTTGTTTACTAAGTTAAAACATGCACATTTAATGCGTTTTATTCTAAATTTTAAAAAAGTACAAAAGATTTTTTTTTATAAAATTTCTTTGAAATCAAAAATCACAATCACGTTTTTATAAAAAAAATAAAAATAATAAATTGTGCACAAGAAAATCTAACCTAAAAAAAATCACAACACAAATCGATTTCAATATTTAAAATCACACACTGTTCCATATAAAATGCAAAAATGTTCGTATACAAAATTTATGCATTGACATAAAAAAATATTAAAAACTATATAGCCGTATCAATCATAGGTCCGGGATGGGATAAAGCTTGTTTTCTCTCTTGAACGGCAGTTACTAACTTCCTATAAGGTCCTAACGGAAGGCCTAGAGACTTCAAATCGCTTTCAGTGAGCAACATCAGGGCATCCAAGTCAATCTGTTCGTCTTTGAACTTCTGTACATATTGCGAGAGGCCCCACGCTGTGAGGAACCGTTCAAGAGAAGAATAACCTGATTCTTCTGCTTCAGCTTCTTCGTCTGATGTTATTGTGGAGCTCCCTGGAACATTTATTTATTGTTAATTTTATGCGATTTTTTTTGTAAACCGATATACAATTTATTTAAATAAACTTATATTTTTGTAAAGTAACATTACATTAACTTCTAGGTCTGCTTTATAAAAATATTTTAATTCAGAAAGGTACGGCACCACACTACGGCTCACATGAGCGAAGTAGTAACCATAAAATTGAATGAAACCGCGAGGGGCAGATAGTAATTTATAAAAACACTACTATTATGTTATGTTACTGTTTTGCATATGAAGAGGTACGATACTTTATATAATATAGTCTGTAACCTTTCTTAATAAACGGTCTATCCAATGCAAGAATTTTTCATATCGGATCAGAATTTTCACAGATTACCCTCTCCATACGAACTTAGAAACAAACTTTACTTCTTTATAATATTAGTATAGACTTACCAGACTGCGTGGAGTTCCACTCGGCGGGCTGGTAGGCGTGCCGGGCGGCGAGGGAACCCGCGGACCCGATGGACAGCTCTTCGCTGGCTGGCAAAGCGCTTAACGTGGCTGTAATTGACCGCCTGGAACATACAGCTCAGTTTTAGTTGATTAATATGTTGTGGATGGTTTCTTATTAGCTGTATCCAACATGCGTAGCAAAATATATAGATTTTTCAGGCTAGGGACCGTGGTCGTCTCCAGAACTCCCAAACATATTTTATCACAATCTGATCAATTATTTCGAATGCATAGAGGATAAACAAGTATGAATTATATGAAATTTTTATTTTCATAATTTTATAAATGAGAACGTAAAATTCCTGTTATTGTACCCAAATACGATCTACTGAGTCTATGTAAACGATGTGATCTGTCCGTCCAATTTTTAAATCTTTTAAACTAAACCGTTGATTTGCGTTTTATCTGTTTTTTTGGGTTCAAAGAAACAATTCATGACTATAGAAAAAGTATAAACGTAAACAAAACATTTCAATTTAATTTTTTGTTTCTAGTAAAAAGACTTAAATTATTTATTTAGGTGTATTCTCGGAATCAATTTAATTAATAATATTTATTTTTGTTAGTATTCTTAAAAAAAACTTTACATTACTAAATATTATAATCCGTTAATTTTACCTAAAGGCAACACTCCCAAATCCCGGTCTATCGAATATGCTGGCGGGTTCCTGTAACAGCACTTCCTGTCCAATGCCGCTGTCTTCCGCTTGCGCTGCTGCTAAAAAGTCTGGCTGGCTTGCCGATCTGTAAAAGAAATTAATTTAATATATTCCTATCCCTACGAATATCATAACTGCGAAAGTAACTCTGTCTGTCTGTTACGCTTTCCCGGTTAAACCTCTCAACCGATTTTGATGATATTTGCCACAGACAATCTTTAGACCCTGAGAAAGGACATAGGCTTTTTACTGCGACCTTGCGAAAAAAAGCGAAAGGTCTCACTCATTCATCACGAAATCTCAAAAACTACAAGTGATAGGTGTTTAAAATTTTGCATGATAATTCTTTTTTAGAACGTAACAATAAAAATGGGGATCAGAAGTTTGTATGAAAGTCCTGTGTTAAGCGCGAGTGAAACCGCGAGGGGCCGCTAGTGTTTATATTAAGTTTCATTTGTTTGAATGTGCTAATTTAAAGAACTGTTATTCTAATTAGAAAAAATATTTTGCGTTCAATGGCCTGTTTAGTAAAAAGAATAACAGACTGTATAACAATTGGAATGCACACTTTGTGAAATTGCGAGGCACACTGCTATTACTATTATTCATACTAATAATTAAAAATGAAGGGTCAGTTTGTGATGTAAAAAGCTATTTATTAAATGTATATGAATTTGGACATGTCCAATTAAAATTTTTTGTCTTTGTGTTTGTTTCCAATATTTAAGGAAGTAAACCGTTTTGACGAATATTTAAGGGGCAATCCATTAATCACGTGATGTTTTTTAGCTACTTTTTAGAACCACCCTTCCCTTCTGGTGATACGTGGTGAGGTTTTGTACCACCCCTCACATAAAATCACGTGGATTTTTGTACCTACTGCCTACAAACATATAGCTGATCTTATAAGGGTCTATTTAGGTTACTTTTATCTCAAAGAAATAATTAGGATGTCACGCGAAAAAAAAATCATGGGCGTAGTAGCGAGTAGTAAAATAGCCTGAATATGCAGTCAACCGCGGTTATAGTTACTTCATACAACGCCATGTCACCTGGTCAGCGTCTGTTTCCGCGGCTCGGGCTCGCTGAACACGTCGGCCACGGCGCCGCGCTGCTGCGGGCCGGCGCCGAACGTGCCCACGTACATCACCTCCGAGTCGCGCCGCAGCCCGCTCAGCGACGTCACCGAGCGCCGCCCCGTCGTCTCCACCTCGCCCACCTGGAAGATATCCACCGATTGTACGCTGATGAGCAATAATATGACAACTGACAACGACGTGACTGAGCACCAGACCATCGTCTCCACCTTGTCCACCTGGGAGATATCAACCAATTGAACGCTGATAAGCAATAATGTGTCAAACAAAAACGACGTGGCCGAACGCCGGCCCAACATCTCCAACTCGCCCTTGGAATATGTACACTATAAGTCTGTAACAGCCTGGAAACGTCCCCCTTCTGGGCAAAGATCTCCTAGTCAAAAGATTGCTGTCATAAAAATAAATATATACCTTAAGCGTTTTTTATCTATGGAAAAGTCGTTGATCATTTGTTATTACATACTAGACTAGAATCTGAGTTATAACTTTAACAGTTACGATCTTAATTCTATCAATACCAACCCCGCAGGAATATGTTTTTCTATACTTAATTATTCATAAAAATATATCTTAATCAGAATTAGCGCAGAAATTGCGATGGGATCTCGGATATTTTGGGTCACTGCATTTTTATCGGACTTCCAAAAAAGGAGGTTCTCAATTCCTCAGGAACTTTTTTTGTATTTGCTGATTACACGAAAACGGCTTAACTCTTTTTGGTTAATTATTTGTGTTTTGTTTAAAAGGGTACATATATATTAAAGGGTTCATTAATCTCACAGAATTTTCATATAAATTGGCTCAGTAGTTTAGTTTTAAAATCAAAATAATTGGAATAAGTATGTCATCAAAGCAAACGAATTTACATATTTTGCTTAAGAAGTTGTTCCCCTCTTTTAGAAAGTAGTAAATGCTAACTTAACTTAATGCTAAATAAAGGACGTTACTGTAATTTTAATATTACCTTAAAATCATCCTTCGCTGGTGTATTCTTTCCCAAGGTACCATTTTTCAATTTACTGGCGAGAGCCTTCTTATACACCGCCCCGCGACCCCTCACGCCGGAGTTCACCGTCCCCACCAGCGCGCTGTATGTTGGACGAGGCTGTTCTTCCAACAGATTGCCTGGTTTATTTAAGAAAATGAATAGGTTATTTGGATGCTGATAAGCAATAATGTGCCAAGCCACAAATTCGAAGATATTGACTTATTTTGATACTGCATCACCTTTTTAACATTATTAAAAAAATTCAATTCATATAAACTGAATAAGTACGGAAAAAGTCTCTTAATTAATTGTTTCGATTTCCAAGCGCGTTCCATATTTTGCAATTTTTACAATAATTTAAATATTTGAAAAAACTTTTTATTAGATAATATATTAAATATGTCAATCTGCCTTTAATTCATTAAAGCTTTTATTCAAAAAGAAAAGAAAAGATGGATATAAACTTTTTAAAAATTATTTGTTAAGAATGGGTTTGACATGTTTAGACGCCATTTTCTCAAAATGTGGCCTGACACAGTATTGCTTATCACAGTCCATTTGTTGTATTAGTCGGAGATATGTCTTTGGTAATTGGCACACATAATTTTGGGATAATCGTATATATATAAAAAAATTTCACTATATTATTACAGTTCCGAGTTTAAAAATATCCGATATGTATATCAGATAATTTTAGTTTGAAAAAAATTCAATATTAACTAGTTTTTAAACCTAAAATGATTATTTTTAAATATAATTTATTTAGTTTATTAAATCTCATTTTTTTAGACCGAATATAAAAATCATCATATAATAATTCAATTTCAATAATTTATAGAGATTGCAAGTGTACGGTAGCTATTCGTAACTCAACTCATCTTAATCTAGCTAGCATTTTCCCCGGTTATACCAGGTTCTACTTAGAATTCTAGTTAGTATAGTATTCTTGATTGTCATTTAATTTCCGCCTCCGATTTGACTTAGAGTTAGCCAGTAACCATTTAGACTAGAACAATCTCTTCACTAAGATTAATGATCATTATCAGTCAAGAGTCAGCTCGTGACCACGACGAAAGTAACTTCGTCGAAACGTCGGGCAATAAAAAGGTTTTACTGCCATTAGTTATCGCGATAAGACCCGTTATATTAAATACATATGAATAGTATAAATCGCGAAAGTTTAAAATATATAATGATCATTATCAGTTGATTGTGATAAAACAACGAATCGACAGCGCTACGTGCTGTCCGAGGCACGGTCAAGAGACTTACAAAGATAAACACACAGACCTAGTAAAAAATATATATACAAATATCTGCCCCGAGTGGGGATCGAAGCTGCAGCCGTCGCCGTTAGAGATACATTTAGAACACCTTAATACGAACCTTGACTTGATGACCGAGTCATTTTCGCCTTAAGAGCCATTAAAACATTACTAGGTCTGTGTGGCATTGTTGGCACGTCCTCATAGCCAGTCTCCCACTCCTTAGTCAATTTCTTTAACTCCTTCTCCGCCATTATTTCTGCTTTACTTTGCCGCTTCGTATACTGCTTTTGTAACTTCTCATGGTCCTTTTTCGCTTTTTCCTTCAACGACTTCGCTTTCTTTCTGTAATTTGTGAGCAAATATTTATTGCATTTTGAAATGGTATTAAATATGTTAATAAAAATAGGATTACATACAACAAGATTTATAAACTTACATTTTTAATATTAGAATATAATTTTTGACAAAAGAAGAATCATCTTACTTAGACCAAGATATTAAGAAAGCAAGACTGTTTTCCTGTTTTCATCGTTAGTTAGACTTGTAAAAAAGAAAAAAATTACTTGTCATTATTCTCCAATTTTCCTGTCGCTTGATCAAGAAAGCGTAAAATATCATCTCGTCCATTAATGCCAGCCAGTTCCTGAGCGGTGTGCCCATCGACGTCGATGGAGTACACATTGGCTCCAAAGTTGACAAGGAATATTACACATTCCTTATGCCCCCTAGCCGCTGCGAGGTGAAGGGCCGTATTACCGAAATAGTCTGCTTTATCAGGCTCGCCTCTGTAACAATGAATGCTGCATATTAAGGCGAAAATAACATTTGTTAATGTAATAAAACAATTCTAGTCTTCTAATAGTTACCTATGTAACCTTAGGAAAGCTTTTGCTGCCAAAAATAAAGGCATTGACGGTATTTTTTTGGCGTAAAGCAATGACAAACATTTTATATAAATATTTACGAAAGTTTGAAAAAGGTACAAAATTTATAAGTGTATTTCTTAATTCTATGCTTAAATATAGAAGTATAATAAAAATATATAATTTTATATGAATCAATTTTTTTTATATATTAATCTGTTAGTTCGAGAATACAAATAAATAAAAATTAATATAACTATGTTTTCGTTGGTAACAACTTAAGGTTGAAGACAATGTTGTGTGATTGACTTTATCTTTATAAGAAAGTATTAAACAACTTCAAAATAAAACACTGTCTGAACTTGAAATTCGGCTATTATGTAAACGTCGCTATTATTGTTTAACCCGATTCGGTGTTACAAAAAAGAGTAATAAAACAGGGGGCCAAAGCTTAGCGGCCGGTTTATTCCTTCAGATGACGTCACTCAAACCTTTTGTATGAAATCATTTGGCACGGTTTCCTAGAATGCGTACACCCGTAATATTGGGCTCATAATTTGACAGTCGGCATTCCTAGGCAAACCAAAGTATAACTATGTAAATATATATATCACTCTCAAAATATGCTATATTCTGACAATTGATTTCTGATTTTCTTCTCTTTCAAATTTTAAAATATTTTACATGTTTTGATAACGTACGTTTCAAACATTAACACTGTGTAATATACATGTAAATATGTATGATTGTCAAATATGGATTGACAGGAATTACTAAATTACCTTTTAAGATAACATTTCTAAAAGCTATAACATGAACAAAAATATTTCATCATTAAATTTATTTTGCACCGGGGAAATATATTTTCACAGACTTAAAATCAATTTTAATTTTATCGTTAATATTGATAAAGTAGATAATGCAATATTTGCTGATCAGATAAAAGATAATGAAATAAAAACATTTCAAATTATGAAGAAATAAGCATTGTTGGGCTAATTACTTTTGTTTTATGCGTATTATTATATTGTATTTGCATATTTTGTAAATTAAAAAAATAAATCGTTTCAGGACTAGACCGTATGTAATTGAATATATAAGCTTAAGAATTGAAAAAAGAAATTGCGAATTAATGCAAATATTTTTAATTACAATGAAATAGCGATATAATAGATAACCGTCTATCATTTTATTTTAAGTAATTATATTCAGTAGCTATGTACACGTCGAGTAATAGAATGTTAAGCGTAGATAAGTTTAATCTGCAAACTATGTATATCTTGCAAAAACAGATATAGTTTAAGAGATTATCACTTTTGGGGTTCCTTAATCACAATAAAATATTGAAAAATTTTAAAAAGTAAACACTGAACATCGATAAAACATTTGTTAATATTCAATTAATTGCTCGTCCTGATTCTATTATAAAGTCCGAAGTGTGTTTTATCATTTTGAAATGTCTATTGCTATTGGCCCCGGTAAGAGGGGGGCGAGTACTGAGAGTAGGAAAAACGAGGAGTTCAGAATGGACGTCCTTCCTAAGGGCGATTCTAGTTAGTGTTCGGCTTAGGACATCGCCGTTTTTGGAGTGTAGTTGGTGAAGGTGATGGTCTCACGCGCCTAAGTGCGGGTTGTCGCAAACCGGGGACCTCGTCTCCGCCGGCGGGGACTGGAATGTGTGCGTGTGATAATCAATATTACATACATATGTACAACGGAGGTCGTAGCGATACGTTGGAATTTATTTTGAATGACTTGCAATTTCTAAATGTAAGCAGGATCCTCTTTCTTGCAAAAACTACTAAACAGATTTTAATAAAACTTATATATTAATATGTAGCTTATACATCAGAATAGCACAAAGACTCATTTTTATTAATGTACATCTAAGAAGCTAGCTTAAAATATATTATATTCGGAACAATAAGCATTACTTATCTTTGCGATAACTTGAAAGCAAATTTCGATTGATTTGCTAGAACGTTTCTTTTTAGTCAAATATTGACATGTCGTGTGAAAGTGTACTGTAAAATTTGCGTGTGAGATTATATCAGCATTTATGGATGACATAAACTTTAGATTAAATCTATGAATCACATGAAGAATTTCGAGGCTGTAAGTACTTCATCCGGCCTAAAATACATGAATGTGTCATTTTTGTAATTTGTTTGATACCCCACGAATTGAAAACGCACCATAATGGTTTTTTCAACAAGACTTTAAAATAAGATAAATATTTCGTTTACTTAACTAACAACCTTATTCTAGTTATTTTGATTTTAAAATCAAACTGCTGAACCGATTGTTATGAATAATATATATAGAACCAATACTATAACCTTTGAACAAAATCGGTCCAGCAGGTTTCGAGTAATCGGTGAATATTAATAAAAAAAAGTCCCCGACGAATTGAGAACCTCATTCTTTGTTGGAAGTTATTAGTCGGTCGAAGTCGATTAATAAAGTTTGATATTTTTTGGTATTACCACTTGATTTTAACATTATAAATTACTTGAGATTATGACTAATTCACTGAGGTTATATGGATAAGCAATACTATGTCAAGCCACACCGACTTCATATTGAGAAAATGGCATCTAAAGACGTCAAACCTATTCATAATAAATTTGTTTGAAGAGGTACATATCCATCTTTTCTTTTCTATTTTGATTAATACTATAACGTATAAAAAGCAGAAAGGTGTAATAAAATATTTTATCTAATGATAAGTGTTTCAAATATATGAGATTATTGCACATTGCAAAATATGGATCATACTTTAATATTCGAAACATTAAATTAAAACACTTTTTTCCGTACTTATTTAATTTATATGGCTTGATATTTTTTTGAATAATATTAAATACCTGTCGCATTAACAGAATTCATCAATTGGACTTTTTGTGGGTTGAAATTATTGCTTATTAGCATCCATATAGCCTATATAATATTACTACTTGGACTGTGTCATCATTGACTCAAAGTTTAAATATCTTGTATCATTTAAGTGTTTGTTATTGACATTTCAGCATACAAACGTTTATAAAATTCAGTCTGTTTTGCTAAGACTGTAACCCAATAAAGATTCTTACCCTCTCCCGCACAGTAGCCTCAACGCTTCTATATGACCCTCGAAGGCCGCCCACAAGGTCGGCGTCATCCCGGATTCATCTTTGTTATTGCATTCTTTCCTCGTCGCCTCCCGGAGCACGTCCAATAGTCCATCTTTGGCAGCTCTGAAAAAACCAATGACATACATATTTAAGTATATTTTTAACTATCGAGTTTCTTGCCGGTTCTTCTCGGTAGAATCTGCGTTCCGAACCGGTGGTAGCTTCATTATTTATGTTTTTTTTTTTGTTATTTTCATGTATGACGATTCAAGTGCTCGTAAGAGCCTACTCGAATAAAGTATTTTTTGATTTTGATTTTGATTCAATTAATAAATGCTTTCATTGATATTTGAAATGTTTAGGTATTTTTACATCGTTCAAAACTAAGTCTCTTTCTGCAGTATGTACGCTTAGATTTTTAACTACACAATATTTTAATGCGGACTATATCAATAAACAGAGTAATTTAAGAAGTAAGTTTATAATACGTATAATTTATACATATTATAGTAGAGAAAAGCCAAGAAATTTATCAATGAAATATTTATGAGATTTAGTAAAAAAAAGCTATATTGAACCCGTGCGAAGCCGGGTTTGCTAGTAGTATATATATAACATGTAGCATACTCTGCTAAATTGCATTCTGTTATATGATGAAGGGAAATCATCGAGTCATTGCCATTACAGAAGAATTGAGGCTATATACATACATCCTAACGATTCTAACTTATTTATAGAGCATACGATAATAAGCGTAAAATATTAACAATAGTATTCATGTACGTCCGGAAGCGATGAAAAGTGAAGCATGTCATGAGTAGGTAACAATAGTTAATAATGACTTTCACCGTGATGAGGCAATGTCGCCGTGTGAATAGACTCAGATCGCGGCTTACGCAGCTCAAACAACGCAAACGTAAGGCGAGAATTACATTTGTAAGTTTTAATTTCGTAATTGCCATAAAACATCACTGTAACTTCTACGTAACCTTACGAAAACTGTGGCTGTTAAAATAAAGGCGCTGATAATAAGTTCTTTTAGGTGTATAGCAATGATAAACATAATAACATATAAATCTTTATGAAAGTCGAGAGGAAAACGTACAAGTGACTAAAGCGGGAGTTACAGTTGTAAGTTCCGTTCATAGACTTTCTTAATATTTATATAAATTGTTTTTCATTAATTTAACATCAAAACGAATTTACAGGGATTAAAATGTTTATAAACACTCAACGCTGATGCAGTTACCTAGAGTACCGGGTTAAAAGTTTGTATTATATTGGTTATGAGACTAGAACTTGCAAGTGTAATTCCTACCTAACATTTACGAGATACTCGTACGATGAGAGCTGACGATCACTTTCGACTAAAACGGTAGACGTTATACGAGGTCCGTTAAAAAAAATCCTTTAAAAATTCTGCCAAATTGGCTCCAGCCGATTTGGAGTCCATAAGGAACCTACATACATCAATTTTACTATACCAATCTTAGAATTCCAAAACTTTATGAGTCTTCGTGAATGAATCGAGATTTCATTACTTACAGCTGGAATTATGTTATTTAATGTAAAACTTCATATTTAAATAAATTCATACGCGTTTACGTACATTGAAGCAAAATTTATCTTTTCTAATAATTGCCTGTATAATGATATTTCAATAGATAAAACATATCAGTGTTTATAGAGGATTATCATAACTTAACTGTGTATGACAGCTAGAAATTTATTTTATTGATTTATTAATTCTTTGAAAAAAAAATTTTTTTTTCATTAGAATGAAATTCGGAAAGAAGATAGCTATATCCTAAGGACTAATTATGTAAGTAAGTAGTGAAAAAATCAACGAAAACTTGACTTATGATTTTTTACAGTAGGACGCTGATAAGCAATACTGTGTCAATCCCCACGGACTTAATTTTGACTACATGGCGCGTCTAAAGATGTCATACCTATTCTCAAGAAATTTATTTGGAGACGCATATATCCACCTTCTCTTTTCTATTTTGATCAAAGGTATAATGAATTATATGCAGATTGGTATAATAAAAAGTTTTATATAATAATAAGTTTTTCTAATATATGTATTATTGTTTATTTCAAAATATGGAACACACTTCAATATTCAACATTAATTTAAGGAACTTTTCCATACTTATTTATTTTTATATGACTCAAATTTTTTTTAATAATGTTCAATGCGTCACGCATCAGAATACCTTAATATCGCCGAATTTGACTTTTGGTGGGTTGATACATTATTGCTTATCAGGCTCCAGTAATAGAAAATCAACTGTTAGAATATAAAATGATTTGATAGCGATAGTCTAACGTACTTAGCTCCCTGGTTTCATATACAGCTTTATACTTATATACTTTTCATCCCAAAGATAAAATTGCGGGTCTCAGCTAGTATACGTATTTTGTATTGTGATCCATATCAAATTTACTGATGATGACAATTTGATGAGTGATAGGTTCAAGTGCATTCACTTCATGATTCATGAATAATGGCATAAAGTAACGTTCTATCAAGCCGACATTTTGATAACCAGTGATAAAGTTAAAAATACTGTAATCCGACTATCAGAATTAATTTGATTCGGGATGTCTGGGAAAAATCACCAAATATTACAAGGCGTGTGGGGGGGGGGGGGGGGCTCTCTAAGATATCACGTGTAAATACATTTTACACGTTTAAATACATTATTTTCGAAATTTTTGTAAGATATATACAGGTGAGTTTCTTAATTGGGCGTGGTAGGCTAAATCGTGGTAAGAAATCGAGTCTGCTGATATCGAAAAAAGGAACCACCTTATATTATTGCACCATCTAATAGTGTTCCATCAAGGACTTCAATCAATTCATTCATCTTTTTAGGAATTATCTAAACCTACTTAGGTAACGGAGTAGGTGACGGGGACCAAAACAAACGTCACATTCTATCAACTTTGTATAACTTACATAGAAAAAATAGACAAACATAAAAGAAGTTACTGTGAGTTATTCATTTTATATATTTTTGATTGTATTCTTTACACTCTTCCTTACTTTAGTAGGTGACTAGCATTTTGATACAAATAAACCAATCGTTCGAAGTAATGCAGACTTTTTTTCTAAACTTACCGGGAGCCATGATTTAATTATGTATATTTGATATATATAGAATCGATTACTTCTAATTTATGTATAGATTTAATGTTATTTTGTTAAAAAATAAATCTTTTCCTTTAATTTGTCTCTTACTATTACTTTCCAAAAGTTGATTCTTACAAGTGACACTATTAGGTAGGTGGTGCAATAATACAGAATGTATTCTTTTTTTTTTAATTACTGTGTTCAATTCCTGGCTAGGAGAATCATGAAATCAAAAAAACTTATGATGCAGTTTTAGATTTCTCAAAATCGGACACGAAACTCCTTTAAGTATTTTTCGCGATTCCTTAAAGTTTCGGATATGGCCTATCAATCCCAGTTAAAAAAAGTCACCCGATATATAATACAAGGAGAACCTCGGCGAGAACATAGTGTTATACAGTCGAAATTTTAAAGACTGGCACAAAACACTTTTCTTTAACATTTATAGTGAAAACCGTGGAGGAATACCGTATCTGAGTTAGAGTCTGCTTATAAATACAACCAGAAAGTTCCCAAATCTAAAGTAAGAAGCTCCTTTCTTGAGTAGCACCGCAGACTATTATAACCTTGCTTTGCAGGAGACGTGCCAAGCAATCTGTAATCCACGCGAACGAAGTCGCGGGCACAGCTAGTTGTAAATAATAACCTACAACTAATGTAAATGTTATGAAAGTCTGAGAGCCAAATAAAATAAGTCTCTCTCGTCTAATAGCTTATATAGTCAGAGCTGGATAATATGTTAATATTTCCACGTTTAAAGTAAAGAGGAGTTGCTACAGTAACCCGACACCTGCATCAATCGATAAGCTGATAGTGCCATTATCGTAAAACTGCGTCTAATCGTCATGACATTAGGTTTTAAATTGTTTGTTATACATTTCTGTCCCTCATACGGGCGAAGTCACTGAAGCGTACAAGTGCGGGGTGAAATATTGTTTGTGGTTCTGTTCGCTCATAAGTTGAAACCGTTGCCTTTTGTAACGAATAACGTATTAAAATTTTTGCAGATAATAATTTTAAGCAGTAATTATGCTTAATATTATCTATTCTGTTAATTAGCATGTTTAAAACGTTTGTACGTAAGTTTATTTTGAGGTTTTTTTTCGACACATGTTTGTCAAAATGATTCGAATTAATTCTAATAATATTTAATTGACTTTAATAATATTTACTCGACGCGACGCGATGTCCAAACACGGAGGTGGTTCTCAATTCGTTTTTTATATGTGTTACCCAATTATTCGAAAACCCATTTAAAAAGGGTGTACTCTCTTATAGATCCCATTGAATTTTCATCAAAATCGTTATAGTGGTTTGATTTTAAAATCAAAATAACTGGAATAAGTACGTCATCAAAGTAAACGAAATAACATATATTGCTTTTGAAACAGATTTGAATTAAAAAAAAGTCTTATGTATTTATGATTATGTCATTGTTCTCGCTAAGGTGTACATTGTAACAAGTGTAACATTGGAAATCTTGTCATTTAAACAAGGAATCATCGTAAGAATGAAAGTAAAAAATAAACATTAAACTATTTTAAGTAATAAAATAAAGATACTATGATACATGTCAAAGTAACTGGACGCTGATAAGAAATAATGTGTCAACCCACACGGACTTCATTTTGAGAAACTGGCGTCTAAAGATGTCCAACCTACTTTTCTTAATTTGTTTAATGAAAAAAGGAAAGGAAAAATTGACATAATTTATCCTTTCCTTTTTTGTAAAAGGTATAATTAATTAAAAGAAGATTGATATATTTAATAAAAATTATTATATATCTCATAAAGTTTTTTAAATATTTCAGATTATTCTATAAATTGCAAAATATGGAACGCACTTTAAATACGAAATAATTATTAAAACACGTTTTTCCGTACTTATTTAGATTATATTGCTTGATTTTTTTTGAATAATGTTGAATAGGTAATGCAGTGTCAAAATACATCAATATCTCCGAATTCGTTTCTGAGTACAATTTAGCAGTGTTTTCACTCTTTTTAAAGTTGTTAATTTTGACTTTCGTACAGTTAGAACTTTACTGACGATATGTAAAAAAAAACTTTAGTAATCATTTTATAGTTTCATGATCCCTTTGATCAGTCACGTTTACGGAAATGTAAGGTTGTAGGAAACACGGTTCGCGCACCGTCAAAAGGGTCAATGTCCGGAATAAATCTGACGAATTCACCGGATTGATTCTTGTTCATTAACGTAACATACTCGTTCGGAGTTCATTAACTAGTTTAAAAACATTTCACACTTTGTTTAAATAAATCCAAACAAAACGTCATTAAACTGTCTGTTTTGTGGGAAAAACTATTAATTTTATGTATAAAAGTAAAAAAAACGTAAAGTCACAGCCTGTAAATGTCCCACTGGTGGGCAAAGGCCTCCTCTTCTATTAAGGAAAAGGTTATAGACTGCTCCACTGCGTGTTGGCGAATAAATATTTTTATTTATATGATTATAAAACTAAGAGTCGTAAAATAAAATAAATAAAAACATTTAGATGAGTTACGTTTAAGATTAAAATGTTAGTAAATTATTTTTGTAATTACACACGTAACATTACTTTTGTAGAATAAATAACGGTTACTTATTTAAATTATTTTATCTTTGACACACAAAACCGAATTTCGCAGACTCAAAACAGACGGTATAACATTTGAGGTGGATAAAATTATGGTCTGCTAGTTTTTTTTTATTCTGACTTCCAGCTTAAATGGTGTCGAAAGATATTTCATTTATATTCATTATAGAAGTATATTTGGTCACTGTAATTACGATGACAGTTATATTATTCATGTATGGTATTTTGCACTCGGGCGCATGAGTTCTAACGCAACGTAAGTCATGCTGAGGTAGAGCTTAGCTGTTGCCTGCTGGGTACATATTTTATGCGGGCGGGCTCGACCGGGGCGGTTCCTCACTCTCAGAGAAGATCTGCATGAATCTAATATAGCTGCGATTTGTATGCGGATTATTAGAGCGGGAAGCCATCCGGTATTCCTTATCAAGCTTAATATTAAGTCGTCTTCTCGTTTGCCTGCTATTTTTAACTCCCGACCCAAAAGAGGTGTCACAAGTTTGACGTGTATATCTGTGTCTGTGGCATCGTAGTACCTAAATAATTGACAAATTTTGATGTCTTTAGTTTGAAAGCTTATGTAATGAAACGTTCATAGCTATAATTTATCAAGATCTGTTCAACGTTGCAAGGTTATCACTACTTTTCGAGACGATGAAGAGATCTGGTTAACTTCAATTTGTCTAAACGGCTCGAAATTATATTGTGATATTATATCAAAATAACATAGTTGCGTAACCTTGACCTGATGCTGCAGCATCATCTGACTCGTTGAAAGTCTCGATGAGCACAATGTCAGGCAAAGTTTCTTAAAATTTTCAATTTTATATTATTATTAAAAAAATAAAAAAACAAAATACCTTTACTATTTTTGGAGGTGGTCTAATATTATTTCACAATGGTGTCTGTGTAAAATAACGCTTTTTTGACTGATATTGATTGATTTGTTGCTATTTTGAATTTTTAAACGTGCCCACATGGGCTCCTTTCATATAGGAATTGAAAATATGTAATAATTTTATCGCATGCGGAGACTAACGTAGTTTTATATAAACTCGAAAAAAAAAAAGACCTTAACAAAATAACTGTTTGGTGACTGAAATTAATATTCTTACCTAATAGTAGATTGTCTAATGTCTGTACAAAGGAAAAGTATAGTCTAAAGAAAGTTCGAACAATTTGTTATCGTCATAAAGCTATTATAATTTTAAAAATTACGTTCGCGTTCACACGCATTAGGAAGAAGCCTGTCGGAACAGTTCGCTGATTATAGAAATTGGATATCACTTAACTAGAGAATATCCGATTTCTAGTTGCACGCACACGAAGATGGAATTAAATGAGAATTAATCTTAATACCATTGCTTAAAGACTATTATATTAGAAAACTTGATGTTGTTTTTTTTTTGTTGTTGTTCCAGTACACTGTTTACATTCATATCACAACTGCCTTTCTAAATAAACCTTTGGACAGGTATAATGATAATCTCTGAAGACAGCTTGACTTTTTGCGGCTTAGATTGATATTTATAAGTAGCTTCATAGAAAAAGCAGTCCCTGATTTTGACGTAATCGTAAGATTAACAAAAATTTTATTTATATTATTACATATATTAACTATTGTATGTATTATATTATTTATTACATATATTAACTATTTTAAAATGATTACTCATTGCTTTAAATTGTAAAAAAGATAGTTTTATGTAAGGTAAAAATTGAAAATAATTGTAAAGTTATACACACTAGGCTTTTTATGAAATAACATCTTTTTATTTTTAAATAATTTAGGCATATTCTATGCGGCATGTGAACCAGCGTGAAGCAATTATTTTAATTAACAATCTTCTAATTTAATTTTATGAATAAGTAATATGAATAAAGCGCTGGAGCATTTTAAAATTACGTATAGAAACAATATACGAGTTCACTTTCTTAATCTACTTTGATTTATGCTACCGTTGTAAATGAAAAGTGTAAATAGATTTTTTATAAAAACGTCTAAAGTAAAAAAAAGCATAATTATGATTACCTATTAGAATTATCGACGAATAATACAATCTTATCTTTTCGACTGGTCAGATAGTAGTTCTAATCAAAATACCAAACTTACGTAGGTATTTACTTACTTGTGAAACCTATCCGTAGTCATTTTGCCCTTTTATTGCAACTTTTAAATTGAATATTCTCAGAAAATTTGCTCCAAAGTTTGTTCAACTCATTTTCAATAACTTCGTCAAACACCGCGAAATTGATAACGCGAGAAAGTTTTTGCTTTGTCACACTTTACACCACAATTCTTTTAAATTGTTTAGTTTTAATTGTAACATAATTTCCTTTAAAATAACACAAACTTTTCGTATTTGTTTTAAAAGTATTTTTGATTACAACAAAACTTATTTCAATAAAATAAATATGTTTACAAAAATGCAATTTTGTTGTCAATTTAAATAAATGCTGGTTTTGTACACAATTTAAACTTGCACTGTGGTCACAACGAACTAATAAACGTACACCTGATTCGTGAGAAAAAAAACGAATACCGACAGAACGACAATGAACGTAGCTACAATAGATTTCAATGACCTCGATGATAAATGTTAACGCCATCTATTGATACGATTATGCATTTCATAGTAAAGTACAACCCATTACTAATCTTACTCAGCGACATCTGTTGTTAAATAGCAATAAGATGCACGTGTTAAAATAAACTTTTTACCAATAGATGGCGTCTAGCACTGTATACAATTTTTTCACTGTTGCTATTTAACATATAATTTAAATATTATTTTCCACCCAAATAATTAGTTATTTAAATAATTACGAAGAAATATTTAAAAATGTCAGATTTATTCGGTTTTATAAATATAGATGTGTTTTTACAACAATTAAAAAACGATAAGAAATAAGTATAAAGTTTAAGTATTTCTTATTATTTCTTAATATCAATCTTTTGTGAAATATTGTTTCACTATATAAAAAAAAGTTTGCTTACAGGGCTTACTCATAGTGGCCGTTCTGACAAAATATTTTTCTTAATTTTTACCTAGTACATATCTATTATTGTTTAATCGTTAATAGTTTATGTTACTGTAACATTCCTATTCGCATACTATAATACTGGCGATTAGTAAACTCAGCATAAATTATTATGTAAATAAATAAAAGTAGTTTTTGAGTTTTATTAATCTGTACTTATTCTGAACTAAAATGATGTTTTTTAAACTTTTATTCCTTTATTCTAAACATTAATTTATATGACAGATACTAGAAGATAGAAGCCAAAACAATCACCTATTAAAAGGATTAGGAAACAAATGGATTGTTAAATGGATGAGATATGAAAAGTTTCACGTGTAGATCTACCGTACTTAGTGGTATCGAGGGCTTGCACAAATATTTGTGATCCATTAGCTATTTATCGGCTAATGCGTTTCGCATGTACCTCTCCAGTGAGGCATTGCCGACAATCAGCGGTAAAACAATCATGATTCGTTAAAATGTTATTTATCTGACGTTATGTAAATATACTAATAATTTTTATTGATGTTGTAAATTAACAGCAATATTGGAGATTAGAAAATATATTGTGGATATATTTTTGTTAATTTATGACTATGACATAAAAAAGAGTTTTTATATCAAAGTGTATTATTATATACCACATCGAAATTATATAACTTAGATTACTAATAATAACAGTTGAATTCTTTTACAAGGCAAATGTCTTTTATTTTAAGGAGAAGAAATAATGGAGGTGAATGAAACGTCGAAGTGTAAAAATGTAGCGTACTGAACTGTTCTATTGCGTGTTTCAGAACTTCTTCTGATATATTTATATGAGTTTACTTAAGACTTTATTCTTTCTAAGTGATGAATACAAATTAATAATATTCTGCCATTCCTTTTCAACACATGCCTTTACTAAAAATATACATTTCCTGCATAATCTATCGTTATTCAATCGAAGAAAATTAAGTACTATAACTAAATACTTATTCGTTTAAGGTTTTTTGTTTATTTTTTTTTTAGAGTTGGCTTAGACAAGCGTAAAGATAAAACAGTGAATATGTAAAACATTTTTTTTTAATTTGTTTATTTGTAAACTTAATTAGTAATTCATATCATATTTTCTTCTCGTCTAGTAGGTAAGTGATTAAATTATAAAGAATAATTGCGAAATACAATTACGGTTCATAAATTTATCTAACGTATTCGTATTTAGTGATTATAAACGCGATTGTTTACTCATAGTATCTTTAAATAAAACAAAAAAAACAATTGAAATTATTTGACTCAAAAAAACTTTATAAAGGAAAGGCGTGTTTAAAATATAAAGAACGTTTAACTTAGGATTAATATTAGCATCATTTAATAAAAATTATAACAAACAATGACAATATACAAAGAAAATATTTAATTCTAATACAGATAAGAATGACATGAAACTAAATATTATAAGCCAAATATTTAGTAATGATGTCAATTCACTAGACTTAATCCAACATACCGCACTATAATAACGGTATTACTGACAGATCCTATTGCTAACACTCAAAACACCATGAATTATGGTCTTCATCGCATCAGAAACCTAATTAGCCAGTATGTCGATAAACCCATACGAAACTCCGTAATATGTGTAATGACGTCATAATCCCTGCGAGATGATTGCCGATATATCTTTTTTATGCTCGTTTATCGCCCGATAATATAATAATCATATCGCGCTGACAATAATGGCATGCCAAATAAAATCTACCTACCCTATATTCCGATCGAAATGGTTACGAATTTTATCAAATAATTTATAATATAAATTGAACTTTATCATAAAAAGATAAGGCTGTAAATCGCTTGACAACATTGAATCGTGTCGGACGTATTCGATTATCCAAAAATACCGAAGCTCCAATGTACAAATTGGGTAAGTTCGGAACGCGCGGGAAAGCAATATGTTTTTATTTCTTTTTAATTTCCGGTTCGCTTTAATGGCGTCGAAATCAATATAATGGTGAAGCGGCCAGCGCCATTTTAGCATTTTGTGGTTTTGCTCATTTAACATCATTGGGCTTAACCGAGCGCGCCAATTAATATAATTATATTGTTTGTTTTTACGCTTACGAATTTTCAATAACATTTCAAATTTATATTCCATTTTGACGTCTAATACTTACATAAATAACGTTATTGGTTTGATTCACTGTTCTAACTGAGGGTTCTAAAACTGAAACTTTATTATTTTTACCCGGCTGAAGTATAGTGTATCTATGTACCTACTTATGTATTTATTTATTTAACAGTTTATTAAACTTGCCAGAGACATTATACATAAACATATACAAGTCACAGGAAAACAAAGTTTAAAAGGTATGCTTATCTTTTAAAGAGATTTTTTACAGCGCGCCCAATACAGAATTATGTAATGTAGTTAGTTAAAAGGTAGTCGTACAAAAAACAGTAGTGCAAACATTTTAAAATTACAATTAAAAGTACACACATAAATACTTAAATACATACATGTTATATACACAGATATGAATATTTCTATTACAAACTCTACAGCTTAAATCGTTTGATAGATTTTACAATATGAGATGTCATTAAATTTATCCTTATTATGGGAGTAACATAGAATATATTATTTCCCAGAATTTATATAGGAACGAGAATTATGATAGAACTACCGACCCCCGATACCACTTATCCGATCTCAAAACTTCTTCACTAATGAAAAATTAAATAAAATATGTATAATATTTGTAACTTTTTTTTTGGACACACGGGTTTTTAATTTTTTTATGTTTCTTTACCTGTTTTTGTTAAGAGCTTTCAATATATTATTTAAAATTCTTTACACGTAATCCAAGTGTCAAAGTTTTAACAGTGTAAGATTTAGGGGCTTAATTCTTTTAAGTAAATATTTCGACGCGAAAAATAAATATAATAATTTGTTATATAAAATATTATGTCCTTGTCATTTTTTACGAACATTAAAAAAAGTCTGTTGATGCCGCGGGCGCGCAATCATCCGCAGCATCGCTTGCAACCGAACGGAATTTTAAGAAGTTTTCGCTGCCTCTTATACTTCAGTCTGGTTTAGAATGAATCAATCTTTGCTTTCGAACAGTTCAGGGTTAACAAACTTTATTATCACTTCGAATATTGATGGAGATGGCTGGACGCTTTTAAAACTCTTATATTTTCATAGATGGATAATTTAATTTGAAAGCAAATTTTTCGGAAACTTTGATATATATTTTTTAATAACTGGCAAACGAGCAGGCCGGACTCCTGATGTTTAGTTGCAGCACCAGAAGAGTCAAAAATGTGTTGCCAGCTTAAAAAGGAATATAAGTCAATATTAGCAGAGGAATGGGGAAGGGGGTGAGGCTCCCGGCTCTCTCAATAACCGTACAAAATGCAGATTTGTTAGCTAGTTCATGCTGATGTTCTGTGAGAGTGAGGTACCGCTCCGGTCGAGCCAGCGTGTACAGTTACTAGGCTACAGTTAATTTTAGAACAAAATTTTTCGTATACGTGAAAAATTTATTTAGATAACAAGACACATTTTTATTAGTTTCATTCAATTTAATTAAGCAGTCCTATGTTATTATCTGTTAATTTATTATCTCTATCTGCTTTACTACAAAAGATTTAAGCATACGTTAAACGCGTATGTATAAATCCGTACTACAAATGTTCGTCTAAAAACAGTTGTGAGTTTAACACGCTTTAGACGTAGATTAACATTCGCTTATCCGATGTCTAAAACCTATTTAAACTGTTAAATGTAATGTGTGACATTATACAATATTAATATTTTTTTCACGATTTTACTCCCTGTTAAGCAATTTAGACAAGCAATGTTTAATTTTGAGACACGTGTTGAACACGGTTTTATTGCGTCTTTTGTAGTATGGCAGTTTGTTTAATAATCAAGGAAATAATACTGGATCGATTACGAGTAAACGTTTTGTATTCAAAATGAATGAAAGAAACCAGTAGCATGGTAATAATGATAAACATTCTAAATCTAAACATAACATAACTTTATTTGTGTAAGTTTTAATGAATGTAAACAGAAACAAAAGATTTTTAATTCCCTTATAAATATATAAGGGAATGAAAATACTAACAGTTCGGAATGTAGATTCTACCGAGAAGAACCGGCAAGAAACTTGATAGTTCATCACAAGGAGAGAATTACACTTGTAAGTTTTGTTTTCAGACTTGCTTTACGCCTGAAGGGATTTACTGTCAGCGCCTTATTTTTGATATTCAGAGTTTTCGTAACTACTTGATACATATCTGTTACGAGGTTACAGAGTTGTTTTATATCAGTCTCGAGAATGAAACTTACAAGTGTAATTCTCGCGTAAGACGAAATACTGTATGTTTAGTGTGGTTGGTGAATGAAATGAATGAATGAATGAATAGATAGGTGTGGGATTCTTTGTGGACCACCTGGAATTCGAGGAAACATCCCTGTAGCGTTCTGGCTGCAGATCGTATACTAGATGGTTCTATCAGGAAGAACCATACTTTCACAAAAAATCAGCTTAAAGTTGCTAATGTTTGTAACTGCGAACGGTGAGTGAAAGAGGCAAAAACCACTCACTTGTACCTACTGCACCTACTGCATATTCCCCTTAATTCCCCATTTCTTTGTAATTCGTATTTTTGACTCATCAGATACTGCATTCATTACGACATTAATAAACATTCTAAAACCAGGTGAAGC
Source organism: Hypolimnas misippus (assembly GCA_037950945.1). Taxonomy (NCBI): domain Eukaryota; kingdom Metazoa; phylum Arthropoda; class Insecta; order Lepidoptera; family Nymphalidae; genus Hypolimnas; species Hypolimnas misippus. The sequence continues at coordinate 4,163,908 of JBBEEQ010000029.1, read as the reverse complement.
TGAGCGCAATAAAATAGTATATAAGTCTGAGCAATATGTATGTGTTGTTAAAACAGCTATGTAATCTAATATCTGTAACAAATATCATTCACACATCAATATGATTTTCTACAGCTAAGTTACCAGTCATCGACAATCGATCTAAGTTGACTTCCGCCACTTAGCGCTGTTTGTATATCTCCATTAGGTACAGGAAGTGCTTAATCTACTTAGGGTTGAATATAAAAAGATGAAATACAAAGATGGAACTTTGCATGTATTGTAGTTTATTAATCTTATTAACACTTGACAGGTAATCAAGTTATGATTTTTTTATCTGTGGGCGATCTTAATTATTATCTACAATAGTATGTTTAATTTAATTTTTTTCGATATCAAATCTTAATTAATATTGTATCGATTTTAGTCTATTGTTTTCGTGTTTTTTATTTTATTTTATAGGTTAAGTAAAAACATATTTAATTAAAAATCATTTTATTATTGGTCCTCTACAAAATATAAAAAAGGGATCGTTTATGCTTTTCATTCAATAAAAAATGAATGACGAAGAGTAGACATTTCCTTATTCATTCAAATAGATTATGCCGTATGTATCATACAAGTGAACGTCATTTTGTAAAAATACAATAATTCATAAATTGCTCAATCATCAACCCGTTTCTAATAAGACATTAACAAATGCATTTAACACTTGGAGTTGTTAGAAAATGCCACAATGCGGCGCTGTTTAAGCGGAAGCCGGCAGGAAATGGCCACTAATGGCCGCCGCGCCGGAAGCGACGCCATTACGCCCTAGTGATGAACAAATAATTACTTAGTTTTATTTTGCAAATGTACATAACGATACTAGAAAGGATATTGACTTCGGTAAATTTGCTCATTGACGCCAAGTTTCAACCATAATTTATTTATGAGGGTTCTTTAAATTAATATATTATATCAGCTGCTCATCGCGGATTCACTCGTATTTATGGTTACAGTTTCGCTTCTGTGAGTCGTAGCGTGATGTAAAATAGCCTATAATAAACAGACTATCTAATGTAAAAATATTTTCAAATAAGTATAGTAGATTTAGTGATTACCTCCACATACAAACTTAATTTTACTACTCCATAATCTTAGTTTAGATAAAATTATTATTCTTTAATAAATTAAAATAATTTTTCCAAAGATATAATTTTGCTATAAGCACTGTTATAAATTATTATAAAAAGTATGTTTTAAATTTACATTTTTGTAATAAAATTGAAATTGTAAACATGACTTCGTTTAATTATTATTTGTTATGTCTATTGAATAATATATTAAATATTTTTTTAAATCGAATGCTACAAGGTAATATTTTTAAGTCCAGAGGTTGTTATTTATTCTGTGATTACTTTTTTATTACAGTTACATGTTGCAGACTGGTTTTAAAGTTTCTAAGTTCACAATAAATAACTTGCGCTGACAATTTTCATCCGTCTCTCTCCCGAAGTTCAGTGAAGTTCACCAATAAATCCTGGGTCGTGTTCAAGTGAAAAAGACTTTGATCGGTTTTGCGTTCACGAGACGTTAACGACGCGATATAATACCTGAGATGTTGTAAACATTTGTTGTATATGTACAAGTAAAACAATCAAGAGAAAATTCCGATCCTCAATATAGCAAATAAAACTACTTTAAAAATGTTCATTAAATCTGCATATGAAGATGCACACTAAGATCTTACCAGATTCCTAATTTAAACAATGTTTGTGAGTACATAATTATACACAAGAAGGTAAAAATCCTTTAAGTTAAACGGTTTAGCTTTAAATTGTCAGCTGTATCAAAATTAACAAAATACTTAGGACATAAGTATTCACGAACTTTTTAAAATAAATGGTTGGAATACGAGTAGGCGAGACACCTGATGTTAAGTAATCATCGCTGCTCATAAACATTTGCGGTACCGGAAAAGCCACATAGGAAAAGGAATAAGAGGAGGGGTTAGGCTTTCGACTTCTTAATTCGCTGTACGAAAATTCGCTATATTAGCTACTTCACGTCTATCTTTTGTGAGAGTGAGATACTGTCCGATCGAACCAGGCCGTAGCACTCGGCAGCAGTGGGGTACAGCTAGGCATTACCTCAGTAAAATGTACACAGCTCTATATTATTAGAAGAATTGGAAAATAGAGCACACACAATGATTCTAACGTCTTTTTATTACATTCATTAATTCCTGGACTGTTTAAAAATAGATATCTATAGAATATATATATGTATATATATGTATATATATATATATATATATATATCGGAATTTGTGTCGTATCGTTACCACGTTGTGTAACTTGTAGTGTAGTCTTTGGAAACTCCTTTCCGCCTGTAACGAGTTTCAAATTGGAAAATCTACTTAGAGACCAACTTCGAAACTCGCCTCCACGCCCTTGTTTTTCCAATTTTCTCTTCTTCACAAATCCGTTGGAAGGTTTTCTTATCTGTGTTACAATTATCAGTTGCTATTTATACTTATTAAAGATAAATAATGTTATTTTTAAAAGGTGATTTTTAATTATTATTATTTCTGCAACTATTCAGATTTATTCAACAATTACATTAATTCCTAACAAAAAAAATTATAGTGCAATCAATTTCACCACTCTCTACTTTTACTATTTGCATTGTTATTGCAATTTCCATTCATTCATTCATTCACACACCATAATAATAAAATGTGTGAAACATGACCACTAACAGTAGGAACAGATTAAAAAATCATCCAGGATAATAAAGAACTTATCGGCTGTGAGATCTGACGCCGGTGCCTAGCGAATGGAAAAAAGTAAAAAGGCGGGAACTTGATTCATAATGGCATCAAACATGGCGGCGCTGATTGCGATCTGAAATAGAGATAAGAATGGGGTGGCTAGCTTTGTCTTGCGGCTGATGACTATAACAGTAGGTAGTTTATAATAAACAAACATCTGCTGTGTTATTATAAAGATTATTTGCATTGTTTGAAGGTGTTAATGTTGTGCATTTAGCTGATTGCGGCCTAGCAATTATGCTCGCAGTATTTAAAGTTTCTATATTAGCAAATAAATAAATCTGCTGTTTATTAAAAGGCATTTATATATTTTTTGTTCATGTAAAATATTTATTATTAAATATAGACAGACGAACAATATTTTCTTTTTATAATACTATTGTAATGAGTACAATGTGAATGCAACTTGCAACCTATAGTTGGTAACCCTGGTTAGCATAACTAGATTGATATATTCCAACTTTCATGTATTTTTAGTACACTAATAATATATATACATATAGTAATACATTCTCATACCTGTATAAATCCAACAATACAACTCAGTCCCACTTCACTGTAGAATAATTGCAAAGAGTTGTAACTCTACAGTGAGTAACTTAGACGATTATGCACTAAAACTTAACACTACGAGGTATATATATGTTAAAAAAATACGTAAGAAGATTATTTTATTGATTACAGTATTCGAGTCGTTAATATGTAACATTAATTAATGTCGAATTATAACGCCTATGAAGGAAACAACGCAATGAAACGTGACATCACGAGGTAAAGAGAAATGTCAAGAAAATTGTCCAAAGAACACAAATGTCGAATCACTCGTTTCCCTGAAAAGGGTGTGAAAATAAAAGCAGCCAATGATAAAACACCTCAATTCGGCTTCTGCTTTTTTCCTAAATCTCCAGGGTCTATATTTTAGGAATCTACGAAAGGGAAAAATTCGACGCTCGCTGATATTTGAATACAATAAAAAGTGTAATAAAATAAACTGGCCGCAATAATTTTTATTGTAAGGAGCGCCCTCGAATTATCATTTAGATGGGGTAGTCCGCAATATGGCGCGAATTTCGAGGGCAAAAAAATAGATAGACCAGCGCCAATTGACGGTTAGGGTGACCTTTTTAGTTTTCTGAAATTGCTTCGTACTTACGCGGATCATGTTTGATTGTGTTTTATTGGAAACGTGGATCTTTGAAATAAAACGTTGAAGATTTTATTATTTTCGCTCTTTGAATCTTATTAAAATTATTCAAATCAGGGCAATCAAACTATATTAAAGTTTCTTTTGTCCGTGTCTTTGTCACTGTAATGGTCCTAAATTGATTTTAATATATTTTTTTGTATATATATTTGTTTGTTGTAGGGTTCGCTAGTAAAATAATAGGTAATAGGTATTATAATTGCAAAAATCATCCAGGGTATACGTTTGAATATGAAAATTGGAACGTAGAAAGCTTATAATCTGTATTAACACATGGATTACGCAAGTAAAATCTCGGAACACAACTATCTATATATTTAAAATAAAACAGTCTTATCATAATTTTTCAATGGTCATAATTGTTGATGGTTTTTCTCAATTTCAAAATATCATAGTTAGTTCCAGTTAGTTGAGTATTCATAGCAAGTGTCGGGATTTAATACGAATATTAAATTTTAATCTAAGTGTCGTCACCAACAAGTATTAATGACAATCTCCCCACAAAGAAGCTATTCCCCTGAAACACATTAGTCTGATTGTGCCGTGGTCACGTTGATCGCTCTTAGCGGGAGCGGAATGCGTTGTTATTTTCTGTGTTAACATAATTATATAAACAGTCCTTTTCTTGAACTTGAATGTCAATAATAATTTTTTAGAGATATTAATCTGTATCTCCATAACTTTGCATATTTCATCATAAATAATTATTACATTATGGTCTTAAAAGAAACGTAGGCTACAACACTGAAGTGACGAGAATGGATATTTCCGAGAAATACGAACAGAGAACGGTCAGATCGTGGGCGTTGTTTAGTCATAAAAATATCTAATATTGTTGCGATCTTTGAAATGTTCGCGAAAACGACCGAAGGTTGATGCTTTACAATATTAAGCCAGAATGATTTGTCAAGTAACAGGTGATATTGGCAAGTAAACTTTTAGTTATATCTGTTGCTACTAATGTTTTACTTTATTCTCATATTAGATTCACAAAGGCCTTATTTTGCCTTTACACCAAAACACTACCAATATATATATATATATATATATATATATATATATATATATATATATATATATATATATATATATATATATATATTACGTATGGATATGCACTTATATTTTACATTAAATCTTAGTCGAGTGATAAAGTTGTATAACTTTAAAAGAACTGGTAAAACTTCAGCGAACTATCAAGAATATATATTTTAAACTTTCGTGATTTATATTTTTAATATTTTATATAACGAGTCGTATCGCTGACTGTCAGCTCGTGACCACGACGGATGCAACTTCGTCGAAACGTTGGGCAATAAAAAATCACTACCATTAATTATCGCGGAAAAACCCGTTATCTATACTAATATTATAAAGCTGAAGAGTTTGTTTGTTTGTTTGAACGCGCTAATCATAGGGACTATTGGGTCGAATCGAAAAAATAATTTTTTTTTAGATAGTTAATTTATTGAGGAAGGCTATATGCTGTATTAAATCACGCTACGAAAATTTCCATAGTAGTAACCATAAACGCAAGTGAAACGCTAGTATAAAATATGAATAAAAAATATACTTAAAATCGCTACCGCTTTTGAATGAAACCTAATCCTAATAATCGGTTTGGCTGAGTTCGGTTGGGGACGCCAAATGGAAAGAGAATCAGTCCTGATAAATGATTTCGGAACAAATGTTATTTTGATCTTTAGCGATACCGCGGGATTTGCGCGGGGGCGTTCAGAGCGCTCGCCTTTTGATTGCATTGTGTTTATGGCGTGATCGGGCAATTAATTGCTATTTTCGTCTATATAATATTATAATGCTGTTAAGTCTGGGATGTCAACGATAAGTTCTGTTATTAGAACATGGAGGGTGTGTTCTAAAGATATTATATAAATCATTAGCTGCTCCGCGGATTTACTCGCGTTAATTGTAGGAAAAATTTTATTTATAACTTTCCGTGCTTCAATCGGATATTGTTCACTATTTCATTGGTTTCAATTTCGTTTTCGCGTAACCCTCTTTATTATTATTATTATTTTAATAAAAGTAGCCCTATGTTACTCCTTATAACATTAGCTATCTGCGAGTGAAAGACATGTCAAAATCGGTCCAAGCGTTTCAGAGATGGACCGGAACAAACATACAGATAGACAGATAAAAAAAATTTCAAAAATTGTGTTTTTGATGTAAGTTCCGTGCATACTTTCATATCCATTTAGTTAAAAGCTGTTAATTTAAAAACACAAAAAAACAACTTCAATTATATTTATTTGTATTTATAACGTCGATTAACAGCGATTCTAAAGAGCAATATATGTAACGTGTAATATTTATTCAATTATTCCTTCCAATATATCGCAAGGTATTTGCATTGTAATTGGTCAACCAAAAGTTTTTTAATTAAAATAGGTAAAAAGTATTTATATAAAAAAATAGCAAAAAGAAAACACTTTTGATAATAATTTTAGTAAGCAAATTATATTTTTGTTATAAAATAAGTTAAAAACTACGATTATATTACAAGCATTACAGTATTATTTTTATTGTAACACATAACATTAACATTGTCGATATGAGTTAAATATAAGGAGCTAGATTCAAACTTAAATAATTCACCAATACTTATCCTAATAAAAATAAAACCTTATTATTTTAGTAACTATTCAACTTTTACAAAAAATATATTATGTATTACTTCATAATCAATTCGGTTCTTTATAAGGTCGTGTTCTTAAAAGGATTGCCCTGGAACAGATAAAAAATATTACATCACAGGCCAGTAGCTGAAACTATTAAGAATGAAAAATCGCTTACTAATTTGTATGCGATCCAAGCGACAGTAGTGTTTTCGAGGCGAGGCCCCATTAAAGGATTCATTTGCCCAAAGTAGATCGTGAACCAGCTGAAAATTAAGAACATTATTAGGTACTGCATTTCTATTTATTAATACTAGCTACTTGCTCTAACTTCGTGCGGTTCTATTCGAGATTATGTCCGAAGTATTTTTAATATAGATTTACATATTTATATAACTCTGAAAGATCACTAATTCACTAACTCACTGGCTAAACACGAAATCTTGCAAACTTGATTTCTGAAGATAAAATTTAGTAAGTAGGAGAAGTCAGCTGAGAATGGTCCTAGAGGGGAAATGGGGGTTGGTACTTGTATGGGCTAAATGAAGCTTGTTTATTACACAGATTATAACCTTTCTTAAGTAACGACTATCTAACGCAGTAACTAAAAATATTTTTGGCAATTTGGACTACCAGTTTGTGAGATTAATACAATCAATAATAAAAACTCTTCAGCTGTTATAGTAAGGTATAAAAACAGATTTCTTTACATGAGGTCATTCATTAATTTTATGCGTAAGAGAAAAATACATTTTATATGAAATAAATAGATATATATTATTTTTAAGGAGTTATTATGAATAATTCTATAATGAATTGTAAAAACAACACAATTTTAAATTTCTTTGAATAATAAGGATTTTTTTTACTAAAAATTTTATTTACTTACAAAATCCACATGCAGAAAGCAGAAAGCATTATACTCGCCTGCACAATCCTATAAAGTAAGACGAAAAAAAATTGTATAAACAATCACCTAAACTTCTGTTAGATATTGATAATGGGACTGATGTGTACATGATTTAGAGAGTTGCCTAGCAACGAGCTGTTGATGTTCAAGAGAGAGAACATGGTGATATATATATTACAAGAGTTGGAATATAAATACGTGGACCATGAGTCTCTTTAAAAAAAGTATATAGTATTTTCATATGTGCGTCATATTATGGCTGAAAAATTGATTTATTTTTAGTTCTTATATAATACTTTAAAAGGTCATATACATTTATCAATCATTAAATGATATGATATGATGATTTATTAACAAACATGAAATATAATTTTAAGTTTAACTATTTCATTAACAGATATTTAGTTATCTTACTTAAATTACAAATTAAACTTAAATACAGATTATATATTAAATTTAAATTACCCTCGGTTAGGACCCTTCCTTACTAACAACGGTCCAAATATCAGCAGTGCTGCGAAAAAGGCTGTTATCACATATAGTGGGGTGAGGAATTTCTCGTAAACTATCGGCTCATCATCCAGTGGCGGCCCATGTGGACCAGGTGGACCAGGTGGCGAAGGTGGCGCTGGTGGTCCAGTTGTATCAGTGGATGGGTACGTATCTTGACGTTTGTCGCGAAGTTTGTCCACTCCAAATTGACGGTATTTGTTAATTTTGTATGGGTTGTCGAGTTCGTCTCTAGGAGCTTCGTAGTAATCGCGATAGTTTATAATGTCGATGTCTAGAAATGTATAAAAATAAGAAATTATTATAAAATATATATAAAAAATTATAATCAATGATATTATATTGTATAGCTATATGTTATAAAGTCATGGATTTTGGCAATCACCACTTTGGACGATGTTGCCTAGCAACCGGCTAGCGACTGAGTATGACAGCGTATCTTTGGGCCAACAAGTCAATTAACGAGCTTGTCATAGTTGAAATAGGTACATATTTTAACGTGAAATATATAATATCTATTGTTATAAAATATATTAACAAAATGATTTGTTGATGTACGTACCTCTGTATATGTAAAAAATCTCAAATCTTATAACGTAAATTTGATATGAAGATTATTATTACATATATTATTTATAATTAAATGTAAAATAAAATATTTACTTGTATTACAAAAAAAATAAAATATATAATTGACCTTTTACAGTCCGTTGAATATACGGATCAAGTGTCCGATACTTTTTTTTAACATTTTTGGTTACATGTAACATTTTAAGATGAAAAATAAATAAGTGGAAAATATTTTAATACTATTTTAAGTAGTAAATATTTGATACAATTTTTGACAAACACTTCAGTGACGTGTAAAGCAAAAATTTTCCTCTGTCGTAAATAAAAATTTTCTGTTTTTGTTTCATGCCAGATGTTCAGAAGATTCAGGATTGAAACCTTGTTTTCGCATTGAAAATTATAAAAAAACATCTGTTTTATTAAATGAAGTAAAATTATACTTTGTATTTAATAGTAATAGTAATCGGTAAATATACAAAAAAAATCATTATAAATTGTGAACCCCTACCTTTTTCAGAAGTCGGTTAAAAAAATCAAGCGCAGATAGTGAGAAAATTATTAAAGAGCTATAGTATTTATGATAAGAGAACAAAATATAACTAAGATAAATAATCTGTAATGTTTTAATCACGTCAAAGAACTAGCATCTATTCAAGTTCCCGAGGCTCTATCAATATCGGTCGGCTATCTCGATCGATGGAGTATGCGCGCGCGCACTGTAATGACTCAATTATCCGCTTAGAGGAGGCGTGGTGCACTGCGCTATGTCTTCATTACAAGTGATCGCTTTGTGTGGAAATGGATTTTGTTAATTTTATTTTCACGTGTAATTCAGACTGGGAACTATGAAATTATATTTTTTTTCTTACTCATTAAAAATTTATATTTCTAATGCTCGAGATACAGTTTATAAACATATAGACAAAAATAGCTTAATTGAGAATCTTCTTTTCTTGAAGTCGACTTAAAATGTTTTGTTGATTTTGTTCTTGATTACTTAAAATAAATTCGCAAAGGTTATCAATATAAATTCCCGGCTTTTGAAATAATTACTGGTTTTTACACATTGTATGAAACAATATAAACTTTGTGTTAATTATTGTTTTTTTTTTTACTTTATCATGTACAGCACTCTGAGCTTGGAAAACGAATAAAAAAACATTAACCATTTTAATGTGACACCTTTTCCTTCCAACTTAGCCAAGATAGTGGCGCACACGCAGCGGTACCCAAGGATACTATCTCACTGGAAATATAACGAAGAATTTATTGGTAATATCGATACAGAGTCGTGATGGGCATTTACCGTGTATTTCCAGCATCGAACCATAGTCTAAACGCTATCTTCTTTGATCTCGGTTTAAACTGACCTATCGGGTCATGAATTGATTTTTATGGTACTATTTTACGATCTGGCCACACACACTTATGTATTAAGTATCTGTGTATATTGTGAAAGTTTGCAATGAATTTTCTATTATTTTTGTCCATGTTTTTTTAAATTAAAATTTGTAAATTGCTGCAATGATAGTTTAGAAAACTATACATATGTTTTGTCCATACTATTTATCATCTATATCCATTTTTCAATCTTGACAAGCTTGTCAAGTGACTTTAAAGCCCAAAAATACGCTTGCTCTGTAAACGAAAAGACCAGGCGAATATTTTGCGCATAAGTAGCGCGGGTGCACGCCATACTATAAGAAAAAAAAAGATCAGCCGAAAAATCGCAAAAACAGAAAATGGTAATTTTGTATGTGATTGCTACTTAGATTGATAATCGTATGTGATTACAATGAAATTAATTTTAGGTGAGACGAAGTTCACTGAGTCTTCTAGTATTAATATATTTATTAAGCAAATTATTTTATTGAAATTTTGAAGGCAAAAAGATAGTGGTTATAAAAAAAATATATATATCAAAAAAGAAAACGATTTATTATATAGTTAGTTGATACCTACTATTTCATTTTTTTTATTAATATTTAGTCGTATATAATTGACAGTGCAAACGATGAATTGAGGACGCCCTTCAAAATGTCTGATACTTTTGACAGATGTCAGTCGCAGGGTCGCGGTCAAGCGTCCGTCACGGACTTCAATTTCCGGGGATAGGATGCGACATGATTTAAATTTTAATATTGCCATGACATAAAGTTAAAACGAATAAAATTAATGTTGATTTATTCAGAAAGCGTCAGGTAAAATATAACGAGACAGAGTATATTAAGTTTATTTACGGAATTGTCCATAGGTGTTATGGTAATTGCTCGATCAAATCTTAATTAGACATTTAAACAATCGTTTGCGAGCCTAAGAAAAAATGTACTAATGTGACCTAAAGAAAATAAATAAGATAGTATTTTTACTTTTACATATAATAATAAATATGTAATGATAACAGTAAGTTCATTTACACTACAACGTAATAACGGAAACGCATAAAACGGAAAAATATTTTTGTTTTGGTAAAATTTTCGTATTTATTATTGGTTTTAATTTTTTTCAGTTATAAATTATGTAGTACAAATTCGTCTCAAGACGTGTTGCAGTTGCACATATTGTAGTAGTATTGTAAAATGCAGAAGCGTCATACACTGCGCTTCAGCAACGGGCCGGAACGACTTCGCTAGGATAAATCACGAGTGATTTATTTTTATTTGGTTGGCACTTCTGAGCGTCTGCATGCTCTGCAATGTACATTCTTTATTTAAAAATATTATTCTTACAATACATTGTTGTATTGTATTGTAAAAATAGTGTATGTCGAGTAATATATTTTCAGTAATAATTTAGCTTGCAACAATGTAAACGAAAATTAATTTTCTTTTATTTCTATAGATTGTAATAAAAGATAGTTAATTAAGTTCCTTTATTCATTGTGAAGGTGTAAGTTTATATTAAAAGGGTTATAAATGCACAAATTGTATATTTTCATAAACATAGTAAGTATTGCCGGTTTTAACCCCGATCTAGTAAGTTTTAATATGATTTTGTCGTTACATTATAGCTACTAAATAAGCGTAAGTAGTAGTTTCTAGAATATATAAGAAAATTAATATTGCTGACAGGATTGTAAATATGAGACTATTTTGCGTAAGATGGTACGCATCACAGGTAATATTTAAAAATGTATAGTCTTTTATTAATATAAAAGAAACAATAATAATAAAAACAATTAATATGGATTTTGAATAGGGTTAGTAAATAAAGACAAAATTGGCGTAATGAACTTAATTTTGGCGTCTTTCGGGGTATTTTATAACCCCAGAACTCCGTCATTTTTTAACTGATTTTGAAAATTCATACGGAAGATAGAGTTCAGAGGAAATATACGTCATGTTAATTTTTAAAATATTGTTTCTGATGAAAATTCGTTACAAATCCCTTACAAACAAAAAAAGAATAAATCAAATATGTCAAATTGTTTTCGCGAAGTCGAAGAACATACAACATCCCGATAAGTAAAAAACATCCCGATGAATTGAGACCTTCTTCTATTTTGGAAGTTGGTTTAAAGAGGAACTACTAATTATTAAATATGCCGGACTAACGTCATGTTAATTTTTCTTCCTCGAAAACAGTGCTGTTTTATAAATGGAAAGTATATATCTTTTCTGGACCTCTGACTACGTGTATCCAAAATTTCAAGATAATTGGTTGAGCAGTTGAGGAGTGAAAACGTAACAAACAAACTGACTCGTTATATATGATACTAGTTCGTTCTTGCGACTCTATCTACGTAGAATAATTACTTTGAAAAGCCTATTTCATTGAGAATTTATAGGTTTTCCTAGTACAAACTTTTATACAATATTTCACTTACTTTAAGGTTTATTTTCGCGACCAAATGTAACACATCTCCCTCTCGAAAGCTCAATCCATATCTACACCAATATTTTGTTATAGACACTAGCTGCCACTTGCGGATTCGTCTAGTCCTATCGTGATGTAATATAGGCTATAGTTTTTCTCAATAAATGGGTTATCTGACGCAAAAATATATTTTTTTAATTGGATCAGTGTTATCAGATCAGTTTTATTTCTTTTATATATTAGTGCTGATATATTTGACTGGTTTAGCGATTTAGGCGTGAAAATATAACAAACAAACAGACAAAGTTATTTTCGCATTTGTAATATTATTACGGATTAGTCGTGATCAACACAGGCACACAATGACGGAAATAAATCAATAATAATACCATAATTTTTATGCTTTAAGTAATTTGCGTACTTGTTCTATCATAGTCGTTTACAATGTAAGTTCGTAAACAAGTCGACAGCATTGGAGCGCAGTAGCGACAATGCTAAACACAATGGGGTATAACCGTGCAAAAGCAACAAATCATCTACGCGGACGGGCTTGTTAGGTACCTTGTTCAATTTGTATTCACGTTATTTTTTTACTCTTCATATTTCTTAGTTACGGTACTGACGACGTATTTGCTATATAGTCTATTTTTCTTTTCTTGTCTCATTTGGTTACAATACTTGTAACGATGATCACGTAGTTTCGAACATTATTTGGACGCTGATAAGCAATAATGTGTCAACCCAAAATTCAGAGATATTGGTGTACTCTGATAATGCTTTACATTTTTAACATTATTCAAAAATATTTTAAGTCATTAAAGCAAAATAAGTACGGTAAAAAGTGTCTTAATTTATTGATTAAACTATTGAAGTGTGTTACATTTTTTGCGATATTTAATAATAGAAATATATCTAGAAAAGTTGTCATTAGATAAAACTATTTACTACCGATTTGCATTAAATTCATTATACCTTTTATCAAAATAGTAACGAAAAATGGATATATACATCTTCAAACAAATTTGTTAAGAATAGGTTTGACATCTTAGACGCCATTTTCTCGAAATTGTGTCGTTGTGGTTCGACATGGTATTGCCTATCAGGGTCCATTTGTCCTTATTTCGTTATAAAATATGATTAAGTTCTATCATTTTATCGATAATTTCTCAACTGTAACTCTTATGTGTGGTTAGATGTACACCAAATTTGTCTGAAAAATAAAACAAGGAAAAAAGAATATAGCCTTTTTAAAAGACAGCTACGCTAAGGAAGGTTATGATTTATTTAGGTATGCATGTTGTATTTTTGACTGGTTTTAGAAAAGAAAATTATGTGTTTCTTAATTCGACTGAACTGATGTTTCACGATATTACGTTTATCTATATTCTATACTAATAATAAAATTCTAGCGGGTCGCTGTCTGTACATGGAAGATATATGAAAAAAAATTTTATAGGGGGCCTTTATCAACGCAGTAGAACCCAAAACAATGATTTTTAGAATTCTTATCTGTTTGTCTGTTTGTCTGTTTGTCTGTTTGTCTGTTTATCTGTGCGTTTGTGCACGCTAATCTCAGAAACGGCTCATCCGATTTAGATGCGGTTTTCACTAATATATTGTAGTAAGCTTCACTTAACATTTAGGCTTTGTTTCATGTCAATCGGTCCATAAATAAAAAAGTTATGTCAATTTAAGGGTTCACGTCGAAAATTATTTTGTGTTTTTCACTAAATGCATGAAAGTATATATACAATACTTACATCAAAAAATACATTGTTTTAATTTTTTGTCTGTCAGTCTGTCTGTCTATCTGTTTGTTTCGACTAATCTCTGAAACGGCTGAACCGATTTTGATGGTACTTTTACTTCGGTTTCGGTTTCGGTTTAAAGACATTTATTTCTCATAAAGAATACAAAAGTTCACTTATAATAAGAAATTACAATAATTTTGCTTGAGGGTACATTTAAAAGTCTGCCTTATGAATTATGTACAGTAAAATAAAATGTTGCGGGTAGTTATATTACACAAACATGTTTAGGTAGGGGTTACATTAACTTATAAATTATTTTGCACATATTCCATTACACGTTTTTTGAATATAGGAAAACTCTTGCTATTAATGATTAAGTCTGATAATTTATTATAAATTTGAACTCCTTCAAATAAAATGTTTTTCTTTCCATAGTTGGTCCTGGTCTTTGGAAGTTCTAGTTTATTACGTTTTCTAGTGTGGTATGTATGTGTTTTTTTATGAAAGTGTAAATGTGAATGTGTTTTATTTGTTATTATTTTTCTAATCAACATGCAGGTTTTTAAAGTGTATAATTGATTTATATTAAGAAATTTTGTTTTTTTGTATAATTCAACGGATGGCGTCATATAATCATATTTATAAAGAACTTTAATAATTTTATTTTGTAAAGTTTGTAATGACTTTATGTTAGACTTCGCAGCAGTGCCCCATATTTCAATAAGATATTCGATATGAGCTTTTACTAAAGAATTATAAATAATTGGACGAATTTTATTAGGTATACATAAGGAAATTTTACGTAGTGCTCCTATCAAAGGGGATATTTTATTTTTAAGATGATCAATATGATATTGCCAGGTTAACTTGCTATCCATTATAAGACCTAAATATTTTTCATGATCAGTTTTATTTATTGGTTCGTTAAAAATCGTTAGTTGGTCATGATTTGGTATATTTTTATTTTTAGGCGCGAAGATCATATATGATGTCTTTTTGGTATTAATAGTTAATAAATTAGAAAGAAACCATTCGCTAATAACACTCAAATCACGTTGAGCTACGTCAATTATATTTTTAATGTTATCACCAAAGTAAAATAAGCTTGTGTCATCCGCGTAAAGAGTTATATCTCCAGACAAATCAATTGTGCTAATGCTATTTATATAAATTAAAAATAATAGCGGCCCCAAGATAGAGCCTTGTGGTACTCCATATGTTAACGTTGCGGGCTTACTTTGAAATTTTCCGATTTTAACAATTTGCTTGCGACGATGTAAATATGATTCTAAAATTTTGATTGCCGAACCTGTTATACCTTCTTTATGTAGTTTTTGTAATAATAAATTATGACTGACCGTGTCGAAAGCCTTTTTTAAATCGATAAAGATACCTAGAACGATTTGCTTACTATCCAACGCGTTTTTAATTTTGGTGACAATATCCACAGTTGCTGAAAGTGTATTAGATTTCGGACGAAAGCCATATTGTTGACTAAAAAAGAAGTTTTGTTTATTGAGGTAATTATAAAGACGGACATATATTAATTTTCCTAAAATTTTTGACAAAACTGGTAAAACAGATATTGGCCGATAATTCCCAGGATCTGTTTTACTTCCGGATTTATAAACTGGCGTAACTTTAGCAATCTTTAAACTTTCGGGGAATTTTCCTTGTGTAAGACATTTGTTAAAACAGTCAGTAAGATTATCTAGAATAAAGTATTTTATACACTTTATATCTTTTACGCCGATATCATCGATGCCTTTACTTGTGTTTGCGTTCAATTTGTTAATTATTTCACTAACCTCTTTTTCTGTGGTGGGTGCAAATGACTGAATAGTGTTATTTTGTGAATGTGAAAGACTGAAAGTAAATTTTTGATGATATGATTGGGGTATTTTACGTGCTAAATCCGAACCAACGGTGGAAAAGAAATCATTAAAAAGTTGACAAATCTTGCACTTAGCAAATGTTATAAGGAGTGACTAAGCTTACTTTTATTTAAGATATTTTTTAATCTATACATATAAAAAAAATTCTAACGGGTCGCTGTCTGTACATGAAAGATATATGAAAAAAAAATCTTGAGCGCCTTTTACCTACGCAATAGAACCCAAAACAATAATTGTTAGAATTTTTGTCAGTTTGTTTTTCTGTGCGTTATCTCAAAAACGGCTTATCCGATTTAGATGTATGGTCATTAATATAATGCAGTAAGCTTCACTTAACATTTAGTGTTTGTTTCATTTAAATCGGTTCAGAAATAAAAAAGTTGTCAATTTAAAGGTTCACCTCGAACATTATTTTGGACTTTTCACGAAATGCATGAAAGTATATAAAGTATATACAGTACTTACATAAAAAAATCCATTTTTAAAATTTTTGTCTATCAGTCTGTTTCTTACGACTAATCTCTGAAACAGCTGAATCAAATTTGATGGGACTTTCACTCGCAGTTAGGGGATGTCATATTTTAAACCCATATTAATGAGGCCCAAAGGAGGAAGAGGAGATGGAAGAAAAAAATCACGAAATATCACAAAGTCTAAAAAGTTCTTTTAAACATTACGTATTTAATGGACATCTAATATTATAAAGATTAACTTGGGCTACTTTTATTAAAAAATATGTATTTATTTTAATGAATAAGTAAAACAGAGTTTGTAGAAACTAATAAAATATCGAACAATTTCCGATTTAAGAAGGGAAGGTATACATCTATACAAATAAATAAAATTGAGATGTCTGTTTGAAATTTTAAATTAATGCATGTGAAATTATATTATACTGAAAGTATACTAACAACAAAATTACCAATTTTAAAATTTTTGTCTGTCTATTTGTCACTCAGTTTGTTTCGGCTAATATTTGAAACAGCTGGACCGATTTTGACGAAACTTTCACTATCAGAAAGCCAATGTAATAAGGAACAAAATTGAAACCATTAAAGTAGTGAACAACATTAGATTCAAATAGGGAAGATATATATTATATATACATAAATATAATAATTTTAAAATATAATATGTTTACTAGGTAATTTTTTTACTGGATATGATAGGCCAAATCCGAAACTATAAGCAATAGCAAAAAATAATAATTAAAGGAGTCAAAGAGCCGATTTAGATAAAAACTAAAACTATATCATTAGTTTTTTGAAAAATAAGTTTTCCTAGCCAGAAACGAACACGATGATTTTGCAAAAATTAACATTCTGTATTATTGCATTATCTGATACTGTGACATATTATAAGGATCAACTTTAGTCAGGTAAATGCAATAAAAAGAAAAGACTAATTTACAAAATTCTATCAAATTCATACATTAATTTAATCTTTAGTAATTCTTCAAAAAAGAAAACGATCATACCGAAAAGTTAAATTTTAAAATATAACGGGATGTTGTTACGCTAATAGTGGGTGAGTACAATAGCCGAGTGAAGTGAAATGTAGATTGTCAATAAATTGATTAACCTTTTTAAGAATTATCTAAACCTACCTAGGTGACGGGGACCAACACAAACGTCACATTCTATCAACTTTGTATAGCTCACATAGAATAAATAGACAACATAAAAGAAGTTACTGTGAGTTATTCATTTTATATATTTTCGATTGTAACACTCTCCTTTCTTACTTTAGTAGGTGACTAGCATTTTGATGCAACCTATAAACAAATCATTCGAAGTAATGCTTACTTTTTTTCTAAACTTACCGGGACCCATGACTTAACCCACATATTTGATTATGTCTGTGTAGAATCGATTACTTAACTTCTAATTCATGTATAGATTTAATGTTATTTTGTATAAAAATAAATCTTTTCCTTTTATTTTTCGCTTACTATTACTTTCCTAAAGTTGATTCTTACAGGTGACACTATTAGGGGGTGCAACAATGTTTTTTTTTTCCAAAATTAGTGGGTTCTATTCCTGACCAAGAAAATCATGAAATCAAAAAAACTTATGATGCAGTTTTAAATTTCTCAAAATCGGACACGAGACTCCTTTAAATATTTGTCGCGATTCTTTATAGTTCCGGATTTGGCCTATCAAGCTCAATTAAAAAATTCACCCGATATATAATGTAAGGAGAACCTCGGCGGGAACATACTGTTTTACAATCGAAATTTTAAAAAGACTAGCACAAAACACTTTTCTTCAACATTTATTGTGAACACCGTGGAGGAATACCGTATCTGAGTTAGTGTCTGCTTATAAATACAACCAGAAAGTTTCCAAATCCAAAGTAAAGGGCTCTTTTCTTGACCGCAGGCTATTATAACTTTGCTTCGCAGGAGACTTGCCAAGCATTCTGTTATCCACGCGAACGAAGTCGCGGGCACAGCTAGTTATGAATAAAGTTTTAATTGATTGTTTATAGAAGCTTTTCATAATAGAAATTTTCATTCACCAATATTTGTTTAAATATCGGTCATAGTAACACATTAAAACTATTACCGATCACAAGACTTTTTAAAAAGATGAACCGATTTGAAAAAATTATCCACGACGATTTTAACCTCCTTCTTTTTGAAAGTCCATTAAAAGACACAGGCCTTTAAAGGTAACTTAGACGAATAGATGGCGCGTAGAGGAAAGTGTAAACTATATAGAATAAATTCGTTGGCGCAGTTTCATTATGGAACGCTAAAAACCAAACTTTTAAAAGATATTTCTACGTAGGTATATAAAGCACGAAATATATTTTATCAAAACTGAAATATAGTAAAGATCTTAAAAAAGCAACCGACTTTAAAAGCTAAATACGTAATCTTATTTACTTGGATGACATAACTTTTCCAATTATTTTGATTTTAAAATGAAACAACCAGATAAACCGATAAAAATTCTATTGGATATCTGAAATTTAAAATATTTCCAAATAAAAAAAAAACATTAAAATCGATTAAAAAATGACGGAGTTCTGAGGTAACAAACATTAAATAAAGAACACGCTACAAACTGAGAACCTTCTCTTTTTTTTATCGCTTAAAAACAGTAAAGACTGTTTTTCGTCATTTTAAGAATCTATCATCCCATATCAATTTAAATCTACAATAACTTCAAATATAAATTCAATTGGTCCATCGGCTAATTTAAACACACTTGTTATTTCATTAAACGAAATTAAATTGACCAATACATCAATAGTACGAAGTAAAACAACAACGTTATCGTGATTTACAAAACGTTCAACCTCATTTTTAATTGCGTTTGTAGATTAATATTCATATTTCAATAAACATTATCAGAGGCGGTGACTTGAAAAAAGACGGTGTAATAATTTAGTGGTTGATAACCCGCGTATCTTAGACACCAGGGAATGAAATTGACTAACGGATCTTAGGCGAGAAATACACTTGTAAGTTTGGCTCTCATAACCGACATAGGTACTAAGCTGTGTGTCAATAAAAATGCACTAAAAGTAAGTTCCTTCAGATGTAAAAGCAGTGATACATAATTTATGTGAATTTATGAAAGTTCGTGAGCAATATTACAAGTGTAAATCTCACTTTAAACGACGGCGATAGCTTCACGTGGTACTATTGTGATTTTCAAATTTGTAAAAAATATTTATAGGAGGGTCTATTTGATTAAATTTTTGAATTTGTCTAAATCAGCTTATAATAATCAAAATATTTTATTAGTAAAAATCAATGTTCTCTTTCCAATTATACGTGTGTCATAATTTAATAACAAGCAAATAGTGCCCGTTTAAATAAAGTTATCGTTCTGGGGGATTATTAAAACAAAGGTTGCTACAATTTATTTTTAAATACATTTAAAAAAAACATAATATTTTATATTATTCTATAATTTCTGGAGGCTTATTATTTTTTCGAACATTTACATAGGTACATAGATTTCTGTTCCGCCCTCAGCATGCCCATGGCGTTTGCAGGGTTAGGCCTTTGTCTATTTCGCCTACATGAACAAAAAAAGTTTGCCTGAAGAGATCGCTGTTCAACGATAAAATCGTCTGTTGTACATATATTTTTCTGTAATGTTAAAATTGTCTCGTATCTTTCTTGTTGTGTACAATAAAGAGTATTTAGATAAATAAACAAGTCAGTTCTCAAAATACAAAAGACAGGCAAATTAATTTATACCTCCCCCTATTAACACAAACAGCATGAAATATAACTGCGTATAGTGTTAATATATGGATTAATATATACCTTCATTACTTTATGTTGGCCTAATTGCGCGTGTTCTTTTTGCAATGAATATTAAATTTCAAAAAGTCTACCAATAAGATAAATTAGCAAATTAAAAACGTCATTTATCATTCACGTTAACGTTTTTTAAAAAGCAAGTATATTGGAGTTGAACTTTAATTTAAACAATTTATTTCGTAATTATATTGACATATCATCGCAATGAAAACAAAATTAGCAACTAGAAATTATGTATAGTAATGCCGGACTTATTTACTTAATTACGATCTGAATCCAGTTGTTATAAATGTCACTTCTGATTAAATTCATTATTTATCTTAAAATTACTTATGACTCTTTTTTATCTGTGTTTTCATAAAAAAATATTTCTATACACAGCAGCAAATTAATACAAAAGCTTTATCTTAGAACCTTTGCACTCAGCTTGTTTTGGTTGTTATACTACTGGAACAAGATGTTATTTTATTATCTTTGCTTCTATCGTTTGGCGTTTAATTATTTTTTATTTTAATTATTTCTATTTTTGTTAATTAGAAGTATCAAATATAGGATGCGTATCGAATGTCACTGAATAGAATCCGTATATCATTTTAAAATACCTGTATAAGACTGATTTCTATACAATTCTGTTTTAAATAATACCAAATGATACTATTCGTTTTTAGGAAACATTAAAAATGCAGAAATATTGCAACGTACAATTTAAAAGGAAAAAATATTTTTATATAAAAACCAAGATATAGGCCACAGATTAAATTTGTCATAGATACATACCTAAACATCGATCTTTTATTATTTTCTCCTATCTATGCGTGTCGGGACATAAAAAGCGCCGAAAAGTCAATGAAATAAATTGTTGATAGCGTGACATTGCTCGTCATTACGCGACCTCTTGACGTCTTTTCGTCCGAATGACCGAAGGTGTCGCGTTGCATTATCTCGCTTTTATGTCACATAAAAATAGAATGTTCCCTTTTTGAATAATGAGATGTTTTAATTGCTTTGCGTTAATTAGGGTCAAAACACATAAGTAAGTTCCAACTTCACGCCGTGGCTCGTTCCGACGCCGTGCCGTGAAAAGTTATGGCGTAGGCGTCGTAAAAATCTATGAAGTGCATCGTAAAACACCAGGACGCGCCGTCGTTACGTGGTACAATAATATGATTATGCAATTAAAATAAAATAAAAAATCAAGCTGCCACGACGCTTTTTTACGTAGGTTATGTAGGTTTTCACGAAACGGCGCCGTAATTTTTTATAGCGTCGAAACGTTACACGGCGTGTCGTCGAAACGCGGTAGTGGTTTAGCCGTTACCTAGTAGGTATCTTTAATTAAATTAATGTTAAATATATTTTCAGTGGTTGTTTATTTCACAATTAGTTGTAATAATTGTAATAAACGTATTTTTTTTAAAGTTATGCAATTTATTTTATAACAATTTACGTAAATAGAATAATAATTGTGTATTGATTAATTTTATTATTTTATTAATTAACACTGCGTGTATTGTAACACTAACAAAGCGATAACAATTTATTATGCTGCTTGTTCCGCATTCAGGTTAAAAAGTCATCTTAGGTCTTAATATCAAGGACATGTTCTATGTCCTATATCACTGCCAATTTATTACACTCCTTTGCATTATCTACAACAATTAAAAATAATACAAAAACGTAACATTTAAGGACATTCATTTAACATAAAACTTAGAAAATAAAAGCTAGATTAACAAATCATTCGAATAATGTTGTTATTTATGATGCACAGACATGTTTTTACAAAATGTTTTAAAACTATTAAAAATCGAAAAATAACTTTTCTTTGTGTCTTATCTATTGTATAGTGATATTGTCAAAATATTTTGTGTACTAAAATTGACAATGATACCTTATTACGTTTGAAGCGGTTTCAACAATTTTGAAGAAGTTTACTAAGCAGGTGGTTCTAGTCATATGTGTATTTTCATACAATAAAAAACTGCTATTTTTTATTTACTACTTAATCTAAATATAAATTCCTAAAAACTCGAATTCCCAAAAAAAATCCCAAGCAAAACTTGCTTATATTATACGTGGTACTAAACAGAATACGATAATGCAATTATTTTCACCATTCAAAATCGTATAAAACGTCTTTACTACATAAAGTAGATCTTAAGTAATATATTAAAACTATTGGTGTATTCCGACGCGATGTGTCATCTTTATGGACCATTCCGCCGTATATTTCGGCGATCCTCTGATATATAGCGCTCGGTAAGGTCTCAAGACGGTACTATATTGTTCCGAATGGAGTATATATTGCAAAATATTTCATTAAAAGATAGTTACGTTTTATGCTTAAAGTACTTTAGTACATTAAATTAAGATAAAATTATAAATTTTACAAAAGAAAATTTTGCTGATTAACAGACTGTTACAATGCTGCTGTGAAATTAGTAAATTATTTTTAGTTTATCAACAATTTCTTTCTAACTATACGGCCTCTGAAATTCTGTTTCATAGTACCTACTATTACGATTCACAAGTAATTCAGTCGATCGCATAGACATATTTTTGACAATAAGTTATTAAATAGATTTCATGTTAGATACGACAAAGATTTAAAGGTAATTTATCCTGCAACAAAAGGCAGTTCTCTCGTCGATCGGACAAAGCAAGTAAACAGAGCATGTATCACCAAAAGGCAGGACAGCCACCAGGGGCCCATAACTTAAGCGGACGTGCCAGATCAAAAGTGCCGGAGGCGATGGACGGCGCGATTTATATAGGCTGTGCGATAGTACGATACTCGGTTGTAGTGAAAAATAATGGCCTACGACTTTATAGGGCCATTGGTGAAGCTTCAATGCTTGATACGTGGGAATATTACTCGACAATGGTTTATTTGATGATTTGTTACGATAGCCTGTTATGCAAGTCTTGTTTAAGTGGAATAAATAGGCGCTTGTCTTTAAGCTCACTTTTCTTAAAATATCTTGTATGGTGTATTCCTTATACTTTAATTATGTAAAAATAATATTCATACAATGAATATATTATGTGTAGTTTCTGGGTTATATTTGTTAAAATGATACTTTCCATATAGGGAGTAAACAATGTGTTTTCTATGAAGTAATTTATTTTTAATTAATTATGACTAATTCTTAAAAATCTTACATAACACTGAAACGCTTACTCCTTGATCAAATTTTGTGTTAAGTTCTATTAGAATTTTCGCTATTTTTTTGTTGCGATATTCATATGCTGATGTAGGTAATTAATATGTATGTAAAAATAGCGTTACACGCTATTTCACGCTATTGAATATAATCACAAATACATATCAACATATCCGATAGCAATATCAATTCAAACGGATGTGGTGTTAAACTGATGTATTCGTTGGAAGCGCGTCGATAACCTATTGCAAGTCTTCGAAATTATGACATGGCGGCTCTACAAGTTCCTTTGACATTCACACTGGTCGATGTAATACAGAATTAACATGTTTGTTTAAATATTTTTCTATTTGCGTACTGTGGTAGTCTAAGTATAGTCCATTAACTAAAGTTTGTACAAGCTTGACTCTCATTCTTTTTCAAACAGGCAATAAAAAAAGTAATATTCTGTAAATATCCCTCTACTGGATAAAGCCCTCCCCTTCTAATAAGGAGAAGGTTTAGAGCTTAATCTACCTGCTCCACTGTGGGTTTACACGTGTCAGAATTTCTCCCGGAACATAGAGATTTCCTAACGATGTTTTCTTTTACCACCGAGCTCGAGATAACAACAATAACATCGGTTATCGACGTATTCTAACCATAAGGCCATCTTCAGTCAAAAATCAAATTGGCAATGGAAGTCCATACATTATGATGAGCATCTACGTATGTAGGATACTAAGCGTGGACCTACATTAACTTGGCCTATTATAATTATCAACATATCTACCATGCGGCGCCGCGAGCAAAGACTAGTTTAGTAGTATATCTAAATAAAAAGATTTAGACGAAAATATTAAGTATCTTAATGGGGGCCGTTGAGTGTGATGCGTTATTTATTTATTTATTTATTTAAAACCAATACATATAATTACTACTATTGTAAAAATTTGCCTTTAAAAATTTCACTGCATAAATCTATCCCATGCATTTTAATTGGACAATAAACATAACTCGATTTGTGCGTGCATTCGATAGTGTATTATTAATTATTATACGTTCATTGAATAACATGGTTATCACCGTTATCAGCGCGGTCCATTGAGACTGCATCTGCTCGCCGAGCTGCGACCTAGATTGCAATGTAAATATTGTTATTTAGAACTAGTCTACATTTATTTGCAACGAGTGTTTTATATCGGAACAATATTTATAGCGAATTAAAATAGATATTTGAAACGGTTTTGATTATAATGATTCAATAATGTTGGCTAAGTCCGATTTTTAGTCTCTATGCAAATCTAGGTGAAATTGTGTTTAGTGCTTTTTTGTAATTTTTTATAGGTTATGTAACGAATTTGTTTGTCTTTGTAGACAAGTCAAATTGTATGAAAGGCTTAAGCATTCTATTATTTTTAGCTAGAGGAGTGTTATACTTGTCTATGTGTGTACTTTACCTGATGTTGCAGCATCGTCTGGAATGAGCAGGACACATTAGTCCTCACGAATTGAAAGCAGAAGCATCTTGTTGCGGCTTGTTGAAATAGTCGGTTACATTTGTTTTTCAATTTTATTTTGTAGTTATGTCTTATTTTGTAGTTTGTCTATGTTATCTTACATTCATTCGACTAGCTCCTAATCCTCTTCTTCCAATGTTATTTTTTAAGCTCGCAATGAATTTCTCTAGTCATGTGCAAATAGAAAGCCATGATGATTTTACATCAGGTGTACTACATGATCGTATACCATGTTGATTGGCGTAATAATATTTTAATCTACTTATTGGAATAATTCGTCGACCAACTGTACGACTAAGACTGAAAATGTGACAGTTTTTTTCAACAAAATTGGTTAATTTGGAAAATAAGTACATCTCAATACAGTATTGTGTACCCTATTGGTTTTAACTATCGTTCTTAAAATGAAGAATAAATCTATAAGTAAGCTGTTATTGGGTTAAGATAGTTGGTTCCGATATAGTTAATTTGCTGTAATATCATGTTATTAATTATAAATAATATTAACCTTAAAAGTTACATAGCTCATGCATTATCTGTAAATAATGTAAGAACATCTTTGTGCCCTGTTAACGTTGTATAAAAAAATTAACATTTACAAATAACGTTTTTTTATAATTTTAAAGATAAAACGTTGCATTATATACGCTCGTGTTACAGTTATGATTTATGAATCAATTTTCTTTTATCACACATCTTAACAGCTTGTTGGTCTTAATATAAGCAACAGATAAAAAATACCCGAGACGATTAATTCCCGCCAAAAACGACCGGCATTGTAACATAAATAATGAGTGAATTTCACACTTTATTTATTCGGACGTTCAATTATTTAAAAAGAGTAAAGAAATACGCGATATGTAGATAGGTGTGAAAGAGATGTCATTCCGTTCAAATAAGCTCATTCGTTTTGGATGTTGTCATTCTTTAAAAAAAAGAGAGAGACCGAAACATATGATTTTCTAAAAGTCGAAAAGAGAGGGAGATGGTAATATAAAAGATGGCTGTGGTCTTTATAATTTGCATATTATCTTTATGGATCTTCTTTTTAATTGAGAGGCAGTACGAATGTGTTTTGGGCACATGAGTTAATTAAGGATTGATTAATGACGGCCGCTACCGATGATATTTTTATGATGAATTCGAAATTACTTGATGCCCATCACTTGGACAGATGGTCAATCTTTTCTGCTCTTGACATTTTTAATATATCCATATTTTAATTATATGTTAAATTTTTTTATTCTTTATTTTTCAATTTAAATAACTCATAAAGTATTCAAATGTTATATACTTTTAAAAAAGGATTCATATATAAAAGCTTATGTCTATTTTAAGTTAAAACAGTGTTAAATAACAATACAATATATTTCACAGTTAACGAGTGTTCCACAGTTCAATAAATAAGCTCGTATTTTGCACCAAATCTATTATCAATGAAATTATATCAAACTATTTCATAACTCAAGCGTAATTTACACATTGTCAACAACTCAAAAGCACCGCGAAACAGACATACAATTACATTTTAGACATTTAATAATAACCCTTATTACATTGTAATAAGTGTTTGACTTTATTATGGTATTATTTTGCAATTATTTGTGTTTATCGATTTTGAATCTTATAACTGTAGTATTGGGTTTATAATTATTTTGCAGTGTTAATACTTTAGTGCATGTAATGTGTCCTATTTTATCCTAGAGTCACGACCTGCCTTATGTTTCCGTTCTATTGACTCGAGTATGACGGCCCTTTGATAGTACCGATTCATTCATAATTATTAAAACATTATCGACACTCGGCAACAATGTCTAGGAGGATTGAACCTTGTATTTCCGACACTGTAAACAATTCTTAGGCTATCTAGCATTTGCTTTAATATTTAGTTAATGCAATTTTTATTTATTTATTTTTTTACGAGAGAGAAGTCCAGTTTTAAAAATGAGGGTAAAATATTTTACTCATAAAATAGCCTAATAAGTTTAATATAAGAAAAAGAATATTTATAAACACTCTTTTCTATGAAAAAATAGAGACCCAGTGAAAACATCATTAATTTATTCCACATAACTAGTTAATTATTAATTTCACAAATTAACGTGTGTAAAAAATCAATTTGTATCTCATCTCCTTTCCCTTAACGGACTTCATTCCTATTTATTTTAATAGAAATGGAGGCCCTGATCGAATGACACATTGGAATGTACTTTGGATGACCCAAACACAAAATCCTAATTCGATACGGACAAATAAATCTGAAATCAATTTGTTGGATTTGGTAAAGACGACTTTTATCAGCCCTAGGGTAACTTGCTAAAGTTAATCTGCAGGACGAGTCTTGGTAAACGAAATAATTCTTTTTGTAGACATTTTATCAATTTCTAAATAAATTTTAAAAGCGTATGTATCCAACATGTTTATTGCTAGTTCTCCGTAGAAAACAATTCGAATCTGTAGTATTTTAGATTTATATAAAACTGAAATTAAAATCATTATGTACATAAGTGTAGTTTATTTTGATAAAGTATAAAAATTATATTGAATTTGTCTAAGAGAGGATATTATGTCTACACGAATAAATGTAGTCCAAGACAAGAATAACACTTTTAAATACTCTATCTAGTAATTGATATAAAACAACTTTGTAATCTATTAATAAATACGTCGTAAGTAGTTACGAGTACGAAAGTCGTGCATGTCAAAAATAAAACACTGACGGTAACCTCTTAGGTGTAAAGCAATAACAAACAATTCATGTAAGTTTTATAAAAGTCAGAAAGCAAAACTTATAAGTGTAATTCTCGCCTTAGATTTTACTTCTATTTGTTTATATATAAACAAAATACACTTAGATCTAATTATCCCAGGAAACCGGACTCAATAGTCCCTCTACAAGCAGAGTTACTAGTCGTTTCCAGCTAGGCCCCATGCTGAGTAAAGGATCCAACTCGGCAGGATATCCCGATTATTAATTAATAGTTTCAACACCAATGACTCAGTAATAAATGCATGCGGAATTAATAGACACTAGGGAGTCAGTTAGTGGTTGTGATAAATATGAAATCCTTTGATTTTTTTGTGTGTTGAATATTAAAGTTGTAATTTCTTTAATATTTATTGTAACACATGGGATTAAAACGTGTATATACTAACTAAAGTAAATTTAGTAATTGCACGAATAGTTACTGTTTTAACATTCGAATATGTAATTTTTTTTATCATTTTAAAATGAGGTAAAAAAAAATAATTACATTGACGGCGTTTTGCTATTAAGTTAAATCTAACTAGAATATGTTCACAACGAAGTTGTTAGTTGGTATATGTTCATATTAACAAATTAAACATTATCGGTTACATTGTTCTATATTCGATTATTTTGTAAGAAACGGTTGGAATGCGCGTATCGAATCGGTCACGGTATCGACAATCGAATAAAAAGTAGGAATCCAAAGGTAATGATTTCAGTACGATGAGAATGGCTCCCGAAATTGAATAAGTCGATATCACCAATGTTCAAATTAAAAGCCATCACTAAAAAACCTTTTACGATTCATTGCTCTGCTTGGTGTAGATTCCTGGTTGTGATGGATTGGCGTTAGTGATGTGATCACGATAGTATATATTTAATTGGAAAATAAACGTTATAATTACAAAGGCGTATCTTTTTGACAGAACCAATCATAATTTTCTCATAAGTAGATGTTTCGTATTTTGGGAGTAATTTATTCGTTTTGTACTACTCTTTATAAGCAACTTTGATGCCATAACTTTATTAATGAAAAAAATATTTTTGAGAAAAATTAGTAGATTTATAATTTATCGATATCGATAAAACGTTAGGTACAATCAGGTGTAACAGTGAAGAATGACATTTAGAAACGGTAGCCGGCTGCCCAGCAGGGAGCGGTGCCTGGTCGGCCATCTTTATTTTATTATTTTTTAGCCCTTGTTTATCCAGCCCGCGTCGCGGCTGACTGGTCGGGGCAATCAATAAAATGTTAAATGCTGGAGCGTAAAACCGCTTCGGAATTAAATACAGCGTTACGTTCATTGTAGGCCGGTCTAGCGTTCCGGTCCGAGGCGTTACGCGGTATAATTATTTATTGACAAAAAGATAACAACGAAATATGCTTCGAACTAAGTGATTTTAGATGCCGTGTGAGCAACGCAGCTTGCATCTTATTTGAATTAAACTCTAAGTTCGCGAGTCAATTCTGAGGGAGCTTAAAAAGCCTAATAAGAAAATTATAACAAACACGGTCCGTCGGTGGCAATTTCACACTTTATTAATGCAAGTATTAGAGCTAATTCCATCGGATGACACGTGCCGAATTTGCTTTTCCCATAAAACCAGAACCCTCGAAGTAAATTGTAAAACAAAGCTATTCTAGCGATATTCAATCCTATATCCGTACACACAAATGTCATCTTACTATACACGGGTGTACAGTGAAGTTATGATGCAAAAATTTCGAGTACGAAACGTTTGCGCCTTAAATATAAGGAAAACTAAGTTCATTTTAATGCAAGCAAAAATACGCGTTGAAAATGTTCACTTCCCTCCGATTTTTGACGGATACAACACAAGCGATTCATAGATAAAATTGCACACTCAGGTTCCGCGGTCCATAGATCACAGAGTAATGCGGTCACGCTCTATGGTATTAAGTGTCAGTTATCGTCTCCACGGGGCTTAGGTTCTGTATAATACATTTTTATGTTTGTGCGCTCCCCTTGTTGTAATAACAACATGAAGTGAGGTTTACTCGGATTGAATACGGCATTATAATGAAATGATTCATATTTAAGTGAGTCCTCCCCTTCGTCTGTGTAATTTGATGGTGTCAGGGCTTGGAAGCAATATTTCTTATTAAAGTGATGTAACTTTATTTAAGCTTTACGAATGTTTTTGATTTGGTTTCTTAAGATGTTCTTGTTACGATAATATGTATACAAAAAGTAAATATAATAAACTCATCAAATTTGTATAGTTTAACAACAATTTGTAGGAATATAATTTATTTATTTTATACATAAAATTTTATTAAAATAGCTATATTACACTGAACTACGAAACCATGACCAACTAATAACTATGAAAACCAAAGACATTTATTCGCCTTTAGTTGTAACTTTTCTTTTTCTATTTTAAATTAATCGATAAAAAAACAAGACTTTTAAAAAACTTCTTAAACTAATAATATCAGCAACATTTTGAAACCCATTAATAAAAACATAACGCATCTTACCGTTTTGTTCCCAGAGTCATATCCAATCCGGGATAAACAGATAGCGATGATAACGCGATAAAAGCTAGTAATAGAGGAAATATCGCCTTAATGTGTATGTAATAGCGAGGCGCGTGTCAGGCGCGTGTCAGGCCGCCGTCAGACTGTTTGTCCTCAGCGACTTACCGGGATTAGCACTCTAGCCCCGCACCCTGCCTTGTTGTTATTCGGTTTTAATTACTGATTGATCCGATAGATACAGCAAGTCGTAAATTAGACAGAGGGATTTCGTTTTACGTACAATTGTAACTGGTGTTTTTGACCACTGTATCATGTTTTGTTATACTCTGTTAAAGAAGCTTTTATGTATATAGGTAGTAGTCTGTGCTACTCGATAATATATTCTAGCATACTATACTATACTTGTATATCGGTTAAGATGATAAGAAATTACTTCCAAATACAAATTGCTCTGAAAATATGTACTCATTAATTTAGGAATCGTGTGAAAATTTTGTATTTCCCATATGTGATAATGAAACATTGTAATCTTGCAAGTTTTGGTTTGATTATCAAATACGTGTTGAGAGAACAAGCCACTGCAAACACGGTCGAAGCAGTCTTTGTAACAAAATAGTTGCCATTCTTAATCAGAAGGTTCTTTAAAATAAAGTATGTATAAGTCATATTTGTTAATTTTTATTTAATATCTGTTTTATAAATGAAGTAAATGTTGTCGCACATACGAGTAAATATTTCTAATTAAAATGATGGCAATACTATTGTTCTCACAAATCACCACGAACACCACGTTCCACTTTGAAGCTAGAGCGAGGAATAGGTAAAGAAAATACAAAAGTTTCCAAACCAATACGAAGTTAGTTGCAAAAAGGTTATTGATGAAAAAGGTGCACGCAATAGGATCAGAGGTAGACAGACGGATTGGACACAATTTTGATGGCTATGACTAAACGAAATAGTGCGGACGATTCATGCGAAAATGCGCCAAGATCTAAAGAAAGTCATATTTGGCAAACTATTGGAATTCTGAAGAATGGCTAATGACAATAGCTTTTCCTCGCAGCCTCGAAGGTTTATAAATTCGTTAATTAAATCGTAAAATCGTTAATATATATAAATTAACGATAAATATAATTATTTTTTTATAATTTGAATTTTTTTTTCAAATTGTACCATATTTTTTAAATAAGTTTAGAGATTCTACAGTTCACTTCGCGAATACAGAATTTGCTCTCTCTTAGTTATATTATCATCATATGGCAAGAATTACACTTGTAAGTCTTACTTTCGTAATTGGCATAAAATAACTCTGTAACGTGGAAACATTTAACAAGGTAACCTTACGAAATCTGTAAGATTCAATAATAATGCACTGACAGTAAACTCTTTCAGATGTAAAACAAAAAACTTATGTAAATCTTTATGAAAATTTGAGATCAAAACGTAAAGTGTAATTCTCGCCTATGTCTTATAAAGTAAAGGTTTCCGTATTACACTGTCCACAGCTAACCAAACTAGTATCGTAAGTGTGAAACAGTAAATATCGGTGTAAGCGGGGCTCAGCGGAATCTGGCTGTTCAATTTTGTTTTATGTGTTGTATGCGGGCTGAATACCTCGTACGGAGTACACGTCTAGGGGAGAGGGTTCAGAATACAGCCGACTCTTTTGTTTTTAGAGCTACGTTGTATCAGGTATAGTTGTAACTTGCGTGACATACTTCGTTCTTAATTTCAGATTTTTTAAAATGTTTAACTCAATTTTCCAAAGCGTTATATTTTGAGGTTTCGGTTATTCATGAAGGCTAGATTCCTTATTCTAGTTTATTATGTTAACGGCTCAACCGATTCTGATTTAGATTCCCTAGTGAATCGGGAATTTAGATTTATATATTAATTATAAAAGAAACGATACAAATCTACTTTAAGCTAATATTCTAAACTTATTTCTCGTCCATATAATTCGTCTAAACAAATAAACATTAGAAAAATAACACCTTTACAAATTGCACGTACTTTCGTGACATCATTTAACAAAAATAATAGGTGTACTTACACGTGTATCATAATAAAAATAAAGAGAATGGGCGATACAATATCGGGGCGAGCCCGGGGCGATGAAAAATAAATAAAAATTGTACTACGGAAGCGCGCGTGAAAATTACGATGCTATTCTATGGTGGTACGAAGGAAACTTATTATATTTTTATTCTATATCTAAATTTTTCCTAAAATTAATTTAACAGAACTTTTTTAAAAATTGAGACTACTTTAAAAGCAAAATAGATAATTTAATTTACTTGGATAACACTTATTCGACCCCACTAAAATTTGTAACATTTTTTATAGGTTAATATGTTTATAGCAATGAACAATAATTGTAATGCCTACCCTATAAGTTACCTATTTACATAGTTAAAGTTTTAATTGTTTAATATAGTTCTATATTTAGTTAATTATTTATTGATTTCTTTGTAAGAAGTAACGAAAATTTAGTAGTTTAGTAGTTAGGGCTATTCTTTTTTTACCATAAAGTGTAAAAAATATCCTTTTTTTAAATAGAAATGAAACGTAAGCATTTAAATTGCAAAAAAAGAAAAAATATATATAATGATGATGCCGTTCCATTAAAGCAAGCTGAAAATTTTATCTTTTTGTATTACATCATGAGATTTTAGGACGAGAAATTTACGAGGGCTAATGACACTGGCCGAACGAGGCGCGAATCGGCAGGGGCGGCGATATTTCATCATTTTCGCGCTTTTTAGCTCAATAAATTATTTTTTCCCTGTCTTAGCTCGACCAACCTTGTCTAAGGAAAAGATCGCTTTGAATTCAAATTACAGTTTAAATAAGTTACCAAACTAAGAAGGTTTAATTAAAAAGTTTTCTTATTTCACTTGACGATAATATTACGCTTAAATAAATCTTCTAATTACTTAGTTAATATTAAAAGTTGTCTTATTGGGAGATTAAACGTTTAATAAATTAAAAAATAATATTCCAATAACCTACTGTAAAATTTAACCCTTGACTCCAATGGCGATGTCAAAACGACCCTCGTCCCAAGTAGGGAGCGAGTATTTTGGCAGATGTGACAATTACAACAAAAGTCGGTTTCGATTGCGGCTGAATGCAGAGAGATAATCCCTTAAATGATTCACGATTCTTTTTACCCCATCATTTTTATCTGTAAAACTGAATGGTTTATTTACTTGTAGGGTTAATACAAGTATATTGAAATTGAGTGGATTATATCGCATTTCGACATAAGATTTTGGTATAGGTTTTTTTAGCAATAAAAATATAACTTGCCATTGAAAAAGCGTCTTAAATTTGTATTATCGAATCAAGTACCGATGTAAATTCTAATATCGTTTAATATATTCGTTTAAAATAAAGTATTTATAGGCGTATATATATTTTACGTTGGAGCAGTGTTATATTTGTATTGAAACATCATTACAATGGGACAAATGTTGCCGAAATAAAGATATCTGATAAGATTAATTGAAACATGTGTCGCTGTGCTGTGACAATAGAGTATTGTTTACTATTAACGGTGACAAAATTGTTATCTTCTTGATGTAATAACTGTTAACTTGACGCTTTGCACCCCACATTTATAACAATGAGTAAAAATACTTTAAATCGTTAAAATTAGTAGTAAACATACGAGAGAAGCTATCATTAGAATGTTAAATAGATTAACCAACTTAAAGGTTACATAAGTTTGGTCCAAATAATTAGAAACATTTTAACTAATATAGCAGGTACCTGAACTAATTCTTAGTTGAATATCACAAGTTGTAAGTGTAATAAAGAATATTTTGATCTATATTTTTAGCTAAAATTACATTCAGTAACAAAAATTTTAAGTAATTATGACCTATAATTTTATAAATTGGTTTTTGTTTTATAAAAATATGATTAAGTTTATTTTCATATTTTATAAGGTGTATACGTTTTATTTCTTTAAAGAAATTTGAGGGTTAAGTGCAAACAATGAAGCGAAACGTCGATGAAATGTTAAGATTGGACGGATATCTTGATATTATATTGAGACGTAATTTCCTGTATATCCCTTTAAATAAATAACATTATATTAAGTAATTATAGCTTTGATATTAAAAGACATTAAAATGATCAATTACTAGCTTCCGCCCGCGGCATCGCCTATATGGTATGACAATAAAAGAGAATTTATAGGGCCTATACGTTATTCTGATAGTCTGTATTGTTATTGATTACTGATTACTGTAGAGTTTCAAGCTGTTCAGTAGTTTTTACGTGTAAGTGTAACAAACGCCCATCCATCTATCCATCCATCTTCGTATACATTGGCATTTATATTATTAGTATAGCGTAGAAAATATTGTACGACAAATATAAGTTATAGAAGATGTATTAGTAATTATTTAGAAAACGTTCATTCATTCATTCATTCATTGTTTTGTGGCTTTTAGTTTTAGAAAACGTATCTTTTTCTTACAAACCAGTGACAGACAGTCAGATGAAACTTTTTTAATAAATTAAGTATTGTTAAGGCTTGGGTTCTAGTCTCTAATTCACTTTATATTATTAATATATTCATAAGAGCGATGACGAGTAACCTGCGTTTTGACAATAACTACATAGCTAAAAGTTGTTGAACAGTTACATCAACGACCTTTCCGTAGACAAAATACGCAAAATTTACTTTTATGATATATTCACACACACAGATTTAAATCTATATAAGTAAATAAAAATAAATTTCTCAATGTATGTTAGCGCATCACTTCAGAACGGTTCACCAAAAATATTGGGCGAGAATTATACTTGCAAGTTTTACTCTCTTAACTAATAAAAACAACTCTGCCACCTGGTAACAGGTAATCTTTTGAAATCTGCAAATGTCAAACGAAATTTTTAAGATGTGAATAAATGACAAACGCCTTATGTAGGTAAATCTGAATGAAAGTCTTTTATTGTTCGTTAATTTGTTCGTTAATTATTTTTCTGTTATGTTGGTAATTGTCAATATTTAAAAAAATAAACGGAGAAATTTAAAATTTAAAATAACGGAGAAATTTTAAATTATTAAACAAAATAAAAAAAAATATATGAAATGGATTTAGACACTACTAGTATTCAGAACAACAATCAAAGATTGTATATAACACAAAGAACATACACATATAATCCCCAGTATTCAATTGGAAAGTCATCCTACAACAGGTCACCGCGTCTCGCGAGACAGACTCCCCGGTGCCCCATAAGCGCTAACTAGCGCATCTGCCGAATTCTGCAACCTCTGCTGTAGATATAAATATTAAACGTCGTATTTTAAAGAAAATCAATAATTTTTGACTTTGGAATTAGTTTCAATCAATTCGTTTCCATCTATTAGTTTTTTAAAATAAGTAATAAAATAAAAAGTAATATAAAATTAGAAAATTTAATAAAAAAACTCAACAATCTACTCAAAAAGGTCATTTCAACGGGACCCCACAATTTCTGGTGTAAGTTGATGAGGATTTGTGAATCCTTCTCCTAATAATTATCCTAGTGTCATGTTGGAGCCCGTTAAAATGGCTTCAATGAATAGATTTTGTAAACCTTTTTTAATTTTCAATTTTATATTATATACACAAGTGTACAAAAAGATTGTTATCGTGGGATATTCGCGCAAAGTCTTAAAAATTACATTACAGATTTATATTTTTCTTGTACAATACTAATATATGTAGAAGTCAGAGTAACTTCTTTATAATTCGCAGAATTTAACGCAATGTAACTTTAAGGTCGTGATGGGGCATGGCAAATGTAACAGACATAAAACAGAAATATATTTAGTTGTAAATCGAGTACACTTACACTTGTAAGTTTTACCTTTGTAAGAGGCATAATTCACCTCTGTAACCAGATAACCATAACTGATATAAAAAATAAGTCAATGACAATAAATTATTTTAGGTGTAAAAGAAGTTATAAATAATTAATGTAAATCTTTATGAAAAATTTACAAGTGAATATCTCGCCAAATAAACATTATTATAATATAAAAAATTTATATTTCCTGTACCATAATATTCGTTCAAAGATATCAAATTAGTTTCTCTATAATTGTCAGTATTTAAAGCAACACAAATAATTACTAAGGAGTGAGCATCATTCCATTTATTTGCCGTAACAAGTTCAGACGTACTTATTCTATAACGCTAAATACAGTTAAAATTATTTGAGTACTTATATATATTTTTTGGGCATATTTTTTTATAAATGTAATGTACATTCAGCTTTTAGGTAATATAACCCTTACTTATTTATTTACATAAATAGCATATAACAATTGTAACTATATGATCCTAACTATTATTTTGATGAGCCTTCGTTCGTTTTTCGAATTGGCCTGCTGCTGCTTGATTTGGCTGCTGTTGGCCCTATTGGCCTTCACAGTGTCATTGTTGGGGGGGTCGAGAGCTAAGACTCAGCCATGAAATGGGAGCCGTTGGGGCACAGAATAGACGTCTATTTTAAGGATGATTCCTAGTGAGATCGCCCCTTGGCTAAAGGACGTCGTCAGTGTGGGTCGTTATGTCTTTTTTAATATGTATAACGGTTGGCTCTATTGGCTTTAACAGCTTCGTCGGTGGTGGGGCCAAATACTGAGACTCGGTCGTGAAATGCTAGCTTCCTTTGAACCTCAGAATGGACGACCGCCCTAAGGATATCTCCTCGTGAGAAGGCACCTCGGCTTAAAACGTCTTCGGTGTGGAGGATGGCGCTGTGCGGAGCGCGGTTAACGAGGGTGACGGCTTCACTCGTCTAAGCGCATGCGGGCAGTCGAAAACCGGGGACCTCGTCTCCGCCGGTAGAGGCAAGGTGCGTGTGATGTGTGTAACACCACATCACCATCACCAATGAGAAGTTAGCTAAGGTGGTCATGCATAGGGCATGAGACCTTAAGTCTTGTCTTGTTATGTTAACTCTAGCGGCATCTGACATGAGTTGGTTCGGATAGCGGCGCACTCTTTTAAAAGGACCGCCTTGTGCTATTTTCAGCCGTGTGTATAATTAAGAAATAATTATATTTCTTAACATTAACTAAACCAGCTAACCAGCGGGTTTTTCCCGAGAGATACTTCCCAACAAAGAAAGATAAAATGAGAACTTGAGGAGATATATAAGAATAATACTATCGTAAATATTTTGACATTTCACTTATTAGACAGCATGATGAGATGCACTGTAATATTTTTTCATTCATTTTAAATATTATAGTAGTGGTTCCGTTTTCTATTTATGGCTCTCTTCTATAGTATTATTATAAAGAGGTAAATTTTGTTTGTAAGGAGTAATCTCTGAAACTACTGACCCGATAAAAAAAAAACCTTTTGTGTTGGATAGCCTGTTTGGTGAGGAAGCTACATATCATAACGATACCACTCATGGAGTAGAAACTATAAAAATGAAAACTATATTAATGCTTCATATTTTATATTATTATTATTCATATGCCTTTGATATAGTTAGGTAGGAACTAATCAGAATTCAAGCGACTTTGTCAGTAAAAGTCATATTAATCGATAAAATACGACAAAAATATTTATTAATACAATATTTACAAAGTATTTATTAAATTTCAAAATATCTATTTTGTGTTATGTACTAAAAAATAGTAATTAAAAAAAAACTGCAATAACGGAATAGTGAAATGGGGAAGTTTAAACTAAGAGAGCACGTCGAAAATAATTAGGTATTCGAGAGCATCCAGAATACTTCCCTCGAACGAAGCCACATCCCAAACCTCCCCTTTTTCCACCCGCAGTGGGGGGAAGCTATTAAGCCAAGCCAAAACTAATTTAAATTAAATCCTAGTGAATTACCCGAGGAGGAAATTGTCGAGCGTACCCTCGATGCTCTCAGAGATGTATACTTGAGTAGAAAATGGCAAAAATATATATTTATCTGGCATATTCATTTTTGTTTTTTTTTTTAATAAATTCACTTATTTTCGGTAAAAAATTACGTTAAATTTTTACACACTTGAAATATGTGTCTAAAAAATTATACCTATATTGAGGTATGAACACGTATATTATTTATTATAAAAATACATAAATAATAAAATAGCGACGTTTCATTTTTGTTCGACGAAAGAGTGTAATTAATAGATAAACAAATATATCTCTGTTGTTCTGTTACAATCAAGGCTCAAGACATCTTTGTGAGATTTCGTCATCGTTCCGCTAACAGTAACTCTGTGTGGTATGGTATTTACATTGGAATATAGCAAAAGATAAAATTAAAAAATAGCACTTGGTGAACATAAGCAACCCTTAATCAAAAAACAAACATTCTTGTAACACAAAACAAAATAAATATAAGGTTATAAATACTATGTTTTATTTAAAATGGAATAAAAATATAATAGAGATATTTAAATATTTACAATTCCCAATTATTCTACGAATTATATCCACGTGGAATGGCGACAAGAATATTAGCAAAGCATCTCCTTTTTGAATCACAATTCCAATTATTTTTGCGAAAAAAGCCCCAGCCCAGCTTCTCTGTTACAGGCACTAGGTACAATGGTGATTTTTGCGAGAACCTGTATAATTTACGTAATATTAATTGTCAAAAGAAATCAACGTTTTAAAGTGTTTATCTCTCCGAGTGTCCCGCCTATATTGCTTGCGGGCGGCGTGGTCCGGGCTCGGGGCGCGTTATATGTACCATTTGAATATTATCTAAGTCTTCACCCCGGCCTCCCCGGGTTTAGACGAGCGAGCCTCAAGCTTAATTAATGCAAATTTCAGTGCTAACAAGATTATGAATCCGACCGCTTTTTGAGCGTACACTTAAGCAGCGTGTTACTTAAATGGCTGTATCTGCATATTAAGGGTGAAAAACTTGAATAATTTTGTACCTCCGCGCATTTTCATACGAGTTATGACCTATTATGAAAAAAGTTGAACGAGCTAAAGACATACGAAGGGTGTGCGTGATTTTAATACGAACAACTCAGCGTATATGTAAAACAGTAATTGCTTGTGTACCTGCGTGCGTATAAGTATGTTTTATACCACTTTTTTATATCGTTATTTTTATAAAAAATCTTGTATAGTTGATGATTATTTTAATATCTTTATTAGAACTAATAGTACCTAACGACGCGCGACGGTTCAAAAAGTTCTGATTGATACGTAATGGCATTTAAATGACCATTAAAAATGTCAATTTTAGCGGAAATCGAATTCAATGGAACTTCCACATAAATTAAGGGCAGATAAATGTGACTATACTAATAGTCATTACGTTATAGAGCTCGTATTGTATCAGTAGCCATTTTGATTATTAAATCAATATTGAGCCATTAAAAATACATAAGTCCATTCTAAATAAAAGTCCTTATCGTTTCTTATACGTACGTCAACCTTCACAGGCGTTATCAAAAAAGGTTCACAAACACAAAACCAAATTTCGAAACGGATTAACAGTTAAAAGCGATTATCATAAAGTTAGTTTAACCCTTCGATTCCCAGGAAGTCGGGGCGTGACGGAACACCGTCGCATCAATCATCGCAATTTTAATTTTAAATCAATTGCAGCCGCGTGCCCGCCATCCATCTTGCTTTATCAATAAAAAACATTAGCAATGAACCGGTTAACATTGTGACGCGCGGAAATGAGAATCGTGATGTACAGTTCGAATCAATAACACTGACTCGTTCGTATCAAACTATTGAATGAATTGTGACTTAATTTTAAGCTACAACACTGAACAAAAACTCGTGTAAAAAAGAAACCGATTTCAAATGCAAAATATGCATTTTTGTTAACTTAGTCGATGAATGCGAATTAAAATAATTATTTTAATTTAAAATTCAAACTACGTAACCAATTTCAATGAAAATTCTATACTATACCTACTGATCAGAAAAAAGAAAGAATTTTTTGGTAAATTAATGGTAGAGCTTTGAGGTTCCTAACAAATGTTTAAAAAATACGACACACTACGAATAAAGAACCTTTTCTTATTAAATCGGTTGAAACTATAATATTGCGTTTGCACTGTACCTATTAAGAGCTTTTTCCCAAATAAGTCTAATTGAAAACTTTTTTTATCAGTTTATTTAAATAAAATAGTCACGATCGTAACTTTTAGTGGAACGAATGTGTTTATTGTACTGTACACTAGATCACGTAAATGGAATTAATGGGTAGGTATATAAATAAAATAAAAAAGAGCTAAACTTTTAAATAAAGGGGAACCGACTTCAATATCAAAGTAAGTAATTTCGTGTATTTGAATGAGATACTTATTTTAGTCATTTTGATTTTGAAACCAAACATTTATAAACGATTAACATACTTTCAAGGAAAGGATTAACCAAATCGGTTATATTATTTTCGAGTAATCGGTGAACATACATACATAAGTTGAGCCGAGATGTTCTAGCGGTTAGAACACGTCGATCACCTGTTGTCGAAACCTGCATGTTCCGGGAGAAGTTCTGACACATGTATATCCGCCAACCCGCAGTGGAGCAGCGTGGCGGATTAAGCTCTAAACCTTTTTCTTAGAAGAGGAGGGCTTGGCCCAGCAGTGGGATATGTACAGGCTGTTACTTTACTTTACATTTACATACATAAAAAAGTCCCCGACGAATTGAGAACCTCCTCTTTTTTTTAAAGTCAGTTAAAAAGAGAAACCAAAATGTAGTATTTTGGAGGTAGATTAATATAATATACCTTTAAGTTAATTTTCATCTCAATGTAACGTATTTTAGTTTAATTACTAAATTTTTAATTAAATTTTCTAGTTTTATATGGCTTTTGGATGTAAATTATTTATTTAAATTAAGTGCTAAATTAATAGTGCTAGAACATGAAGTTTTCCTGCTTATAGGCCTGTTCTATTACAGGGAGCAACTATTATTAAACACGACAAATATAGAAAAACA
This sequence comes from Hypolimnas misippus, assembly GCA_037950945.1. Lineage (NCBI taxonomy): Eukaryota > Metazoa > Arthropoda > Insecta > Lepidoptera > Nymphalidae > Hypolimnas > Hypolimnas misippus. The sequence goes on along the minus strand of JBBEEQ010000029.1, from coordinate 4,122,670 downwards.
GAATATTGCTTATTTTGATATTAATATATAAACTTAAGTGAATACGTCACTTATTAATTATGATACAATTCAGATAAAATAATAGTTAAATTGACAAATTTACTATCCAGCTATTTCCTAATTTTTTATATAACTTTCAAATCCAAGTTATAATAATCATTTCGATTTTAGAAGTTAGCTTAAAAATGAAATTTAATAAGATGTTCTTGTTTTTTATATATAAACGAACCTAATTGCTCTGCGAAAGCAAAAAATATTAATCGTCATAATTTTAAACATTACCCGACGGCTAGCTCATTTCTATATTAACATAATTAATGTATATTTTAAATATTTTTTTAGCTTTAGGAACATTTAAATTTTAAACAAGAGTCGCACTGGTTTACAATTAACTTAACATCTCAATTAATCAACTTCTTATATATCTTGAAGTAAAAACGACATCCTACTCCTATTATATGGATGCTGATAAGCAATAATGTGGCAACCCACAAAAAGTTAAATTTGGAGATATTGATGTATTTTGATACTACATCACGTATTTAACATTATTCAAAAAAATTTCAAGTAATCTAAACTAAATAAGTATGAAAAAAAGTTTCTTAACCCAATGCGAATTCCAGGTGCGTTCCATATTTTGCAATTTATAAAATAATTTCAAACATTTAAAAACTTATTATTAGATAACATATGAAATAAATCTATCTGCTTTTGATTAATTATACATTTTATCAAAATAGAAAAGGAAAGATGAATTTACGTCTTCAAACAAATTTATTAAGAATCCGTTTGACATGTTTAGATGCCACTTTCTCAAAACGAAGTCCGTGTGGCTTGACATAGTATTGCTTATCAGCGTCCATATATAACACATAATATTACTTAAATAGTATAGTCTTTGGATTAAATTAAAATGCAAGATATGTTGTATGTTAATTTTTCATTTTGAAAAAGGAATAAAAAATATGGTATGGTCGAAACTCTTCCTTCAGATAATCCGTCTACTCACATGCCTTATCTACGAAATTGTAGTCAAAACAGCTTTATATAAAAAATCCTAATAAAAATACGATGTAGGCAAAAAGTTTTATTATAAATATAAATTGGTACGTAATTTATCAAGATTTGTGTTTTCAGCTTACTAAATAAAAATACTTATTTACGCCACTTTTGATCAAACAAAGAAAAAAAACGTTCCGTTTATTTTCGGTGCTCTCATTCTTTAATGGCTATATTCCTTAAATTAAAATGAACATCTCATTCTCAAGCGGGTGAAGTATGAGATGTGAGGGAGAATGATACATCAATAAAACAAGTAAATCGCCCATTCAAGGCAGACAATAAACGCTTCGTGTCTCGACGTAAGCCGCGACGTAATGAGGAGTAACGGCGAACGTGCATGGGTTACCTAATGTGTTGGTTGAGACGGAAATATGTTTATACATACATTAGAACGAGATGGATGTATGTACAAACTGAATTGGAGATGGATGGTATGGTGAAGGTTTGTTAAGACGTTTGTTTGTTTATTGTGATTAGCGAGTTTGTACTCGGTTGAATCTGAATTAAGGTAAACTCGAGCATTTTATCTGTTCACACCATTATTATAACGAAGATTTTTAAATAACGAAACCGACTACAAAATCAAAATAGGCAATTTCGCTTACTTAGAGGACATAAATATACAAATTATTTGTATTGTAAAACCTAACTGGAGAACCCATTTTAATGAAATTTTTGTTGAAGTAATCTGAAAGTCGGAAGAAAATCTTTCAAAATCCAAAACTCCTTTCATAAAGGCGCAGTTATAAAGTAACAAACATTAAGAAAAATAAACACAACGGAACTTTGAATACTAACTTAATAGCAGTTTCATACGATTTAATCATTAAAACTATTATGTCGTCTTTTTATTATTCCACAAGTAGTACTTGACAAAATGAACACATCTCTGCACTTAACCTAAGCTGCGAGTAGATAAGTGAAGATGTAACTTAACTGTGTGATGTATTTATGACTTCACATCTCGTAAGCTAATTTACGTACACATAATGAAACGTCTAATATATAAAATTATATTTTGTTCGTTTGTTCATATCATATGCGTTGCCAAGTAGTTAGTTATTGTTTAAAATTGCGTGAATGTTATAGACAGTACAATTAATAAAAAGATTTTTTTAACTAGATTTTTTTTTAAACGAGCTAAAAGAATAAAACAATTTCCCTTTAAAAATTATACCATATATTTTAAACATTCGCGATTTATACCATTAATATTTTATATAACGGGTCGGGTAAATGATGATGATGAGCAATTCGTGACCACGACGGATGCAACTTTGTCGAAACGTCGGACAATAAAAAAGTATTACTACCATTAGTTATCGCGATAAGACCCGTTATATAAATATGAAAAATTATACTATCAACATATAACGTCACTCCATAATTAGTACAGTATAATAGTCTTACGCGAGATTTATTTACTTACTTTGAAAATTTTAAAAATCAAAATCACACAGATCAAGTAACTGTGATTACTTGTTTATCTACATAGGTAAATTTACACACATACCTATACATATATATATGTACAGTGCAAGTTAAATAAAACCTTGTAAATAACTTCCAGTAGATGGCATGTCGTACCAGCGAGGCAGAAAAATAAGTTTTAGACGATCTTCTCTCGTAACAAAATCTACATTAACACAATATCCATGCATAATAAAAGTGTCGTAAAGGAGATTTCTAGCTGATTAAAAAAGTATAGCACTTATTATGTCGAACGTTTATTTAATATACCTAATTACTAAATATATGATTATTGTATAACATACAATAGTTGAACAAAAGTTAAGTTTGCCAGCATTTGTGGATTTTTATGTCATTCTTATCAAAGTGTTTATCTACTGACATGTGCATAAGTTTTAAACCCGAAAAATTGCAGTGCTTTCAAAAATCACTACGACACGATCTTTCGAAAATTTTGAGGACTATAAACCAGCTCAGTAATATAAAAGACTGCAGTGATATCAATAATAAACCTTTTAAATTAGGATCAAACTTTAATTTTACTCATAAAACAAAATCCATGCAGCTAAAGCCACGAGCGTTGCTAAGTTAATTATAATACTTATTTCAACATAGTAAAGTGTTAGGTAATTCAGTCGTAAATTATAATGTGTCAAAACAATAAGTTTTATTTTTTGCTATTTACTTTGTAACAATACGTTAACATTAATAACAATTAACGAACTTCGGCAAGAAATATGTTTCCTGTTAGATGATTTCTCGTTACGAATTAAGGCCAATGATCACATTTATTGTATTTATTTTACATCCTACATTTCGAAAGTGCTTTTTAGTTGGAAGCTGATAAGCAATAATGTGTCACCCCACAAAAAGGCAAATTCGGCGGTATTGATGTATTCTGATGATGAACATTATTCAACGAAATTTTAAGTCATCAAAACTATATAAGTACGAAAGAATAGTTTCTAAATTTAATTTTTTGAATATTGAAATCTGTTCCATATTTGCAATACTTTGATATGCTTAAAAACTTATTATGAGATAAAACTTATTATTACACTAATCTGCTTTATATTTATTATACTTTTAATCAGAATAGATAATAAAAGATGGATACATACTGCTATAAACAAATGTATAAAGAAAAAAATTGAAATCTTTAGACGCCATTTTCTCAAAATGGAGTCCGTGTGGCTTCACATAGTATTGCTCATTACCTTCGAGTTATACTTTTACTGGTTTTATTTCTCAACAGATTTCTTGTTATATTCTTGGATTGGCTACGTGTATAGCGTAAGTTATTTAAAATAATGATTAAATCTTGAATATGAAATAGATATACAGTACCTATTGTAATACTCGTTGTATATATGGACGTTGTTGTTAAGCCACACGGACTTCATTTTGAGAAAATGGCGTCTAAAGAAGTCAAACCAATTCTTTAAAAATTGTTTTAAAGACGTATACATCCATTTTCTCTCGTTTATTTTGATAAAATCTATTGTTAATTAACAGCAGATTGGTAGAACGAAAAGTTTTATCAAATAATAAGTGTTTCTAATACAGGTGATTATTGTATTATATATAGAGATTATAAATAACATTTCTGTATCAACGCAAAGACGTAATTCTCTTTGGGATGATAAAGATATTTTATTAAAATATACCTACATTAATTCTAAAAAATTAAGAAACGAAAGGAAAAGAAAGTATTACTACAAAAAAAAACAACTCTGTAACAACCTAAGTAACCTTTGGTAAGAATTATTTTACATTTATAAGTTCTACTCTCAGACTTTTATAAATATTTATATAAATTGTTTATCATTGCTTTACACCTGAAAAAATTTACTGTCAGTACCTTATTTTTGACAATCACAGGCTTCGTCAGGTTGCCTAGTAAAATTCCAGGTTACAGAGTTTTTTTATATTAATTACGAGAGTAAAATTTACAAATGTAATTCTCACCTTACAAAAGTTGCGAGCGTCAAAAATAAATTGACAGTAGATTCTTTCGGGTGTAAAGCAATGACAAACATTTTATATAAATCTTTATAAAAGTCTGAACGCAAAACTTACCTATAAGTCTAGTTCTCGCCGAAGAAAAACAGGTAAGCATTCATCAAATCATACTAAGCTCTTTTACTAGACCAACGGTAGACCTAGTAAAAGAGCTCAGTATTGTCTAGTAAAAGAGCTTAGTTAGTGCTTTATATATTATTGATATATTTTAAATGAAGCATACGAGAAAACAGCTTGCTGCCTTGATAACAACATAAAAGTCCAATAAGAGGCGGAATCCAGTCGTCAAAAAACATTTTGGGCACAGCCACCTGAAAATCGGTCAAGTCTGAATTGGAATATGAACTCGCTCTGTTTGCACACCTAGACTTCTAATTAAGACTGTTTACGTACGTCTTTGAAAAACATAATATTAAAATAAATGTATTAAGTGTGTGACGTCACAAGTATATTAGGATTGTGGGCATACCCATTGTGCCTATAACAGTGAATTCGCCCTTGAGTCCAATGGAATATTGATAACGATATGTTATTAGTTTTAAAAAGGCTTTTCTTTGTAGACAATAAAAATAGTTTTATAGTTAAGTGATTCAGTTTTTACTATTTAAAATATATCTGTATTTTAAAATATAATGTATTTATATAAAACTTCAATTGAATGGAGTTTTCAATGATGTTACACTTCCAGAGTACATTATCAACTATAAAGTTTATTAGTCTCGCGAGACGAGAGCAGATAAAACATTGATACTGAATATTAGACAGTATTAGCACGGTATAAAAATAAATGAACGCGTCTTTTAATTATTAATCTTTTTACATTTTCACGGATAAAATGTATAGGAAAAATATAATAAGATTTTTTGTTAATGTTAGAAGACATTTTGGTAGAGTTAATATATCGCGATCCATATTAACTCTACCAAAATGTCCATTAGGGTATCGTAATAAATATAAACTTAAATAAAAATGTATTTACTTTTTAGATAATTAGAAGAATATGAAGACCTACAGTTAAATATCTTAGTAGAGTTTAAGTCTCTATTAAATATATGTCATAACTTCTAAGACAATCCTCAACTTAATACAAAGTGCTTAAAGTAATATTAATATTTACAACAATATGAGTTACCGCAAGTAGTTAAAGAATAGTAAAAACCAATTAAAGCATTTTTTAAAATTTAAGTGTGTTATTGGTAATATCGTTAGTAATGTGTATTTAAATCTATATAGTTTATTAGTCTCAATTAAATGTTTTTCATGACATATTAGGTATGATTAATTTATTTATTTACGTACTTATTAGTGTATTTAATACCTAAATCACAAAGTATGAAGTCATAATTTTATCTCCTCGTCTACATTAATCATCTAAGTACATAGGTTATAAAACAATTTCTAAAACAATATATAGAAAGTGCAAATACTAATCTTAAAAGAATCTCATTAAGCTCGCTCTAATTAAAGAGTAATTAAATTCGCGGAGAGAAAAAGAGAGCGCGACATTTAACTGATACTAATAAGATCGTCAAACAATTACGGCTCATCCGGAGCCGAGCGAGAGGGAGATATATACCCTTCCGCCTCCCTCCAACCGCACTCTCTATTTAACTTTTAATTTATACTCATTCCTTTATATCTTTTATTGCTTCGCCCATCGCAACTCCTAATGCGCCCGAGGTGCTCCTCACACTAATTAAATTCATGCAACACTAAGCTTTTCAAACACCCTCTGTAAACGGGCCGCCCACCTCCCCCCTCCCTGGCGGGCGACCAATGGGCGCGCGGAGCGGCGTGTGTACAATGAGAAGAGGGGCGTGGAAGCGGGTACAGTCAGTGTGAGATTTCTGATAGAGCTGTCACGTCGTGTCCGGGCGGGTCGTTACGCTGTCTTGACATATTTTATTATTATTTATGTCAATTAGGTTATTACTTTTTTGTTTAATGGAATAAGGAATCGCTTGTGAAATTGATTGCCTTTCGGTCGCTTATGATTCATCACTGTCAGGAATATATTTTGTAACGTGTTAATTTCGTATGATTGATTGTTGTGGGTCATTAAAGTCCGGTGCAATCTAGTTTTACGCAACACTTCTATTGTGCCGCCTAATAATCTCATGCCCATCTTCTATTTTTAAAATGTTCTATCTGTTGATTACCTGTCAAATTAGCAATGGATGATTACTTAGAAATTACTTCACTAATTACTTACATTGTCTATTAAACATACGTTTTACACTACCAAACTAATATTAAAAAAAACTTTATAATTATGAACGAAAGGCATAAGTACCTACACATAATCCTTTTGAAGTTATTATTAGGTATAAAGTATCTAAAAAATATATACGATGTTATAAATTGGAGGAGGTTTATTTACCGATGCTTATAAACAATCTCGTATGAAAAATAACTTATCTGTAAACAACAAAAAAGAAAAAAAACTATAAATTATTTTATAATTCATGAGGTATTAACTACGAAGATGTTAACTCTACCTCAAATATTCTCTCTTGTAAAACATAAATTTAGGCATTGAATAATATTAGCTATTATTCTAACTGATGTAACTTTAAGAGAACATGAGTTTACGAAACGTTTGGCGGCAACAATCTATAACATAACGTCTTGCCGATTATCTATATGTCTTGTTGTAGCGGCGCGCCATGCGGCTAAAAAAGATTATGACGGCCCCGCAGCCCCGTATAAACGTACGACGGCCTTATAAATCCACTTAATAGCCGCACAGGCGATAACGTGCTCTACTTCGAAGCGCACAGAGTTCACTTCGGCGCGAACGCGATCGCTTCCTCCGATATCGTTAATTCCACGTATGGCAAGCCTTAATTTATGGCCCTCTATTCGATACCCATCTGTAACCGGCGGACATAAGGTTTAATATTGTTTAGCTGCGCCGTACGTTGTACTGTCGGAGGAATAAATCTATAATATGAAAGAGGCGGGGAATTAATTTGTACACAGGTGGGGGTAGGGGGGCCGACGCTCCGCCCTGCGCCGGGCGCGCCATCTCAGTGCCGGGCCGAGCGAGCCGCGCGAGCACACCGGTCGACCGCGATGAGTGCGTAGCGAACGATAGTGTTTTGACTAATTGGAATTTGGTGGTGATTGTAAAGACTGAGAATGCTTGCGGTCGGTGGTGTTGTCAGTAGTCGATAGTCAAGATATCGAGTGTCGAGCGTGGCACCGGCGGCATGGTGCTGGAGGGCGGGTTGCCGGCGCCGCTGCAGCTGTACGCGGCGGCGGCGGCGGGCCTGGCTCCGCGACCGGCCTGGCCGCCGTTCCTGCCGTTCTTCGGGGTGCCGCCGCCGTTCCTGGCGCGGCCGAGGCTTCCGCATCCGCTCCCGGCGCGAGCGCCGCACGGACCGCCCAGCGAGGACTCTAACGAAGACGGTGGAAGCAGTAAGGGTAAGTTGACCCTTACTCATGTGAACAGCTGACTAAATTTATACTTACTTTTACATCTGTTAATTTTATGCCACAAATAAAAACAAAAATTAAAAAAAATATATTTTTTAAAGTAAATAATTAAAATTTTAAACAACATCCTTGTCACCTAAAATAAATTTTTCATCAAAACTTTAACGCAGTTTGTCTCGCAACATACGCTGAATATTAAAAAAAAAACAATTATTGTAAACAAAGTCACAACGGTAGAGATTCAACATGAATCTTTAATAAAAAAAAATAATAAAAATAAATATTTACAAAACAATCATTCAAACGCTACCTACAATTAAATTGTATTATTATAAACCAATAATTATATGTAATAGTTTTTCTAATAGGATAAATGAAAATTTGTTGCGTGTCGTTAACAGTAAGAATGTATAGCATCATTTTAAGTGAAAAATTAAATCTTTTGTATTGTATGAAAAGGTGTATGTAACCTACACACATTTTATTGTGGCTTATCGATAATTTTAATGAATAAATATATTTATTGTTTAAAAATATATAAACTTCTTTACAAAATAAAATTATTTACACACTTTATTTTTGTTGAAATCTCATTTCATTCGTACAATTTATTATCTAGAAGCTGATGTATAAAAAATTAGGTACATAGTAGAAAAACTTCATAAAAATATCTGTACCTACACAGAAATACATAAAAAAAGTGACTATTTATAAAGTAAATGGATGAATTATGTACGATTATTTTTCCGGATATGATTGTTAAATAAGATAAATCAGCTAAAGTAAATATTAATATTGAAATAAACGAAGAGGTAAAATTATTGTTATATTTTTTAAGAAATAAAAAAATATATATTCATAATAAAAATGTTGACAACAATTATTAATAAAAGGATTCATTATTAATATGTAATCCATCCAATATACCCTTATGTAATTCGTTTGTCAACTGAAAAAAAATGTGGTAAATTTTTTTTCATTACTAATTAATTACTTAATGGACTAATAACATTTTTTTTTCGGTTACATACGTTTATTGCATAATTAGATTCAGCCTAAAAATATATATTAATGCAAGAGCGATATTGATTTGTTTACTATTTAACAGCTACTAATGTTAAAGGCGAGAAATACATTTGTAAGTTTTACTCACGTAATTGACATAAAACAACTACATATGTTACCTGGTAACAGTTACCTAGGTAATCTTACGAAAGCTGTTGCCAAAAATAAAGACTCTGACAGTAAATTCTTTCAGGTGTAAAGCAATGACGAACAACTTATGTAAATCTTTATGAAAGTCTAACAGCAACACTTCAATTCAATTCTTTGGTTTATGGCTTTTAGTTGTGCCCATTAGATACATAATAACAGCAAAACTTATAAGTGTAATTATCGTCGTATGAAGTAGAAAACTTCTATTTTACCGTCGCGTCGGTGATGAGGGTATAATAATATGAAATGTTTAGGAATTGCGTATTTTTGATTAACTCAAACAATTTCTGGAATGAATACAAGCATTATTAATACAATTTATTTAAATATTTGAAGAACTTTAATATTAATAAAAAATGCTTGAATTTTTTTATTTTTTTCTTGTTAGTTAACAGAGAAAGAAATATGATTTTCTATTAATATAAATAATGGGCATAAATCTTATTATTTTTTTGTCAAATAGATGTCACTAGGGTTTTGCCGCGACATTGATCGTGTAGAAATTGTAATTTGAACTGCCGCGCTTGTTGTTAAAAGGTTTGTAGAAAATAACTTAAGGCATTCTCAAGGGTAATTTTATTTGTAGTAAGTTCGTCTCAATTTCTATCCGATGCTGCGAACGCCAATGATACAAATAAAAGTATTGATGATTAATACCAGATTTTTTAAATCTATTTATTGGAATTAAACTACTTTAAATTTTATTTTAAGTTTTTTATACCATAAAATATTTGGATAATCGAACTGATTAGTCAACTCATAAGTAAAAAAATTTTGCTACGCGGAGTAGAACTAAAATATTAATGACTTTCAAACATCTTACAAATAAATCTAAAAGATATATTTTTAAATTAATATTTAAAAAAAACAAACAAAAGCTATATAAGTATATATATATATATATATATATATATACATAGTAGTACTTCGCGCCGATTTTCTACGAGAATGTGACACAGCCCCGGTCGAGCCTCATATACGAGCTCTAATGGGCTACAAATACTCTTTACTATAAAAAAACGATAAAGACCAAATATAAACATATAACAAACTTTATAAGCACGACTGATACTATAAATGACAGGTTATGTGATACCTCTAAACGTGCGTTTGCGCAACTATGCCAAACTAACTCTAATAACTATGGTAGGTAGTTTGTTTGTTTATTAATTTCTTTAGAACCTTTATTGGTTGCCAGTTACTACACTTACAGATTATAATAACAATAAAATGGTTTGACCTCTTTGTATATAATTTTTTTTTAAATATGTAATTTATTATAATTATAAATACGTAATTTGTTTTGTTTTATGATTATAATTTGTTACAAAAAATAAGTTTAAAAATGATACAAAAATATTTCAAAATCAAAATATTTTTATTAAAAATAGGAATTTACATTCTATTTTTGAACGTCAACAAAATGATTTACCGCGGAGAAGAAACCGCGAAGGAAACTCAGCGGCACTTTTTTTTGTTAATTTTTTTTAACAACGTCAGGTTTGGTTACAATACCTACGTAAAATTTTTAACCTAAATTATATGGTTTACTAATGCTTTGTATTTCTTATTTTGATATTTGATGATTGTAAGAATTAAAAATAAGATTATTACTTAAACAACAAAAATACATTTCTAATTTCATGAGATATTAAGAAATCAACATAAAGTTTTAACAAAATCGGTCAAATAATTTAAGAGATAAACGATTTCGTAGTATATCTTTAGGTACACATAACATAAGCCTAATTCGACCTTCCTAGTAAGCATATAGACTTGCAAATAAGGCAGTGTTATAAAATGTATAGAAACGTATTTCATATTCTTATTTCTCCACTTTATAAAATTTACGATTGACACGACATCGGTAATGCATCGAGACACGCTCCGGTAGCGCGATTCGAAACTGATTTTTATCATGATTTCAATACATTCAATTTATTTTTTTAAATATTTAAAAAATTCTAAATAATTATGAAGTAAATATGTTTCTAATCAGTATCAGTGAATGATCGAGATTTGCGCGGCATATTTTTTGGTACACGACTTTTTCTAAAATTCAAACGTAGCTAGATCAATTTATCGCCTTCGAAACTCTCTACATACTAAATTTTATGAAATTCGTTAGAGCTGTTCCAGAGATTCAGATTTATTTATATGTGTAATAATATAGTCGAAAAAAATCTATAACACAACCTTAAATGGATACTGATACGCAATAATGAGTCAACCCGCGTAAAGTCAAATTCGGAGATTTTTATATATTTGGTTAACGCGGTACTTATTTAATATTAGTCAAAAAAAATAAGTCATGTAAACTAAATAAGTGTGAAAAAATCATTTAATTTAATGTTTCGAATTTCAAGTGCGTTTCCTTTTTCAATTTATACAATAATCTCATATATGTATTTCAAATTATTATGATTACATAAAAGTTTTTATTGTACCAATCTGTTTTGAATTCACTTAACCATTTTATCAAAATAGCAAAAAATGGATATATGTATACTTAATAAATCAATAAAATTTATTAATAATTGGTTTCACATCTTTAGACGCAATTTTCTCAAAACGAACTCCGAGTGGCTTCACATAGTATTGCTTATCAGCGTCCTAATAGTTTTAATTGGAGACGTAAGGCGTAATCCGTGTAACTAAAAAGTTGTTATAATAACTTCACTAATAAGACAATCTGTGTATAGCTAAGGATAATAGAATAAATCAATCAATTACACGCAATTATTCCCGCGTTATTTTGACGCTGCAAATCGAATCGGGATGAAGCATATTGCTACGAAGCGAGGTCACGCGAGCTTTCGGCAATTTTTAAACCGCCATGACTCATTCGACGGTTAAGCCTCAATCATATAATGTTATAGTTAGTATATTTTATAATTATGTTAGTTCTTTTCGTAAAAGTTGATCGATTTTTATTTCAAAGTATTTTTTTACACACTTGTATTAATTTAAGTTCTATTTGACTATGAATATATTCTTGCAGTTAAATTTCCATATAAAATATTTTATTGAAAAGAAAAAAAAGGTTTAGATTAGTAACCAAAAGACCCTGCGCCTTTCATATACAATATTTAATTAAAATTTATTTTTGTTGTGTTTTTACATCAGTTTAATATAACGTGGTTTTCTTAGTTTTCTTTATTTGTTTATTCAGGATTTTTTGATATTTATAATGTTACGAAAAGTGCGAAATTTAAGATTCTTCAAACGCATGGAAATAAGTAAACAATTAAATATAAATGTACTTTTAATTTAGACATTCTGATGTTGCGAATATTATTGACCGATCGTTTTCCAACGCAATCGAGGTCAGTACATGTGAATTTTTTTTTTTAAACTGGAAAGACCTGACCTGATGACCCCTGTCAGCCTCTGTTGGCATGGAATTAATGAAATACCTAATTAAAATTAAGTAGTTTAACTCAATAAACTATATGATATGTGTATTATTATTATTTTTTTCAATATCAATAAAAAAATAAAATATTCGAATAATTCCATCAGAATTGCTTTGTTCGTTTAAATAGAAGATAAATAATACACTAAAAACACAAAGTAAAATTATTATTATTAATAAAGTAGAAACATCATTTAATTATAATTAATAAATCTTTACCCAGAAATGTTTTGTCAGTCGGGAAGTCGCTTTAAATTTTTTTCGTCGTGTTTTCCTTAATATCATGAGTAATGCGAATGCTGCTTTTCCTTTAAATTACTTAGTAATAAAAAGTATTTAATGGAAATTGCGCGCTTTTGTTAAATTAATTCAATAGTAGAAGCAATGCTTGACTTATTTCATATTGTTTTTTTTTTCCTTTGTAAAGTTTCATTGTTAACGTAAAGATCATTAGAGTGCACATTTAAAATTATTCAAGAAAAACTTTAAATGAAATTTGATGAAAAACAAAATTGGATGTGCTTGATTTGATGTGTGATTCAGTAAAACATTTTTAACATTATCGTAATTTTTTAAATAAAAAGTTTTATTTAAACAAAATTCAAATATTTTTATTCGTTATAATTAAAGATTGGATCGGATGTTATATTATAATTCAATGTCTAGGTATTGAAAATATTCGAAGTTACATATTCAATTGCATTTTCAATACTACATGAAACTAATCATAAAACTATTACCAGAACCATGTCCATATTATTTTTCTTCATTGAAATCATATAACTAGCTATATCGTGGTTTTAAGCCTAAATATTTCAAATTAAATATTTTTTTTAACCAACGCAACGTCCAAAAATGTATGTAATATATGCCTGTATCATGTATGTTTGTATGTATCTACAAATGTACGTTGTTATGGCCGCGTTTTTTTAGATTAATAATCCGATTTTGATGGGGTTGGGGGTGTATTTTTTTAGGATCTGGTGAAGCTCTTTGGAGATAAACAAAAGGAGTTCTATTTGAAATTGGTTATATTAAAAAAACATTGACTAGTAATTTATAAATATCCTATTGCTACTTCTCTTTTTAAAGAAAATTCTTCTATAAAAAGATATTCAGAATTTCTTCCAATACGTGCATTCCTAACAATGTTCTCTTTCATCGACGAGCACGAGATCAATTCTAGACACAAAAATAAATAAAAAATGCCGTGCTGCTTGGTCACTTGGTCTTGGATTTGAATCACAATTATCATTAAAATCCATATGTTTTACCCTTTGAAACTTATCAACGTACAACGTAACATACAACATAAGATTTACTGAGGTAGAACCATGCTGATGCCAAATGACTAAATCCCTTATAAGTTTTGCGGTCAGACTTACATAAATATTAACATAAGTCATTTGTCATTGTTTTCTACCTGAATGTTTATACTGTCAATGTCTTAATTTTTGACAGAAACAGGTTCGTAAGGTTACCTTACAGAAGTGTTTTATGCCAATTACGAGGGTAAAATTTACACGTGTTATTCTCTCCAAACATTTAATGATCTCTAAGTAAGTACTGAATTACAAAGTTTAAGGCAATTGTAATTAACGGAAATGCGAAATGATATTAATTTAGTCAGCTATATATTTATTTTAACGAGCAATCTAAATTGAGCTACCGTATAAGTTACCGTTAAATTTTTTACATTCCTTTTTGATATGCAATCGTAAACTTTTTTTGAGTTTAACTTTATAATGAACTAGCTTGCAGTTTCACTCGCGTTTAAGCGTACTGCTTCACTATAAGTCGTAACATTATGAAATATAAGCCTATATCCGTCCTATATAAACAGGCTCAAACACAATTTTTTTTTGTATAGGATCAATACAAACTTACAAACAAAAAATTTTACAACTATGTATATATTACGTCTCTTTATCGGTACCTAAATTAGTATAGATTAGCAGAAAATCCTGGCTTCGCATGGATGTATTAATTAAGAGTTCTCAATTTCTTTTTATGAAGATTCTTTAAGCTAGTAATTTTTTATTTTAATTTTTTTAATTTAGATAAACAATTGATCTTAATGTTCACAGCGATTAATCAAAAAAATCATGGGTAGACTTCAGTAATGTTTTATTATCCTCGCATTAATAACGTTTCGTATTATTTCACATTCGAACTGAGTTTTAGTTTCATCAATCATATGGCTTTATTGACTCGATACGAGCCTTTTACACGTGGCTTTGCATAGGTGGTTTTCATTTTGTCCACAAATAAAATAACTATTCCCATACTCCAAAGTAGATAATCTAAAGACTACAGAATCAATGATGAAAATGATATGGACCCAATCTTTAAATTAAATTCCTTTCGAATAAAAAGGAATTTTATAAATCTGTTAAAAAATGATTGAGTTAAAAAAAAAAAACATAAAAAAACCTACAGTATGAATTGAGATCTTTTTTAAGTTGAAAACTAAACATATAAAATACAAGTGATTAACCGCGACCTACCTATATATGGAAGCTGATAAGCAATACTGTGTCAAGCCACACGGATTTCATTTTGAGAAAATGGCGTCTAAAGATTTCTAACCTATTCTTAACAAATGTATTTGAAGAAGTGTAATATCCATCTTTTCTTTTCTTTTCTGAGAAAAGGTATAATGAATAAAAGCATATTGATATATTAAATATATTATCGAATAAAAAGTTTTTCAAATATTTAAGATTATTGTATTAATTGCAAAATATGGAGCGCACTTCGAAATCAAAACAATTAATTAAGAAACTTTTTCCATACTTATTTAGTTAATATGGCTTGAAATTGATTTGAAAAATGTTAGAAAGGTAATGCAGTATCAAAATACATCAATATCTCCGAATTTGACTTTTTTGTGGGTTGACACATTATTGCTTATCAGCATATAGGCTACGTATATCCTTCTCTAAGAACCTTTATATATTTATATACCAAAATTCATCAAAATTACCTTAGGCGTGAAAGGTGTAACAATCAAACAAACAGACTGAGTTACATTCGCATTTGTAATATTACTATCATAAGTACGAATTCGTGTTGAGGTACAATGACCATTGAATCTCTATTTCATTTTATTCTGTAAAAGGTTAATTTTTTCAACAAATTCATACCATTGTCCTCGGCTTAAAGTTCAGTTGTATAGCCGTGAAAAGGTAATAAGCAGATATCTACACTATATAGCCACACTTGCAGTTGTAAAGTAGTCGCATATATATGTATTTATTAATCAAATATCGTCGGTCAAGAATATCTAACATCAAAACAAACTCGTAAATGAGTTTATAGATTAAAACACATCTCGCGGAGAAAGTTCTACGACATTCTTATTAATCCTTAAGAATATTATAAGAGTGAAAGTTTATTTGTTGATTACTAACCATAAACGCGAGTGTAACCGCGAGGGACAGCTAGTTGTTGATATAATTCTTATATTCGTGATGATGTCGTCGTGACACGTGTCGGCGTCGTGAATCGTTACTTTGTCGCATCGTGAAAATCTACGACGCGCATCTTAAAAATTCACGATGCGATGTCTTATCGATTGAGATTACTCTTTTCAAGATGCAACGCTTAAACTATACATGATGCGTTTATTATTTCTATCAATAACAATTTTAGCGTCATAACATAACCACAACGCGACGCGGAGTCGCATTTTGCTATTTATTTAAAATCAAATAAAACATGCCTTATACGATAAGACAGCGCATCGTGAGTTTTTAGATGCGCGTCGTAAATTTCCACGATGCGACGAAGTATGTCAACAACTAGCTATCCATCGCGGTTACACTCGCGTTTATGATTCCTGCTTCACGCCAGTACCTCACTCTCACCGAAGATCGGCGTAAAGTATCTGTGTTTCTTATGGCAAGTGATGGAGTCTGATGCCTAAACCCTTCTTCGGTTCCTATCCTCCTGACTATACCATTCCATCCCTTACTCCTTTTCAAGTTAGTATTTGTGACTCATCTGGTGCTTCTAATGTCAATGAGAGGTGGTGATTACTTATCATCAGGTGTTCCGCCTGCTCGTTTGCCATTTATATATATCCTTTATAAAAATAAGAAATCTATATTTGAATTTGGAAACGTTATAAAATTACGAAACAACCGTTAATCAGACACATAACTTAATTAAGTGAACACCTTGGACCCCCGCCTATGGGTCAAGTACGAGTCCTGCTGTGTTACAGTTTTAATATGATTTTCAAATTTAAATGTTAATCGTTAAATTGGGCGTATCATTGTAGCAAGTTAACCGTTTAAATTAAAACCTTTTCACTTTTCGGATAAAAAAATGAAATGTTAATGTATCATTATTTTCAGGTATCATTGGAAATGTGCATTTTCACCATTGTATAAATAAATTTTCTTGATTTTTCTAACTCGGTGCAGAGAATTTTACATTAAATATTACTACTTGCTTAAAACAATTATTTTGTACTAAATAATTTAAAATTATAATTATTCAAATTATGTTTTTATTTTCCCTAACAAGCTAACAAGGTAAACATTGTGTGGGCGTGCCTTTTTTAATTGGTATCGATGTGTACACTTTGCGCAACGCGATTTTTTAAATAGTGTTTAATTTATTTTACCGTTAGTACTATTTAATTATTCTTATAAAGTGATAGGAACGCCATAGAAAACAAATTTTCGACGAGCGACTCTGGTCTTTCTTAGAAATGGTGAAATAAGTCCTATTCTGATGACTTTATAGAAAAAAAGTAAAGTAACAGCTCGTAAATGTCTCAATGCTAGACGAAGGCCTCCTTTGCTATAGAGGAGAAGATTTAGAGCATAATTCACCACGCCACTCCACTGAGGGTTAGCGGATATACTTGTGTCCGAATTTCACTCGGCACATACAGCAGCATATAATGTTTTTCTTCACCGCCGAGAACGAGATAAATAAGACCACAAATTTAGTACTCGAAAACTTATTATTGCTAGCCGGGGTTTGAGATCGACGTGTATACCATCTCGGCTATTATTGAATGCATTTTATTAAATGTTTCATCATTATGAAGTTTTTAAATATTTGAATCGCTCTAAGTATTTCTTTTTTACATACGAGCTTGTATCGTTTAGTATTCAAACTATCGCTGACTCTACAATAAAATTGATCCTTTAAAAGTATAACGGTGTTTTAATATTAATATGAATAAAAATTTATCTATTTATAGTTACTTTACGTTTTGTTGGACTGCAAAAGTTGAATAGTACCTAGCGTATGACCACCACTGCTGCCTAGATCGCTTATTTTTTTTTATAAAAAATAGCGTCAAACTAGCATATAGTACTATTTGATATTAAGTGGTCATTGTCCCCAATGGATGTCTGCAACATCAGGAATGTTGTGGATGCTATGCCAGCCTTTAACGAAAAGGTGTGTATACACTCGATTCTTGAAATCCCCCTAAATTATGCATTATTAAGCACGTTTAAAATCAATTTGTAAAGTAATTCAAATAAGTTGAATGCTTACACACATTGTACTAGTTTTAATAAGACAAAGTAGTGTTGTAACGCAAATTACTGCGCGTGATCGCCGTCAAAGTCAGTTACAAAAAAGAAACGTTCGCTGCGAACGGATCGCACGCTCGGGTGAATAACATATTCCTAATCAACAGACAAGGCCGCATTATTCACGCTTTGACGTCATTATTTAACTAAACCGTGTGTTGATTTTAACCGAGCTAGTCAGATTAAAAATAATATCCCAATAAATAACGTCCGTCACACGACCTACTTATCCTAGCCATAAGTTATCGCTTTAATATTATTAGGGCATTATTCCCGAAATATTCTCGCTCGGGTCGCGTTTGAATAAATTTTGTATTAATAAAAAAATAAACGCCGGCAAGGTGCGAAGAGGCTAACGAGCGTAATCCAAATGTAAGTTATTAGTTGTTCGGCGAGGCCGCCTGCTGCGCGCGCGTCGCTCGCTCCACGATGTCGATAGCCAGATTTTTATCGACTCTTTTGTCGGCACTAGCGCTGAGGTGTTACTCACAAAATTAGGATGTTTAAATGTTATGTGGATGACGCATGACCACCCCGCTTTGTTACTTGACAACAATTCATTTTTTATCGTCATATAATAGAAATATCAATGTTTTTTCGATATGATTTATGCAGCTGAATATCTATAGCCTCTTTGATTGTTAACTGCGTGGGGAAGGTGTTTTCAAAAACATTTTGTGTAAATAGTTGTATAACTATAAAAGTTTATTTAAACCGACTTCAAAGAAGACGATGTTCTCAGTTTCGTTGGGGACTATAAAATGACATGAATGACAATGATTCCAAATATTTTTTTTGTTGTTTTTGTTTCATTGAATTTTCATCAAAATCGGTTCAGTATTTTAGTTTTAAAATCAAAATAACTGATATAAGTATGTCATTCAAGAAAATAAAATTACGTATTTTTCTCTTCAAGTCGGTTCTCTTTTTTGATTTGGTAAATATTATGAAATTTGTTGGATGACAGGGTTTATCTAAAGTATTACATATGTCGAAGACCCAGCATGGGTTGAAAACGAAAATTTGTAGTAAATAAACCTGTAACATAAAATCGGATCCCATAAATCATACTGATGTAATTAAATGTTTTATTGATTAATTCTCATGTTTACAAAACGTCGTATCTCCTTCTATTTAACCATATTGTACAATAATTACTTATCATATAAAATTACTTCCTAAGGACTTAGGCTGTTGAGAAATATGTTCTTTATACTAAAGTAAATAAGATTCATATTTGATTTTCCATTTTCTTAATAGCGTTAAGTTATAGTGTTAATGACCTCTCACATTATTGCAAGAAATATCCTAGTAACTAATTTGTTTATTATTGATAGATTTATGCATGTGCAGTTTTGATAAATATTTAAAATACATTCATACATCGTATGCAACAGATTTATGCATGCAGGCATTTTAAAAACAATTCATAAATTCCAATAATTGTTTATAAGCTTCGGCTCGTGACGTGATGAAATTTGTCCTGAGTTATTCTAATGTATAATCTATATTACTGTAAAGTTTCAGCATTATCTCTTAAGTCTTCGCGTAAAGATAAACAAACATCCATCCATCCATACGAAAATTTCGCATTAATAAATAGTAAGATAAATTTTCTAATATTCTAAATCATAACGTTTATATAATTACCACTTCAACTTGATTGAAACATTGATTAAATGATTAAACAACATATTGTTTTACATTAACTAAAATATATTTTTCGACTTTAAACTGTGCATATTTTTGTATCAATTTTAAGATAATTTTTGAGGTGTAATAACTAATAACGGAATTTAAAAAAAAAGAATAAGATTCTTTTTAAACAACATATCTAGCAAAAATCTGCTAGAATAATATGTAAAATTTCAACAAAAAAGTGTTAAAATAAAATTAAAGAAATAAACAGTCGTAGGAAGCTTTTCGTAGTTAATTAAAAAAAAAACAATAAAATCGATTAGGCATAAAACTTTTTTTATTATCAACGGATTAATCGGATCTTGTCTATAAACAATTGAGCCTACTGAGAACGAACTGTCATTTGGAGCAGGCCGAATCAATTTCGTTCTTCGTCAGCCGAGCAGTGAACAGAAAAAAGTTTGGCCAATCAAGCTATCACTCTAAACTTTATAATTGGCGCCTTTCGAACTACGCACCTAATATTACGACTGACATCTTAATAGGAACTCCACGGAAACGAACTTTTTTTAGGCTAGGGAAATTAAATTATTTAACTAGCTTGAGAACTAGTAAAGTTTGATACACTTTATGAATAAGTCAGGGTTGTCTCTATTATTTATGTACTTTTTTTTAAAATATTTTTAATTAAAAAAGTATTTTTGACAATTATTCAAATTTGAAATCGATCAAATTTATAAATTAATTTACATTTAGAAATAAACTGATATTATTTGTAATACATCAGGTATAATAAGCATATTTATACAAAAAATATATTACAAAAAACAAACCATCCATACTTACAAAAGACATACATAAGTATAATTATGCTATACTGCTATAAAAAGTTCCAACCTCAGGCCATCGCGGTAATTTTGCGCAAAGTAAACAAATCTTCCCCCACGCAACAAGGAAACGAACTCCTCTCGAAGTAACAAAGCTAAATGGTCTAATAAACAGAAATCACAACTAGTCAAAAGCACATCAATAAAGGGCCAGGCGTAGGGGAGCCGGCTTGAACGGAACAACGCATAAATACACTCTCCCTTTCTCGTTAAAATGCAATACTTTTTATTCGTATATGTTTATAAACAATTTTTTAAATTCAAACTTTGTTCTTTTTTTTGTTACGCTAGTTTTTAAAAATGTTTTTGTTAAAAATGCCTTTATTTGAAAACTGCCGTCTGTTTTAACTAAGCTTTTAAAAATATTTAGAATTATCTGAATATCATTTTATTAATTTATGCATTATCTATCAAAGACACCTCTAAGTGTTTATCATGTTATATTAAATAATATCTTTTTACAAACAGCATCAAATTCAAATATATTATACTATAACAATACCACCATAAAACAAGCACACAATTCACACCCTTTTAACGTACGATAAAATAAAAAATTACCTTCCAAGTACAAGATCACGTTACACCGTGTCCGAGTTATAAAAAACTCATTACCACGAACAAGTGACAAAAGGCCAAAAATGTTCGTAATATGGTCTAATAAGGCCTATTAGTCAAGTCGTCGGCCGAGGCAAGGTGCGCGAAATGTAACCGAGACAGGGTGGGGGCTAATTTCAAGGGCCATTTCCTCACACACCCTGAACAGGGGAGTGACCTCCGCTCCTAAAATAAAACCGAAGACTTTTATTACACAGCTGTTGTGGAAAATTAATAGGGATATGCTTAGGTCTGCCTAATGTTATGTCAAAATGTTTGAAAGGTATTTTGTAGTTGTCGATGGGTTATGGTTTTTTTTTATTATTATTAATATCGTGACTATTGTGAAAATTATGATAGTGTTTATATATCCATTTGAAGTCCTATATTTTTTGAAGGGTTTAATGATAAGAGACGTCAAATAACTTCTTTGTTTATGTCTAATGTTTTTGTTCTGTGTTAATAGATTATTAATAAATACTTTCTTGCAAATGGTTACCATTTTTATCACAAGCAATTATTATTGAAATGACGTATCAATTTTATTAACTTAATTATCTTTTTCTTCATAATGAAGAAACAAAACCTCAAATTGATTGATTGATTTCAAAACCTTAAAAAACACATTACTTAAAATATTCTACTCATACAGTGTAAGCCCAATTCTTATCAACGTATGAGTTAAAAAATATCACATCTTGCATGCGCCGTGTCGAATCTATTGTCGCGTGGCTCAAAACACACATTTGTCTAATTCGATACGCTCTTTTTTACTATTTACAGTGTACCATTCAGCCCGTTCACCCTCGCGATTGGTCGCGGGAGACGTGTCGCCAATATGCCCTGTACTTTAGCGGTTTAGTATCGAAATTGGGCTCCAGGGCTTTGGAACTTAGAACCATTATGTTATATTGATCGGTTATGTTTCATATATTTAAACATTTTTCGGACTACATTTATTTTATTGAAGCTTTAATTTAATTTATAAAAAAGTGAATGTCGGTTTTAATATTTTCGTTGTAGAGTTTTGTGTTGTTGCATTAGTCTATCAACTGTTCGTAAATAAAGTTGTCCAATAACGTAAATATCCGGCATAAAAAATGTGTTAACCTTACATTCAACCCGTAAAATCTTAGTTGAAACATGAAACCCATTAAATTATTTTTTTATTATTATTTAAAATAAAAAACACATTCTTTAACGAATTAATAAAATTATTGTTCACGATTGTCATGTACGTAACATACGATATGAATTAAATATGATCATTGTTTTCCGTGGGACTGGTAAAAAAAATGTCACCCACAGTTTTTGTGTATTCAAAAAACATCAATTTTACGCTTTCTGTAAATTTAAATTATAAAAAAAAATAATTGTTATTATAGCATTGTTTTTTGTTCATTCTCGAGGGAGAAGAAACGTCACCCTCTGATTTTTTTCTACTAATTACAAATCAAACACGCGTTTAAATTACAATTTGTGATTGTTAATTCATCAAAATTAGGAACGGTGTAATAACTAGAAAGTGTGTTGAAGAAATATTAGTAATTCATTCGATGGTTTTATGAACGGACTTCAAAAAGGAGGAGGTTCTCAATTCCCAGTGTTTTATTTTTTGTTTTTGTTACCTCATTATTGCGTAATTTCGTTTATAGTCTTAGTTATTTAAACTATTATAATATGCTAAGAAAGAGGCTTAGTAATTTTGATTTTTTTATTAACTGATATCAATTTTGCTTTTTGTTGTCAATATAAGATGTGAGTAAAAAATATTGTTATAGTATCTAATACTTGCATAGATTATACTAAAAATATATTTTAAGTATTCAAACTTTTAATTTCACTCTAAAAATTTCGTATAAAACAAAAAAAAAATAAACGTTTTTTTTATCAGCTACAAGATTATAACACCCACAAAAACACGATTAGTGAAGCAAACATCGGATCAAGCAAACATGACTAAATAATCCGTTTGATCTCCTAATGTATCGCTAACCCTGAGAATGCGGCGGAGGGTCTGAGAGACCTCGCACCATAACTAACCCTATTAAAAAGTGGCTCCAACCCTCCTGTATTAATGTAGCATAAAATTAACCCGTACGTCACGCCCGATGCGTGCAATGTTTAAGTACGTCGGGGTCTGAGGAGCATTAGGGGCTTGGTCACTCTTTTTGACTTAAACGTACCATAAACAAGGTGAAATAAAGTTTAGAGGTTAGATATTAGATATTATGAAAATTGAGGTTAATAAAAATATACATTTAGTATAAGTATATATTTTTTTCTTAAATTAATATTATTTTAATTAATATTAACTCGGAAACATTTTTCATTCCAAAATGACATGATTTTAATTTTTTTATTGTTATGTAGATTACCAAATAAAATTGTTTTTAATAAAAAAAATAACTTACCCTATATTGAATTACTTCTCCCCAGAAATTTTTAAATACACACAGATATGAATACCGACTTTCAAACATAAGTCCAGCATAGAATACATTAATATTACGAAAGCGAATATATTATTATTATTGAACGTACAAACATTTTGCTTATACCGAGCAACAAGTACAACTATCGGTGTGATATTATAAAGTCAATATTTCGTAACATAATGTCTCCAGTAACACCGATATCGAGCGATATCTTTGAACTTAATTATTTAACGTGTCCCAAAGGGCATGCGATAATAAGTGTAATAAATCTGTAACTACTGGTGTCAAGATAATGTGGCCCTTGAGCGAGCCGACAGGGTACAGTGCACCGAGCACGGACGGTTGTAGGGTTTAAATTAATATATATTGTTGGATCACAAACTTTTTTATAATTCACTTAAGAAATTGTGTATACTATAATATTTTAAATAGAAAATTTGTATGATTATTTTGTTTTATTCGCAGTAGTTAGCTTACATTGCATTAAGAAAGAGTAATTTAAGGTCATCGTTTTTAATACTTTTTTTTTTCTAAAAAAAATTGAATATGAAAGTCATAAAAAATACCTATATCATAATAAATCTAATATTTTTCTCGGTACTTATTTTAAATATTTCTTAAAACTCATATTAAGTATGTGTATATCGTTCGAATTGGTATATGTATAATAAATAATAAAATATTTATCAAAAAGCTTTAACTTTTACTTATAATTATTTTTGTCACATAATTTAAGTCAATAAGTCAATATCAATTATGTTATACGATGAGTCAATAAAAGGCACAACAACAAGATTAAAATTAACTTAATAACTCTTAATTTCGAATGCGAAAATTTGTGAAGATGAATGGATAGACAGATGTTTATTATTCTTTCACACAAGAATTACAAACCAAAATTCGATAAAACTTTGCAATAATATAGTTTATATATCAGAATAACACATAGGCTATTTATAAAACTATTGTGTGAGATAGATAAAGGACTAACTAACAGTAAAAAATAATTAAATGCAAAATACGAAATTTCATTTGTTTTTTATGACATACTAATTCCAGTTATTTTGATTAAAAAATGTCTGTTGAAAAAAACCTACTCATACGCAGACGAAGTCGCAGATGACTGCTAGTATTTCTATAAAAATGTATGGCAAGTTGAAAGCAATTTAAAATCATAACATCATATCCTAATTCCATCTCCACGTTAAGCATAGCTCAAAGTACTTGATAGACGAGTCCTCGGGGACCAATAGTGGTATCATCAATAAATCAACGAACCTTGTAACCTAACTTTGTTTATATAGACGGGGTGTTATTTGCTGGCCAAAAAGTTTTTGAGCTTAAGTACAAATTCATTCACTATCGATTGTAGTTTAAGTTATAAATTAAAATTATCACAGGCTTAAATATTTGTATCGCCTTTTTAAGGTTTGATATATTTTTATGTTTTTACAAAAGTAGTGGGCAAATGAGTACCGGTGGGATACCCTATGCTAAGTGATCACCACCGTCCTTGAGAATTTGCAGCATTAGAGCAGCCAGCTTAAAGGGAATATGGGACGGATGGGAAGTAACGAAAGGAATGGGCTTTCACCCATTTAGATTTCCGGCTCTATCATTCACCATATGAAAAGCTTCACGCCGATCTTCTCTGAGAGTGAGGTACAGCCCCAATCGAGTCAGTCCTTATATGAGCTATCTGTACACTACAGCTAAGCTCTATCTCAGTTATGTACGGAATATAATATCAGACAATATTTTTGTTCCGGCTAAAGGGATCATTTATACTAGATGTTTAACTCGTATAATTTTACATCTATATACTTTGTTACGCATATTTAAATATAATATGAGTATTAAAAGTAATCTCAGAGAACGTTTCCTTAGATATTAAGCGTTCTCTATACTTTTAATACAATTATAGGTACTAAATGCGGTTTATTAGCTAGTATTATTTGAGTTAGTTAGTGAAGCAAAGGTCTAATCATGGCATATCTCATTTCCACCTTAGTGCATTAAACATCGCTTGGAAGCATGTTATCGACGAGTCTCTAGAGGGCACTAGTCGCGCCGACAACAGATTATACTCGGTTGTACGGACTGTACATGTGGACTGGATTACTGCCTTGTTAGATTATCATGAACTTATTATTATCACTTTTTAATTTATTTAAGACTAGTCTATCTAAATATATTTATTTGAAATTTGTAAAAAGTAATTCGTTAACATTTAAGGATTAAAATTGGCACTATAGTGCATAAGCGTTAAGCTGTAATGATAAAACGACACGAAGTTATGACTCGGCATGTACAACAATATATAATTTTAAAAGAAAAAAATGTTTCTATTAATGTTACAATAGCAATATTGCATTTATGGTCAATTTGGCCCCATAGTGCATAATCGTTAAGTCGTTAAAAAGATATAATGCTACATATGTCTCAGTATGTACAACAAATTCTATTAAAAAAAATTAAAAAGTTATTTCAACATTTCTGTTAATTTCACCACCAAAATGGAGTCTTGTTAGCCTTAAAACAACATTAACGTATATTTTTACGATAAACACATATTTAACATTAGATAAAGAAGTTAGTAGCGAGTTTTTAAGAGAAAATACAACCCCAGCAGTCCAACGACCACAAGTAAACAGATTGGAAACTGTGCGGTGAGTTATGGCTCCCACGAGGATCAGCGGAAGATAATGTATACTGTACCATGACTACTGTTGTTGTGTTATCATTGTGTTGAATTGAGAAAATTTTGTTTCTTTTTTTAGGCCAAAATATGTGAATTTTCCACGAGTTATGATATGGTATTTACTAAGACTTTTGCGATTACTACGCATTTAAATAAAACTACATATTCAAATTGTTTATATTAATTATTTTTGCCATCATATGTTTCTTATAACAATTTTTACAAATAACAATCATATTAAAAAAATGTATTACAGTCGCTTAAAAACAATTTGGCTGATCTGGATTTGGAATTCGATACTTTGACTATCAAAAATATTAAAAAGTACAATGCAATTGATAAGTTATCGTTTAATTATTATTTGCTTTACTTGCAAATGTCTATTTGTATAAAATCTTTACTGTAGGTACGAGTATGTATATAATAACGTATGCAAACATCTGCATTTTGCACCATTTCAAGCAGTTTATATTTATAGAGATTCAATTAAAAAGCCTATACTATATCATTTTTCATAGCAATTTATAATCATAAAGTAAATACATGCGCGGGTAATAACACTAGCGGGCGCTTCGCTATTTTTCAACCCCATCAATGTATGGATATAATATTAAAATTTTATTACACCTTATTTTAACGGTCATGGTTAATACCGGAGTAATGTATATAGTGCTATTTATCATTTTTCAATCTCGCTGTCCGGAGGCCGCGAGCGACGCATCGAAATATTACACGTCAGGATTTACGCGAAAATCCCTTCGATCAGAGTTTTTGTTTGATAATAAATAAGATCAGGTTTTTCGTATGTGTCAAGATTTTTGTAATAGTTTTTACGCTGTTTTGAGATGAGCTTCTTGAATCGATAGCTTTACTTCGTTTTCTAAATCGCTTATTAAGTATCTAGAATTTGAAAATTTTATTTTGATATCATAAAAGTTGTATTCAAATGTATTATCTAAAATTATGCTTTTATAATTTATAGCGAAACGGAAAAAGAAATTATGTTTTGAATTCTTAATATGTTTGTTATTTTCTGATTTAACAGCTCTCTCTCTAAAAATTTAATACATATTAAACATAATTCAATTCAATTTTTGTTTAAATGCCTCAGTTGTGCTACGACTATATAAAATTTTTCTCAAGATACACTATAATTTATGATACTCTAACAAAAAAAACAAGCAGTACTTTTTACGATTACAATAATTTGTAACAATTGTACGGCAAACACAATTTCATGTGATTTCAATTAAACAGTACAGTTAGCGTTGTTCGCAGAACATCGATTTTTAAGCACCCGCCTCGCCTGATGTCTTCATTTCACTCCACAGGGACGAATCGGCATTTACATCAAACACAATATACGCTTACTTTTATTGAAAATATGTTTTGTAACTTTGTAAATCTTTAATTAATACAAAAAATACACTAAACAAATATTTACGTACCAAAGATTTTGTATTACACTATAAATCATGTAGATCGCAATGGTAAAAATGTTGTATTTCCTATGAGTACGTTTTAAAATATTTTTTATTATTTATGTACATTAAAATGGATATTTTAATAATGACATAACAATAAGATTTTACGCATTCTGTTAATATTTGTGTGATATTTGGTATTAAGGCCGGGTTTCGATGCATAAATTTAAAACTGTTATATTGGGCTAATGATTCCATAAAGAAGGTATAAATTAATTAGCTCTTTTCGATATTCGAGACTGATTACTTCTATAGCATCAATATTGTATGACAAAAAAATTCTCAAGCGCAAATTCGTCCCTGGCCAACGTGTCAGTCAGCAAGGTACGTATTTAGGTTTAAAATTATTACTTTATTATTGGTGGTGATTTCAGAAATTAATTTCCCGGGATCGAGACAAAATTATAGGCGGACACGGTCTTCGTTGCCTCGGGCGGTCGAATTTTTCGTATGTTATTAATAAAATTTTTTGTGGCTAAATCAATTTTGTATTTTACAAATACCATCGGAGGCGAAAATGAATCAATTCTCGATTTTATGTCTTTGGGACGATGAAGAAAAAAAGACTGGAAATTGAAATTCGTACAATTTTAATTACGTTTTTAAATAAACTTTTAAAATGTAAGTTTAAAATTAAGTAACAAATGTAATAAATATTTACACTTGAATGATAATTACACTTGCTAAAAATAAGAATAAATTATGGTTTTGATGAAAAAGTATCTACTCTATATTTAAGCAATTTCTTTGAATAAACACTTGAAAGTTAAGTTTCGCATAAAATAGCAATTTGTATTTTAAAACATATCGACATCGAGAAATAAGACGGAGATAATAAGACCAAAAGATTTAATCGATTATAAGAATATCGATATTAAACATCGTCTCAAAAGCGTCATAAGATTCAGTTTACGAATATATTTCGATTAAAAAATAAACATAATGTCTTTATGATCGGAAATCTGTAACGCAAACGAGACAACCTGCAATCGATTCCCAATTATCCAATTACTTCAACCCACAGTGCACCTAACCACACAATTACGACACTCGAGAAAAATTGGATCGATTTAATTCGATTCTTGAAAACGTTGGCGAACTACCGCATCAATTATTAGTGTGAACATTATCGATATCGATATTAATAACCTGCTACATTGTGAGGGTTCTTTCACTCGAGACTTTATTTTTCAACAATATTTACTCTATGGAATGTGTAAACCTACTAATTACTCGAATGCGAATATAATAAATGAGAAATGAATCCGTGAGGATATATAGGAAGTGAGTGTCCAATGCCTCAGGCTATGTAAAATTTAAAAATTCATGGTCTTTAATTAATCTTTATATTATATATAATTATTTATATAATATAACATATTTCGTATTATATATAATTATTTAAATTCAAAGAGTGAATGCCTTCATTTACTACATTTATACCTACTGTTTTATTTAAATAACCGAAAAATCTAATAAAGCGTAAAGGCATAATAAAATACCTAATAATATTTTCCGTAATTATTCTAATATCCATATGAAACTTAGCTACTCTAGAGCGTTCGATTAAACTCGTAAATCATAATCTATCCTTACATAAACGTTAATATCAGCATCCCATAATTAGGTTTAACTTCCTGCATTTAAATATACCATGAAACAGTACATACTATAATTCAACTAAAGCATTTATCATCCAAAGATGAAGCTGAAAATTTCACAATATTTAAATTTTATAATATCTTTGCTTATATGTCCCACAATTTCATAGCCGCGATACATCATTAATGTTGGAAAATGCACGTTGCGCGCGCGCAGCCCGCTAAGAGTAATTGATTCCTGGTACCTTAACATTATAAACTTGATTCGATTTCGCGAGATATCTTTATCAGGATAAGTTATTAGGTGCTTACTTTGAACATAATTATTACTCGTTTTTTACTCAGTGTCAGTCTGTGAGTGTTCTGTGTTCTCACGTGATCTCATAATTCATAGTTAGATCATATTTGATAAATGATAAATTATGTCAAGTACTTTGATTTGTCGTGATAATTATTTATCGTTCTTTCAAAACATCTTATTTAATAAGATAAAATAAAAAAGGAATATAAGTCCCAGCGGTTTAGACAATAGATTCTGGGTCGGAATGAAAACGTCATACCTATTTATGTGAAATACTTGAAATAACTCAACGTATAAAATTATTAACATATATGTACTCATACATAACTTCCATAGTGTTCATTAAAAACATTTAGAGTTGTTATTTGTACTGATAGGTAGATTTAAAATATCTAAAAAATAAATTATTCACAGTTAAATATAACATCATGGTCCATTAAATTTAACATCAAATAACAAAAGATATTTTTTATAAAATAAATAATTGTTATATTCTGGGATTAATTTAGCCATATACACAAATTGAATATAATATCGTATGTAACAGAAACATAAATATTTATAAATCATAATAATTGTACGCATGTCCGCGCGGATGGAGGCAAGAATGCTTTCAGCATTTCTCCTTTGAATCGCAATTCCGATTCTCCGAGCGGAAAAGTTAATTACCTATTTATTTAAATCTCTTCCTCTGTCAGAATACGAATTATTATATATACAAACTTTTGTGATTAAAATTTTACCAATATATACCTATATACAAAAAAAATATTAAAAAAATGAAATACTTACTAGTTACAGTTTAGGTTAGGCATAACAAAATATACAATAACGCGAGCATCGTCACTGGCAAAATGCAATCTATATGTATATATGTAGGTATAAAAATCACTGACTGATCAATCAACGCAGAGCGGAAACCACTGGGTCTAGAAACATGAAATTTTACACAAACGTTCTTTAAATATTGTAAGAAAGGATTTTGGAAAATCCATTCCTTAAGGCTTTAAAAAGAGGCTTGAAAGTTTGTTAGGTATAAAATTTCCAAGTATTCGCGGACAAAGCTGCGTAGAACCGCTAGTAATAAATAAAATTAGAAACAAAATACACACGAAGGAATAATATTTTTGTTTATCACATCGGAATAGTCTCTATTCAATAAAAGCGATGCTGCTCGAGATTCATATTTCTATTAAGTGGACAGTGAGGGGAAAATTACGCTCTGCATTGTATGTTATAAATTTATTGCTTCTATTTGCTTGATAAAATCTTTACGAGCTTTGTCTGATGTTTGTATATTTCTATTGCGGAACGGATATTGTTTTTTGATGGGATTTAGTTTTAATAACATTAGTTATGATATATTAACCATTTATTATAAAACTATTTTTTTTTTAAATAGTGGACGAACGAATTGGAGGGTCACCACATGAAAAGTGATCATGGTAATTTGGATGAGAATAGGTAGTAAGGGAAGGCCACTAAACGCAGTTATATTATGCTGATTTTCTGTAAGAGTGTACTTCCCTAGAATACGAGCGACAGTCAGAGTATCTACTACAGCTAGACTCTACCTAGTAGACACTATTAATAGTTGTGCCGTATCAATATAATATAGTTGTTTTCTATTCGTTAGCAGCTTTTAATAATGCATGTATACTTATCTAACTATTTTAAACTGCACATTAACACACGTCATAACTTACAGAACAATTACACATCAAACAACTCTTATCTCTGCAATTATTTATACAGAAACAGCAAACAAAGTAGAATTATTAACTGTACGAATTTATTAACCGCGTTATACAACCCTCAAATAGATACTTAGTGAGTCCCCCCCCCTCCTCCCCAGTGACATTAAAACATTGAGGCAGACTAAATTAAAGCGCGCCAAAACTGTTCTCTCCGGGCCCAAGGCGGTCGTTTGTTTTAATACAATAAGCGTAGTCATCTCTTTCACTCCGCTCATTAGAAAGCTATCGGCATCCCTTTCACACTCACGTAAATTAGTTTTTCTCTTAAGGCGACTACATAACTCATCGATCTAGTTGGCAACTAACATTTGTACGACTTATTGTTGTTGCCACAATTTTCTTCGTAATTTTAATGTTGGAACTTTATTCTAAATAATTAGTACAGAATCGTTTCCATAAACCCATGATACTCAAAAATGTTTAAATAAATTAAAAGGCACAAAATAATGACGTGTTCAACGCAACAGAAGCGTGTTCCTCTTAATCACTTCTAATTTATTTAGATTTAAAGACAGACCGAGTAATTTACGGTCGTCCCTTTCCAACCCCGGTTACGAGCGTTATAGCTATCTCTCTCCTGGGACCATTTTTAATTAAAATCACCGGGAGAAAATTAGAAATTATATTCTATTTTCAGAAACTTGTTCTGACGCTTTGTTGGAGATTATCTCTTTTTTATGAGCCCCCGGTCGCGGCTTTATTTTAACGGCCAAAGGATTGTCTAAATGGTCAATGTTAAAGCCCGTGTCTTTTATGATTGTCTTACTCGATTCAATCCTGCGCTGCGATGATTGGAAATATTTTTACTTTAGTTACGCATTTGTCCTTATCGCAATAAAAGATTTGACTTTATCGTTAATAAAGAAAATATACTTTAATATTAAGCGTTATTATTATATATATTATTAGGAATTGTGATTTGAACTTTAGCTTTGAATTCTGGTTTCTTGTGTATAGCGTGATAATTAAGAAAACCAGTGGACTTTTTCTTATACCTGTTTTCTATTGACTTATACCTAAGCTTCTAATCTGTACCTAATACCACGTAGGGTTTCAAAATATTTGCAAATTTGATTCGAATGATTTTGAATTTGATCTTTATAAATTTGATGATAAGTAATAATAAAGTTTTAAATTATATACATTATTAAAAACTATCCACTTTCCATAACTTTCTCTACCAAATGGTAACTTTTCTTGTGAAATGTTTTATATCATATAAAACATTTCACAAGAAAAGTCACTTAGAAGTGTCAATAATATATTATATAGTGTCAATAATATAGTATATAAGTTTGTTTGAATATTTCTTAGACATGAAACACATTTAAATTGATTACATACATCGAAATACGAAAATAAAACAACGATAAAAATTCAATTCAGGATGGTTTTCGCAGGTGGTATTGGTGATGACGACGGTGACAGCGGGAAACGGAGGCGGTCGAGGACGAACTTCAACTCCTGGCAGCTCGAGGAGCTGGAGCGAGCGTTCCTCGCGTCACATTACCCGGATGTATTCATGAGGGAGGCGCTGGCGATGCGCTTAGATCTTAAGGAGAGCAGGGTTGCGGTAAGTACAATTGGAATAGTCCAATTGGCACAGTATTGCTTATCATAGGATAAGCAATACTGTCCCAAACCACACGGACTTCATTTTGAGAAAATGGCGTCTAAAGATGTCAAACCTCTTCTTTATAAATTTGTTTAAAGACGTAGGTCTTGTATATCCATCTTTTCTTTTCTATTTTGATAACATTTATAATAAATTAAAAGCAGATTATTATAGTCAAAAGTTTTATCTTGTAATAAGTTTTACAAATATATGAGATTAATGCTTATTGCAAAATGTAGAACACACTTCGATACTCTACGCATTAGCTTAGAGTATTGAAAAACATATCTTAATTTATTATAAATATTTAATTGAGATGACTTGAAATTTTTTTGAATAACATTACATACGTGATGCCTTATCCGAATACACCAACATTCCTGAATTTGACTTTTTGTGGGTTGACACATTATTACTTATCAGCATCCTAGTACACTGTTGCAAAAAAAAACTATTTGACTTATGTGATCACTTCTCTAAATTTAATCTTTATTTGTGCCACTATTATTCGAGATTTTTTTTTAATCAAAATACAATAAAATCAAAAGCGTCCCCCAAACTTCTTTGAACATTTTTCATTTTTATTTTCTGCATAGATTTGGAATTGTCCATTCTCATACGCAGGATAAATTCAACCTGTATGCTCGTACTGCCACGATATCCATAAACAATTTAAATGCCCTGTAGTCACAGTTTATTGTCGCGTGGTTATTAGATATTTTTAGTCTGTGGCGAAAGCTGCAATAGCCGAGCGTTACACTTAACGTCTTAATTCGCTTCACACCTAATGTTAGACTTTACGATTTTCAAGAAAATATAGTTTGTGTTCATTATTGATATATTGTTTTTAAATTATATATTATGTTTCGTTTGTCAAAAAAGTCGTGTGTAAATATTTTGTGTTTACTCCAATTATAATTTCGTATTTCGATTTTTTTTTGAATTTTTACATTTATTTCTGTTAGGAATATTTTAAAATCAGTCAATTGACAAATGTGAGTAATGATATACTTAATACTGACATCGAAACCTGAAAATAATCTTTAACTCTTTGCATGTAGAAAAACACAGCTGCTTTTTTAGAGATGTCTTTTATCTTTTCATAACCTTTAAATTTCTTTTTAAGCACTCTATATTTTCTCTAGGCAAAACCTTACTTCAGTTTATTTATGTAGGATTTAACAAAATCTATAATCATACTTTGAATTATTAATATTATGTGTTGTTTTAGAAATAAATGGCTTATTCTATTTTTATGCGGGTATTACATTTATTAAATTTTACTCATGTAGCTTAGTTATGTAAACACCTTTGTAAACAGGTTACAGTAATCTAGTTGAACTTACGTAAGCTCTAGGTAAGTTTAAAATAAAACTTCAGAACAGCATGTTCGTTTACGTTCTACTCTCAGACTTTCATAACGTTAACCAGGTTAAGCAGTTGTATTATATCACTATATCACTTACGAGAGTTAAACTTACAAATGTAATTATCGTCTAAGGTAATTGTAAATAGATTACGTAAATCTTACCTAAGTCCGTTAGTAAAACTTACAATTGTAATTCTCGCATGTTTATTTCCAACTGTCATAAAAAAGACAAATTAAAACGCTCTTCCATTCTAACGTTTAGATTGACCCGTTCAATGATCCGTGAAATTTGTGTATGAATAATAAAGAAAGGGACTGAATCTTGGCGAGGATGTATAAAAATTTATAACCATAAAAATGTTGCAAAAAAAACCTTATTTATAACATTGTCCATAGATAAAACATATTAGGTAGCTAATATAAATATTTTCTAGCATAAATATGTTACGTACATATCATTTGACGTTAAAAATCCGTACTAATTTCCAACTTTAAAAAACTACTTAAAGGTTAATTCAAAATTAAGCAAAGATTAAGAATTTTGCTATTTATGTCAAGTTGATAAAAACATTATCAAAATACAAAACAGCTGATATTAAATGATCACAGCCACCCATGAACATTTATAGCACCAATCACAAAAAAGTTGTCGGCATAAAGCCGAAAAAATAGATGAAAAAGAAAAGGATGTAAGGAAAGGGATTTGGGAGGTATGGCAGTATCCGCTTCTCCAACTCACCGTTCGAAACGTAACTATATTCGCACTCAGGCCCGCGCCGTCCATACGTGCAATGTCGTGCGGCGCACGACGACGCCGAGTGAAAAAAGCGCCGGGCCTTTAATTAAAAATTTCAAATTTTTTATATTTACATTAGATTTGGTATTAAAAACTTGCGGAAAGAGACGTGTCGATTGGACTAAACCATTTTTTCCTAATATCGCCATTACAAAAAAGGCGCACTAAGACAGTTGCACGACGGCGCCGATTAGGCTTGGCGCGGGCCTGTTCGTACTAGTCACTTTACGTCATTTTTTGTGAAAATGTGGTACTGCCAATATTGAGCCAGCCTGTAGGCTAAATCTAGCTTCTACCACAATAAAATGGTAACGTTATTTTCTATTGATACTAGAGAGGTGGATGAGGAATATCGTGCCAGTAATTCTACCAGACAATGACATAACATATAAGCCATTATTCGCATTGCCAATGAGCTCACAGCCATGTAATCTAACTCATTAAGCTCCTCATACATGTAATTACGCTCTTCACTGAATGAGCACTCGTCGTACTAAAATATAATAACGTAAATAATTATGTATAATTAGCAGCGTATTAATCATTGTAACAGCATATAAATCCATACCTATATTATAAATTCGAACGCAACTCTTTCGGTCTGTTATGTTTTTATTAAGTTGTTATATCTATTATCATTTTTCACTTTTAAAAAAAAGTTATTTTAATATACTTAATATATGTAGGTACATATCGACATAGTCCTTGAAACTTTGTCTGCCTAACTGTTATCCCTTATTTCAGTGTCTTCAAGTTTTATTTTCGAAACACAAAAACTTATGTCCTCCTAATCTATTTCTGTACCAAAATTAATATAAATTGGTTCAGCGGTCGAAGTGTGAAAACGTTACTTACAGATAGACAATTACAATAAAGTATGGATAAATCAGTATTCAATTCCTGCGAAAAATAAACAAATTAAAAGAAGCTTCCATAATATACATACTTAATATTATATACATTATTTAAACACGGAATAGATTACTCATACTATAGTTGTAGTACGATGCTCTATGTAGGCCTAACTTCCTGTTCAATATAAATGAGGGGCTATTTTCTCAATTTCCCGAATACCTTCCCGTCTAAGCGGCCTTCAGGGACGTCGACTTTTTACCTAAGGTTCACCGGACGATATTATAGACGATTTTGGATATTATCCCTTTCAATGAATATTATTTTGACGAAACCCTTCAACTAACCTTCCTTTTATGTTAATTTTGACCTAACTTGGTCGAATTTTATGATTATTTTTAATAGGAAACAATAAATAAAACCAAAGTAATGCAATAAAATTGTTTAACACTTTTAACTCATATTTAGTATCAAAATAGATTTTCCATGTTCCATAGATTAATATAAAATATGTTTCGATATAATAGGCGTAAATATCTTGTTACGTTATCCTCAATAAATATCGAATATAAGGGTCAAAGTATAGTAAAGTACAAATTTCCCAAGAGGAAGAGGAATGAATCTATTTCTATAATCAGTACTAACGTCGATTGTATCCTACGTTTATCGCAGCGAATCTCGTTTCAAAAGACAGACTATGCCGCACCACTCCTAATAGTTGGTATAAATCAAAAGATTGCCATCTCGGCGGCACCCCTGGGACGCGAGCGAGACGGCAGGATTGAATAGCATAGATTTAAATGGTCGGGTCAGATAAGGACGGGTATAGATCGCCCGCTCCGACTGGAACGCGGTGCAGGGACGTCACAATTCGATTACAGCTCAATAAACTTTAAGTGACTTGTTTGCGTCTGTAAAGTGGATTTTTTCTCCTTCTTGATTTCTCTTTTTCCTTTCTTCGTGTCGAGGCAGCGACATTTCTAAATTGAACTTTGATATTATACTTTATTTTTAACTTTGTAGATCTGAGTTGTTTTAAAAAAATAACTTACCTTTATTTACTTACAATTACAAGTTTGACTGTAAATTAAAAAAAAGTCTTGTTTTGAATTACGTAAATAATTTATTAGTTCTAATTTTTCGTTTGCGGTTCAACCGACTAAAAATTATCTACCTTTAACCGAGGGCTCCTCGCAAACCGTTAAAAGACCATTCGTTACCAAAATAGCAAATTCTAATCTAATTTTATCCCTGGCACATGTAAAACTTGCGAAAACGGCACACCCGCTCTGCGGTAAGAGAGGAAGTATCGACTTCATTTTAAAATTCATAGCATAAAATTTACATTTATATGCCAATTTCATTCCCTAACTGAGCCTCGGCGGTCGTACGCACACATCAGTATTCCGCACACATCGGCGCGGGAACAACTCTGAAGTAAAAAAAAAAAAATAGAAAATCGCGTTACATTCTTCGCTCGGCTGACAAGAAAAAGAAAAAGCGCGAGGTTTAAATATGGCACACTAAATGGAACGCTTAGGCGACAAAATGCGGATAGAATATAAAATTTAAGGACATCTTCCTTACTCGTTTCTTACCGTACATTTGTCTCGCTCTACAGTATCTAACGCGAGCCGCCTTTACCGCCCTAGGCTTAGCGGTAAAAGATAGACACGAGGAAATATCAGGGCTGCCTCTTTAAGTGTAAAATATTGCACATTAATATAATATCCACTGACAAACAAGACTAGCTTCGTTAGAAAGTGATTTAATGTAATTACGATTTTAAATGAGAGGCTAATTTATCGTCGACACCTCGTTATAATTATCTAAGAAAATACCATTTACAACTAATTATACAGCAGTAACATGTCTGAAAGTATTAAATTTTACTTCTAATTTTAATTTTAATTTTTGTAGAAATGATCAACCCTACTTTATTTATGAGCTGTGTCGACGTGATACGCTTTGAAAAGACTTACAGATATTTCTTTGCAATTGGATATTTTTTGTTTGTTTGAATCTGAAAACAACGATTTAAAACAGACAAAGAATAAAACATTAAAACAAATCATTGATAATTACTTCCGTAATAATCACAGATGACCTCACTATTTGAAAAATGAAAACAGAAACAAAACATCAAATTAAATGTCACAGTTGAATTATTCGCATCAAGAGGCTATGACACTTTCATTGCTCCGACCACAAACATTGAGGATAAAAGGGAATACTTCCCCTGTCTGAGCAGGGGAAGATACCTAAATACAAGTCAATGTATCGATACGCTCCTCTTATTTACACCGACTTAGGGGAAAGGCGCCAATTGCGGACACAATACGATTTCCACGAATGGTTTCCGTATGAATTTCGTTTGGTTTGCGTAAGTAGGCAATTCACTGGGGAATGAGAGGCTTTTTTTTGTCGACGTTTGAGCGAGGGTCGTGACGATACGATGACGATTTGTTTTGATTTTTTTTTTAATTTTTATAATTGCATTGCGAGTTATGAACTTTTCTTTTAATATAAAAATATCGAAGCGAAGTATTTTTAAGAAATATCATGTTATTTTTTTTACCATTGTATGTATATTATTTACTACTATATAACTAACTAATATAATATAAAGTGTATATAGTAGTATAGGTATATAAAAATGTAGTAAGTTATTTTTTTTTAATACAAATCTTTTTATTGAATATAACGTAAATTAAATTGCTCGTCCTGCAAAAGGGACACTAATAAAGTGTGCGTCTTTTACTTCTTTACGTACGTACTACATAAGATACTAATCTTAGTACATAGGTACTGGGTGAAATCGTAAGTACCTAACGTAAGTAAAAGGAGATTTGGAAACTCATTAGCCTCATTTTCTTAATTCAGATTGTTGCTTACTTTTTTCATATACAATCAAATTTTAGATTTTGTTTCAATGAGGATATATTTACGAATTTAGGTAATATAGTATTAAGTATAATAACGAATTTTAACATCTCAAACTAAAAGCATAAGACGAATTATTATAATACGTTCTTACAATATCGGTTATATTTATAGACGTTGGTATCTTTTCTATCTCTAAGGCGAGAATTACACTCGTAAGTTTTACTCTCAGACTTCCATAAAATTTACATAAGTTATATCTTAGTGCTTTACATCTGAAAGTATTTAAATTTAATTGTCAGTGCCGTATTTTTGGCCTTATAGTCTATTTTTCTTTACTTGCCTTATTCAGCAGACAAATATGGGGCATTTCTAGCCACGCATAAGAGTTAGATAAGAAATTATCGACTGAATGATTTGATTTTATAATTCGGGAGTCGGGATATTGTTACCAAAATAAAGACAAGTAAAACCTACTAAACTAGACTATACAGCTTTTAATTAATCACAATGTATCTGTTACTAGGTTACAAGTTTTGATCACGCACGAGGGTAAAACTCTTCTAAAAGACATAAAAAAACCAATACTTTTCTACTGAGAAAACAATACTGCATAGATAAGGGTATTAAAAATATTTGGTTGCTGATAAGCAATACTGTGTTAACACACAAAAAGTCAAATTCGGAGATATTTATGTATTTTAATAATGCATCATGTATTTAACATTATTCAAAAATGTTTAAAGTCATCAAAAATAAATATGTACGAAAAAAAGTTTCTCAATCTTATGTTTAGAATATTAAAGCGTGTCCCATATTTTGGATTATGCAATAATCTCATATATTTCAAAAACTTCTTAGCCTGTGTGGCTTGACAGTATTGCTTATCAGCGTGTAATAAGTCCGTATTTCCCTTGAATAATTAGATAGTCCATTTCCAACGAGATATATTTCCAGCCATAGACACCTTTTTACAACAAAATAATCACATCCCTGCAAATCCCCATCAACCACATCGCCAAAACAAGCAAGTTATCCGGGAGGTGTCCCCCCGAGGTGGTCATTACGGAAACGAGCGGACCCATTACCGCCGCCCGTTCTGATTCTATTCCGTAATCAATGTATTTCGATTTGCACCAGACTCGGGGTTAATTAAAAACTCGGCTTATGTACTTTGTTATATTTACGATGTGTGTGTTGTTCCGTAACTAGGAGGATAGATTTCTAAATTATTTTTAGGTACTTTCTCGTAGGTACTAAGTGAAGTTGACGAAAAAATTGCCAATGATAATTTCCGGTTTTTAGATTTAAACGAAGAACTTTAATATATTTCACGTACATATATGCTATTTTTACATTTATCTCTTTCTATTTATATAATTAATTTCTGTGATAAGAAGTAATAAAATAAAAAAAAAATAAAATAACTTTCGTTTTGATTCCCGAACCGTGAAGGTTTTCCATAAAAAATTTAATGTAGTTTTTTTTTTATTTCAAAATCAGTGACATGCAGGACAATTATGCGCGCGCTATCACTGTCGCGATATTTTGATAGTTGATTTCTGATTTTTGTACTAAAACGAAACAAATTATTTGTAAAATAGCATCACAGTGCGATAGCGGTAGCTCACCCTCAATGAATGAGAATTGCTTTTGTAAGTTTGACTTGTCACCTTACATTAGCTGTGAGTATCAATAAATATGTCACTGACTGTAACTTCTTTCAGCTTCAGGTGTTATATTATTGATAAATAATTTGTAATGGTATATATTATAAAAGTCTGTGAACAAAACATACAAGTGCAATTCTCGCCTAATACTTTTAATTTATCCTCCTTCCGATTAAAAAGATAATCAAGTTCAATACTTTAATATTAAATTCAGGAAATAGTTTTTATAAACTATCTGTCCTATATGTTACCTATGTTCGGAACTTGTATACTATATACCATGAAAGTATCAAAAACTACATATTTTCTAAATTTGAACTAATATCAATTTATATGATGAGAAATTATTTTTGTAAAATTGTTAATGGAAATGTATTATATGCTAGCAACTAGCCCCGGCTTCTCACAGGTATATTTATTTAACAAAAAAAAATCTATAGTCTGTGTTCATCAGGATAATGTAGAATTCATATAGTGAAAGAATTTTTCACATCGATCCAGTACTATTGGAGCTTATTTAATCCAAACAATCAAATCTTTATTCTTTAAAATATTCGAGTAGATTAATATTATGTGTCAACACTTTTCTTTTCCACTTTTTACATTCGACCAGCAATAATATTGGTATATAAGCTAAAATCAAATCGCTTCTTGGGATTGCCATAGGGAAAATTGTAGTCAATTTGAAGACACTTATTTTTTTAAATAATTATAAAGTAGCAGTTACCATCTGCCGCATCTCACGGCAAAATAAACGATAAATTGCGTGCCTGTTATTATTTATCTTAATCGTTATTAATAGTGTATCGAAAGTGCAAATTACCCTGCAATAAAAAAACTGAAATGAATTTTAAAAATAATAAATACGTTATTATAAAATCGATTAGTTTTAATATTGAATAAATATTTTTCTCGTGAAAACGGAATTGTTTATACTTATTGTTCATTGGTAAAGCCTATTGTTTTAAATTACGCACTTATCATAGAATTCGAGCGTGACTACACGTGGAAGAAATGATGAAGGTATATTAATTAGTATTAGAGAAATATAATAAAATGATCCTTTGAATATTATAAAAAATGATATATTTTAATATAAAAAAGAAAAAAAAGAATAAAATTACCTTGAGATTACTGTAAGAACATTAATCATATAAATGCGATTTTAACATAAATATTATATACTATTCAATAAAATCTTATTTCAAACAATGTTACATTAATAGGTACGATCATAATCGCTTATAATATTACTAAATGTTCAGTCAAAGGTTCGGCTTTATGAAATTTTAGAAGGTGAAAAAGTTGAATTATTACAACTCGGTAAACTATCCCTTAAGCAAGTCAACATTTTACATAAACCAAAAAAATACCAGCTTTCAATTACTATAAATATAGAAAGTGCTTTTTCATTATACGCACAAAGAACAAAAGAATTCACAAGACTATAGATGAAGACATAAACCGCACGAGCTAATGTGGCTGCTCAGACGTGTCTGCGCATGCGCCGCTGCGCCGACAAAGCTTATTTAGCAACAACATGCCTTATAAATATTTTATAAAGACATTAAACTGTCTTTTATAGCTACTGATTGTTATATTTTTATGGATACATTTATATTCATTAAAAGTATATTTTGAATGTAGTTTTTTACCACTTATACCAGATTATAAGACACTGAGTGAATATTTCGCGATAGTTATAAATAACCCTAAATTAAAAATTTTCTAATATTTCGTTGGGTAATAAAAATCGTTAAGAACATAATCTATACAGACATGGCAGAATTATTACAGTTTTTGTGCTAAAAACTAAAAAACAAAAATACAAATGGTGGCCTGTCAGTTACAGTTAGAAGCAGAAGAGCAATGATATTATAGTCTATTTTTCTTCACTTGTCACATTTTTAACCGACTTCGAAAAAGGAGGAGGAATACCTAGAACGATATTCACGAAATTTCAACCATTATTTGTAATTAAAAATTTTCAATATAAAAAATGATAAATTGAATCATAATTCGATCGATCTTATTTCGATTCTTACTCTTGTGTGGTTAGAAATACACCATATTTATTTGAAAATTAAGACAAGTAAATAAAAATAGATTATATATAACTATAGACATGTTATAAGCTCATGTATCTTGGTACTCAAAATACCTACCATTTTGAACGTTGCCTAGCAATCAGCTAACGACTGAGTATGACAGGTGAGAAAATCTTTGCACCAGCAAGTCAATTGACGAACTTATTAAAGTTGGGTTTAAATACAGATTTTTTAAATAATTTTTAAATGTAACATAATTACCTATAGTTATTAAATATTGCAGCAGAGTAATTGTCGAACGCTATCGCTATCGAAATATGAAACAGTTAAATGCCTTTTTTTTGTACTAAAAGAACAGAAATGTGTGTCTATTTGTGATAACGACTATGTAAGGTAATAATTTACTGGTTTAAGTGCAAAGCCGGTAAATTCCAGTAAAAATATTTTAAAGTACCTACAGAGCTGTTCATTTCTAAATCAAATCTTTGTCGTAATATATTAAATTAGCGAGATGCATTATATGCATGCATCTCGCTAATTTAATATATTAATATCAATGTTTGTTTGTATTTTTATTTGTATCTTATGCGCTGCCATACTGTTCCTCCAATTGCGACAAAACTTTGTTAAATTATTATATACACTTGCGCGAATATTATAGGCATAATATACTTCATAAAATCTACAAAATCATAAATTCTACATTAACACGAACGAAGCCGCGAGCAAAGGGTCGTTTAATATAATTTGACATAAAGCAAAGCCTATTTAATTTAGTTTGACATAAAGCTAACCAAAATGAATTTAAAAGTGAAACAAAATTAATTATATCATTACGCTCTACCTTAATAACTTCGCAATTGCTCGTAATTACGTGAAATTAATTACAAATTTCCTTATAATAAAAATTTAAACCGGTGAATTAAAAACTCTAGATAAATATCCTTCATTACGGACGGAAATTATATTATTTATAGAGTAATTATATATCATACCTTAAGGCTGTTTAATGATAGTCTAAGTATTAAAGGGCAAAAGATAAACGACTTTATGAAAATAAATTAAGTATTACATAAAATACGACGTAATTATTTTCCAAAAGATTCTTGGAAGTTGAACTTATAGGTTTATTGGGTTTATTCATAAATGTTACGTAAGTATTGGTAATATTTTTAGGTATTTATTAATTATTTTTTATTTCGAAGTTTTCGGATCTTTTTTATCCTGCATACTATTTACAATCGATATCGATATAAGATATACTCTGTAAAAAAAATGTATATTTTAGACTTTCGCGATTTTTATTATTCATGTTTGAATTAACGGGCCTTAGGCGAAAAATACATTTTACTTAGTAAGTTTTACTCTCGTAATTGATACATATAACAATACGGTAATCTGGTTACAGTTACTTAGGTAACCTTACTAAAGCTGCAAGTACCAAAACAATGCCTTATTTTTAAACACTCGCGCCTTTCGTAACGTACGGTACAGTAAATTATTTCAGATGTAAAGCAAATAAATTATTTAAACTCACAGATTTTTTTCTTAACGTATAAACAAATCAGATAAGATATGAAATTAACCAAAAAATATAACATTTTCGTCTATAATTTCTATCACACCATTTACATAAACCTTTTTCCGTTGTCCGCAGGTATGGTTCCAGAACCGCCGTGCGAAATGGCGCAAGAAGGAACATACAAAAAAGGGGCCAGGACGGCCGGCGCACAACGCGCACCCACAGTCCTGCTCCGGCGAGCCCATCCCGCCGCATGAGCTGCGAGCTCGCGAGAGGTGAGCAGATTACAGGCCAAACCTTTAAGGTCCCCTCAAAATAACTTCACATGATCTCGAAAGAATCTTACACGTGTTCAATTTAAATTAGTAAAGAAAACTATTCAAACAAATAGCTTCAACCTATATCAAGTTTTCTGCCCTAAACATCATCAATATTACATAATGTAGTATTGTAATGGGCCTAGAGTAATTTTGAAACAAAAGATTATATCCTAGGA
Organism: Hypolimnas misippus; assembly: GCA_037950945.1. NCBI lineage: Eukaryota > Metazoa > Arthropoda > Insecta > Lepidoptera > Nymphalidae > Hypolimnas > Hypolimnas misippus. The sequence continues at coordinate 4,077,832 of JBBEEQ010000029.1, read as the reverse complement.
TTCTTAGTTTCGGATACTATTGAATAGTCACTAAATTGTCGCCGTATATAGCTCTAATAAGCAATTGTAACCATATAAGAGCAGAATAAGCACCTGCTCATATATTTCGTTTTTTATTTTGATTGATTTTAACAATAAAGAACTCGCCAATTTTATTATTGTGTTCTATCTTCTTATAATAAGGTTCTATACTAATTAGGCCCTACAATTTCCAACAGGGCGAGAAGAAGAAAGAAGCTGGCAAAGGCATTAGAGCGTCAGGCAAGGAAGCTGCGTGCCAAGGGCATTGCAGTCGATCTCGAAGCTTTGAAAGCAGAATATTTAGCACAGCACAGGAATAGCGGACTTTACTCCGACTCTGATGGAGAAATCGATGGAGAAGAATGCATGATAGATGTAGTCGGAGGCGACTCGTGTCACGATTCCGGACCAGAAGATTTTTCTCTATCAGGAAGACTCCGCGCACCTTCTGGAACTGATGCCATTAACAATTCAGATAGTTCAACATCAGATGCCCACTCAGCAAGAAATTTTAGCCCCTTACCCGATCCCCAGTCATCGTTCTTCAAGCAATTCAGCACAGCAGCTGGTAACTTCGACAAATTCGATTTCGACTCGGGAAGGGCTGTTTCCTTAGACCTGAGCGGCAGTTCAAATACAGAACAGGACCTTTCCAAAAACGGGGGAACAAGGAAACACAATCCGTTCAGTATAGAATCACTTCTTAACACGTGAAAATGACTTTCCTAGAAATAGGCACGCCTACAGAGGCTCCCGGATATAATTTTCCTTTCACAGACTCGAACACTGGCATTTCGTGAAATGTTCCTTTGCTTTAATATTAATGACTTATTATCATTAGTTATAATCAGCTTCGGTTAAGACTTAATAGTACCAGTTTACATATCCCTTTGTGAATATTAGGTAGGACTTGTATTATATAGTTAGTAGTGTAAATAGTAACTCTATATTTATTTTTCGTCTTGTTAATATATTTTATTCAATATGGGGCAATAATACAAAAATTTAAATATTTGTTGATCCTTTACTATTTTATTTCTTGATTTATAAGTTTATTGATAAGTGAACTACTTGATCTGTTTATAATTTTATAATACTTATTTAAAGTATAATTTTATTATTATGACGCTCTCGTAAAAAGAATAAAGATTCTAAATTTTTTTTTGTATATATAATTTCAATATTCATTTTTATACAGAATGTAAACAATAGAAATTCAAAACACTTCTTTTAAACAATATTTGTCCAACTTAACATTTACTTCGAAAGTCAAATAAAATACCGTTTACGTGCAAAATATTTTATTTACCATTTTTGGCCTTGTACTTATACTATAATTTGACAAATATAAAATAATTTAATTATGTAAATTTCTCATCGATTTTTTTAGTTTTTTCTTTTTTATATTAAAACACTAACAGTCGACCAAGATTTTTTGTCCTCGGCTTAATCAATTTATGGTTGTGTATGAAGTATTACAATACAAAATCATTGTAAGTGTTTTTAAGTAACGATATATTTATTGTTCAAAATGTTTTCATAAACTATTGTACATATATATGGAAAGTATTTTTCTGTTAAATTCATACATCTTTTTTCTCAAATTCACGCAAATAGACAACATTAAACTAAAATGAAGCAACTTTGTCCATCACGAGCGAAGCGAGCAATTAAGCTAATTGTCGACATTACAATATAATTTCTTACACGCCTCGCTTTGCCACTTTAGAAACTCTATAAATTGTCCTTTTATGTACGCTAAATAAAGTTTTGCTACTGTACTCTTTATCTTGTCAAACAACACCTGCTGATATAAAAGTGAAATAAATTCCGAGTAAACAAAACCGGTTCGCGCTGTATTTCAAGAAATTTTAAAATATACAGTAATTTGTTAATTTCAATTTGTATGCTAAGCCGGTAACTTGAAGTTACGATTCATTATATCTGTGAGACTCGAAGTTGAAATAACGTATTCCTTGATCTCATATTTAAAATAATTATTTGTCATATTAGTCTGTGTTTTACTTTCATTTAATGGATTTTTCAAAAAAAAATATCCGACACTAAGACAAAAATGATATGAAAACATAAGATCAAAATTCATTTTTAAAAATTTAAAACATCGACATCATTAACAGTAAATTAATCTACCATTCCACTTAACCCGATTAACCTAATAAAACATCATTGTTCTTAATATCATTGCGATATAATTAAATTATATAAAAATGACCACGTAAATATGATTGCATAGGAAAGTCTCGAGTCGTAAAACGAGTAATTAATGTATAACGCGCGACCGCCGATAAGCGCCAATTAGTGCAACAATATGGCTGACTGCTTTATTGCCATTTTTACTCACAACACACCGATATGGCGAGTCGACCATCGAATGTATAGCACGATACAGTGCTAACATAGCAGGATTTACTTAGCTTCGAGTCTAATGTAAGCTACGAGCAAAGCGGCTTTCGTTGCGTAGCGCTGTTAATTTAGTGGATGGTCAGATTAACACATTTTATTATTTCAAAGTTTTGTTTAACTTATATAGAAGGTCACTTTATTGAGTTACATTGGGTCAAGCGTTAAATTTTATAATGTAGATTTGTTTCGCTTTTAATTTTTATTTGTGTCACGGGAGAATGTTATTTCTGTAACTGGAGACAAAAAGTATTGTCTTTATAATTCTTTTATTTCGTTTCATTTTGGCAGTTCAAGTTAACTTATCAATTATTTAGTCAAAAATTGATTTTAGTAAGAAATAAATTGTTGAGAATATAAAGAAACAGTACAGATTTTAAATTAGAAGAAAATAGATTCACAATTTCCAATAAATAAACTATTTATAAAAAATATAAATTAATTTTACTGAAGAGAAAATTATTAATGTAAAAATTTTATACCCAATCATTGAATATAAAATAATTACATAAATTACATAATTGTTCTCAGTTTTAATTTTTCTTGTATAGTAATATATTTTTGTTTGTAGTTCCTCATGACACACACAAGGCAAAGATTTTCTATTTTCATCATTATTTTTGACATTGAAGTAATTTTATTTATTAATGTAAATAATTTTGAACTATAAGTACACCGACTTTCCGTTTTAATATTTTGAAACGGAATCCTAAAATATTATTGTTTATTATCATATCTGCGTAGGTAATAAAATAAAGTGGATATAAAAACACCAATTATTCACACGTTTTAATAAACAAACATACTACGACTTGTTACAATGGCTGTCGTATTTAGTAAACAAAGTTTATTTTTCTTTATTGAACAAATATTTATATCTATAAAATGGTGTTGAAAACTAATTAACTTTATCGCTAGAGATGTGTTACGTTCGTACTTTTTAACGTTTAAAATCTGTACCAACTTTGACAAAGTTCGTCAATTGACTTGTTGACCCAAAGATATTCTTGCCTGTCATATTCATTCGTTAGCTGGTTGCTGGGCAACGGACAACTTTAATATTTATATAGTATCATTGGTTAAAAACATTGAACATATTTTAATTTAAATAAAATTAAAAAAAAAAACGATATCATTTTGACAAAATAAAATAGTCATCGAAAAAACGCATAAAATTGATAGACACTTTGACTTGTGTGTGTTGAAAACGTTTTATATATAAAATATTATATATAATATACGTTTTATATGTTATGTGTAATAAGAAGTGACTTGTATGCGTTTGGTAATGGATTATTGTAATAGAAATAGGCGTAGACCACACTAATGTATATTTTGTAGCAGGAAACAATATATTAGGTACAAAGTAATTAAGTTTATTTATATCTATCGACGAAACGAGACGACGATACGGGAAAATTTGTAAATTTATTATCACATTGTCTAAGATGTAAAAAGTATGTTATGTGAGTAACTTATTGAATCAAAATATAACATTATTAAAACCACTTATGTTTTTTACTTTACACCCATCCATTATTGTAAGGCGAGAATTACGTTTGTAAGTTTTACTCTCGTAATTATATATATATAGACAACACTGTTATCCGTTTACAATTTCCTAAGTAACGTTACAACTACCTAAAAGGTTGACAGTAAGTTCTTTCAAGTGTAAAGCAATGACAAAAAACTTATGTAAATCTTTATGAAAGTCTGAGAGCAAAACTTATAGGCGTAATTCTCGCCTAAGAAACATAGTAACAGCTTGTAAAAGTTTTACTGAAGTATTTTCTTTTCCTGTTAAAATAATATACAGAGCTCTTTATACTACTCTGTTGCGCTGACGCGTATCTATAATAATATTGTAAAGAGATAAATTGTTTGAAAATTTGCATGTAGAGGTAATCTCTGAAACTTCTGAACCGATTTGAAAAATTCTTTTTGCGTTGGATAGCCCGTTTATTGAAGAAGGATGTGGTATATAAACAAAAGAAGCATTGTGTTGACGCGTTGCTAAGTTAGCCATTAAAGAACTTACAAATAGCTCCGATTGTTATTTAATGGACATGGTTATGGACCATTACATTGTCTATAACAAAAACTTAAACAATTTTTCAAGTATTATAATAAAAATATGGTATAAAATTGTTGGTTAAAAATCTAAATATATATAACTCAAACATACACTGACTGACATAGTGATCTATCAACGCATAGCTCAAACCATTGGACGAATCGGGCTGAAATTTGGAATAAAACAGGGGATGAAAGTTTATATGAAATTTTGTCAATTTTAAACCGATCGGGCTGAGACTTTGCATGCATAAAGCTACTATAACGTTGACGTCACCGACATCGCAGACGAAGTCGCTAGCATCTGCTAGTGTATTATAAAATATCACATTTTCTGATATTAATTTGCTGCATGCATTCTTTAATTGTTAATTAACTCTTGCTATAATTTTTATATACATCAGTACCTTCAGCAATGGATATCTTAAGCATTTATGGGACCTTCAAAAGTCATTTTAAGTGGTTCAGAACACGAACACGTTAAATCATAAAAAAAAACACAAAATGAGTTACGTTCAGAATAATTTTTCGCTCGAATTATTTAAGCATAATTGTTATTGTTCAAATTATTCGCCAAATGGTTAACCGTTGAGAAACGCCGCTTTGACACTCGATACCCGTATCAACGCACAGACGCACATAATGCGTGACATTACGGATCGAGTCAAATTCAATGACCGGAGGGCAATATAGTTTTAGTCGGAACACTCGACGCGAAGTAATTAAACAATGAAAGAGAAAACACTTAATTACTTTGAGAGTTTTTATTTTGTTTTCAAAATAAATCATGGAAAATATTACGACATATTTAAATTGAAATGAAACTAGGATAATATGTAATTAATATACCTATTAATTTTATTAACTTAAAGTTTAAACTTTAAATAAGGATTTCGTCATTTTATGTTGTTTACAATAATAAAAATTTACAATATTCATAAAGATGACGATATATTACAATTAACGACGAAATCAGCGGAATATCTTTTGTGATAGAAATTATAGTTTTACACTAAAAGTGTTGTAAATATATAGATTAGTGACTATTCAAAGGTAATAAAAGAGTAAAAACAAGATAATTTTCACATTGCTAGGCATTCAGTCAATTCAATCAGGTTATATGATTAGCCTTTTAAATCTATAGTCTAGTGTAAAATTTTCTTCGATACACGAATTATTTACATAACAATATAATGGAAAGATGCGTAGCAGACGCGTGTCGTCCATACGTGCAAAGTCGTGCGGCGCACGACGGCGCCTAGACAAAAATCCTAACCTTAAAGAATTTTCAAATTAAAAAAAAAAAACTTAAATATAAGGAAACCAGTATAACGCTTTCTTATATCCATGTTGTCGTTTTGTTAGTTTATTTAATTGTTCCATGTCTCAAAGATTAACTCTCACGTAATGGCATCCAAAATCGGCGATTTTGATTTTTCCTAATATGGTTTTTTATTAGTTTTCATGACATTCAGGACGAATTAAACGACGTGTCATTTATCAAAATCGGCCCACGCGATTGGTCTAAATAATGCCACAAAGGTACATACATATGGACGCTGATAAGCAATACTGTGTCAAGCCACACGGACTTCATTTTGAGAAAATGGCGTCTAAAGATATCAAATCTATTCTTAATACATTTGTTGGAATGAGTGTTTATTTATATTTTTCTTTTCTTTTTGATAAAAGGTATAATTAATTAAAAGCAGGTAGATATATTTAATATATTATCAAATAAGAAGTTGTTTTAATAAATGAGATTATTGTATAAATTACAAAATATGGAACGACCTTGAAATTCGAAACAATCAATTAAGAAACTTTTTTTCGTACTTATTTAATTTATATGACTTTATTTTTTATTGAATAATGTTAAATAGGCGATGCAGTGACAAAATACATCAATATCTTCGAATTTGACTTTTTGTGGGTTGACACATTATTGCTTATCAGCATCCATATATGCATACATACATATAAATATTGATAAGCATATTATCCTCCGTTGCGTCCCGCGTTCGGGTAAAAAAGGCGCATATTAGACAGTGGCACGACGGCGCCGATTAGGCTTGGCGCGGGCCTGGGAGTAAGTTAATAAAGAAAAACAATATTTATAAAACTTCTCAATACTATTAAGAAAACTTAGAATCAAAGTAAAATGAGGCACCAAAAATTAAATTTAAAATAATAAAAACAAATGAAAATATTAAATTATACGATTTACATTTTACATAGTGATTATAACTGAATTACAAACATGTTAATAAAATTAATACGTTATGATTACTATATATATAACATTAATTAATAATAAATCATTTTTAAATTAGCTTGTCTGCAAACAACATCAATATTAATTCTCTACAAAGTTTCTCTTCGATCATTCGCAAACATTTTGTTTCATAACAGATAAGGCGTGACTTTTGGTTTCACTCCCAGTATATTTAGGTACTTGCCAGATTGATGGACCTTTAAGTGGAGGAATAATTCCATATTACATTATTATGTTTTTGAATATATTTTGAATATATATTTCAAAAGTAATTAGGGGCCTTTTAAAAAATAGGTTCAAATCCAGCCCTGGGCTCTGTTCGTAGTGTGAATTTTTAATCCCTATAAATTTTCCAATAAAATGGTTATAGATAAAAGTAAAGAACAGCCTTTGAATATCCTACTATTGGCCAAAGGCCTCCTCTCCTATTGAGAAATTGAGAGCTTAAACCACCACGCTGCTCCACTGCGGGTTGGCGGGTATACATGTGTCAGAATTTCTCCCGGCATATGCACGTTTCCTCACGATGTTTTCCTTCACCGTCAAACATTAAATGAATTCAAACACAAATACATAGGTTATAAGTATAACACAACAAAAAAAAACATTTTTTTTAATTCGGTCAGTATTTCTCAAACTTCTTTATTATCATCACGTAACAAACAAACAAATATATAACTTTATATATTACTAAATATATATAATCATATTAAGGATTGTAACTACGAAAACTTATTTTAACATATAAATGGAGGTCGCAAAGGCATCTGGTAAATTGCTTATTTATCATAATTTTAGGCAAATTTATCTTGAACATTATGTTCGCAAAAAAATTATTATAAAACAAGATTTTAATCAATAATGACAATTAATAATACACCCACGTGTGGATGTATCGGCCATTAATTATGTGCAAACAAATCCCTCGTTACCTAAAAATTCTTTGTAAAATTCATGACATACGATATGTATAATTTTTTTAACAATAATTTTATAGATTTATTCGAAAGGTATCTTTGTCTCCACTTATTTATAAGATGGAACGCTTATGAGTTTATATATTTGTCTAAATTTTATAGTTGTTTAACATAATTGTGAATATAGCAGATGATCATTGAGATTAGTCAGTAGCGAGAAAACTAATAAAAGGAACAGTAAAAATACCATATTCGATAACCTAAAAAATTTCCTTATTAAATCGTGTAGTATTTTGCAATTATTTCAATGCAGTTTGAAGCTTTAACTCCTGTAACCCGAGTTTCAGATTTTTGTCTACTAATATTATACAGAGGTTATTTTTGTTTGGAAGTTTGTACGTCCCCTACGTAATCTCAGAAACTATTTATCCGATTTGTAAAATGATTTTTGCGTTAAATAGCCCGTTTATTGAGGAAGATTAGGCTACATTACGTCACAATACGACTCATAAGAGCAAAGCAGTAACCATACACGCGAGTGAAAACTCAAGAAGCAGCTAGTGTCACAATTTTCAAAATTGAAACCGAGTAATGAATAATTCTTTTTACACATCAACTAATTTAATTCCTATACAAAACTACAAGTAAAAGCCGACTTGGAGAGACAAATATTGGTTACTAGTATTTTTGTTACAATAAAAGTATAGCTTAACCCAGTAACACACTGATTGTTTTTTTTATGTAAAGTAAAAGATTGACTAAATTAACAAAAATGGAATGTATTAAAAAGAAAATAAACTTGATAGTAAAACGCCTTGGAAAAAAAACCATTTAACAGTGCGTATATTATCTTTTAAAAGGGGATAATTTGTAATAAGAGATTAAGGCTATCATTGCAAATGTATTTATTAAAGCCAATAACGAAAGTCATCATTTAATACTGCAAAATTCACTTGCGCATTTTATATGACAATAAAAATATATTAAGAGATTGAGTTCAATACTAAATTAATACCCGCTTTTAAAAAATAATGTTATTCATTTACAGTTACATTGGCAATTATTTAAATAAAATAGTCACTACTCAATTTCTTCATTTAAAAAGTACGTTTCTGAATGTCCTTTTTAGTCCCTTATATTATAAAAATTGTCATTCAACATTTTATAATCGTATCTGGTTTTTGATATTTCGTGTATAATTAGTGAAGGTCAAACCACATAATCGTCATGCGATGTCGCGTCGTGAAAATCTACGATGAGCACCGTAAAAAATTATATGATTTTTTAATTAAAACAAACAACGAATCAGTGTGCATTTGTTTTGGGTGTAAGTCAGTGAGCATGTGGTCGCTTTTACATATTGACGAAATAAATAACTACCTAAATACATAGCACGATAGCTTATGTACTAAAGATAACAACTACGACTATATTTATATGAAATCACGCGACATAACATCCCCCAGCATGTATCAATAATAGTTATTGGAATTTAGCCGTATCTCGTAACACGTGATACATTATTCATAATATGATTTGCATAATTAATAATGGATCCTCGAGGCGGGACTTACACGATAATATCTACATATAGCCATACGTCGAAATTAACTGCTTTTGTATATGAACGTCGCAGTTGAGAAATTATCCTTATGTTTAAGCATCTATCATGTTTCATTAGGCAAATCGGCTTATTAGTTCAAGGTAATGAAACGTATGACAAAAAGTCATTCTATTAGTTAAAAAGTATTAATATTTCATACGCAATACGTATTGCTGGTGTTACTTAGAGTGTGCGTTGTTGGTTAATAGTATGTAAACGTTGGCTTCTTATCGCGTTAAATTACGATATTTGGTGGCGAATTATTCGATTAATACCGTTTTACATAAATGATGATTTTTTCATTATTTTTTAGAGTTAATCAGATTCCCTTGTTTATGTACCTTACTTTACAAAATCAATTGGCGATTGCTCTTATTAACTTATTCATCTTTGTTGCCTTTGTAATTGTCAGGACAAAATTTGTATAAAAGAAGATATTTAAAACATCGTAGGGAACCTTACTATATGTATACACATATAAGTTAATTAACTATATACAATCTTGTGAAGCCGGAGCAGGGAGCTGGTATGTACATATATATACAATAATATACATAACTATATAAGTCTTACTCATACGTTGGTTCTACATATTACACGGCGTTATCCAACTTTCACAAAACATGTAAAATGAATATGATATCGTAATACTCGGCGCTCTAGATGATCGTTAGCGATTTACACTAATGTCTGCGATTTGTTTATTCCATTGCTCGGCGGTTAGTGAAATTGTTGAAGAATCGCTTTGTGAAGAAATACTCATAATTACAGGCGGAAAATTTATCGTTGTTTATTGTTATGAAATTGTTTTTTAACTAGTATTATTATTTCATATCTGAGGATTTACATATCAGTAATAACCTCTTTACCTTTTTCTGGTAAGGTCTGGTTAAGGCCATTTAAACATTGAAAGAAAAAGAAATAAAAAATAAATAAAAGTTATAATAATTAAACAAACACAAAAATTATAATTTAAATGAATATCGGAACGTTACAATATACAATTTTTAATTAATCAGAACAAACCATAATTTAAACAAGACTTAAAGTATATAAAAATTAAAAACTAGACTAGCTAAAGAGTGTTACATATATTATACATCTATGACCTATTATGTAACTTTCTGTAGGTGAAAATAGTTTTTTAATCGGATAAGTAGTATAGGAGATTGTATTTTCCTGTGTAATTTCCGTTCCCATAGGAATTCGATTCCAGGAAATATACTCTATACCACTCTTATAACTGAGACGAATTTAATGAAACCTCATATGTTGAACTCTGCCAAGAAAATTAAATATATATAATATTAATATAGAAGAAAATTAAATATACGTACATACTTAAAACGTATTACACGTAAATTTAAACAAACTCTCGAAAAACTTACCCTCCATCGGCACTTCGATAAAAAAAATTGTTTTAAAATACTTAAAAAATTATATTTTCTAATGTTTAAATCATTTTGTCTCTACCTTAATATTTAGAAGGTTTGTAAATTATTAATGACTTAGATTTATAATGATGTTATTCTATAGCGATGGGCGTGGTGTACCAATTTGTAATAATCAATAGATTCAGGCCATAACACCGTTTATAACACGATACATAATGTAAAACAGTTTTATCACTAAAGGCTTAAATAAATTATACTTTGAAAACGTTTATTTGAACTAATTTTGTAACGCGGAATCGCTGGAAGCTAGAAAAATGTGGACCAGTAAGATGATGTTAATCTTTTTTATCGATAGTAGAAAGTCAGACGAGGAAATGGACCATTTAATGATGGTCGTATTTGTCATAGATGCTGATGCTGTAAAGGTATTAAATTGTTATATGCAATGATATTATAACATGAATCTATGGATACACATCGTCGCTCTTTATCTGATATCTCGTAAATAACAATTTTGGTAAAAATTGATCAGTGAAAGTTTCTTTCAATATGTAAAGTCTAAATCATATTAAAATGTAAACATACATATGTATTTATTACAGTTAGCTTTAAAATAAGTTTTTGTCTCTTCTGTAAAGTTCGGTAGTTTGCATGTACGTGCTATTACATCTAGACCGACGATATATAAATTAAAAAATCGCCAAACCTTAATCTCGCAAAAATGGTGTGACCAATGTAATAATTGTTTATTTATTTGTTTTGTTCGCGTAAATACTGGGGTAGTTGAAGAAAAATATTAAGATAAACCCAAAGAAACAGCCAAATATAATTTTTACCTAAAACGAGAACACAGCTCGGAAAAAAAATGTTTACCTATGAGGGTGCACAGCTTTATAATAAATTACCATCTACAGCAAAACACGAAACCTCATTTAATGTATTTAAAACTAAACTATCTGAACATGTTATCCAAAACTACCCACTTTAAGATACAATGCATTATATGAGGCGAGTAAACAAAATAATGTAGCTCACGAGCGACGTTTGCTCTATTTTTTTTTTAAATCTTTTATTGTTTTCATGTAAGTGACTTTGTGTCTTTTATGGAAATAAATATCTTTAAACCGAATTGAAATAGATAAATTAGTATGAAAATTACCATTTGGAATCTCTTTCAACATACGGCGCTCATAACTCGCACGAAGTTCACGGGGTCACCTAGCATCTTATTATAAAGTACATACGTTACTTGTGATAAACTGACGTTTGACAAGAACAGTGAAAGCTTTTCATGAACTGAAAAAATATTGTTTTTCAGTTCATGAAAAGCTTTTACTGGTTTAATTATCTCTCGTGCTGAAACAAAGTCATTAAAAGTGCTGCTGTTTCATTATAGGCTTACTGTTAACTTAATGCCAATCCAAATAGATCCCGGGCTCTACCAATATATGATAAAGACGATGTTTCAATTCATATATGAAATACCTATATAATTATTTATTAATAAAATGTAAATAAAAACAAATCAATACATAATCAAACTTGATTATAAATCTAAATTTGTTCTCTTAGAACTGTAGACCTTCAAATACTATATAAGATCTAATTATGAATAAAGTTAAAATATCAAATAAATTATAATATTTTTAAACTTTTCCGTTGAACTCACAATTTTAATATAAATTAGACGTTAGACGTTACGTAAACGTTTAGGGTTCCGTATGCTACTGATACCAACGGGACTCTATTAGTAAGTGTCTGCTATCCGCTTGTCTGTCTGTACGTCTGTCAGCGTGCTGTGTCTTATGAACATTAATAGATAAAATTTTCTCATAATATACATACATCTTTTTTGGCTAAAACAATAAATAATATGAACCGGTTAAGTGCGACCCGTAGATAAGAGATATATTGTACCCTGTATTATAGCATCTCAATTGTGAACCGTCACCAGTAAATAGTTGAAATGTTAACACAATGTTTAGTTCTACTACTGACTACATATGGATGCTGATAAGCAATAATGTGTCAACCCACAAAAAGTCAAATTCGGAGATATTGATGTATTTTGATACTGCATTACCTATTTAACAGTATCCAAAAAAATCAAGTCATATAAACTAAATAAGTACGGAAAAAAGCCTCTTTATTATTTGTTTCGAATTTCAAGTGTCTTCCGTATTTCGCAATTAATAAAATAATCTCAAATATTTAAGGAACTCTTTATTAGAAAGTATATTAAATATATTGATCTGCTTTCAATTCAGTATACCTTGTAGCAAAAAAGAAAAGAAAATATGAATATATACTTCTTCAAACATATTTATTAAGAATACGTTTGACATCTTTAGACGCCATTTTCTCAAAATGAAGTCCGTGTGGCTTGACACAGTATTGCTTATCAGCGTCCATATATAACATAAAATAACAAAAATCGATCAAGTGGGTTATTTATTATTGTTATAGCACCTAAGTTGTTTCTTTTACATACGTACTAGTAACTATTCAAAATTCTTCTTGTACGGAACCCGTCATGTCTGAGTTCAACTCGGACTTAACGAGTTTTATTATTCAAATGGGATCACACCACTAATGCAGCACTGCAGTATGTTATAAATCTTCTTCTCTTCAAGTGATTATAATTAATAGTTTTCAAAGTATTGTTCTTCAATATTTACATGTGTAAATATTAAGGAAGTCTGTGAAAACCCTTATAACCTAATTATAGTTTATGCAAATGAAAGCATTCATTTCCAAATGATTCAATTCAGTGCGGCTGACTTTTTCATTTAGTCGGGTTATCGCTCTACATTAATCTTTCTACCAACACGAAGTGAAATAAATATACGTCCATGTTGTATTGCTATATTATTTTACTTTAATTTAACTATGACATTCGGGAAAAAATATTTTATAGTCTCATTTTTTTTCATTTAAAAAAAGACAAATATGTGCATTATTTTCTTGTGAAATTCGTCTTCTATTTTATTCATAAATTCATATTAATTACAGAACAAAAATAGAATAAGCTGTAACGAAGTCAATTATGATAATTTTCTATCAATCTTTACGAATGTCGAATTTCAATTTGTAATAATTATATAAACGTTAATCTTTTTGAGGTAAATTTAACAAAATAAATCTTTAATATTTACAACTAGAGATAAAAATGTTTAATCAGAATTAATATATAATAACACTATCAGAAAAAACTAAAGACAAAATTATAATAAAAAAACCTTTAATCCGACAGATATAAAAATAATTTAACAAATAATAATAGTATAAGACTTGTATGTATTTTAAAACGGGTCGTGTAATCGGCGCAGAACAATTCCACAACACGATAATGATTGCCTGAGTGACCGGACAATGATACAAATCGCACCAACACGCGGTCTAACGTAATCACTTAATTATTGGGCGACACCTTCAACCTACGTTAGGGCTGACGACAGGTAATAAAAAAACTAAGTTTTTTTTAATGTAACTTTCTTTGCAGCAAATATAAAAATACGCAATTTTGTTTTCTCGGATAACGCAAATATTCTTTTTATATTGATTAAAAAAACTATAATATTATTGATTTAAAAATATAACTCTAAAAGTATGTCCTTTCAAGAAAAATCTAAATCAGCTAATAAATGACCGAATTTTTAGGTATAATAAAACCCCGACAATCTATTGATTGAGACCATTTCAACGACACAATACTTTAGCTGAAAGTTGGTGAGGAGTTTGTATTCTGCCGATTCTGCAATATCAGGTCAAGGTTATACAATTATATTACTATTTTAGATTAGACTGTTAGAAGCTCCTCAGATCCTAAACTAAACAACTAGAAAAGAGCTCGTAATCTTCAAACGTCTGAACAGATTTTCATAAATTATATATAGCTAAGAACCGCCTCCATTACAGCTGTCACACAAAAATAGACGCATCAAAATGGACCCCCATTTGTGAGAGAGTTTCGATGTCACAGTCAGACACACAGATGCATAGATACACAAGACAAACTTCTAACATTCCTCTTTTTGGGTCGGGAATTAACAAATGTTTAAAAAAGTCTACAAAACTCAGAACCTCCTTTTTTAAGTCGGTTAATAATTATTTACCGTGCTTAACATTGTTAACATTAATTTAGCAAAATGTATATATTATGCTTTTTTTTTATTTCACATATTTTTTTCTAGGTTTACTTTATAAACCATATTACATTATTTTGGTCTGCTATCTTGTCCGAAAATTAAATTTGGATTAATTTTAAATTAAATTGGAAAATTAAATTGTGAATTTCGTTTAAAATAAAATTATATTAAATCTATTTTTATTTTAAACACATTTTCCTTTGCATTCAAAGCCCTAAATATATTCAAGAATACAACCCCCTTGTACTTTCTACGCCTACCACATTTTATTATATCAATTTGTGGCCATTGGAGGCACAGTTTTTGGACTAATTCTTTTATAATTACAGCATCGGTACACTCGGAACCACGTCATATGAATATGGGCTTCATATCAGATCTTGATAATATGTTAAGCATTACACAAATTGGAATAATAACTTTATTTGTGATGCGTATCACTGGAACGTTGGATTTCATTTCTTAGTGCTCAATAATTACGTCTATAATTGTCTATTTTTAATGATAAAATATACATTGTGATTGTAAGTTTGAATATAACATGTTAATTAGGAATGAAGACAATTACGTCTAATTTAATATTTTTCAATGTTGTAAATAGTGTTTTATCAAATTTGCAATTATCTCGTAGTATTTAAATACTGTAAAGTCGGTTATTATTGTCTTGGTAATTGTTGGAAATTTGGATGTGTATTATTTTAGTAATAGCATAAAGGAGACAATTGGAAAGCACGTTCGTATGCTATGAATGCCATTTCTTGTTATATACATATACTTACTAGATTGTGCCCGCGACTTCGTCTGCTCTGGATTATTTACTCCTTTTTTATTATAATTATTATTTTACTTTTATGGCAACCCCTTCAGCCCCTTTTAACCCAATAAGAAGTGTGTATGTCTGCTTATGTCATTTATCAGGCGCTAGACTATTTCTGTACCGAAATTCATTTAAATCAGTTCAGTAGTTTAGACGTAATTTCGTAATACACAGAGTTACTTACGCATTTATAATATGAGAAAGGTTTAGTATCTTATTATGACTATTTTACATCTATTTCCGTTCAAAATTTAGAGAAGATAGTTCGTGATAAATAAAGGTGTAATGTTATTATACAGTTCTGTGTTTAATTTTTTACGGGATTCTAAAAATTGTGACACAAAAAAGAAACATTCGTGTAAGAGTGTCGTAACTCACTTCATTAGGACTTTTACAGGAAATTAAAAAGTCGAGAAGTTGAATTAAATAATTAACTTTCCTATTATGGTCACGATTTTATTATGAAAAAATATAAGGGGTTGGTTAGGCTGTTTCTAAATTATTGCTTAGTGAAATAGGTGTCACGGCATAGCTTCGTGTTATGTAACGAGGAAAAGCTTTTCATAATTTTCTCGTTTCCCTTACACTGGCTTAACTTAAGTAGCAATGACTAGTGTTTGTGTCAAAATATGCACATTCTTTATTATTTATTATTGGTCTATAAATAAAAACATTTTAATAGCACTATAAATATAATTTAAAAAGTCAAAAACCCGTCTACCTAATAACAACTCGTCGCACTTCAAAATTTGTTTTTCTTATCTATTAGTAGATGCGCTGAAATAGTCTTTACTTATGCCAATATCACGAATATGGACAAAAACTACATTAAATAAAAATTGTATTTTATATTTTAATATTTATGAAATCCTGACTTATTACATTGAATGCATTTTTGGAGCATACATTTTTTACAGATAAATAAATGGTAATATAAAATTCTATATTTTATATGAAATGAAAAAAGCCTACGATCGTCACATCACTATGTGCCTGACGTCAGTGACGGCAATAATGAAGTGATTATACGCGATTAAAATTATAGATTTTCGACACGACAATATTTTTACTTAAAAAATTTTTTTCATTAATTTTTATAAAGATGTTTATAATCTTAAAAAATATTGTGTAATGTCTTTATATTTCATTATCTGCGAATAAATGTGGCAACATTTGTCTTTATTTACGTAATTGCATATGGCAACTTACATTATCTCGTTTATTAAAACGTATTGCTAATAAGATGTTTGTAAATATTATATTAAATATAATAAATTCGACCTAAATATATACAGTAATAGTTATATTTGTTACGAAATTTTCAATAGATCTATTAAATTCTACGTTTATTATTCACCAATTAATACCACGATTTCGTCTGCGTGGGATAAATAATTCAAATAGGCGATTTTTTTGAGAAAAGATGAGCTTTCCACACATACTTTTATTCCCTATTATGCAGACTCCTATTACACTCATAAAGTTTCATTTTTCTGTTTTAAGTTTGATTGCTTAGTTTTTTAATATTTAAAATTTAATTTTATTATATATGAAGAGGAAACACCCGCGTAACAAAAATTAAATTATAGAATATACATTTTAAAATTAAAAAAAATAGTGTGTAGGTATATACTTACTAGCAAAAAAAAACAAACAAACAGCCAATACAAATGGGCGTAATAATACATCAAATTGATCAAACAATTACAGCAGGTACGTCTTATAAATCAATCTGCTATAAAGCACATTACAAATGAACGTTATAACCATAATAAGGTTGGACAATCTAATCCAGTGTAACCAGTAATTGTATCGAACTACCAGCCTATAATCAAAACCGTATCAGCCGAAATCAATTTTTCATCGGTCGATTTAAAAATTAACATACAAAGCTCTATCTATTTGGCCGGCCAGTGTAACATGATCTCTCATACATTCTTAAAGATTTTAAAGATATCTTAACTCTGATTGGTCGTTAAGAGTTAGTTTTACTTTTAATTTATGAAATTCTCTGTAATTTATGAAATGAAAAAAAAATCCATTTTAAAAGGTTACTTTTGGAGGTTTTGTTTGGGTCAATAAAATTTTTGAACTTTATTTAAAATTAATACACCAAAAGAGACGAGAGATAGATACTTTCATTCACAATATTATTACTGATGCTACAGATTAAGGGTACAAGAATTAAACACTTAATATGAGTACGCGAATCATTTATTTAAAACAGGCACTATTAATGACACACTCGACAGATGAAGGCAACTTCAAAACAATCAGTCTTTATTAGAAAATAATAGAAATTATAAGTGTTATGTTTTTCGAAATACTTAACATTGAACATTGGAACATTGAATAAAATAAGAAATAATAATCTTCATTAGTAACTATTTTCCACAATTAGCCAAAAGATTAAAACAATAACAATCGTATTTTATTTAAGAATTAATTAAGGTTATAAAATTTGAATATATTTTATATTGATTTGAATCTAAAATACGTGTCATTATATCATCATAATGGCCGGTAACATTGGTATAGATTTAAACCGACATAATTATGCGTTGCTATAAAGATCGAAAAGTAATAAATAATATTGCTATTACTTTGAATTAACTCGCTCCACCTAGTGGCAAGTTTCTTGTCAATGTGATATTTTATCTGTGAAATATGTATTTTTTGTTTTAATTTAATGCACAGATTGCAATAATATGTAGATCTTAATATATCGTCGTTTATATAAATAATACCACGTTACCTAAATTTTATTAATTTTGAAAAGACTAAAAATGATTTATTTCACATAAAAATTTTATAAAAATTTGTAATGATAAATGAGTATGTACATCGTTAATATTATTTATTTATTATAGTAAACTATAACATACGCGTAAATAACATATGAGGTATTGTATATTTAACTTAAAAAACACTTGTTACTAACGATTTTCACTATGGCGATTATTTTGTAGTATGTAGATAAGAGATGCATTTTTAAAATTTGGCATGTTTTGTACTAATGTCGTAAAATGCTTACGTAAATTATATTTAAAATTGGATTAAACTAGATACTTAGAAATTATACCTTAACAAATGCACAAACGCATACAGATCTTAACTTTTACTGTATTGAGGTACATAAGTATATAAAGGTATAGAGTGTATAGAAAAGTCGAATGTGGATAAAAATGCTGTACAAATAAAAACAAAGCAGTATGCTAACAATGAATAGTCGAAATAAAAATGTTAATGAATTTGTTAGGTACCGTTTCTAATTAAAAACTTTAATAATCTAGCGTTATTAATCCATACGATTTTTTTTACTTCGCAATTCGTGTAATAACTATAATTAAAAGTTGTAATTATTTTTGTATGTCAGTGCGCAGTGAGACCTTTAAATACGTAAACTTAATATATATTAATGAAAATTTCAATATAACTAACTTAGCCATTAAATACAAGGTGAGCTGACAGTTACGACATTTACTGATTAAATGTATAATTATTATCATGTACTTATCATCGAAATAAACTCTTTCATTAATATTTTAATTCAATAATTTTATTAATTTCATTAGTCGTTTCATTTTTTTTTAACTTAAGCATTAATTGTGAAGGAAACTTAGTGTATATTGAGACGGTTAGGCCACTACTAAATCGATTAATCGCACTAAGAAGTATATACGAGTATGTACATATTTATAATCATTTTGTATTAAAAAAAAAATAAGCACAATTAATCATATTTTCTATTTGAAAACCTTAAATACTATCATTACGATCTCTATTAGTACATGTTATTAATGCATGAATGATGACATCAACTTGTATCTATAGCTTATGTTGTGTATACAAGCTATAGGTACATACATGTGAGTTGACAATATTAACAGTAAAATAATCTCAAAGTAACATAATAATAACACTTTAAAACATTTAGCCACTCACGCAGCCTGACCCAAAGAGTCGCAGTTAACGGTCTCAACATAATATCCGCAGCCAGCGACACTTACGCGGCTTTTCGCGTGCTCTCGCGGGTGTCGGCCGCGTCGGCTGTGTCGGCAATTTGCACGTCGCACCTCGCCCGATCGTACAATTTGCTTGTCACGCCAGCCCGCTCGCGAGCGTTATTAAGACTTACCTCGGCCCTAACGCGCCAGACGCCGCCTCACCGCCTCACCGCCCTCGCCGATAGAAATTAATTTACACATTATAAACTCGAGCGCATATCGCTCGATAAGACGTGAGGACACGCAAGCGTCATTACGCCGCGACCGAACTCGGACGCGACCACAAAAACGACCGATTACTATCCAATTTATGACGCCGAGCACTGAGTCAACACTCGGAATCAAACTCGATACGTGACGTTATTGAATCGCGCGTACACGACGCCGCAACCCGACAATTTGCCCACCATCACATTCAATCATCTCCACCTAACGACCGACGGCAAAAAACTGGAACACGCTCGACAGACGCTCTCAGGAAGTCGGACAACAATAAAAAACAAATAAGTAACCCGAGCAAATTAAGTTATAACCTAAAACACGTATGAAGCCATCATCCCAACGGTGTAATCATATTAACGACTACAAAAGGAGCGGCAAAAAACAGAAAAATTAGAGGATCGGGAAATGTGGGCCAAACAAAAACGTAACGTATCGCCTAATTATAGCTGTTGTTCGAAAAAACAATTTTATGTGGTCGGCGCGGCTCACACGGGGCGCTTCGGTCCGCCGTTTAGCGTTACATCTTGCACTCTATGTTTAGTATGAAGTACACAATTACAGAAATGGATTATACCGATAATACTCAAAAAAATTACAATTATAATAAATAATTATACAATGTCAAATTAATCTTGACTCGTTCAGTAAGAATTCAAGTGTAACGGTAGATAAAAATTACAACCATCCTACTTTTTAATCTTAAGGAAATGTTATCTTAATTTCGGTCTACACAATAGCGGCTCGTGTGAACCGGATCTCGAACGAATCCTTTATTATTTCGACGTGTATAATATTTTTATTTTGGTTCCTTCACGATTATTATTTATGAATTATTATTATTTGAGAATTTATTATTAGCTCGGAGAGCAAGCGCGTCCTTTTCAATTTGCCACAAGGTGCGGGGAGTTTAGCCTGGCAGGTATAGGAGGATTCTTATAATTATTTTGTTCCCTTTTTCTTAGCCTCTTTTTGACATTTGTTTTCTGTTCTGTTAATTAAATTCTGTTTAGTTCCCAGACGCCGCAAATTGATTCGTATTATAATTATGATATTTTTATGGGCTTCTGAAATCTATTTTGCCAAAAAAATTGTAATAGTATAAGGTCCAGATGTTGACGAGATTTTAGATGTACATATGTATCATTTAGACTGAATATTTTCAAATATCATTAATGATATAAAAAACTGATTAATTGTTATCATTAACTTTATTATTAATGCAATTTCAAAAACTCAGTCATTTGATTTATTCTTAAGTGCAGAACCAATTTGCCCATTTTAATTTTATTATCCATTTTTTTTTCAAAACATATTCTTCAAATTAACCATCTGTGAGAGCGGAAAGATAGAAATAAGAATCATCATTAATGTGTCAGTTTAAATGATATAACTGGCTTTATCGTAGTTTTTTACGCATTCTGTAAATTACTGATTAATAAATCAAATATATGTAAGATATATACATTAATTAATTAAATATAAACGCTTTGGATACTGACATTAATGTATAATAGATATCTATACTAACTTTTCGTCATAGTTTTGTCTGCGTGTGGTGTCGAGTATATCCATGTAGAAAATAAGTATTAATATATACTTCAATCAATAAAAAATATAATATACTCTTTAGGATGAAGTTAAACTAAAAAAGAAATAAATCTATTTTCTCAGAATTCGAAATATATAATTTACCAGTTTTTCCGAATCTTAGTTCAAATATATTTTGCAATTTAATGAAAGCGATTCAGAAAACTGCTAAAATACTATGAAATTTTGAGTGCTATATTTCAGTACCTATTAGCATCACAAAGTATGTATATTAAGGTTTAAGTTAATAAGATAATGGATTAAATTTTTACATACAAATGTTTTTACTACTTTCCACCCTCTTAGAGGTAGAATATCGAAAAACCCTTTCCACTTATGCTTACAACCGAAAAGGCCCCTACTGGCGATATTTCAAGCTTGTAGCCCCAGCGGTTTAGGCTCTGCGTTGATGAATCAGACAGTCAGGGCAAGTCATTATATATGTATAAATATTATACTTATTTGATCCCTTAAAATAAAAATCACTTTAACATATCAGCTGTGAAAATTCCAGACAGAATTACTTTCATATTAATAATATTAATGTAGTAACAAAATTATAAATAAATAAATGATTTCATTTAATATTACGCATGGGAAATACAAAATGTATAGACGTATAATAAAAAAGATAATAATATTTTTCTCTTTCTTAATAATATTTCATTAGAACTGTAGACGTTAATATCGCATGCATTTTGGCGACCGGGATGTTTTCCAATTTTGAAACTGTGCAAATATTTACCTAGTTAAAAGTCCAGTTGTCAAAGTTTTAAATGAGCATGTTGTTTAAATGAGTGATCACCGCCGCTCGAACATTTGCAGCACCAGAGGGCCATAAATGCATTGGCAGCTTAAAATTGACTTAAATAGGAATAAGGAATGATTGAGAATAGGAAGTAAGGAAAGAAATGGTTAGGCTTCCGCATCTCTCACTCACCGTTCGAAAATCTTCTACGAGAGTGAGATATTGCCATTGTCGAGCCAGCCCATACGAACTGTAGTCAGTATGCTATACCTAGGTTCTAGCTTAAAAAGAGTAAAAAATTGCAGAAGTATTTGAGTTCCTATAAATATTGTTTAAATTAATTCAAAGTTATACTTATACTCTTAGGGGTCATTGAACTATTTTCCTTATATATGATTTTAAATTAAATTTATATTCTTCCTAGTATTTAAGATGTTTCCATGAAATCAATTCAGTGATTTAATTATGAATAAGTGACAGAATATGTTTATATGTACCTGTTGTTTTTAAAGGTGACGAGCTAATGAAGAAAAAACCGGTCAAGTGCGAGTCGAACTCGCATACGAAGGGTTATATTACATATTGTTATAGTGTCTATCTTGTTTTTTTTTTGTATATAATTATTTGGACGCTGATTAGCAGTTGTTAAGCCATACGGATTTAATTTTCAGAAAATAGGTATAACAGTAGGTATAGCGGTAACAGATATACACATCCTGTGAAAATTTTAACTCTCTACCTATTACGAATCATAAGATACAGCCCGCGGACAGACAGACATACAGATAGACTGTAGATGTTTAGTATTAGGGTCCCGTTGGTACCCTTTTTATACGTAACTATAAAAAATAAAAACCTGATGACAAAAATGAAAAAGGTTTATGTAGAGTTCTACTTGCATACTATACCATATGACAGAAAAGTACTCGTAAAGACTACATCATCTTGATTTTGAAATACCTATTCAGTGACATGCTATTCAATAGAATACGTACGCAATTTAATAATAACAGCATAATTTTATCGCCATTTTTGAGATTCTTCAAGGTTATAAATACATTGCCAGATACGAGAAAAAACACATCGCTATCTTTACTGTTATACTTTGCTTATAAATTACGTAATAATTTCAGTTTAGTACTTAAAACGTTATCAAGAAAGCCCAAACCATTATGTTCTTAGTAAAGAGTAAGTACATTTAAGATACTATACATCTCTGATGCACATTGTTGCAGCTCGTTATAAATTACGCAAGTGTTCCGTATAAACACCCTCGGGCTTTATCAGATTTATTAGCATCATTCGGGATGGCTGTGCTATTATTTATTCTCGTATTAAGGCGCGTTTGTCAAGACATATTGGCTATTCAGCTGTCACTTATATGACTATTTTTCAGTTATTAAATTAGACAAGATACCACTTCTGTTGATGCTAATTACAATATGTGTGACTATTTTCAAATGCTTAATCGTTTTAGTATCTGTTTTTGCTTTTTTTGCTCTTTACTATTATTCTTCAATAAGATAGATATTAAGTGATTGTGATAACTCCCGAGAACGACTGCTTTACGTACTATCCGGACAAGGTGGGAATTTTATGATATTTTACAGTGCTTATGTCCAATTTTAAAATTTATAAATTTTATATTTATAAAATGTAAATTTATTCAGAACTAATACACGTAAAACTAATTAGGCGAGAATTAGACTTCTGCCATTTACTCTCAGATTATTATAAAGATTTATGTACATAAGTTATTTGCTATTGCTTTACAACTGAAGGGATTTTCAATCAGTGCCTTTATTTTTGACAGATATAACTTTTGTAAGATCACTGTTACCAGGTTATGTAGTTGTTTTGATGTCAATTACTAAAGTAAAACTTACGAATGTAATTCTCGCCTAAAACTTATATTGTAATGTAAAATATTCCTAAAGATTTTGTAATAAACCCACAAAACAAGCCAAGGGTCGAAACTGGTCATCAATAAACAAAATGACACAGTCGATATTTTTCTTTCGGTCAATTAAGAACAAGGTTACCTACATGAAATTTTGTCAATTTGCATTAAATTAGCAATTATGTTCAAGGGTGATCGGATACTCGTATTAGAGACGCGTGGGTGACAGAGATTACTTTAAGATTTAAATTAAAATGAATACAAAAAGCAACCAACCCACGTGTATAAAGATAAATAATATTCATAATAAAGTTTTCAGTTTAACGTTTAATATTCTAAATAGAATTCGTGATAATATAATTAGGTGAACAGTTTAACTTTTTAAAGTCTTTTCCATTAAATCAATTGAATTGTACTGATCGAATAAACCTTACTTTTTAAATATAAACGTGACTAAAGTAAACAAATATGTTCAAATTATAAGTAAATGCACATGTGTCATTGTACATTCATAACTAAACTAAGCTGACCTTAGACTAGCAAAAGCGTACAAAACAAATGTCTTAAATATATTAAACCAGCAAAATATCGTTTAATAATAACGGTAACTTCCAATAAGGTATCTATAAAATTATTAATCATATTATGAATAGTAATACATTTAAGTCTCGGTTAACACTCCCGCGCCGCTCGCGCGCTATCGGGCATCGCTCGCACGCCGCGCCTGCGCACCGCCCCGCCATTTATATTAAGCTTTGTGTGCTATACCGATCTTTGAGGTTAAATGATTTTGTTTCTCGCTTTATTTTATTAATCGCATTACCATCTTAAGTAGTGGTTGATGGAAAATTGGAATGGCTATAAATTTAAATTATTGTACCAATAAATACGGACATCATGCATACATTATGGACATATTAAATGTGACATATTAAATGTGTTATATAACTAACATAGCATTTTAATTATTGTAACTGAAAAAATTATGTTAATGTTTTATTTTTCTAATAATTATATTCTTTAATTATTTCACACAAAAAAGGATAGTATCAGAAAAGTTACTTAATTTCCCCGTTTTACATGTACAATTCTACCAGTGTATACATTTCACTGCAATTTATATATAACAAAATAATTCATTTATTAAATTATCTTAAACATTTATCACAAATAAAACTTTAATAAAATCGCAAGTTAATAAATATACTGCTTTCGGTTATTATAATACAATTACAAGGAAACCGTCGAGAGCGGTACTCGCGACCGTATCGCACGTCGGATGGTTATTATTTTTCATGTTATTGTTATTACGGCCAGCGCTTATTATCCCGACGTTACGGCGCTTAACAAACTATTAAAGGTCTCATCTTAACGCCTTATTATTTTGATAAACCATCCAATTGTTCGAGAACTGTTTATACGGTTTTTTTTTTCGAGATAAGAAGTACCGTTTTGTAACAAAGAATTTTTATAAACGTTCCTCATAAAAACACGAAGTTTGAACGACGATACCGATCGGTGACTAGACAGTTTTACCTACAATTAAGTTAAGTCGTTAACGACTTTATTATAATCATGTTATTGAGATTTCATTTAATAATAATGTTTACCTTTTGGGAAATATTTGTTTGAAATTATTATACAACAAATAACGACAAAAAATATAATATTGTTTATTTAATTACGCCCAGTGTCTTTGAATAACAAAAATTAGATAAAAGCAAAATTAATAGAACTAATAATAACTGCATATTTTTTATAGGATAATACTAAGGTGTTTTTTGTATAATATATTCATCACCTGTTCACAATTTACAAGAGCTTATTGTGAATATTTTTTTGTTGTAAATTACAAGCTCATAACCAATGATAAGGCTAAGAAAGAACAGAACTCAATTCAAAATTCGAATATTTGTTACTTTCTTATCAATTTATAACCATAAAATCATAATTTTCACACAATGCTATAAAACAAAATCTTTTCCATATATAGAAAGACACGTAATCAATCGAGGCGTGGTCGCCGATACGATCTCGCCTCATTGCGTTGCGTCGGTCACGAGAACGCGGTGTATCGCAATTGCAATGTAATTGTTAAATCATTTAACGTGAAATATTTCTCAATTCGCATGTTTGGACGCCGGCAATTGATGGTAATTAGTATTCGGCGTCGCTTTATTGAACTTTATATACGATTGCATCTTTAATTTGGCAACCTTCTGCAGCGTCTTTTATGTAAAGTTTTAATTGTATAGTAAATGTCATGCCACTGCGTGTAAAAGTGTGAAAATATAATTATATGATATAAATAAAAGTAATATGTATTTTTTACAAAAGTGACATATTATTTTAGGGTTGTAGAAATACTGCAGTTTCATTCGTTTATAATGAATTTATGTACGTCCAGGGCTGACAATGACAATACCCATTTTATTAATGTTATAAGTAAGTATACAGTAGATACTAACTAAACTGGTAATGCCTAAAGAGTAAAAAGGATTCAGAACTTACTCAGGTTATTTTCTAACTATGGGACTTCAGCACCTTACAGCCTATACCTATTATTTTCTGATTCTGTTTTTTTTTACCTTTTTTTAATTTTTGTATGATTTAGATCTATATAATTATATGAAATCTCTAGAATTCTTTTATTATTCTGGCATTACACTTATACTAAAATATATATTTTTTATTTTCTATCATTAAGCATTCACTCCAATCAGTTTATGTCAATGAAATTTACAAGTGTAAAGTATTATCCACAGACAGTATTTTTTTTTTAATTTTGTAAAATATAATCTGTTACGAGTTTTATGATTTTAATTCCATCTGCTTATACGTTTAACGCTTTAGCACATGCGCTCGCGCAACACGCATATCGAGCGAGGCCGACTGACAGATATTATAATTAAATTAGCCTTTGCCGTAGCCGACGACTTAATTAACATTAACTAGTAATTGAATCTTTTATTTATTGTTAATTGCTTGCCTTTTCGACATCTGATACAATGCGGTGCAAATATGGAGATTTTTTTTTTAGCAATTTGGTAATGTTGAGAAACGTTACCGAAACAAATGTGTTAATTTTTTAATAAGAAAAACACAGTTATGAAATTTTTATTATCCTTATGTTTTACTGCGCGGACAGCACTGAATTTACTTTTTAATATATTCTTATATGATTAGATTTAAAAAAATTGTATTATTGATCAACGATCATGCCCTAATCATGATTTAAAACTAGTTACAACAATTTATTAAGTTTATAAAAAGTATTAAAAAATGGATTTTTCTGTTGGTAGTAGTTTATTTATTAGTTCGTGAAAAGATAGAGTTTCGTTCATATTTTATGATACTGTATTTTATGATAGGAATCTTTCGTTAGACAATTTGAAAAGTAATATCTGTATATTTTCAACCGACTTCGAACAATGAGTAGTTGCTCAATAGTATTATAGTTTTTTGATGTTTGTTACCTCGTAATTCTTCTTTCGATTTTGAAAATTATCTTTTAGATTCGTCCTATACAGTTTTCATTCCTATAATCTATACTAATATTATAAAACTGAAGAGTTTGTTTGTTTAAATGCACTAACCTCCGGAACTACTGGTTCAAATTGAAAAATTCTTTTTGTGTTGGATAGTTTATTTATCGAGGAAGGCTATATACGTCACGATTCAACTCATAGGAGCGAAGCAGCAACCATAAACGCGAGTGAAACCGCAAGAGACCGCTAGTATTATATAAATATCTTAATATTTAGTATACGACTGTATATCGCTAAACTTTACCCGGATTATAAGCGTGGGTAATGTAATGAACAGTCGGATTGTAATACCAGACATTAAGGATTTGTAGCATTAATGAAATTATATTACGGCTCCGTCGACTTACAGAACTTGTTTATAAAACAGGTAACTGTTTACGTCTTTTTATATATTTCATGCGTAATCCACATTAGGTATGCAAACTCTTGAATTGGTTATTGAAATAAATTATTGAGAATAAGGTTAAAATTAATAAGAAAATTATTTGAAAATTTTATACTGACAATAAGTGTCAAAAACGTTTCATATGCAATATTATCATGTACATACATGAATATCTCAGTGTAGAAGTTCGATGGATTTAATTCCGTGTATTTCTTTTTAATAGGTAGAATAGATAGAGATATAGGAGAAGAGGTTTTTGCCGAACAGTGAAATAACAGACACGGGTTTTGAAAAAAGGTATTATAAATTATTAATTATTAAGTGAAATAAGAACTTTTGTGTAGGATAATGGAATATCATTACACATAAAGTCCTCTTAAAATCTACTCTTAAAATTCATTTGTTTATTTTCGATTACAAATTACTCAAAATTAATTTAGTTACATATCATCAAAGCCATAATTCGTAAGCCTCGTAAGCCAAAGAGTCAATAAAAGAAAATAATTTAACAAAATACACTTTCAAACCCAATTGGTGAAATTTTTAGGGTCTTTTATTAATATATTTAGATAAATAATTTTAATATACCACCTATTAAAATCTACAACGACCACAAATAGAATAATATAATAATGCTTATACATTATATTATTCTATTTTACAGTACACAAGTGTAGGTTTGTATATAAAAGACTTCAACGCGTCACTATATTCTAAATGTTAGAATTTTTAATAATTATATAGAAATATTTATAACAAAATTTGTCTGAAACCAAACACAGTTTCTAACAATATAAGTACAGTATATCATTATTTTTGAATTCGAAATATCGGTTATTACAATCTCAATAATTGTCAAAAATCGAATTTAACAATCGCTCGTGAATCAGCTGTATTGTAAGGTTTAGTAGTCTGTAGGGTATTTACGTTAAAGTATCGCTATCACAAAATAATACATTCTGAAACATTTTTTCTATTTTTTTGTTCTAAAACGCCGTTTTTACGTGTCAAAATGTGGCATGATTTGATAGCGATAGTTCATCATAATTTGCTCCCTGTTTATTGAGTAATATTTTCGTGATCCTATATGTCAAGGACTTGAGAAATTCGTAATATAAATATAATTATAATTAATAATAATTATTCGTAATATAATATAAATATTTTAATGCCTCTTAAAGTGTATATGTTTCTTGGACCAAAAACGATCGTCACCGTCTCAAGATCACTGTACAAAAGAATCATCACGATCCTTTTAATGGTTTCGAAAAGCGTTGAAGACAAACATATAAATATTGATTTCATTTTATAGATTTAATTATTAACTGTCATGTTATCGATTTTAACCTACCATGAGTTAATCAAACTTGAAGTACGTGTATGCACTACTTCAAAACTACTCATAAAACTTATCGAAGGAATAAAAATATTTAAACGTAGTTTTTTTTCCTTTTTAATAAATCGCCAAGATTAATTGTATAAATTTGTGTTATTCGAAAATATTTAGACAATAGAATTAAATTATCTATAAAGCAGAACAGCGAGGTACAATACCGGGCCAATGGTTCCGAGCGATTTATACACAGCCGATAATATCTTAATTACATTCCCGTTCAATTTATTAAACGCGAGTTTACGTTATCTCGCTGGACGTCTGCTTAACACTTCACGATGCTCAGCCTCGGCAGGCGGCCCGGCTGCGTCTTGACAAACTGCTGAATGAAACACAATAAGATACTTAAAAAAATAATCAGTCTTATCTAGATTCTAGATTAATATTATGTTTTGTTTATTTTTAAAGGGGGATATAACAGCTTCGTCTCGACAACTAGTACACTCATATTAGTAAAATTTGTTTCCCTTAAGAGAGATCGTTGAAATTAAAGGCTAGATTTTTAATTTCTCTAAAATATTCTTACAATAATCGTAATAGATAGGAGCGTTATGAGATAGAGCATAATTATGTCAACGTATTCATAAATTGACCTGAAAACTACGTAAGGGGAAACCACAGTTAGAGGTTAGTTTAATGTAATAAAAATGTCTGTAATGTTTTCTACGGTTGTCTATGTATTTTGTATTATTAATATATCTAGGTATTGCTATCTTATTACTTATATAAGGTGTTATAGTTAGATTTTTTAGAATATATTTATTATATGTATTATTTCTGAAATATTAAATATTATAATAAAAAACAGTATGATATATATACTTTATTTTCATCTGTTTTGGCTTTTAATACGTTTTCGTTAGAATTCGTTATGCAATCTAAATTACAAAATATCTTTTTATTTTATGACAATTAGTAGACTTATCACTGTTACTTCTTACCAAATTAATGGCATCTTATACAAAATAAAAAAATAACCATAATATTGTCTTGTAATTTCAAAAGCGTGTATGCCTTTACGCACCCAGCGGCCGACAAAGGCGGATCGTAAAGCCGAGATGAAAATAAAACAACCTGCATAATAAAGCGTTCGTCTCAAGGTGTGAAACTGTCACGAGTGATGACTTCATTATTAGCCGGCTAAATAATAACGGGTTCTTTTTAGCCGGCTAAATAATTTCGGATTCTTATCAGACGATTTGGATAACCGATAGCAAACTGATATTTCAATTGGTGAATATTGTTTAGTTTCACCGACGTTATTGGGTGACCAATTAGAAAGATTCTTAATATGTATTTTACCTTTAAATCATAAACTTGCATTCTAATTACGTTTTAATTATAAATATCAGGTATGTAAAATAATTTTAAAAGAATTTATATGATATTACAACAGCTAGAATTATAAATTTGGTTATCTTAAAGATATTGTACATTTATTAGGTTTATTTGATCGTCTAATTTTGATTCAATTCAATTCAATTCTTTGGTTAATGGTTATAAATTACGCAAACAAGGCTGTTTAAGGTGTCATTCACCCGGGACCTTATATTTTGTGTTTCTTAACCTTTAATTATAGATAGGTACTGACTTCTTGCTTCTTACTGGAACATATTAAGTTTCTTTTAGAAAAAAAATACTTTCTTACCCGGCTTAGACGACCATTTCATAGCGGACAATCTCATACAAAGTCTATGCCTTTTGGTGTATGTTTGAAAATACATTTAGATTACATTAGTTGCCGATTTTGTTTCAAAATTCAAAAATTTTAACATAAAATAAATGTCATGGTTTCAACTAGCTTCGATGCTCCGATAATATACCTAGAGGGCATATGAATTTAGCTTTATTGAATCTTGTAAAAATATATATTTTCAAACAAATGATTCCCAATTTTTAATTTATTATGTTGATTCTACGATATTTAGAAATAATGATATCCAGTTTAAAGTTTTGTGTCTAATAAAAATCTAATAAAATAAGGCCGTGATAGTAAATTCTTATGTATGTAATATGTATTATGTATGTTGTTTCTCATTACTTTACATCTAAAATAATTCACTGTTAGTGCCCTATTTTTTTTAATTTACAGGTTTCGTAACTCCTTACTACTACTTCATATCTGTTACTAGGTTACAGCGTAGTTATATATCCATACGACAGTAAAACTTACAAGTGTAATTCTCGGATTAAACATTAACAAAAATATAATGTTTAATCATTTCACTGTATAATTAAATAGGTGCTAATTTTGTGCGTCTATTCGACCGACAATTATTTATTACAAATACAATTACTTCATCCTATCACGGATCTTCCATTAGCTGTTCTTAATTATGTGCGCAATGGAAACTGTCTGCTCATTGTTTTGGATGCGCGTACGCACGCCCCGCACGAGGGGCGGGAGCTGTCAGCCAATCAGAGCAAGGCTAGAGACATTGCGGTAGTAAAGATCTAGGTTAGAATTGCTGTCAAAGTTGAGAAAAAATATATTATCCTTATGTTTAAAAAATAAAATATTATATGACTTTAAAGAAGAGATAAGTACTGCCTACTAAGGAACTTTTATTCTAAAAACGTTTTTAGTTTATTAGTTATTTAAAATACATATAGAGTTTTAAAAAAATTATCCAATATTTAAAAATTGTATATTAGTACTGCTAGTACTTGATAAAAAACCTTAATATGTTTTTGTTATTACCTATAGAATACACGAACCGAACAGCAACTTAATTAACAATTACAAAACTTCAAACGCCAAATAAAGGCGCGAATCACATGGCGAATTAAAACGTCTCCATTCGGCTTCGTGAGAGTGGTTGAAGGCGATCTTTGATCGTAATTAAAATTATTTCACTTACCTAATTTGAACTGACAGACTGACAGATTGCGCGGCGCGGGAGAGGGGGGACAGCGGTGCGCTTTGAACCGCGAGGTGCTAATAACGAGGCGTCCCGCTGCGCGCGCGCATCCCGCTGCGCGAAGAATGTCAGGGTGAAAGACATTATTATGGGCCGCATCATTTTTTTTGTATTTATTTTATTTTTATGTAATCAATATCCTAATTGTTTTCCTTTTGTAAAAGAAACTAGAGGAGTTATATATTTCTCAATTACGATAATCGTGATTTTCCTTAGCTAGGCAAAGCCTTTATTTCCTTCTATCCTTATTTCTCTAAGAGTTCAATCCACCACCTAACCCGTTGAACTTAGGTATAATATATCCAAATATTTTTTTTTTGTAATCTGTACCTCTAAGCCTTTTCATTTTTCAGGTTATGTTTAAAGAAATACAAAATATTAATTATCATTGTCCGCAATCCGTCCCTTTGCTCGACTGAGAGAGTGAGCCATCAGTGTTGGCCGCTATTACGCTTAATACCAACAATGATGGCTTGCGCACGAGCTGGAATCATGTTCTTCTCGTGATTCTTCTCCTTAATGTTATTGTTACTTAGCCTTTACAAAAGCTATGTACTGAAAAAAGTATTATTTCATCTCTTTCTGAAAATGATTCAAAAGTATGCGGAATATTTCTTCTGAACATTAACAGTTGAATACGAAGTTATGAATGTAGAAAATAATTTTTAAACTATGCTCTGCATATTTGCCAGATAAGTGTTTCTTTTATCAAACGAGGAAGCTATTGCACGGCAATACTATGCTGAATTTTAACGTTGTTCCTGTTTTGAAAACTTTATCACTTTTAACTCTGGTAGAGCCTAGCTGGTGACTACGGGGCTGGCTCAGTCTGATCCCTATCCCATCTCACGCAAAATCGACGTGAATGGCTGCTTTTCGATTAAGAATACCTGACGTCTAACCCCTTTCCCTATTTCTCTCTATTTCATTTTAAACTGGCAACACATTTGTAGATTCTTTATTTATTATTATTATTTATTTATTTAATTAATTTTTATTGGTGCACATGTGCAAATGGGAAGCGATGATTACTTAACATCAATTAACCCGCCTGCTCCCAACAAAAAAAATAAAGATATAGATTTTTAATTCAACAAAAGAAACACAAGTGTAGCTGAATAATAAACTATACAACAACATAACTCCTTACAAAATGACTTCAAAGATAAAAGTATCTGTCAATGTTTAGAACTCATTCACACAAGTACTGAGCATTAAAATAATAAAAAAAAACACATGTAAAGTTTCATATTGTCAGGATCCATTCTGACTAAGAAGTTATTACATATGACTGCTTTTTTGCTATCCTTCAGAGTAATAAAGTGAGAATAGCTTGAGAATGGAATGTTCCGTACATTGTATGGCAAATTGTTTTCCCGACGACACGTCTAACACCATCGACGCTTCCCATTGATTGAGCCATCACTCGCGATGTTTCTGCTTCTTTACGCACTATACAAACTTAGATCTACAACCCTGTTTAAGTATCTACAACCTTAAATTTAACAATATAGAGTTTATTTCAGAACGTTTCAGAGATATTTCGCTGCAATTTGTAAAGTGGTATTCTTGAAACATGTTGTCGTAACTCAACACACAGTCGGAAACTATTATTTGTTGCGGTTCGAACACAATGTATTGTAAGTTAAAAGCTTTCAGTTTTTATGTAAATGCAAGTTGGGAAATTATTGGAGTAACAAAATTAGTTTTGTTGTGATGGGAGACATTAAACTTTCGAACGCTTTGTGGGGAAGTCAGATATGTAAATGGTCGCTGCGACTCTACATTCATTTAAAGTTAATGAATATCCGGAAGAAATATGTCATTATATGAAACAATGATTATTTATTTGTATATTACCATTGATTTGAAAAAGTTGAGCCGAATTTATACAGGTGAAGAAAATAAAACTCTATTTATCCGAATTTTATATTTTGCATTATATTCTACATATGCCAAGAAAGAAACAAAAGACATATTTTCAACATGAATGTATTCAAATCCTTTTTTTTATAAATATAATAGGGGGGCAAACGAGCAGATAGTACCACCTGATGTTAAGTGGGCACTATCGCCCATGGACATCTGCAACACCAGGGATGTTGTGGGTCCTTCATTTTGTTTGATTTTAACATAAAGAGTAATAAACTGAATGGGTAAATATGGACTTATTAAACTGATATTGTCAAACGTTATCTTAATTTATTTTAATTAGTAAATTTAATTCATATATAGTTAAAATATATAAATTAAAAGTAAAAAAACACAGGATTAAATTAAAATTAATTAGGATAAAAAATATAGGGCATGTTTCAATTCATTATATATATTGGTTTTAAAATCGATTTTAAGATTCGATTTCTAATCGATAAGCCCGTATCGAACCTTTCTTCTACCATTTAGAAAAGTGTGTCTTAGTTTTAAAAAGATTCACATAAAAATTAATTAAAATCGCAATTGATTTGTAATATATAATATGTTCAATAAATTTAATCACAAACGACCTTTTCTCCTCACCATAAAAACTTATAAAACTTTTACTTTATAAATCGTCAAATTAAGGTTAAAGTTTTCATTTTCCGTAATTACCCATCGGCTATATGAAGTAATTTTCTTCAATAAATCGATTGTAAAGTAAAACAGCGCGATGAAGACATCAAATTGAAAATCATCAGCGAGTTACCGCTCCGTAATAACTTGGCTTTTATTACTTTGATATATTGCCTGTACAAATCGTGATTACGCTAGTGAAAATGTCGTTTCAACAAAACACTGTATTAAAAAAATGAATAATGACTTCTTTGCCGACATCGTCATTATAACGCGCGGTGACCGGCTCGCTGCGAGAGATTCCTATCTGACTTAACTTCTAGCCACGTGCCACTTACGACCTTAATGTTAAAGTAATAGAACACATTTCTAATAATACTTTAACTTAAACTAATTTACGCGAAAATCAATTCTATGCCTATATTGTTAAGGTATACTTTAAACTGTTTCATACGGTTTATAAAAGGTAGAGTCTATTCAGAATTTCCACGTGATTGTGGTGTGGCGAATCGGATTGACAGCTAAGAAGGTTATTATTATCACATTTTACTTAGAGTATGTGCATTTACATAAAATAACGAGTAATTTATGTAAGGAAACGATTGAAGAAATAAGAGAAACGTATATATTTGAATTGAAAAAATTCAAACTGATTTATCTTTCATTTAACGAGCTACGTGAATGAAGATTATATTCCGCATTTAGTGAAATATAAAAGATAGCAGATATCATAAATTAATGATATCTTTCATGTAATTAACTATAGCCACATATAATTCATAATTTTCTCATCATATGGCTATCAACAAATATTGTTAAACGTCATTAAACTTTAATGAATATTGCCCATATCTGTATCATAATGATGTAGTCATTAATGTCAATTACGATGACGTTTCCTGAATGATTGGCATCAACTTTCATCGCCTTTTTAACGATCACAAAAAATACCTTAATGAGGTAAAAATTTATATAAAAGAAACCACAATACACTGGATAATACGAAACGAATCGCAAACTGAATTAAGCACAGAAGCCCTTATTCTTTT
This sequence comes from Hypolimnas misippus, assembly GCA_037950945.1. Classification (NCBI taxonomy): domain Eukaryota; kingdom Metazoa; phylum Arthropoda; class Insecta; order Lepidoptera; family Nymphalidae; genus Hypolimnas; species Hypolimnas misippus. Next base: position 4,041,853 of record JBBEEQ010000029.1, on the reverse strand, counting down.
TAAGTGTAATTTATTCCACATATCTATTATTATAAGAATTGTAATTCAAAATAGTAATTATAAATATAATATAGATTATATTAAAGAGAATAAGTAAACGGTCGACATAACAAATAACTTCGTGTCTCGGTAGTTGAATGAGATCGGTCTGGACGGCGAAGACAAACCAGCCATGAGGCATTGTTCGTTAAACCTCATATATAATTAAGGAGGTGAACTCGGCCGCTTCACTAAAACACATAAATCATAATAATTTAATGCCCCTCGACCCTCTCGCGCCGCGGTAACGTTTTTTCCTGAGTTATGATCGCAAGCGCATCTGCGCTCCTTTCCACTTTAACCCGAAACGGCTTGGAAATTGACAGCTTTATAAATAACAGAGAAAAATAAGTATCTTTGCAATGCGACTTGTGGAGATATGGTTGTAAATAACACGGGTCCTGCCGCAAAGACACCGCTCGTCTGCGATTTAATGAACGCGTCTGTAGCATCTTCAATAATTTTATAATGCATGTAAAATTCAGTTTAATTAAATAGCCTTTTAAATCTCAAAATATGAATATTTTTAATTAATTATTTTTATAAACAGTAAACAACGTTTTATGTATATTAACTTTTGAGGACAACGAGCGAGATTTATGGACTATAATACGGTATTCGAGACGACGAATTAATAATTATACAAATTAAACAAATCTTTGCTTTCCTGTTTAATATATCACATGCTTATACAAATAATCCAATAAACTGTTCAAACGATTGATCTTTTAGTTTAAACTAAAAAGTTATTTCATTAAGTTTCAGCCTTTAATACTAATAACGGATATAAGCTAGTAATTAAAAACTGTAATTACTTGTAGGTACCTACATTCCTACTTATCTATCGGACTATTTATTAAGTTTGAACGCCACCAAAGACATCATCATTAATTAGAAAAAAAATGTAGATACAACTACTTATTTTACATTAGGCGAATGGCAATGACAATGGTTTATATAATTTCTAAATAACTGAGATTAGTATGTAGATTCATAGCATTTTACTGCCCGATGCCTGAATAAAATACAATTTACCTTTGTACATTTTGTACTAGCACATATGTATGTATTAAGCTTTAGCTACGCCAGTGCATGCTAGACAACGTCGTCCAAAGTTATCGACATTTTGAGTGCCAAAATACATGAGCATATAAAATATATATATTCAATATCATTGACAACAGTATATTACTTAAAATATTTAAATCAACGCTTACAAACGACACATTTTTAATGACTAAATCAAGCACAAAATAAATTTTATAGCATTTTATTTTTCTAAGCGAGATTGTGCTAACGAAGACATATTGATATACGTTGAATCTCATTAGCGGACGCGTTAAAATTCATAACGAGATTATATCGATAATAACGATTAATTAATAACTTTATCGACAGCCCGTTATATTTTTCCGGTCGAATGTAAATGACAGTCCGTTCGTAAAGGCACACACTCTCGATGTGTCGTATTAATTGTAATGGAGTGTGCGAAAGTGTTTTGGAAAATCTATGGATTTCTGCATCAATTCTGGCAGTGGGCCTATTAGATACATATTTATAGCTACAAGTTAAATAAAAAACGAAATAAATAAATATTGTATTATACTTTAATTCTGTAGTACATATTAAGGAAGATAAAAGGAAAAATGTTAGATTTGATAATTTTTAGTGCCTATTATTATAAATATTGTTAATGTACTCAAGGAATTTAGTTACAAACCTCGAAATATAAAAAAATAAAGATTTTCATCAAAATATTTTCAATAATTATAGTATGTAGTTATATATATAATTTCAAAGCAAAAGGTTGTTACCTTCATATGTCTGTTATAGAGATGGTTTATATCCAAATTATCTACTATTTCTTATCATGACATACATTACACTACAAAAACTGTCGGTTTGATTTCATATACTATCTACATTACTTTAACAAAGGTCTAATATACCAACGTTTTTCATATCCTGTATAACTTTTAGTGCAACAGATTCTCTGCTTAAGGCATATTTTTTTCATAATTTGTTATAATAATCGGTACGAAAAGGCTTCAAAAATCAATAACAAAAAAAAATCTTTTAATTATTAAAATACAAATTACGACATTATCTATTGAATTAATTTCTTATTAAAAAAATAATAAAATCTGTGATGTTTATATTATCAAAGATAATTATAAGTTTCTGATTAAAATGCGCCATTACACCGCTACGAGAACATAAATCTTTGAAACGCGTAAACCATCCGTCTGTTCACACACCTATATCTACAAATCAATTAAAATTCTATGACTTAATTGAAAAATTTAAATAATATCAAATAATGGCCTTTTTAAGGAGACGTTCTGCTGCCACGAAAATAATAGTCGGAAATGTCGTCTTCCATGACATTAATTTTTTTTATGGCTTGTATCTCATGTTTATTAATATTAAACTACACTTTACTATAAAATATGGACAAATATTACTTGACTTTATGTTATTTGCTTAAAAATATTCATAATAAAAACATAGTTTGTAATTAAAATTTTGGTGATGAGAAGTAGAATTGTTTTATACAGATAATAAATATAAGTTCAGTACACAGATTATGTTTATTTAAAAAGGCCTTATTTTTTATTAATCTTACCCTTAAGCTCGGAACACATTACATCAATTTATTGGTAATCTGTGATTCCGCAATCAAGGGAAAAAAGTTAATTTTCACAGCAAAACTAAACGTAACATTAACACGCAAAAGCGCCATAAACGATTCTAGAATTTTCATAGTTATTTATAATAATAATCAATGAAAATTAAATAAATGACGTCTTATTATTATATTAGAAAATTAATAACTGAATTAATTATACATTTAAAATATGTAAATTTAAAAATTAAAAGAGATTGTAGTCGCTTATATTATCCTAAGTTTTATATTTCGTATCGAAATATTTATCTATATAACTTAACAAGACTCGCCCAGTATTTATCTGTATGTTTAAATTAATCCGAAATACTCCTACCAATGACATCTTTTTAACCGTGATTTCAACATTAAAGTGACTTTTTTTAGAAAAATGACATAACAAAAACAATACTTTTTACCCATATATTATTTTTCTTATAAAATATGGTTAATTCACCACATTTACAAATATAGATATAGATATGCATATATGTAGGTATATTGTTTAAGAATGCTGTCTACTATGGACGACGGGCCAACAAGTCAACAGACAATCTGTTTTAAGTTGGAAATTATTATTTTAGGTTTTTAAAAAACAATAGCATTAGTGATTTATTTATTAAAGCGAATCAACATTGGAATTTATTAAACCGATTTGAAAGATTCTATTTGCGTTAGGTATACCTAAAGCCCATTTATCGGACAAATTGATCTATCTAACAAACACCGAAATGGGAGTAAAACCGCGAGACATATCTAATAAACACTAAATATTTCAGCTTAAATACAAGCTCGATTATTAAATGTTTCAAACGTTACGTCAGAACACGAACAGTAGCTTTTATTGTTAAAAGAATAAAATTAATATCCTGTCAGTTTCACCTTGCCTTAATGCGTTCCCGAAGTGAAATAATTTTCTCACTAATCCTAAAAATATATCGCCCATAAATAATCACTTGTATTGCCGTCTGTCCAAACGCAGCGACTGGTAGTGATGGTCTTGCAATTTTATTATTGTCGATACTTTTTATTTTTACCCATACATATTAAAATTTTTAATTATTTCTTAGTAAAATTTAAAATTTGAAAATTATATATACTAAAGATACAAGTAACATTTTTTCATTAGGTTTTTTAACTGAGCCTCTCATACTGTTACTTAAAAAGATCAACTTCTGGTAAGTAATAGTATTGGGCAAACTAAAGGGAAAATATACATTTATACCAAAAAATAATCTGTTTAACATAAAAAAAAAAAAAACATTTTTATTTCATTACGCACATAAATAATGTAATAATCGCATTGGAATTATTTAAATTAAGTACCTACGACTAATCAACTCTTACTTAATATTTTCTTATTTATAAATACCTACTAGTCTCCCCCGCGTCTTGGCCTGCGTGGATTGTTGATAAAAACCTATGTGGTAAGCTTATGTTAACTGTAAAGTTTACATAAGCTTATACATAACAAAACCACAATCTTATCTATGGCCACAAAGTATCACATTTATAATGATAGTAATTTAATATAAATAAAATATACTTTTATACTATACTATTAAAAAATATACTTTTTGTCACTATCGATAAATACAGAATCGGGCATCCCTAATCAACAAATAGAGTCGAGAACATCGACTGAATTAAAGCTATTTGTGTAGATTAAAATACGTATGGTTAATAATGTATTAGTTGTTATTAAAATTTTCATTTTTTTTTATAAGGCAACACTTTCTCGCGCGTTAAACGGTTTTATGTCTTTATCAATGTTAAATTCTTTCCTCACGCCCTTTTCAATTAATTCGAACACTAGCTTCATCATCCGGTTTTATCGTTTTAGTCGAGAATTATAGTCATTCCAAATTATATTTGAGCGTTTGATATAAGTGTCATAATCGATATAGAGGTGAGCAATAAGCCTATATTTTAAACAATCTTTACAATAAAATGTTTAATTTAACTGGCACCTATTTGATAGTTCAATAATCTATATCTGTGATAATGGTTTAAGAAAAATTGCGTAAATCCATTACAAAAACCAATTGATAGATGTTATAATTCACATTACTAAGCCTTACGTTTGCAAATATTTTGTGAACTTTATTTTAATATTGATACTTTACATAGCTAATTAAAATTATACGAAACTATTCTTTTTTTATTATAAGCAATATTTTTACACTCGCCTCACTCATAGCCTTGAATTTTTATTAAAATTAATTAATTAATTAATTACTATTATATATTGACGGAAATTAAAAAATTTAAACCACCAATTAGTCATATGGGACGTTTAAATGTGGCAATTTAATGAAATAATTATTTTCGTTAAAACATTTCTAATATTAAAAATTCAAGGCGAACGATAAAAAAATTCTATTCTCAGTTACAACGGTAATAAATTATAACACTGGCAACGACAGAGCTCATTTCAAACAGTATAAAGCGAAAAGGTTCGAAAAAAATGAAGCGTTCGAAATTTAATTTATTCAAAATTGAAACGTCACGGCACACAAAGGCACGCGGCGGACAATGGCGGTCGCGGCGAGTGTTAACACGAAAATTAAATGCTGATATCACAATTAATCAAGGGCCCATATTAATAATTGGCTATTCAGTGCTGCGAGGTGTCAAATTATATAGCTCAATTAACCCGTAGAATAGAATAGGGCGTGTTTGACGCTGTTTATAAATACGGAACTCTTGCTTTTATGGGTCCTTTATTATTTTATTACAAAATATTTCCGTTGATATTGATTATTTTTTATTAATGACCACACATTACCATTAATTACCAATCGTACTTACTATGATTACCTCATGAATCATCTTTCAACTGTAATCGAATAATCCCAAATTAATATTAATTAAATTGTAGGTCACCAAAGCTATTTAATATTTATACTACATCTACAATAAAAAAATCATACACATTTATTATTTACTTTAAACACGAATAAAACTATTTTATTTCTTTTTATAGATGGGTACTTTTTTATAGTACACCACACACGATAAAAAAAACAATAACAAAAAAAACGATTTTATCCTATTAACTAGTGTAGTGTAGTGTAGCTTTCAATATGATATTTGACATGACGTTTACTTTAAACAATTCAACTTTTAGTTTTATAAAAGAAACAATTTTACTTTATAGGCACTATGAAAGATAGAATTTATGGCACTTAGATACAGACATAAACATATAATCTTATGCCATAATAGCTACTAAGTATGTTAATAAAATGATTTATTACGTTTTATCAACTACATAAAATCTATACAAAAAAGTAAAACAATTTTAAACGAATAGTAAAATTGGTTTCAGTTAGCTACCGGCCAATGAGATTATCCAATTATCGCGTTTATGGCGGCAATTTGGAAGATGGCCGCGCCCGTTCCAAATTTGAAAATTTAAAGCTAGCATTCGAATCAATGGCTTTATTCTAATTTTATTATCCAATTGTTAGGTATTGTGTTCGACGTTTTGAACAAAATAGATTAAATTAAATTTAATATATTATTTAAAAACTTCATTCCGTTTGATGTTTGACGTATTGAAATAAGTTACCTAACTTTATATGAATATGATAATACTCAAATATCATAATTAATTATTTATTTTTCCAGTAAGCGAATAATGACAATATATATTCTAAATAATCAATACAAAACAACACATGATTAATTATTTAATTACTTACAAAGATGATTCCAGACAGCATTATATGAGAAATAGCGATTGATACGTTAAACACAAAATCACATTTGCGAGTTTTTTTACACATCATTGCTTATGATCTATGTGTCCTTTTACACACGTCGAACTAGGAGATATGTAGAACCGTAAAGTCTATTTCACATATCTATATGGTGTATGTAGTTTGCGGCTCTACATTTCTCCTGGGAACACTTTGTAAACTATACATACACATATATAACGATCTGTTACTTCGTCATACAAATAGGATACGATATAATATGATCTGATTAATGGAAACACTACATCAAACGGATGCTCAGATCGTACCTACATAGGTACATACAAATTCTAGCCGCGGTTTCGTCCATGCCATAAAAAGCTTTACCTATCTTTTAATTAAGCTATATTAGTTCTGAATGAACGAAACTGTATAACTCTTTAAATGTGAAAAAAATAAAGCACAAACTCACAGAGTTTTGTATTTATAGTATCCGTATGATATATACTCTACAAAAAGAAAATGGTGCAAGTATTTTTGCCACTAGTCCGCGCGGACATCATTTGTATGTTATTAACATTTGTAAATACTTAGGTTTCTCTTTTCCACACTAATAAAACATTCTAAATCATTCACTTATGAAGGTATATCATAGATGGAAATCGAATCCATTATTATCAATGTCGAAGCAAATTGCGTATATCGGTAGGCAAATTATTGATATAAAAAAGACGAAGGTGCGAAAAAAAAAGTAATTGAGCAATACTCGAGATACACAAAACTTTTGTGTATAAAAAAAAAAGAAAAAAAAACTAAAAGTCAAAGTGTAACATTCTCAGCTCTACTAATGCGTTTTTAACCACTTGACGCCGAGAGTAATTACATATGAGCGCTCACCTGCGTGAAGATTGAGCCATTTCCTCACCAAACTGCGGTTCTATAGCTCTAATGACGTTTATTACTATTTAATTTATAATGTATTTAACGATTTAATAAGAATATTGATTACTTTTAATAAGGCGAGATTTAAATTTGTAATTTTTAATATCTCACTTGATATAAATCTGTAACCGTTACCTAGATAACCTTACGTAAACAGTGATTTTCAATAATATAATAATAATTTATATATTATTATATAAGTTACTAATAGTAAGTTCTATCAGATGATAAAATAATGATAGAAAATTCTTTAAGGCCGTAAGGAAAAAATAGAAGTGCAATTTTTGACTTAGATTAGATCTTTCACAGTCTCAGTTTATAGTGTTTTCCCTTATTTTTAAAACAAAGTTATATTTAAACAAGAAAAATCTTGCAATACATAATCGTAAAACATTTGAAAATTGAAAATACATATAATTCAATTCGAATTAGTTATTCAATTTTATTGATTGAAACCTTACATTAGTTATTACATAATTTGATTCACAATTTTTATATATTCCAAAAACAACCTACATGTTTCAAAAATCTCTTTTCTAACGTGCGTGCACTAGCAGAGATACTTAAGAGATCCAACCGCTAATTTATCTATAAAAAAATCACCGTTATTAAAATATTAACAATTTATAGCCTTATAATACATGTTAATAAACCCATCTCCCAAATAAGATGTCATCAGTAACTCATTTAAAGTCAGATGTAAAACAGCCGACAAAATACAAATCAATTTCATTCACGCGAACGAATCATTAAAGTCGTATCAAAGGTGAGCGGTTCGTGAGAACATTCGGTCGTTCGTTCGTTCACTCACGATCTGCTAATAGGGTATGCAAAAATTTGTCTCTGCTCAGGATTGTTGGCTCTTTAAGTGGCCATAATTGACTTAAAGACTAATTTATAGCTACAGTCATTTATTCTTAACTATGCGTCTCGATATATTGGCCATAACCATCAGTTATTATGTATATAGGAATATATTTGAATAAATAAAATTATGAAATAGTGACAATTTTTTACACGTACAAATTAAGTGAAAGGATATTTAAGGATTAAGGATGTGAATAATTTTGAAATTTAAATAATTTTAGTCTTTATAACTCTTTGTGTAAATATGTGGAACTACAAGTAGTAAAACCCTGACTCTGGTCCGTCATCAATGATAAGGAGACTTTATATATTTTGAAACATTGTCTATAGTATATATTTAATTCAATAAATAATAATAAATATATTTAATTTATTATATAATTTAATATCTATATTTTATCTGATAAACAATAAAAAATACTTTTTTCCTCGTATAGATCAGGAAGAGATACTGTGATATTCTTTAAGAAAGAGACAAATCAAGAACGCTGCTTATTATTAAAATAAATTTTATTGACCTTTTAAAAAAAGAAAAAATAAAATGAATGATAGAACGAGATCGCGTGGCTTCCCTACACTTTATTCTTCTGAATGTCAATCGGCTAAGTTCCCATATTAATTTAGCGTTCCTGACACCTCTGACAGTCTGTAATGGCGGACAATTTGTTTGTCACTGTTCCATCCACAATGGACGCCGAAATTGAGACGTTTTACATCAATTAGGAGGTCGTGACGGTTGAGGGAAATTAAGAGAAATATTGCTATTCAATAAAACTACACTTTAAGAAAAAAATAGTTACACAATTAGTTTCTTTATTTAGAACAAATTCTTATTCAAAAATACAATAACGTTTTTTTTTTTTTGACGGAGTAATAAAAAAGAAATGGTTATATACATAAACATATATATTTGAATTGAATAACTAAAACAATTATTTGACTTTTAAATTTATACCCATTTCCAACTTCGACAAATTCTTCAGTTGACTTGTTGACTCAAAAATACATCATCTGTTATTCTTATTGGCTAGCTGTGCAAAGTGGTCGGCACTCTGAGTGTCAAATCCATGAGAGTATAACATATCAATAGTTATATAATATCATTGGTTACATAACTCAAAATAATTTTAATAATCTGTGGCAGTATGTCGTGGTGTACGTAGGAAGAGGCAGAGTGCAGACGGGGCGTGGCGCGGAGCGTTTATTAACATGTCATTGGCAAGCATAAACATGACACGGGTTACACTGCACGGACCGGTTCCCTGCTCCTGCGTTAAAGCCTCCTTTGTTCTCTCGCTTCACACTTGTTGTCTATGGTTAGTGGCTTTGTTTATTACACGATGAACTAACGATAAACTAACGATAACGACAGATTATATATACATTATTCTTTTAGTTCCAACGAAAAATAGAGTTATTAATGTTTTTGTCACAAAAGAAATAGAAATGATCAGTCACGTACAAGAAGCAAAAATGACAATAGAGAATGAATTGTAATAGGGACCCTAAATTTATTGTATTATTGATATAGTAGTGTAGTTTTATTCAAACATGAAATCGATTAAATTTACTAAAGTTTTTATAATGGTGATGTTTCTTCTTAGCATTTAATTTGCTAGAATTAGAAGGACGAAGTTTTGTTTTATTCAGAGTTCGAATGTATTTAGTAGGTACCATTTTTGTTAGTAATGATTTTTGTCTTTTTAACCGACTTCAATACAGAGAGGAGTTTCTCTATCTTTACTGAATATTTTCAATTAAAAGAACAAATTCAGGACTAGGAACATATAATAGCAAGAGAAACTATGATCTAATAGTGGAAACTCACTAAAATAAAAGAAAATAAAATTATAATTTTTCATAAGATCAGAATATATCATCAGATTCGACGGTTTGAACGAAGTTGATTGCGTTTTTAAATAAAAAAAGGTTTAATGAACCTATTTTTAAGACTTGTAAAAAGACACATACATGGCTAAAACATATAAGCAAAGACTAGTGGAGCAGAAATTAAACTCTCCTAATCTACAGCATTCAATGCATCTCTATCTCCGTATCAAATGATTTAAACTTTAATATTAATATCATCACAATTATAAATAATTATCCGATATAATTAACGGACTTCTTATGACATATTCATTAGAAAACTTTCTAATGCAATCCTAATTTACGACGAGATTAGAATTTATTATAATTTGTTCAATGAGTCATTGAATAATCAAAACAAATAGGGTTGTCACAATTAAAAAGTTAAATGAAATAAAAAAAATAATCGTTCGAAAATGTCAATGGCAAGGTTTAAAAAAAAACACTAAATCTTTCGTTACAATATTTTTTTAATAATCCTAAACAAAAACGATGTTATCCATCAAGCAGGGCGTTTTTAAAACGCGATAATGCGTTGTTCTTTATTAATGTAATCAAGTGTTACATTTCTATTAAGACATTAATCTGGAGGCGTCCGTTCTTCTAACTATGTTTTAATTATGGGCCACGGGCGAAACAGCTGGATACTGGTAATAATTACAGGCTGGGAGCCGACTGTGCTGCGTTTACTTTACGATGAAGTTAGTTACTTATTGCGGACGGTGAATTGTGTGTGCTGTGAAGTTAGATTACTTCAATTGTTTTATGAAGAATATAAAAATGTGCTACGCTCATATTTTTGTTGATCAATTATTTATTAATTTATGCAATGTTTAAGAATTTTCAAAGGTTTATTTTTACATATTGTGTATTAATATAATTTTTATATTTCCGAAGAAACATGCTAAGAACAAAAAAAAAACAAATTATAAAATGAAGTGTAACAAATAAAAAGTTAAATGATTTCTACTATATTTTTAAATAGTCACATTTATTTTTGAGGCTTTATGTATTACACTGATAAAATCTATTGCTTTTTTCTACCATTCAATGTAAATTTTTTTCAAATTTATAAAGTATAATAAAAAATACGAGTAAGTACCTACTTGTATCAACGTTGCAAGTTACAACTAAACTGCGATCTATTTTTAAATCTAATACTGCAATACTTACATCATATAAATGTAACATAATAAGTAAGTGCAAGTAAACTTGCATATGTAAATGCTCCTCAGGAGATGATTGACGCCGGCTAGTTGCTAACGCTTACGACTCCTAGACGCAGCAATCGTAATTAGGTAAGGGATTAGCCCTCGAGTAATGTTCTATTTAATAAGAGAAGCACTCGATAAAACGCTATTAAAACAATCGCAGTATCCCAAGATTACTACATCTTTGAGTTTAAAATCTCGCTAATAGAACGTAAAAACCTTTTTTATATCCAGTGTTTATTAGATTTAATGTTTCCATCTAACAACTAAATAGCATGAAATCATACAGTTCAAGTTTACTGGTACGTGCAAATGATGCTCAAGAGAATATTGACGCCTCTTAATTGCTAAGGTTTATGATTTCTGCTTTTTGTTATCGGGATTAAAAATGATATTAGTTATGACCTTAATGAGCGAACACACATTAAAGCTATGTAAAATCATATTTAGTACTTACATGGAGTACAGTAAAATGTGTATAAGTATTTTTTATGTTTGTTATTATATTTTCATGATTAATGTGATGTAATTTTTTATTTATGGTTTAATTAGTGTAATTATTTTGTGATGGTACAAGTGTCTCAAGTACGAAACTATATATTTCTATAAGAAAGAGTAAACAGAAAGATGTACTTACAACCGAAAAGAAAGACATTTTATTTCAACCGTTTTTGAAGTCGGAGAAGGGTCTCAGTTTGTAGTGTATTTTCTTTTAATGTTTGTTACCTCAGAACTCCGTTATTTCTTAACCGTTTTAAAAAATGCTTTTTTTTATTGGTTATAGTTTTAGATTCTAAATCGGTTTTGATGTTTTCATTTAAAATAAAAATAATTTTAATAAGTATGTCATCCAATTTAAAAATTATGTATTTGACTTTTGAAGTCGTTTGTTTTTTTTTCAGTCTAATTGGACGCTGATAAGCAATACTATGTCAAGTCACACGGACTCCATTTTGAGAAAATAGCGTCTAAAGATGTCAAACCTATTCTTATCATTTTTTTCTCTTTTCCATTTTGATAAATTGTATTATGAATTAAAAGCAGATTGGTATTATAAAAAGATTTATCTAATAATAACTTTTTCAAAGTTATGGCATTATTGTAAAAATTGCAAAATATGGAACATACTTGAAATTCCAAACATTAATTCAAAAAAACTTTTGGTACTTATTTTGTTTAAATGACTTAAATTTTTTTGAATAATGTTAAATATATAACGCATTATCAGAATACATTAATATGTCCGAATTTGACTTTTTGTAGGTTGACACATTATTACTTATCAGCATCCATTAGTATTCAGTAGTGACTGGAAAAGATCTCTCAAAAATAATTTATCGAAATTTTGTGAAATAGTATGTACAGATGACAATTTAAACAATTCATTTAGTATATAATTAATTCTATGCACGTGGAATTTTTTTCTATGAACGTAGCTGGCAAATTGTCTGATGTTAAATGATCACCACTGCCGAAGAATTTACATCATCAGAGGAGCCACTACAATCATTTCCGAAAATCTGTTCAAATTTTCAAGAATGGTTACTACACTTGGACGTCAAAAAGCAATACTACGTCAAGCCACACGGAATTCGTTTTAATAAAAATTAATAGATAAAGATGTCAAACGTATTCTTAGTCTATTTATTTGAAGAAGGAGGTATATCTTTTCTTTTCTATTTTGATAAAATATATAATGAATTAAAAGCATTTTGATATAATGAAAAGTTTTTTTTAATAATAAGTTTTACACATATGTGAGATACACACACACAAACACACTTTTATATTCTAAATATCACATTAAGAAAGTTTTCCGTACTTATTTAGTTTACATTACTTGAAAATTTTTTGAATAACGTTAACTATCTACTTGATCCATTATCAGAATACATCAAAATCTGAGTTTGACTTTCCAAATCCAAATTAGATATTTAGTGGTTTAACACATTATTGCTTATCAGCATGCACTTGTTAAAAGCACTATACTGCTAACACAATCATTGGATCAGTATGACATCATTATTTTGACCTTATCTTTTAATAACTCTCCTATCCCTCCCTATTCACAATCAACGGAGATAAGAATTTATCTATGAGTTTGAAAATAATGTGACTTTTATGATTCATTTGTACTATATATTTTCATTTTGTTACTGTAAATTCTTTTTCTGAAACTTGCTTACGTGGGTTTCGTGAGTTTGCTCGCTTGATTGTAGATTTTGTTATGGCCAGCTTTAGTCACCTTTCGCGGCAGATCATAACAATATAAATTTTTAAATGATATTTATGGTTCTGCTAGGTAAATTTAGTTAAGAGTAATTGGAATATATTTTAATTTACATAAAAAAATACTGTAGATAACGTACATAGCTAAATCGCTGCAGTTAAACAAGATTTGAATTATTGGCACGGTTAAATCGAAACGTAATAAACGCGACCGTATAACGATTCCTCGGTACGTTTCCAAGCAAAAATATATCATTAGCATCAACATATGACATCCATCCACATGTTAAACGCCCGCGAATTATCAGATAACTCAAAAGGTAACAACCGGCAATTTGAAGATCTCACGAGCGCGTGAAATGGAGATATTAACGCAATTTACGACGCCTAACAACCGACAGTAAACTATAACATCTAGGCTATATCAATAAAAGCTATTAACATCGATCAACATAAGTATCTGTCCTGAGGTATTACTTCAAATTAAGTTAAACGCGCCGGCCTGCACCGCGGTAATGATAGTCTCTCGCCGCCCCAAGCGCGAACCTGACTAGGGAATGATAAAAATGGCTGGTAGTCGCAAAACGCCTATCAGAAATAATCACCGATTCGCATTCTTAGTAGGTAGTGTTGTAAAGTGTTTCGCGTTGAACAAAGCCTCGCGGAGACTGTACTTGTATGACAACTTTATGTATTGAAAAATAAAGTATACCGCGTACAGTTATTTATAAGTCCTAACAACACTTCAAGCTCATTCTAAAGCGATGTTCTACGATTAGCGATACGTATATATTTGACAAGGTATTTCAGAGGAAAGTTGGAAATTGTAGGCTTGTATAGATACGTCTATTACCATTTATGAAAAAGATTTAAAAAAAAAAGTTAAGTTCAGTTTTTTTTTTACTTTTAAATATCGATTCTGCTAACGCTGTTAAAATATGCAACACATGCCCAGTTGTATATGAGGTTGTATGTAGACTCTTGATCAGCTGAAGGTACTACAACATCAAAATATGTTTAAAGACAGCCGGCTAATAACTGTGCGCTGCCGCTATCACAGTGCGATACATTATGACACTTGATTTCTGATATTTGTTCTAAAACGAATGATATCAACTGTCAAAATGTATCACGTAGCGATAGCTCTGCGTAATAACCCTCCAGTTTCCAAAGAAAAAATTTAAACTGTAAAAATGTTTAAAAAAGTTATGTTTTTTTAATGGGTCTTAATGATTGGCATAATTATAGAAGCTTTACTAAAATGTACTTTAATGAACGACTGACTCGTTTGATTCCCGCGTGTGTCATTACTGAACAATAACCATATCAATTTAGCCGCTACCTGACATGGGCACGTTTACAACTTAGGTAGTAATTTCTATATGAGTCTCGTGAATAAAACTTTAGCAAACTGACAAAAAAGAGAGACAACGCAAAACTTAACCGATGAGTCTATGAGCATGAAATCACAAACAGAACTTTCCATAAATAATAATGCCAAGCATTCAGAAAAAAATTGAGATATCATTGCTTAAGAATGTGATGCCGATAAAAAATATTTTTGAACATACGACGACTAAAAGCTCCTTATATTGTTATGATTATTATTAATAGATAAATAGATTAGTTATAAATAGTAGGCACACATTATAAGTGGTAGACACCTGCCTCAGAGAACAAGTTAGTTCTTCGGTGCCGGCTATTATCAATAATCTAAAGTAGCCACTAGCCTAGACAGGAAGACTATTTTAATCCCAGCAACAAGTTCTTAATAAATGTTAAGATAGACTAAAAACAGTAAAAACTCTTTTCAATAAAACTAGCTTAATTCTGCAGGTTTTAATTAATAAAAAACAGATAGAGGTGTTTAGAAATTACAGTATGTAGTTTTGATGTTAGTAAGTATGTAGATTGATATCCTAAATTATTTCCAGTTATCCTTATAGAAAATATTGCATTAATTTTAGGGTATATGCATAGTTACCATTCGACTTTTTCTTTATTACTCCCCGAAAGGTGCATTAATCTTTAAAAGTCCTTGCAATTCTACATTTTCTTTCATTCCGATGAGGTGCAAGAGTACCTTCTTGCATCCCGCTTATCGATTCCTATTTTTCTATATAATCTGTATATCTGTCTTCTCTTTACTCCTTGTGAACCACACAATAGGTTTTAATATACCTAATCATAGATAAAATAACATGTCTTGCATGCACTTCTCCCAATCCGGCATATAGACAAAAGTTGGATATGCACAAAGAACCCCTTAGAAAAAAATCCTATCGGCGCCCATGTGCCTGATGTACTTATGTTCAATCGAAAGATAGTAGAGAAATCTCGATGTTTTGCAACCAAATTATAAAAACACTTTATTGGAGTTTTTGGACTGAATGCGCGAAAATGTCGCTTTACAAAAAGCTGCTTTTTTTAAGTTTTAAATATTAAAATTATTTCTGATCTTTTTTTTGTTGGAGCTAATCTTTGAAACTACTAATTCAATTTGAAAAATTATATATGCGTTAGATAGTACGTTTAAAATTCAGTACCCGTAAATACGAGTGAAACTGCGAGGGACGGCTAGTATGTGATACTCTGTTAACTTAGTATAATTTACAAAACAAACGTTGCTAAATAAACAGATACCTCAAGAACTAGATATATCAATCATCCAGTACAAGTCTAGTCTACTTTAAATTGTAGGTCGTTTGTGTAGATAAATGACCAGCGCCCTCTAGGTATTTGTATATTCACCATGCCTTAGAATCACACTCGAAGTAACGTGTTAGAGTTACCACGAGTATTAACTAAGGGAGTTTCATATAATTGTCTAAATAGACCGATTTTTATGAATTATTATTTAAAGGGGAGGTGTTCCTTTCACCCTAACTTATCAAAATTCATATTTTGAGTAATTTAAACTAAAATACTTTTTTTTTTTAATTCCTTCACTTATATTGATAGGTATATGTATAATGTGTAATACACTATATTGATATAATAATTATAATCATTGCATAAATTATTTATTAACATTTTCTTATTAATAAAAGTAAAATAAAATGTGTAATAGCAGTAATAATAGTGTATACAAAAGTAATTTTCTATATGTTTAGTTTCCTAGAAAGGTAAACGCTTTATTTAACGGCCGTTTTAAAGCGTTGAATAGTTCAAACTTCATATAGTTTATGGAAACTAAAAGACATGGTTTTCTAGGAGGCGTTTCTACACCGTAAAGTTAAATCGCTTTTTTCATCTGTCAAAATGCGCCCGCTATCCGAGGAAACCAAAGCTGTAGCATCTTCTTATACGAATACTAAATAAATACGAAACTTCCTTACAAAAATACTCTATTTTAATTTCATCCAGGATTTTTTCACATCTTAGGGTGAAATTATATTAGCTTTGCCGTAAATAGAAGTACATGTGAAATCGATCTAAAATTTTTGAATCTAAAAAATCAACCTTTAAATATGAGACAACAAAGTTAAATTTTATAATAATGCTTTATTATAATAATACTGCTGTATTGTTATGTAGGCAACTTTCCCAATACAAAGGTAAAATATTTCAAGATTACGTCAGGAAAATAAAACGATTTTTTTATATTATTTCTAATTCTGCCGGATCCTGCCAGATTTCCATTGATCCTGTCTAGAACCAGTCGGATCGGCCGGCTTGATCAAATCAGCGTAAATTTCTTATTTGTTTGTTCGTTTATTTTATATTGTTGACCGTCTTTTTAATAATGATGATTAGCCATATTAATAAATACCATCTCTAGAAAATATGGCATTATGGAATATGACTAATCTATAATTTCAAATTCTTGTCAAAACAAAGTCCTAAAAGTTTAAAAAGTAATTAAATAAAAGAAAAGTCTTTTTGAATACAAAATATTAGGTTTACCTTGTTTATTAATTTGTCGTTAAATTTGATGAATTAAAATAAAATACAGTTCATTGATATTTCCTGACTATTATTCGAACAAATTTTAAAAGCCTGCTCACAGATACGAGTATGCGTTATGTATGTAGAGTTTACCTCAATGTGGTAGATTTTATTTCAAGTGTCTTATTGCTTGTTTAGTGTAAGTATACGACGTAGCCGAATCCTAAGTTTTCTTTTCAGCTCTGTGTTTTTTTTCTCGTCTTCAAAATCTTCTTTGGGTCTTCATCGGATCCGGTAAACGTTTATTGATGCTGGATTCATCGGATTACAGGATTCGGATTTTCCAGAATCCCTACGATCTACCCAAATACCATAAATAAAACAAAATTCTGATTTTTTATTTATATAGCTTTAATGATAGTGATAATCATTATAATAAAAGTAAACTAAGATATTATTTTACATAGTATTTTTGTATAAAATCTCCGCCTAAATCTCTACATTCTCCTAGTCTATACTGTGTATTCGAATATATTATTAAATATTAAAGCTGCGATTATTAAAAATAATAATAATGTCTTGGATTTATATACAACCAGACTGCGTATTTTTAAGATTCCAAATTACACCCTTTAAATCTACGTCGGGAGCACCCAAAGTATATCTGCGTCTCTCTCACTAATTGGTTACTCGGGCCTCTGAATCCAATTAGAATGGCGCGAAACGGGCCTTCCTGAATTTATTATGCAGCTCTTGTTTAGTTTGCTGGCCACTTTAATTGAAACGTAGTGCGTAAATCGTCTGACCAGCTAATAATTAGCTATAAACATTTTAATTAAATGAACCCGAACTGTTAAGTAATTTTATTTTTCTTATTTAAGAAAATTTTGTTATGAATTATAATTATTTAACTTCGAACATACAAACAGAAAAGTATAATTGCTTAGATGTTTAATGACATATTCTAATAGTTAAGCAAAATTAGTAGACGCAACGTTAAAGAAAAATATATTTATTTTTAATAAAAAATAATTTCTCACACTTTAAAGTGAAACAAATAAGGCTTGTAATGCCATCTAGCGTCTAATAGACTTACTAACAATCGTTTAAGCGTTGTGAGATTAAAAAGTACCATCTACTGGTGAGTAGTATTTAAAATAAGTATTGAATAAACATTTTGTTAAAATATATAATTATACGTAATTATAGTAATGAAAAATACATGTATTCATAAAATATGATTGATATATGACTGATAAATATGATTTCTATAAGATAATTTAAAACGTTCATAAGATACAGATATCAATGTTACTAGTACGTAAAAAAATATATTTAAACTACTTTTATTTAAAAAAAAAACAATGACATTTCACAACGTCAAAGTCTGTTTATATTTTCAATCACATTTTGATTCCTTCAGCGTTTTCACGTTTGATACTAATAAGTAATTTGTATTACTTTTAATAACATTTCTATTGTTTTGCACATATATAAAATAAACTAATTATTTCATAGCCATATTTTAAAAAGCCAGAATGTAATGCTTTTTTTTCTTTTCAAAGTAATCTTGTTTTGTGCCATCCTAAATACGAATATTTTTTCATAATTTATTATTGTATTTCAGGAGTTTTGTGGACCTTGCAACTTTAGCAATGCACCGAAGACATGAGATGGAAGCCAGAATCCAGGTTTTTCTTGATAAATGTGATCATGCAATTCAAGATATAAAAAAATTACAAATGCAGGTACTTGGAAAATAACCGAAACGAGAATAATGTTACTTAAAATATAAATGAAATATATTTCATAAAGGGCTTTTTAATAAAATAGGTGCATTATATTTATTGTTCTGATATTATAAACTATATATTTTTTTATATTTTTAGGCTCAAAGCTTTGTAGGACACTTAAACTGTGAACCATCAGAGCTGAAAGAAAGGTTCTTAAGTTGCATGAAACAGTTAGATGAATACACATATCTTATTACTGATTTCAATCTCTCTATGAGTAAACTTGGTAAGTATTGAAAATAAAATTCACATACAATGTAATTGTTCTTTAGAGTTTTTAAATTAGAAAGTCTAAAACAATGACCGATAAATAGGGCATGGCTTTTAAATTTCTGCGTAAATTTTGTCCACATCACTCATACAGATTCTAATTGTTCAGATAATTTTCTACACTAGGAAATCTTTCACTTTCTAGTCTTTGGTAATAAAAATGAAATGATTTTAATATAATGCATAACATATTGGCAGTTCAGAAACAGTCAGTGTGACATTATAAGTTTTGCAGTATTAAACTAAACTATGTTGCAAGGTCATAGATTTTCATCCCCAGAAAGCTGTCCACTTTGGACAAAGTTGTCTAGCAACCAGCTAACAACTAAGTATGACAAGCGAGAGTCCCCTTTGGACCAACTTATCAATTGAAAAGCTAGTCAAACTTGGAAAGGCATATAGATATTTAACATCAAATAATGTGAACATGTCTTTAGTTATAAAGTATCATGTAAACATGTTTTTCTTTATTTACTTATTAACTAATCAATTCAGTTATTGCTCAATTAGGCTATAAAAAGTGTATGACAGATAGTGTTGTGAGATATAAAAAAAAATTAAAATTAAAATTTGACTAAAATATCACTTGTAGTTCGAAGTTAGATAGAGTAAGAATACTTAAGAATTTAGGTATGAATTTAATTTAATATAAAAATATATATTTTTTTAATATTATATTACAGATTCAACAAATAGCGTAGATTACACTCCCGTCCATGACGTCTCCAATCGCCCTCAGCTACCTCAACCACCTGTGGGAATGTTTAACTTAATAGATGCATTGAGTGAACCAACACCTTCAACATCGAAGGCTCACACAACATCATGCTGTAACCAGTACATATCTGAGAAACCGCTCCGTAAGAAAAAACCAAAAGAGGACCAGCTTCTAATAGCTTTCTCAAGCTCATCATGCTCGTCAGAAAGTGTCCCAATGACAAGAAGTGAGAAAGAAGTGCAATGCCAAATAATAGAAGAGACAAAGCGACTAAATTTAGATGGTAATAAATATCCTACTACTATTACAAATGTAAAAATTTCTAAGGCTGGAGGCAAGGATAATTGTTTCTCTTTCATGCAAAAACTATTTAACAGATTTTGATGAAACTTTACAGTAACATATTTATCAGTATAACACAATTAGCTATTTATGACAATATGAAATTAAGCTAAATTATATCAATAAGTTTCAAGTTATCTGTATACCTTTTCATATGCATGAAATTCGTGTATGGTGTCTAGTTTTTATATATTAATCAAATACCAATTTAGCATGGTTTTGATAAGGAATATATTAAGTAGTATTACAGATACAAACACATTAGTCAACATATTCATATAAAATATATAAATGTTTTGGTGGTATAATATTATATTTTCATATCTACACAGCACACAAGGGTACTTGTATAAAATATTATTTAATTGGAAATTAGGCTTCTGTATGTAAAGAGCAGCCACTAGTGCTTACAGGTATTCAGGCTGACCTACTAGCAATATTACCATTTTAGCAAAGTATGAAACATACTGCCATATATGGATGCTGATAAGCAATAATGTGTCAACCCACAAAAAGTCAAATTCGGAGATATCGATGTATTCTAATACTGCATCACATAACGTAACATTATTACAAAAAATCAGGTCATGTAAACAAAAGAAGTACGGTAAAAAGTTTCGTAATTAATTGTTTCGATTTCCAAGTATGTTCCATATTTTGCATTTTATACAACAATCTAAAATATTTGAATAACTTTTTTTTAGATAGTATATTAAATATATCAATCTACTTTTAATTCATTATACCTTTTATCAAAAAACAAAAGATAAGATGTATATATACTTCTTTAAACATATTTGTTAAGAATAGGTTTGACATCTTTAGACGACATTTTCTCAAAATGAAGTCCATGTGGCTTGACACAGTATTGCTTATCAGTGTCCATATTATAGCAAGTATTTAAAATTATTATCGCTTTTCTCACAGCTTTATTCACGTTAATTTTGATTGCTTCATACAAACTTTTAACCCTTGTTTCATTTATTTATTAATTATCAATTTATTAAACTTGCCAGAAACATTAAACAAGTCACAGGATAACATAGTTTAAAATATATACTTATTTATATGAGGTGAATTTTGGAAAAATTTTTAACGAATGCTTATTTCATAATAATTATCCATATGCCAAATTTTGGTCCAATTCATTTAGTGATGTGAGTTGTATGTTTATAGATCAGTTAGTTACAGTTATGTTTTATATATATAGACTAGCTGCTTGTCGCGGTTTCACTTGTATTTGTGATTGCATCTCCACTCCTATGAGTCATAGCATGTTGTAATATAGCCTAAAACCTTCCTCAACAAACAGACCAACTCAAAATGAATTTTTCACCTTGGATCAGTAGTTTTATATATTACCCCCTAAATATAATAATAATTTTTTTTTAATTTGTTATTCTTATTGTAGCAAGTGTCGTACACGCCTGTAATGGTGTACCACACAGAATAAGTCTGATGTTCTTTTATTAACTACTATTTTTATTGTGTGTATGCCGATGGTGTGTCTTTTAAATAAATAAATACAAAGTTACAAACACATTTTAACTATTTGTAATATTACTGTAAATTATCAACTAAAATTGTACATACCCTTTGTTCTATAATACTTTTATTATTTTAGACTCAGGCCCAGCATTAGATGAATTCAAGTTGCCAGCACAGGCCTTACTCCAAATTGATCAGATGTATCCTGCCACCATTATGCATGTGGATGGTGTATCCTTCTGGGTTATTGCCAATGACTTTGATGATGTATTTCAGTAAGTATCAAAGAGTTAGCTAAATAAAAGACTAATAGAGGGAGGGATAATAATTCCATGAACAGTGAAGAGGTAACTTTATTCGTCAATGAAATCCCAGACCTTTACCCAGCTGTTTGGAGTTTATAGGTTTATAGAGTAATATGCTATTAGTGTACTTTGTGTGATACTTACTTAAGGACTTTTACTATAAATTCGAAAGTAACACTGTTTGTATGTTACGCAATCATGCCTAAACTACTCAAACGATTGAATGAAAATTGGAACAGAGATAAACTAGAGCCTGATAAAGGAAATAATTTTTTATTACGGAAAAAAGGTAGAAGGGGTTGAAATAGGGGGTACATTAATAATAATAAAATATAGGGGTATAATCCGGCGCAGTGTACAGACAAAGTCGCAGAAACCATCTAATATACTTATAAAATACTTTCTTCTATTTCAGGCTAATGACTGAAATGACCAGTTACTACAAAGAGAATACAATTGATTTGAACCTAGACGAGATAATGTCGCTCACGTATTGCTCTTGCTACACGGAGGACAGCGACTGCTATTATAGAGGACTCTTTATTAGACTTACTGAGGTGAGCAATTAATATTAATTCTAAAATGGTCCGCTTTTCAATCAAAGTTCTTATGTAATATTTTATATGAAAATATTTGCTTAAAAACTATATATAATTGGCGCTATCGACTTTCAATAAAGAAGCAGATGAATCTGCAAGGCACAGCCTGCCTCCACACAAATTTTTCCTCCCCTATTTCACCACCTTCAAGTTAGGATCAAATTCATAACCTGTGTGTCACGAAGTTAGCTAATTTTGATTAAAATTTAGTTCCATATGATTCTGAGATTCATAATCTATGATTTAAAAAAATAAAAATAACTATTAGATCAACAATTCGTGACATTTTAATACTAAGCGTGCGATATGTATAATATTTTATGGTATAATGTTATCATTATTTATTTGGTATCAGGAGGACATGGGTATAGCGGAGGTATTGCTAGTGGACACGGGCGAGACCTGATGTGTTGAGTTCTGTACCCTAAATGTGATATGTAAAATATTAGTATTGATGCCATTATTTATTTGGTACCAGGAGGACATGAGTATAGCGGAGGTGTTCCTAGTGGACACGGGCGAGACCAGATGTGTTCCCATCGAGAACATACGACCACTCATTCCGAGATTCTGCAAAAAGCCGCCCTTCGCACGGTGCTGCCATCTCGCGGGGGTTAGTAATACTTTTTATAATGGTTAAAAAACAATTTATTCAATTGAGCCCAATAGATATAACAGATTGCTTATTTGTCTATAACACACGCCGTTACAAAACTAAGTAACCCCTGCTAAGATTATGCACCGTTTATAATTAGTTACATAATAATTTTTATCGGTATTTTTTTCTGAAAACATTAATTTTAAGATATTTGCACTTATTGATGACCGAGTATGATATTCAAAATGGCGTACCAAATATTAATTTTGATTTTTGATGCATTATTACATACTGACCAAAAAACATTTGAATGATAATTTATAAGCACTAAGTACGTATATACACTAGACAATCTTATCAGATTTGTTTTAATATATATAACTAGTATCTACCCGCGGCTTCGCTCGCGTGGTATATTAGTAAAAATTAGCTTATAATCCTGTAAAGTTTCATCAAAATCTATTTAGTAGTTTTTGTGTGAAAGAGCAACAAAATCTATACTTATGAACGTTACAAACATTTATAATATCAGTAAGAATTATACGTTAACAGATAGATCTATTGGGTTATCGGAGCAAGGAGTTGATGAAGAAACAGGAGCAATTTGTGTTGGACTTCATCGGAGAACGATGCAACATCAAAATAGATGACAAGTTAGTAGTATTGTATTACTAAAAAATTTATTTAAATCTTCCATGACAAGTTTCTGCGCGTAATTTTAATCCAGCGTTATTCTCATGTTTGTCCTTGCCCTTAATCTCCCTTAAATTCTTAATAAATTAAAATAAATATTAAAAGCTGGCTTAAGTAGGGGTTGGATTCGCATTTGACCGGATTTTACTACTTGTTAAGTGTAAATACACATTCTGTGAAAATTTCAACTCTATGTGTTACGGTTCATGAAATACAAATTATTAACAGACAAACAGAGGGACAGCAGATGCTTAGTAATAGATTTCCGTTGTAATATTAAAACACTTTGATTTTATTACCGTTGAGAACTTGTAAACAGTTTAGGCTAATGTCACTCATTACGATTACACTATTTGGATGCTGATAAGCTATAATGTGTCAACCCACAAAAAGTCAAATTTTAGAGATATTGATGTATTCTGATAAATTACTTGAGTCAATATTTAAAAGGACAAAAAATGATGAATTTTACATAAAAGATGTCTGAACGAGCCTTCAAGTGCAAATTTTTTTTTACTTAAAAAAAATGATTAATTCAGTTTTTTTTTCTTTTAAATATCGATTCTACTAACGCTAGTAAAATGTCCACATGCCCAGTTGACACCCTGTATTTTGATATATTATTATAAACCGTAACTTCTACTTTATTTTCATTGTTTTCAGTTCATCTGAAGCTCTTGAGGTATATGTGCACCTCCCTTCAGGAGAACTACTCAATGACCTCTTAGTTCAGCAAGGATTAGCACTAAGAAGTAAGTATATTATTTTGATAAAAAGAACAGAATTAATCTAATTTTATAAATGCTATTTTAATACTAAGCGTGCGATATTAAGCTCAAGGAGCCTAGTTTTAAGATATGATAGCAATCTTTTGTATTAGATGTAAAAAAAATCAAGTCAAGAGAGGAAATATCAATCACCTAAAATCAAAATTATTTAATATCTTACTGCCTTACTACAAAAGATTGAAACAGACGTTAAACGCCTGGTTAAAAAATCCATACTACAAATCCGCGTCTAAGCACAGTTTAGAGTTAAACATTCTTTAGATATAGATTAACATACGTTTAAGTGAGTTTAATAGATGTTTAAAACCTATTTTTAGCTGTGAAATGTAACGTATAACATTTTATCAATAAGTTTTTTTATGAGTTTATTCGCTGTTAAGCGATTTAGATAACATATTAAGCAATGTTTAATTTTTAAACACTGTTTAGCTAGACACGCGTTGAACATGGTTTTAATGCGTCTTTTGTAGTATGACAGCTAATCTCTAAACCAAGGGCCTCGAATTTATTTTAGCTAGGGGCCCCGCGCGGGTTTTATTCGCCGCTGTTAGGATCCTCTTGGCAACATTCGGAACTCCAAAAATGGTCACAACAGACAATTTAACTTATTAGATCTATATTATTTTAAAGCTTTAATTAATTGATATTATCTAAATATTATAACTCAAAGGTGACTGACTGACTGACCGACATAGAGATCTATCACCGCACAGCCCAAACCACTGAACGGTTCTAGCTGAAATTTGGCATGCAGGTAGATGTTACGTACGCATCCTCTAAGAAATGATTTTGGTTAATTCTACTCCTAAAAATAAGGGATGAAAGTCTGTATGAAACATTGTCAATTTTAAACCGATCGGGCTGAGACTTTGCATGCATAAAGCTAACGTCCGCATCCCCTAAGGAAGGATTATGATAAATTCCAGTGAATTGTACAAAATAAGTGTCAAATAAGTAGGAAAAAATCTTGCCATCTGCGAGCTATTCTGGCGTGCGCTGGAAAAATCGCTAGAGTTACAGCCATTCAATGTACAGTGAAAATGTTTGTCTTAAATTTTTAATCAAAAAGCCATGCCAGCTTTCATCAATCTTTTATGTGTAAGTCAATATTGTCAAAACTAATCCTACGCAGATGAAGTCTCTACCACCAGCTAGTGTTATATATAGATAGTAAACCCCAGTCCAGTCGCTAATAGCTATTTAAACAAGATATAATTCAGCAAACCATTCCTTTGTAGTTGACAAGTCCAACGTGTCGACCGAAGGTGCTAGAGGTCTGCCGGAGTTGGACGAAGAGAACTTCGACATCACGCAGTGTCCAGAATACGAAGACCCACTTCTAGCCGTTACGGTATAATGATAATAATCTTTGTATCTATGTATACTAGTAAAAGTTAGTATATCGTCGGGGATACTGCAAAACTGCGTAACTAACTTTTTATATAAAGTCTAAATTTGAATCAAATATTAAATCATTAATAAATATTTTAATATTTTGTTCAAATTTAGACTTTATAAGAAAGCATTATTCATTACGCAGTGTATTGCATATATAGTGTCAGTTTTACAAATATCAATTATATAATTTTTTGGTAGTTTTTTGAATTAAAGATGGACCATTGCCTTATTGCGGTTTTACACTATCCCCGACGATGTGTGGATGCTCATAAGTAATAATATTTTAACCCACAAAAAGTATAATTCGAAAATATTGTTGTATTCTGAAAATGCGTTACGCATCACGCATTCTATAAAATTCAAATCATTTAAACGAAATATGTATGTAAATTTCTTATTTTACTGAAATGTGTTCTACATTTTGAAATAATAATATATACTTGAAAAACTTATTATTAGACAAAACCCTCCATCGTACCAATATGCTTTTAAATCATTGTACGTTTTATTGAAAATAGATTGACATCTAAATTCGACATTTTCTTAAAATAAAGTCCCTGCGGCTTGATACACAAATACAAATACAATTACTTTTTATCGCACACCCGTCGATTTACAAAGTACATGGAAAAAAAATAAAGATATAGTATTGCTTATCAGCGTCCAATTCGCCGAAGTTACACGATTCTCATCATTAATGTTTGAGGAGAATCATAATAGATTTAAAAGCGTTATACCAAAAATTGTTTCAGGGCTACCACAATCGAGACGAGATGGACATCTGCAAAAATTACAAGGGTGGTCCAGAAAAGACCTGTTTTAAAGGAGCGCGCTGTACGAAGAGGCACGTTCTGAAACATCCAGGTATGAAACTAGCTGAGGCCATATTATAAAACCATATGAATAGCTGAAAAATGGAAATTGATTTTTCTTTTTTAAATTAAAATAGATGGCGAACGAGCCCACCTGATGCAGCTCTCTGACTGCAGCTCGTATATGTGCTGGCTCGACCGGGGCAGTATCTCATTCTCACAGAAGATTGGCATGAAGCAATTAATACATCTGCCATATGTATAAAAAGGGAAAGAGCCGGATGCCTAAACCCCTGCCCATTCCTTTTCTTACTTAAGGAGTATCAATAAGTTTCCCTTTCATCTTATATCTTTTTAAGCTACCAGCGCATTTATGGCGCCTGGTGCTTCAAATATCCATGGGCGGCGGTAATTACTTAACATTTCCCATTAAGCTTTAACACCTGCTCGTTTGGAAGCTATTATTTGAAAATGTATTCGTTTTAATATCTTTTCAGACGGCTGGACGTTGGACCAAGTGTCCGTGGTGGCGATGTGCAAGCCCCTCCCACTGCCAGCGCCCGGAACTTGGCAGCGAGTGTACGTGACGCACGTTGCTCACTTCAACCGCTTCTATGTTCACTTCCTAACGGATAAGAAGACTGGTGAGTTTTGTAACAACTGTGGTTATCAAACTTTTTGAAGAAGAAAACTAAATTTGATATTTAATTGAGTTAAACTTTTATAACACATATTGTGGTTGTTACAATTATTGTTGTTGGCAGAAGCAATAAGAAAATGTTCGTGATAATTTCTTGAAATATTATCAAAATTAGTTTACTTTCGATTTTAGAAATTAATGTACATATTTTTAACGTGTCTTATATAATGTGACGAAATAAAAAATATCATAAAAATCAATAACAATATCTCAATAAGAAAAATACTTCAAACATAGCTAGCTCCAACCATCCAACATTTAACTTATTACAGAACATGAAACCTCGCGGAATTTCGGAGTAGTTCTTCCGCCGACCAACCTGAACGCTCTCATCCTTGACATGAACTGTCCCGCTACACGAATGGCGTACAAACCTCTTAAGGTAAGAATTAAAGTACAATTAAATACTGTTTTAATTTTATTATATAATATGGTCGCCAAAACAGCATCTGCGTAATAAACAATTTCATCCTCGCGTTCTATTTTCGCGGCACAAAGTTGTCTGCTAGAGACATTCAAGATTGGAAGACCTTGCCTTCTTGTCTTTGAAAGGAAGGAAGAATGGAACGGAAAGGAATCGGGAAGGGAGATAAGCTTCCTGCTCTCTGGCTTACTGAACGAAACTCAGCTATCTTAGCTACTTCACGCCCATCTTCTATGAGAACATGGTATTGCCTCAGTCGAGCCAGCCCATATATGAGCTGTAGTCAAACTATACCGAAGCTCTACCTCACTATAAATTAAGGGATACATTTATTAGTGTTTGGTATATTTCTATGAAAACATAATACCTGTACGAATGACCGTATTTGGCAGATGATCCCGGCGCCGGGCGAGCTGGTGGCGGCGCTGTACCCGCTGGACGAGCAGTGGTACCGCGCGCGCGTCGTGTCCTCCACGCGCGCGGACCAGAACGTCGAGGTACATCTCTCTTCCTACTCCCTCCCCATATAGCCTTCTAGCTCCCACCATCCTACCGCCGAGCGAGCTGGTGGCGGCGCTGTACCCGCTGGACGAGCAGTGGTACCGCGCGCGCGTCGTGTCCTCCACGCGCGCGGACCAGAACGTCGAGGTACATCTCTCTTCCTACTCCCTCCCCATATAGCCTTCTAGCTCCCACCATCCTACCGCCGAGCGAGCTGGTGGCGGCGCTGTACCCGCTGGACGAGCAGTGGTACCGCGCGCGCGTCGTGTCCTCCACGCGCGCGGACCAGAACGTCGAGGTACATCTCTCTTCCTACTCCCTCCCCATATAGCCTTCTAGCTCCCACCATCCTACCGCCGAGCGAGCTGGTGGCGGCGCTGTACCCGCTGGACGAGCAGTGGTACCGCGCGCGCGTCGTGTCCTCCACGCGCGCGGACCAGAACGTCGAGGTACATCTCTCTTCCTACTCCCTCCCCATATAGCCTTCTAGCTCCCACCATCCTACCGCCGAGCGAGCTGGTGGCGGCGCTGTACCCGCTGGACGAGCAGTGGTACCGCGCGCGCGTCGTGTCCTCCACGCGCGCGGACCAGAACGTCGAGGTACATCTCTCTTCCTACTCCCTCCCCATATAGCCTTCTAGCTCCCACCATCCTACCGCCGAGCGAGCTGGTGGCGGCGCTGTACCCGCTGGACGAGCAGTGGTACCGCGCGCGCGTCGTGTCCTCCACGCGCGCGGACCAGAACGTCGAGGTACATCTCTCTTCCTACTCCCTCCCCATATAGCCTTCTAGCTCCCACCATCCTACCGCCGAGCGAGCTGGTGGCGACGCTGTACCCGCTGGACGAGCAGTGGTACCGCGCGCGCGTCGTGTCCTCCACGCGCGCGGACCAGAACGTCGAGGTACATCTCTCTTCCTACTCCCTCCCCATATAGCCTTCTAGCTCCCACCATCCTACCGCCGAGCGAGCTGGTGGCGGCGCTGTACCCGCTGGACGAGCAGTGGTACCGCGCGCGCGTCGTGTCCTCCACGCGCGCGGACCAGAACGTCGAGGTACATCTGTCTCCCTACTCCCTCCCCATATACGTTTTTCTTGTTCCTCTCTTCTATCTATCCTATTCATCTCATTCCACTCCCCTCCCCGCCACCTATTCCCCCGATTCCCCATTCCCCATTGCCTTTCCATCACCTTTCTCTACTCTCCTCCTCTCCCTAAATCCTCCTTTAAATGTTCTGCTGCTGGACAAAGGTTGAAGGTTGGGTAGGTAAGGTATTAATTTAATCCTCTCGCCTGCAAAAATGCATTTTGGCAGATAACTATATTCCAGGATGTACAGATAAGCATAGTGAATAAATTTCGAATCGAATCCTTGTTAAACTGTCTCATATATTCTTTCAGGTCATATACATAGACTACGGCAACGTAGTCTGGGTGAAGGAAGATGCGATACGCGAACTCGAACCCCGGTTCTGGGCACTAGAAGCCCAGGCCAGCCGCTGCGCCCTCGCGGGTGTCACCGCCAAGACGTCTAATTCCCGCCAGTGGGCGGCCGCCAGGAGCGCCCTCACCGACCTCATACAAGAGCAGAAGCTGCAGGCTCATATAATGTAAGTATTTTGAGACCATCCACTAAGTATGGAGATCGCGAAATTTCGCCCTATTAGAAGGTCACTATAACATCATAATCCATATATTATAAATGGTAAAAGAATTTATTATTATTAACACAACATTTATAAGAAAGCATACGATAAAAAATCTAACATTCAAAATATAAATTAATCATTTTATTTTTTATTTCTCTTTTAAATATAGGCACAATGTTAAAATATTGTACCTTATGTAATATTGTTATGTAATTTTAAATAAATAAGTGTTACTTACACTAAATATCCTAAACAATAGATATTAGGATTGGTTGAGCATGCTGACAACACTTGTCTCTTTCTAGGATTCCGATCGTTCAAATCAAGCCAGTGTTGCCTACGCCACTATTACCAATCACAAGCTTGCACAAAAAAGGCAGATATTGTCACCGGACTCGTTTTATCTTTTTCTATAGAGATCTCAATTTTTTGAAGCTTATACCCAATCCATATTTTTAAAAGCTTTTATTTAACTTTTTATATTTGTTTGTTCGGGTCGAATCTTGCAAGTTAAATTAAAACACTTCGTCTTAACATATGAAGTTTAAATTTTACAAGTTAGAACAGTTTTCACGTTAATACATTTTTATAAGTATAAGCTGATTTTACGTCCATGATTGACTCCGGAGGAGGGAATTCCTCAATGATTAAATTTGTATACACTAATTTATTTTTGTATATACTCTTGGACTAGAACACTGGCAGCCCCAAAAGAAAGTGTGTGAAGTTAGTGTGCGGCAGGACTCACAGCAACTTCATGGTGAAATACATTTGACAGATGCGGACTAGAGATTGAAAAACACTTTTGGCGGGTTTTAGCAATCGGAGCGGTGTCACTATTTTGTTTAGATATAGAAGTTATGTTTAATTTATGTTTGGTTGTTGTTATTTTGTGATAATTATAAATTTATTTCTGGTACGTAGAACAGTCGTTTTATTAAGTGCAAGTCACCTAAAATCAGAAGTGGGATTGGACTAACGTAGTCTAATCCGCTTTGGCTTCTGACTGTAATGTTTTTATTTGTTTGTTTTCTTAATACAAAATTAGTATTTTAATTTATAAATTGAAAATTTAAGTAAAAAAAAAATATATTGTCTTGTATTTGTTTCTCCGTGTAAAGAGTTTTATATCAGGCGTAAATAAGTTGTTATATTTTCTTTTGCTTTCATGTTATATAGGTGATTTGCACTTACTAATTTTACTTTAGAATACTTATTTGCGTAGTTTAAATTATTTGCAAACAGTCATAAACAAAGTTACGAATATGTCGGGAAGGAAATCACGTAATAAGAGTAAGTACATTGAGAAAAGTAGAGATCGTAGTAGGAGTCGACATCGTAGTAAAAGTCGACGTCGTAATCATTATGACACATCGGATCGTGACTCAACTTTTATTTCTGATTTTGATATACGACGAGAAATTCAATGTATCGCTTCGCGTCTTAATGCATTGGAAGAAAGACCATCGGTAGCATCGTGTCTGACGTCGATAGCGGATAAAGCGCCGACGCAGGTGTTGTCACATGCAAGTAATACGTCCGACGAACAGCCGCAGTCAGTTCGTTATACTAGTTTAGAATCAAGTATGAATCAGAATGTAGGCTCTGTTACTAACACATTAGATCAAAATGCAACGGATTTAATTGCAAATGCATTACGATCGATTAACAATGTTGTACGATCAAATCAACCGTATTACATTTCAAATTTTGATCCTAATTTGCATGACATAGACGTTTGGTGTTCAGAAGTAGATCGTGCAAAAGTAGCCAACAACTGGAGTGATAACGAATGTCTCTCTCGTGTAAGTAATTGCTTGAAAGGCGATGCGCACATGTGGCTTGGTGAATGGGTAACTAATGATCGTAGTTGGACCAATTTTAAAAAGGAATTTAAACCGCTCTGTCCTAGAAAACCTGATGTTGCTAGTATTCTTTTTGATGTCATGAAAACAGATTCAGATCATTATACGACTTACGCTGATTATGTTCGTCGTTCCTTACTTCGTTTGCGTATCGTAAATGGTTTAAGCGACGAACTTATTTCTGCAATTATCATTCGAGGCGTTAAAGATCCACAAATTCGTGCTTCAGCTACAAATGCCAAGTTGCTGCCATCCGAACTAGTAGAATTTTTTTCAATTTATGTTAAACCTAATACTTCACGTATTAACTTTTCAAAAACCGTGCCTCGTAATCACCGTGATAACTTTAATTTCAAACGCGATAGTGATTTGCTGAGAAAACGTCGCTTTTATGATGGTAAGTGTTTTACATGTGGTCAGACTGGTCACACAAAATCTTCATGCCCTAATAATCTTAGAACAGATAGCCCTCGTGCCAGTACAAGTTCAAATCCTCATTATATTAAGTCAAAGTCGGAATCATGCACATTTTGTAAAAAAGTAGGACATAATATAGAAACTTGTTTTGCTAAATTAAAGTCAGAGTCAAGGAACAAGGACAACGTTAATTTTTGTCGTGAAACAGAACGCAAATGTAATAATGATATAGTGGTAGCAGTAATACAAGGCGTGCCAGTTGATATTCTCATTGACAGTGGTTCAACCATATCGCTTATTTCTACGTCTGTAGTAAAATATTTTGATTGCCCTAGGAAACCGGCTTTTCGTATTTTAAAGGGCATTGGAAGTCATGAGATAGAGTCGACCCACTACGTTACTTTACCAATAGAATTTGATGAAGTGACTCTAGAAGCTGATCTGTTCGTAGTTTCTGCTGATTATATGAATACACCAATTATTGTAGGCACTGATCTTTTAAATCGCGAAGGTATCCGATATGTACGAACACGTAATCGTCAATGTATAACACGCGAAGTAGAAACACCCGCCAAAGTACTAACGATAAAGTCTGATGGACAAATTCCAATAAATACAACTCTTGAAGGAAAAGATTTAAGTAAACTTTTAAAATTGATCGAGGATTTTGCAGCTCATTTTATTTCTGGTACAGCCAGTTCGACCGTTACTACAGGAAGTATGTCCATCAAACTAAATAGTGACACACCCGTTAATTATAGACCTTATCGTCTTTCTCAAGCGGAAACCTTGCGCGTTCGTGATATAATCAAAGATTTAATTGACAAAGGCGTTATACGAGAATCAGAATCGGAATTTGCTAGCCCCATCTTACTTGTAAAAAAGAAAGATGGCACTGACCGTATGTGTGTGGATTTTCGCAAACTAAACGAGATTACCGTTAAAGATCGTTTTCCACTCCCTCGAATTGACGATTGTATAGACCGTTTAGGCAGCCATAAATTTTTCACAAGCCTAGATATGGCTACTGGATTTCATCAAATTCCTATGGAAGAAACCTCAGTTGCGTTGACTGGATTTGTTACCCCCGAAGGCCATTTTGAATACATAAAAATGCCTTACGGCCTCGCTAACGCTCCCATAGTTTATCAAAGAATTATTTCTAAAACATTGCGTCATGTCATCGATTCTGGTAAAGTACAAGTGTATATAGACGATGTTCTAATAATGAGTAATTCAGTTCAGGAAGGATTAACGCTATTACATGATGTTATTAAAACTTTAACAGACGCTGGTTTTTCTATAAATTTAAAAAAATGTTCATTCCTATCCACAAAGATTGAATATTTAGGTAGGACAATTAGTAAGGGTCAGGTACAGCCGAGCGCTCAAAAAGTTAAGGCACTTGTTGAAGCGCCAACTCCAAAAACTGTCAAACATGTTCGGCAATTTTTGGGCTTAGCTGGATACTTTAGAAGATATATTGCAGGATTTGCATCCAAGATAGCTTGTATTTCCAATCTTACAAAGAAAAACGTCCCGTTTCACTGGGGTACTAAGCAAGAGGTAGCTAGGAGGGACATTATTGAACATCTAACAAGTGAGCCTGTTCTTGCTGTTTACGATCCTAAGCTACCCACAGAAGTTCATACGGATGCCAGCTCAATTGGTTACGGTGCTGTACTTCTTCAGGTACATTTATCAGGGCATAAGCGAGTAGTCGCTTATTTCAGTAAGCTTACACAGGGTGCTGAACGAGACTACCATTCATATGAATTAGAGACATTGGCAGTGGTAAAGGCGTGTCAACACTTCCGACATTATTTGATAGGTGTTTCTTTTACGATAGTTACTGACTGTAACGCACTTAAACTGACGCAAAAGAAAAAAGATTTATTACCAAGAGTTGCTAGATGGTGGATTTACTTGCAAGATTTCGATTTTGTGCTTGAATATCGAAAAGGTTCGTCTCTTTCTCATGCCGATTATTTAAGTCGGAATCCTGTAAATTTATGCAGGTTACAAAAACCTCAAAACTGGGCACAAATAGCTCAGGCAGCAGATGAGGAAACACAAATGCTCATTCAGAACCTTATAGATGGCTCATTAGATTCTAACCAGTACGTTAACAAGAACAATGTCCTGTATTATAAATATTCTCCTGTAGGTGAGCAACCTAGACTCCTATGTTTTATTCCAAAAGGCCATCGACTCAGCTTGCTTCGTATCTTTCACGACGAACATAACCATCATGGCGTTGACAAAACTATTAATCTCATACTCAACCATTTTTGGTTTCCAGGTTTAAGGTCATTTGTTAAAAAGTATGTTTCTCATTGTATCGTATGTATGACACATAAAAAGCTCCCTCGCGCACCAAATCAACCGATACAATCCTGGCAAAAACCCGATTGTCCTTTTGATACCATTCACGCAGATACTTTAGGACCTCTTCCAGATTCTAATGGACATCGATATGTTTTGATCATCGTCGATGCTTTTTCAAAATTTTGTCTTCTATATCCTATGATCAGGCAGGATGCAAATGAATTAAAACGGCACTTCAGTAATGCAATTTCTCTTTTTGGTACTCCTAAACTTATTGTAGCGGATCGTGGCCGAATGTTTCAAAGCTCAGAATTTATGACTTGGGTATCTGAGATGGGTAGTGAGCTTCATCTGATAACCCCAGGCATGCATCATTCTAATGGACAAGCTGAAAGATATTGTCGGACGTTGCTGAATATGATTATGATTCAAACTAATTATCGTCAGGAAGAGTGGTCAAATGTCATGTGGAAACTTCAGTTAACGCTTAACATTACTCGACACAAAACAACACAATGTTCTCCTCTATCTTTACTCATTGGTACAGATGCTATAACCCCCC
The DNA here is from genome assembly GCA_037950945.1 of Hypolimnas misippus. Classification (NCBI taxonomy): domain Eukaryota; kingdom Metazoa; phylum Arthropoda; class Insecta; order Lepidoptera; family Nymphalidae; genus Hypolimnas; species Hypolimnas misippus. The sequence continues at coordinate 4,006,191 of JBBEEQ010000029.1, read as the reverse complement.
TTATAAGAAACCTTGTTCGAGATGTAGCAATTGATGGGACTCATCCTAATCGTGAAGTAGTCCGAGAAATGATGCGTCAAAGAGCATCTGCACGTTTGGATAAAAATCAACATCAACAGGATGAATTCATCAATAAGAATAGGAAGCCCTCTCGTGTGTTCGAGAAAGATTCCGCAGTTTTTGTTATTAAAAATGCTCAATCAACGGGAAAACTAGATTCTGGTATGCGTGGCCCTTATCGCGTCATAAAGGTGTTACCTAATGGAAGGTATGAGTTGCAGTTGATTGCGGGCTCATATGGAAAATCGACTCAAGCTGCTGCGGAATTGATGGTGCCCTGGAAGGGTGAGTGGACTCCGGACACGTGTGCCGCTTTCTTTGAGAGTAAGTTTTTTTTTCTCTTCTTTTCCTATACCTATATTTCCTGTCTAATCAATTATCTTTAAGTCGTTGCCTTGATGAGAGTCTAAACTTAAACTTTGCTACGACGCCTCTCGACGATTTTTACGACGATTTTTCTTTTTGCGAGCAGATCTCACATGTTATTTAGTAATCAGATATAGTGTGTGGGCAGACCCCGCTGGCGAGCAGACCTTGCATATTTTAGCTAACAAATCTTACACGCAGGCAGACCCCGCTGGCGAGCAGACCTTGCATATTTTTAGCTAAAAATTCCAACACGCGGGCAGACCCCGCTGGCGAGCAGACCTCGCATATTTTTAGCAAACAAATCTAACATGCGGGCAGACCCTGTTCGAGCAGATCTCGCATTCATTAATTAGCAAATCTAACATGCAGGCAGACCCTGCTGGCGAGCAGACCTCGCATATTTTTATTTCACTCATCTAACACGTGGGCAGAACCCGCTGGCGAGGATACCTTGTATATTATTTAATGAATAGACATAGTGCGCGGACAGACTCCGCCGGTGAACAGAATTTGTGATCAAATAAATCTTGTTTTCTAAACTGTTTTCCGCAGAATTTCGTACTGCAAGCAGACCTTGCACGATAATTATGTTTTAGCAACTACAGTTCAATCAAAATGTTATCATTAACCTACAGGTACAGGTCAAGATGATCCTGAATCCACTCGAAATGAGAAGACACTCGATTTGGAGAATAATCAACCTAGTTCATCGGATAGTTGGCCTTCATACGGTCGGGAGAACGAGGACATTCTCCAGTCAGGAAAGGCCGTCTTGGACTAGAACACTGGCAGCCCCAAAAGAAAGTGTGTGAAGTTAGTGTGCGGCAGGACTCACAGCAACTTCATGGTGAAATACATTTGACAGATGCGGACTAGAGATTGAAAAACACTTTTGGCGGGTTTTAGCAATCGGAGCGGTGTCACTATTTTGTTTAGATATAGAAGTTATGTTTAATTTATGTTTGGTTGTTGTTATTTTGTGATAATTATAAATTTATTTCTGGTACGTAGAACAGTCGTTTTATTAAGTGCAAGTCACCTAAAAATACTATAATTACTATAGGCGTTGCAGACTACATAAGATAAGATTTTCGCGAGTTATGACTTGTATTTTTCTTGTGTTAAGAAATTTAAACGACAATAAAAAATTGCTACAATTTTTTTTATTTACTACTAAATCTAAATATAAAATTTCAAAAAACAATCATCAAGGTACTACTTAATAAAATATTATTTATTGTCAACAGAGCTAGAGATTACGACGAGGTTACAGTGGAACTTTTCGACGAGGACGGTGTTAACATCGCCGAACTACTAGCTGCGCAGGAGTTCGTGAACCTGACGGAATACTCTGTGGTCGACGACAAAGACGTCAAACAGAAAATAGTGATACCGTAATTAGATTATGTACGTAAGGCGAGAATTACATTTGTAAGTTTAACTCTTATTTATTATATTCCTCTATAAAACAACCGCGTACCTTAGAGACGTAAGTAGTTACAATGTCAACAACAGAACTAACTGAAAATAAGGAATTAATGTAAATATTTGTGAAAGTCTGAGATCAAAATTTGTAAGTGTAATTCTCTCCTAAGAATCTCTTAACTTTTCCAAAAGGAAACTTGTGATTTACTGATAACTTTTAAGGCTATAAAATAAACAATAAGACTCATATTCCAACAAAATTGGTTGTATTAGTTTATGTTTTGTCTGTACATTAAATGTATCAGGATTTAGTCGATAGTTAAATGATTGTTTCGGAATTTGATTCCAGAAATGATTTGAAAATATCATCTGTAATGATTTATAGTAAATAAATTAACTTGATTTATTCAACTGTAAAAGAAGGGAAAAGTTCTCAGTTAGTCAAAGAAGACAACTTGACTAATTTGGTTAATTGTTTTTTTTTTATTTGTGAGAATATACTTTCTGACTGGTCCCATTAAATTTTTATAAAATCCAATTGAGTTGTTAGTCTTGGTTACAATGTATACTTTTAATAATCATCAAAGGAAGGAAAAGTTAAATTTATGATATAAAAATAAATATAAAGAATTTAAAAGTTTTGTTATCCGTTTGTATCCTTTAATTACGTTAAATATAAATAAATATTAAATGATATTACCTGTGATAGAGTTATTGAGTGATTTTATTTAAATCATATATCTCAAAAGAATCCTAATTGGGTAAAACACAGCAAAGTTTCTAAAAACGAAGTCATTATTATAAGTAAAAAAATACAACTGTGTAAATTTTGTCTCATATGTGATAAAAAGTGAGTGATTTTATTAAATATATATATATATATATATATATCTAGAATAAAAGGCTTGACTGACTTACATATATGCAGCCTACGTATTTCATTTTAAAATAGTAATGACAAAGTTAGAAAATTGTATTTTCCTTACAATTATTTTCTCTTATACTAAGTAGTGTTTTTGAAAACTCTTCCTTGCGGCCAAATTATGACATGGCTAGGCATTGTGACTTTTTGTTTGATTTTAAGTTAAAAAATCATATTATCGTATTACTTAATAACGGTGTGTCGTTATTCTTTACGATGCGCTCCGTATCAAACAGTATACAGTACATTTTCACAACGCGAAGCCGTAACTTTTGACGGCAAAACTAGGGATTGCAACTCGAAAAACCGGTAACAATGAAAGTTTAGTGATGCTGGATCCGGTAACAATTTCCGAATTGCACTACCTAGTCAGAACGAGCCACGGCGCGACGTCAGGACCCGATTTTGTGTTGGCTTTCTTAACTTTTCCGTAGTAGGGTAGCAAAAATATTTAGCAGCCAGTTATATGTCATATATAGATAGTTTTATAATACGTAGTTAGCGTGCGACGAATGTAGCGTCACCGTTGCACATTTGTGTTTTATGTTAAAAATTATAATTAAATAATATTAAATTCGATGGTTTTATTGAAGATTTTTACCAAAAGAGCTATCCTTTTTATTTAGGTTAATGAAATAATATTAAGTTCATAAGGACGGGTTTCTTATGATTTTGTATATTCAAACTACACGTAAATATTAAAAAAATAAATCTAAATTTACTGCCAGTTATAACAATAAGTATTTTCATTACTCAAGTTTTTAGCTATCTTTTGAACTCAGTACTTGTCTTAAGTAAAAGTTGTCTTAATTTTTATTATTAAGTATATTAAAATCTTAAAGTATCCTTATTTTTAAAAATCAATTTGTAATAAGGTAGAGTTTAAATATTTTATTTTCTCCTCACTCACTCTCAATTAAGTAAGTTATCTTGTATCTCAATTATGTTGATAATAATGATAAGAGATTGTTTGCCTCGTGTCGGGCATTGCATTTAATTATTATTATAAGGTTATTGTTATTTTAAACATTAAGGATTACCATTTTATTTCATATCGTTTTGTATATTTATTAGATATAGTTAAAAATAAAAGAATATATAACAATAAAACATTTTTTTGTTAAGTTTTAGTTATAGTCAAAGCATATTTTGATACAGAATGTCAGCTTACTCAATTTTGTCCAGTAACTACGGCGCTTCAATTCATTTTATTGTATGTTTCAATCAAAACTCGTAACCAGACAAAAGTAATTATGACTGCATAGGTCAGTCAATAGTGCTTTTGCCAATAAATTTTCGGTCAAAAAAAAACTGACGCTTCCTTAATTCCTTTCCTTCCTCGCTTGTTTAAAATGGACATAAAAGTACATATTTTTTTTTATGTATTTAAAATTGCGAAATAGATTATTACAAGGATTTCAGTTATAACTAACACAAAGAAAAAGTAACGAATACTCAAAAAGTTTACAGTATCATAATAAAAAAATTACAGTATCATAATGACAAGCGACACATATTAATCACGCCGACAAAGTTCTAAAACAAAATCTTGAAAAATATTTTTTCACTAGGGATTTGCCCTAGACGTGAAATGAAGACAATTTTTTTATTGCCTTATGCATTGCATCAAATTGAGTAATATGATTTTTGTTTAAGCTCATTACTAAAAGATTTTTATTTGTTATATTTTACGTAATTCTATTAAAGTAGGTATTTAAAATATTTTTAATATTATTTAATTACTTTAGTCTGGGATGGAAAGTAGCCATCAGAATAAAGTTCTTTATGTGGATACACGGAATTATCCAGTTCGTGTATTAAGACGGGCATTTATGTATGCTACTAGACTAGACTGCACGTAGCCCGATACGCATTTGGCCGGTTTTTTGGACGACTTTTAACTTTAATTTCTATTAACATACGGGCATTGCATTTAATTATTATAGGTAAGTTTTATTATTCGTTATTGTTTTGTTGTTGGTAAACACGGAGTCACGTAGCAGAGAGCGACGGCTGGAAACCGGATCTCAATAGTAATGTCACAGAGTATCACTGTCACAAATGTCACAGACTATACAATCACTTGACAGCCCATAAACCTTACGCCGATTGAGCGCAAATATATGATAAAGAAACTATCTAATCAACGATTATAGAACAGTTATTGTAGAAGGAAATCTCGATAGTTAAAGAAAAAGTACTTAATTTATATTATTATTACATTTTTTTTCGTATCAGTTAATCATTATACAACGGCGAATTATTTTTTTGAGCATCTCAAATTACTGTTATTTAGAACCCACCTTTTTTTGCTTGCATAAAGATTTGTTAATCTTATAGCCCACAGAACAAAACATATTGTGCATAGCCTTAACAATAGTTCTCATTGTTCATTTTGATGTAAATAACATTTTTCATAGTGAACAGTACGGTTTCACTAGAGGTCGCTCAGCAACGGATACAGGTATAGCGCTTCTTAAACATATTTATGATGCGTGGGAGAAATCACAGAATGCTATCGGTGTTTTCTGTGATTTGTCTAAGGCATTTGATTGCGTAAACCACGAAACGCTTTTATGTAAACTTCAATATTACGGAGTTGAAGGTAAAGCTCTTGATCTTATTGCTTCATACTTGACTGGGAGAATTAAACATGTTTTTATAAATGGAATAAAGTCTTCTGGATCAGAGCTAAAAATGGGTGTTCCACAGGGATCAATTCTGGGACCATTTCTATTTTAAATATACATCAATGATCTACCTTTTTATGTAAAAAGTATTTGTGACATTGTATTGTTTGCTGATGATACTTCACTTATTTTCAAAGTTAATAGAAATAAAGTTGATTATGACGATGTAAGCAATGCATTATCACGGATACATGGTTGGTTTACCACTAATAATCTAGTTTTAAATACTAAAAAAACTAAATGTCTAGTGTTTACATTACCTAATGTAAAACAACAAACTTATAATTTAATATTAAATGGTGAGATCCTTGATGTTAGCGATACAACAGTATTTTTGGGAATTACCTTGGATATGAAGCTTCAGTGGAATTCCCATTTGGCATCTCTTACGGGAAGACTCAGCTCCGCACCATACGCGGTTAGGATAGTTCGTCAACTAACCGACGTTGATACAGCTCGATTGGTATATTTTGGTTATTTTCATAGCCTCATATCTTATGGATTGATGTTATAGGGTAACGCTACAGATATTAATACTGTATTCTTTTTGCAAAAGAGAGCTGTTCGTGGTATTTATAATCTAGGAGCTCGAGATTCCCTTCGAGATGTTTTTAATAAAGTTGGTATACTTACGGTTGCATCGCAGTACATTTACAATAATATTATGTATATTCACAACAACATTGATTCTTTTGATAAAAACAGTAACAGGCATTGTATTAACACGAGAAGAAAGGATAAACTAATAACGCCGAAGTTTCGACTCCGCGAAGTCAATGTTACCTTCTTGGGGCAAGGTATTCGTTTTTATAATAAAATTCCGCAGAAAGTGTTAAAGTTTACAAAAAAGAAATTTAAAGTACATATTAAAAAATCCTTAGTAGCTAAAGCATATTATTCTGTTAAAGATTATATAGATGATAAACATGCTTGGATTTAGTATAAGCTGGATTCACACAGGGTATTTAATATATTTGTAACTCATAATGTATGTACCCATCGTAAAACTTTTAAAAAGAGTAACTATCGAGTTTCTTGCCGGTTCTTCTCGGTAGAATGTACATTCCGAACCGGTGGTAAATTAATTAATTAATTAGTGTTTAGTTTCCTTTTGTTTTGTATTGACGATTCAAAAGTGCTTGTAAAAGCCTACTTGAATAAAGCATATTTTGATTTGATTTGATTTGATTAGTACTTTGACCTGGCTAAATCAATCAAAACTACTGTTCTCGAAAGCTTGTGGTTAAAAAAAGTACTTTCGACACGTGGTGTTCATATACTTTTACTTCCGACTGGTTAAGAGTTATGACTGTAACATATAGATTGATATAAAATAATACATATCATCTGTTTTTTTTTTTTATATTGAAATATATTACTTTATCTAATAAGCATATCAGTAACTTCTATAGCAAGAATGTTTTTAATTTTTTGTGAGTAGTTTTAGCTTGAGTTTGAAAGAATTTTTCTTAAGATTTTATCTTAACATTAGACTGATTAAATAAAAAAAGTTTATTTTATACTTAATAGTTTTATTTAAAATAAGAAATACAATTTGTGAATACAAATACTTAATATAATTATATAAAACAATCCACTTAGCCTCTCTTAAGGCACATTAAACTGATTGATAATAACTAAGACACTTTATTAATTATCATTAAATAAATATTTATCACGCAATTAAACTTAAAATGACGATAGAGGAAAATATTAATAAAATTTATTTATAAAAAGATTTAAATTCCAATAATTATCTCATATTTTTCATAAATAACTTCTTGTAGGATGCAACAAACTATTATTTATGACACCAATATAAAGCAGAATTAGAAATATCAAACAAACAGTCGATATATTATTTGAGATTCATTTAGTAACAATATGATTATTCCTTTATAATGATATCAACATTGAACACAGATGTTTACAACAGTATAATGAAAAGCACTACAAACATCTCCGAGAATTTTATTAATATGGAAATATATTGGTCTGAATAAAATGATTAACTATGTAACTATATGATTAAAATTGCTTATTTACAATGGAGTGATATACAAATTTGATTGATGACTAGAAAGCCGCTGGCAAGCTAAATACAGCGGGCATAGCAATTTTTTTGGCAATAATTTTCAAAAAACTAACATAATGTCAATATTGGAAAATTTGAACATTAAATATTAGTTATCTGCAACAAACAACTTTGGTATTTCTGATTCTAATCGAATAACTCGTACAATCGAAGTTAAGTGCCAATCGTCGTATACATTAGATTTCTTTGGCGAATATGATTCTGGTGGCAAAAAGGTACTGTAGTATGATATCAGTTCATGAGACTGATCTCCATCCAGGTCTGCAATAACTAGAGACCTCTCTTGATACTCTAAATCTGGCTGGCACGTTGGCAATGGTGTTCCGGAATCAATGGAACCACGAACACAAATTTGTACAATATCAGTTTGGCTCACATTTACATGCACATAAGTTTGAAGGTTATCAAATGATACCAAGACAATTCGCTCTGAAATATCATGTGCCGTAAAATTAGCATATTTGATAAATGATGATATAGAAGCAACATTTATTGTCGGTCGATAATAAAAGATGTCATATGTATTTTTCGGACTCTGATTTTGAACATTATATCTTACTTCATCAATTTTCAGTGCACCCTTTGCGAGGTGTGCACTGTTCCACTGTCATAATTTCAATACAAAACCTCTGATAGAGTTGGCAAAGGCAAACGAACTAGGCTTCATTGCATATACATGATTTGCAGAGTACTCCCAACTCACATTTGTTGTTCCATTTTTCTCAAGCAATAGTTTTAAGTTAACTCTGCACGAGTTTGGACAGTCACCGGAATTCTCAACAATAAGCTTTCCAGGTCCATTCGCATAAATTTCCCAATTATTAGCACTACTCATGCTCTTTTTCAAACTGATATTCACTCTTTTCGAAACTGTAGAAATGGGAACAGAATGATTGGCAGATTGGTCTAGCTTCAACAGCTTTCTATATAACGAGGGATATGTTATCTGCCGCACAGCCTCTGAGGTACCATTCTTGCAAAGATATGTGATAGGATCAGATTCTGTCAAAAGTTTTATCAACAGACAATCATGAACTGTCATTGGATCACCAATGATATTACCCGTAGCTCCAGATATTATGAGCAAAGAGTTATGATTAGCGTTAGGATACATGGTGGCCACAGTCATGAGGTCATTAACTTTATCCTTATCCATATCTTTTATTACTATTGGGAAGTCTATTGCAGCAATATCACTGAAAATCTTACCTTGTTTAAGGATATACCAATAATATGTTCCTGACAAAGGATTAAGAGCAGCAAGTAATCCCTCTGATCCCGACACAATGCAATCTTTCTGTTTATCACGATTTACATCAATAAGATGGCAGTCGATCTCAGTTGGTATTCTAGTTTCTCTTGTGTACCAACCAACTTTACCGGTATTTCCAACTATTAACAAAACTCCATTTACGTTATCATTGTTATTTTTTTCTTCTTTCATATGATTTCCGCGATATATAAATATAAGATTTTTCGTATTGGGTATAGCACCGTCTACGACCTGAACGGCTCCTGACAACTCGATTTCGTCGTAAGGTATCTCCCAGCTAGTAGTTTTATCTTGCCATTCATTGTTAGCGCAACTACCTACATCTGAACACGGTATTCCCCAAAGAAATATAATTATAGTAAAAATGCAAAGAAATATTGATGCGACAAATGCACAGCGTCGTGAAAAAGACATTTTGTTAGACATATCAGACTGCAAGAAGCTTACGTTATCCATCGTGCTCTCTACTGTTTTTTCATGTGAATTGAACTCATCCATATCACTCATACTATAATTCTTAGATGATTGCAATCCACTATTGTAATCCAAATTATTACAGCTTTCCGATGCCTTGATGTGTACGGCATTTTCTAACTTTTGATCATCTTCAGATTCTGAGTCCGACAGTATTTGCTTTAGTGGTGCATAGTTACCGCCGTTACCATTTGCTGACATGGCTTTTTATAATTTGTTTAAAAAATGCCTTACATTTCTTACTTTAAGAAAAATAGTTCAAAAATATTTAAGATATAAATAAAATCAATATTCAATAACAAGTCACGCCGGTTGACATTTATTTTAGAGCTGGACTTTGACACTTTGACCTTCTTTGTATCGATAATAATCGTAAACGTTAGAAATCGACTTTTGTCTAACCTTACTTTTAACATACCTATATAGTATATTTATAATATATTGAAAATCATTGTTATTTTCTCTTATTAATAATTAGATTACCAAATGCCAAAGCAAAGATGCATTGAGGGAATACTAAAAGCGTACAAGGTGTGATCGTATTCCATACACAACGTATGAGTAGGTAGAGTAGTAGACAATTCGCAGTTTAACACAAATGTACATTTTAATAAAACTATTTTAGAAGGTGGATTTTATTCACAGAATTAACTAAAAGCGATTGAAACTCATACTATGTTATATGATGAATTAACTACCAATTTTACTAGTACTATTAATAATACGATAATGTGGATTCCTTAATAGACATTATTTAGAAATTAAAACGACAACATTATCAATCGCAACCCTAGCAAATATAGATGTCGGATACTATAATATATTGTGCAGTATAGCAATATAGTGTTATATAACTGTATAAATATATTGAATGAGGCCGCGCATAGATGTATCTTTTTCAAATAGCTTTATAGGTACCATGTATACTTTTGGAATATGCAGAAAACTAAATGACGAAACAGTATAGTCGCAGAGTTGCTCTTTTTTAACAAACATGTTAACTATCAGAATTATAACGTTTATTATTCAAAATAGAAAGTTTCGCTAGTGGAACAAATAATTTAGGTTATTTACTCTTTTAAATAACAAATAAAAAACTACTGTAAAGACAAAACACAACCACAGACATGACATTCATTAGGACCATGGTTCAAATTATTAAAATTTAAAAGTTATTAAATGTTTTTGTTTTGTTTTGTTTTGTTACCCGACTGCGCGATGCAAAGGAGGATAATGTGTTTATTCAGTCTATGTATGTGTTAATGTCAAAGTCAACGAGATTTCATACAAAAATTAGTTAATTGAAATTGTTAAGAGATGGTGCTGGGTGTATCCTGAATCGCGCTATAACTTTGCTTTTTTGAAAGTATAATTACAAGAAAAATAGACTATACAAAATGGCGGACATTATAAAACTTTAATATTGTCTATTTTTTTTTCGGAGTCTAATCATGTCAACAAACACTTCCCGAAACAAAATTCACGGATTTTCGAAGAATTACACATTTTGGTTCTATATAAATGTTTTCCAACTATTGAAGAAACACATCCGATATGAATTATACTAAAAACTGCTACTAATTAATGATTTAAACACATTATTTTTGATAAAATCGAAATATTTTCCAACTCAGATTCGACAGATAAATTATAACCTAGACAATTTGACTTATCTAAATTCTATTTTGTCCTTGAATCATAGAGATGGGACATTTTAATGAATTGTTGAGATAATAAAGTGAACTGTTTGAATGATAATAAAAGATTCAACCTAAAACCTTTTTTAAAAAGTTTAAACCATTTAAACAATAATGTACAACTTTTAAAAAGGCGTTTATTTAAATCTAAAATTAAAGGTTTAAAATTAAAATTAAAGGTTAATACCTAAAAATACTTTTAACAAGGTAAATTTATAAAACTTAAGACATTTCACTAGCATGACTTATCTGGAATTTTATTTTACTGGAAAGTTTTTAATGAATAGTACTAATAAATGTACTTTATATATCTAGTTGTTTGTGAAAGTAACATATTTGTAGTGTTTGCTAACATATTTTTGTTCGCACCACATCTTTTATACTTAAAATACTATTAGATGGATTGAAATAATTTTAGCGGGAAGGTAAAGTAGTAATTTTAACATATTTAATAATAAGAAATTACAACTTTCTTAAATCTATTCAAATAAGTAAAATTGAATTGTCTGTTTGTAATTTAAAATTAACAGTTTTTAACTATAAAATTTGGAGGAGACAGAAATTAAAGCACAGCTTTTATTGAAATTTAATAAGGAAAACTTTGGAAAACGAGAAATAGACGAAATGGCACTCCGTAAGAATATATTTGTTATACGACTTCCGCCTTATCATTGTGAATGGAATCCAATTAAGTTAATATGGGTACAATTAAAATGACATGTTGGGAAAAATAACAAAACTTATGAAATTAGTTAACTAAAACTATTAATTAAAGAAGGAAGGTTTGGTACGACGCCTAAGAAAAATTGTATCGAAAATGATGCAGCTCGATGGTATATTAGATGCTGCATCAGATGCACCGACAAAAGAATCGAGCAAGGAATCAGTTACATCATTAATTAAAATTTAAAAATAGATTGTCTTGTTAATTTTTTAAATTTCTAAACGAATTCTTTAATTTTTTTTTATAATTTAATACAATAACAATATTTTTCATAATAATTAAAATGAATGATTATATAACGAATATATAATCATTCATTTTAATCATTCATTCAGTACTTTCACATCTCTATCTATTGACTCTGGTTAGAAGGACGCCATATTTGTTTTGCTGTTTGGACTACGGAAAAAAAATAGACTATAGTCGATATTGTGCGATCACGTCATTAGCGCTACTTGAGAGGTATATGATATTTTTTTTGTGATAATTTATATATTTTCTCTTAAGTAAATACATACAGATTATGAATTAGATGTTTTTATATAAATGAGATTATGTTTTATAATTAGATCGGGGGCTTGCCCATATGATCAACTAAAAGCCACAAAACAAAATAAAGAAAGAAGAAGATGAAATAATCAAAAATGTTGACATATGTATTGCATACAATTAAACTATTTTTTGTTATAATTATCTTAATGTAAAGTGTAAAATCATTATTACAGGTATTCAAAATGAGTGTGCCTGGATCAAACCTGAGTCCTTCGCATTCCAAAAAGCGAAAAACTACTTCTGATTCACTATCGTTTCTTAAGTCGCCCATGAAAAAAAGGCCAAATCGTACTGATCTGACAGCCAATGAAAAAACCATTGCCCTTAACATATATAAATATGTTGAGAGGAATACCCCTGATTATCCTTCAAAGGGTCAAATTTTAAATACAACGGCTGATATCATGGGTACTTCACAAAAAACTATTTCCAGAATATTAAATGAATATAAAGTTAAAGGAGAGGTCTCCACCCCAAATCGGTCTACTACAAAATACAACATTACAAAAAACTTAGATGACTTTACACTGTCGGCAATAAAAAGAAAAGTCAACAAATTTTATTTTGAAAATGAACAACCAACTATTGATAAGGTTTGGACCGCTATAAGCGAGGATAAGGACCTGCCATCATTTTCTCGGTCCACAGTATATAAAATTTTGAAAAAATTGAATTTTAAACATATAAAATGGTCTAGAAAAAGTATTGTTGATGGTGTGGAGACAACAACATTTGTTGAAAATTAAAGATTGTAGAAAAGAGAACAGAAAAATATATCATACAGATGAAACATGGGTTACTGAAGGTAAGTTCATGTGTATACTCTGTCACTTTTTTTTATTTTTTAAAAGTTTATGATATGTAAAAATTTTCAACCTATATCAAAAATTTGTATTTTTATGACACACTCTTAATATGTTGAAAATGACCAAGACATAGTAAGTAGTCGACAGGCATTTCTCAATAGCCTGCCGGTTGACTGGTTTCAAAAATCTACCAAAAGAAAAACCAGTAATAATCAGCCACATAGGTAGCAGTAACAGTACAGTAGAGGTTTTGTTGAAGGCGGAAATGGATGGATTTTTGAGGCCAAAAAAAGTGAACAGAATTACGACGGAGAAATAAATATTTAAAAATAAAACAATTTTTATTATAATTTTGTCATGTTTGTACACTGGTATAAGGGTCATAAAAAGTAATAACATAATTAAATGTAGAAGTATTTGCTCTTATTTTTAACCAGCTCCTAGGGGGTACTAGGTTTTATATCTATTTAAAAAAAAATAACGATTTTTTTATATTACAGGTTCGAAAAGATTTTGGATAATATGGAACAAAGAGATACTTGACAATGCGCCGTACCACTCCTGATTTGTAGTCAAAGTGCCCAATATGACTTGGCGGAAGACAGACACAGGGATGAAAAACGAGAAATAGATGAAATGTCACACCATAAGAATATAACTGTTATACGACTTCCGCCTTATCATTGTGAATTGAATCCAATTGAGTTAATATGGGGACAATTAAAATCATTTTGAGAAAAATAATTAAACTTTCAAAATGAGTGAAGTAAAATTATTAATTAAGGAAGGCTTAAACCAATTTGGTATGGCGTGGGCTTGAAAAAATTTTATCGAACATGTAATGAAAATAATTGCTTTACCAGATGCACCAACCCCGAATTAAACATAGATTGTCATGGGATATTAGTGACATAATTAATATTCTTTATTTTAAATTATTCTTTTATAATACAATTTATAAGTGGCCAGTACTAATATGTACTAACCTTTTTATGTTGTCGTTAACATAAGTTGCAGGCTGAGAAACAACCAGCCCTTGGTAAATAATATAACCGAAATAGAAAAATTAAACTTAATTATCTTATACATAGGTATATAATTAAACGTAAAATTATTTATCATGAATATAAATCAAAGTCAGCTTATTATTACAATATTATAAATGAAACTTATTAAGTATATAAAATTAACAGAATGCATAAAAATAAAAATCATTATTCATCCATAACAAAATAGAAACCTATATATTTCTAATGAATAATCACTAACAAAGATTTTTTTAATTCCTTAAAAGAAAATTTATCACAATAAACTATTTATCCATTATGAAAAATCTATGTATATGCCATAACACGCTTTATTTGTTTCTTGCAAGGTAGAATAATTAATGAAAAGAGAGATATCAAAGGCTACTGTCCTATACCTATAATCGAGCTAATCAGAGATTTTTTAAATTTTACTTTAATATAAACACAATATCCAAATGCATTTGTCAAAGCATCACAGTATTCTATCAATTGAATCTCATCAGCATCAGCCATTTGTATGTATTGCTGCATGCTCATATCATCCACATTAATAACATTATCATATTAAAAATCCCAATCCTTAAATAAGTTTTCGGGTAATATTGCATCCCAATCTGAATTACAAAGACGCATTTGTTGTAATGATAAAGTCTGTTCTTCAGGAGGACAATTCTCTATATCTAACATTTTAGCATGGTCTAAACGTAAATATTCATTGATGAATTCTTTATATAATGCAAAATATTCTAGATCTCTTGCGAAACTTTTAATGATTGGTGAGCGTGTAAATTAATCTGCTGTGATTTAGATTCTAAGGCAGGTTCATTACCTCTTAATATAGCGTTAAAGTTACTTTTATTTTCTGATACATGAATTAATGAATTATGTGAAGTTGAATTAGTATGAAAACATTTAAAATTATAGCGACATTTTTTAACATGTGAAGCCAAACAAATTTTACACAAGTTTTTATTTTTAATGAATTCTAGGCGGCTAATTGGAGACATCAAATTTAATTTGAGACATTTAAATAACTTATGCTGTGGACAGCATAAAATACAATTGTTTTCGTTCGACTCAGATGTATTAACTAAATTAACTGAAGACTTTAACCTTGGCTTGCACTCGTTCGCCTACAGAGAAACTTGCTTCCAAGGATGCTGCACGCTTGTCTAAAAATTCTAATAAATCGTCGACAGTTGCCAAAACAGAAGCATCCCTATCTGAATGATACAAACGAATCATACATTTTTTGTCTCACGGACAAATCTTCTATAGTGAAAGACATTGTATCGTTTCTTAGATATTTTTCCATTTTAGTTAGTTGCTTTACATTGCCCTTTTGCAATTCATATCCTCTTTTTCTCAGATTATTTCTTGGCCATTTTTATATTTTCTTATGTCCTGATATGGTATTTCTGTATCGAATTCTTCAGGGCTGTAAGTCTTCGAACTCGCTCATTTAATAATTCAATGTAACGAGCAATCATATGTATTATTTTTATGTATTATTTGAATCTTGTATTATGTATAAATGTATTATTTAAATATTGTATTATGTATAAATTATTGCATTATTGAATAAAAACTGGTCAAGTGCGAGTAGGACTCGCGCACCGAGGGTTCCCTACTGAGGGTTATTATTTAGACCTAAAGTGCACATTTGCGATAAAAATTAGTCATCAAATGGTCCACCAACGGACGCGACGTCTCAGCCCTCCATAAACTCAAACCATTTGTAGCTGCTTTAGCCATATTGGCTAGAAATAATAGGTATATAAATAAAAATAGTTGGTCAATTACGAAAATTAAATTTTGAAGATTTTTCCGCTTTTTAATTACGTTGTGTACCTTCAATCATATTGAAGCAATCGAATCGCAACACGTAAAATACTCGTTATTAAGTGGTTCCGGTACCCATTTGTGATCTTCATCATCAGCCCCACCTCATCAAATGTAACTTTTCGTGAGCAAATGCATGAGTTATTATCAAAAATACCTAAATCGGTAAAGGTGTGCCTATAATATTTGAAGATTACCCTCGATTTCTCCAGGATCCCATCATCAGATCCTGACTTCATGACAATGGGACCAAATTGGATTTTCAATTTTTTTTTTGTTTTATAGGGTAGTATACCCAAAATCGGTTCACAAATGACGGAAAAATCGGTGTACAAATATAAAAACTACATACAGCCGAACATATAACCTCCTCATTTTTCGAAGTCGGTTAAAAATAATCAATTATTATATACATAATTACATTTTATTTTTATTTATATTCTACTACACTCCACTTCACTACGTTCGTAAAATATTTAGATTTACATTATCAATCAAAATATATATTAGTGTTGCCAAGACGAAAATAAGTAGTCCCTAATTCGAATAAAACTAATTGTTTTTTTATAAAAAAAACTAATATTACTAATAACCAGAAAACTTACATGTGTTATCTACACAGTAGTAAGAAGTAAATTAATTAACTCGATTTGATTTAATTTCATTTTTAAATTTTCGAACTAAGTTAATACGAGTACTTAAATGAAATCGTGTGAAGCTTTTATATTTAATATAAATTATGTAATGACGATAAAATTAACAATAATTGATGATGAAACTTTTAAAGGAAGTTTATTTTATTATTTTTAGCGCGTTTAAATAATATTTTTAATTTATTATTTCTTTATTTTCATATTTAGAATAATTTTAACTAACTTTTTCATGAAAACAATAAGATTAAATATTTATTTGTTAATAGGCTGTTTGCTTATTGCGAAATTAATTGTTATTTGTACTTAAAATATTTGGACAGTTTTAACTAAAATTTTAAATTTTAAAATGATGTTACCTCTGGTAACATTAATCGAGTAGAATTTTATCTACGTAATGTCATAATATTGTCCAGAGATGGCGCTGACTGTACGCTGAATCGCGCTATCATTTTGTTGGCTGCGACATATAGATTGCATTGCGTTGTTTATAGAGGTTTGCTGCCCCTATGTTTTCGTATTGATACAAATTTCTCTTCATTGATTGTAAAATTGTTTTTTTGTCCGTGATCAACTTCTATGTTCATTTGTTTTAAGTACATAAAATTTTAATTCTAAGATTATATTATTTTCCGCTTGATACGCTCTATTATCTCACACACAAGCATAGTTTATTTTCCAAAAATAATGCGTTTTTAATTAATTGGATACGTATTGATTTATAATTTAGGTTTTTGCTTCAAGTAAATGCAGCTCTGAATATTTATTTATTTATTTGTAATCAACAGCGTATACAGATTATATTTGTACAGTTTTTTAAATTTCATGAAGGCTATGGCCACAAAAATTACATTATAAAGTATTTAATAAAATATAATTAACTAAGTGGATAACAAAATTAAAGTAGGTCCAATGAAAATTGTTGACGCATGTGTCAAGAGAATATTCACAAGTGTATGGTCATTTGTATGTGTGTTTATGCGTGCCCATATGTGTGTGTGTGTGTGCGTGCGTGCGTGCGTGCGTGCGTGGGTGCGTGCGTGGGTGCATGCGTGCGTGCGTGCGTGCGTGCGTGCGTTCGTGCGTGTTTATTTTTGGCGGTAAGATAGTATTATTTGATTCCTCAATTGTTTTTTGGATAAGTGAAACAGGTCTAAATGAGAAAATAATTTATTGTATGTTCGTGCTAGTCGTACACTTATAGAGCTTTTTGCATAATTTGTGTTACATTTAGGAACAACTAGTAGATGGGGTTTTCGCAATCGAAATGAGGAGGCATTTAGAGAAAATGCTGACACCAAACTGGGGCAATCCATCAAACCAGTTAAAATTGCTTGGAGTAATAGCATATCCTTTTGATTTCGTCTTTGCTCTAGCGAATTTAGTTTATAATTAATACAGGCTTCTTCATAACTGTCAAATTTTTTAAAATCTTTGTACGCTAAATATTTGAGAAATTTATATTGTATAGATTCGAGTCTCTGAATATGATTTTTATATGAAGGTGACCATATGCTACTTGCATATTCCAAGATACTTCGAACGTATGCAAAGTAGAGTATTTTCATGCATTCGATATTATTAAATGATTGTGTTGCTCGCTTAATAAAACCAAGTTGTTTATACGCCCTATTTGCAACTGCGTCAATGTGTTCGATCATTGAAACTTTAGTGTCAATTTTAATGTCTAGATCTGTTACGGTGGATTTTTTAGTAATGGTCGCATCATTGATTTTATAGTCGAAATTAATTTTTGTTTTTTTTACGAGTCAGAGTTATATGATGACATTTCTTAACGTTTACTGTAATTCTGTTTTTCGCGTAGTATTTTGTCAGGGCATTTAAATCATCTTGTAATTTAAGGCAATCCTCGAACGATCTTATTTTAAAGTAGACTTTTTTATCGTCAGCGAACATCAAATAGTGTGAATGTTTGAAACAAATGCCGATATCAAAAAGATATGCATTGTATAGAAGAGGCCCCAAAATGGATCCTTGAGGTACCCCTGATGATATGAATACAAAATCACTTCTAGCACTGCCTGTTACTACTGCCTGCATTCGATTTTTTATATAAGATGTTACCCATCGAAGCAAGTTTCCATTTATCCCAAGAGTATTAAGTTTATGAAGTAATATCACGTGATCTACGCGGTCGAACGCTTTTTCAAAATCTGTGTAGATGACATCTACTTGGCATCTTTCATCCATGCTTTGCAGTATAAAGTCTGTGAAGATGGCCAAATTGGAGACCGTTGAGCGACTCTTCATGAAACTGTGTTGTTCGTAGGGAATGGACCTTGTAATAATTGGGGCATATTTGTCTGTAAACCACTTTTTCGAACAGCTTGCTCATTGCGTTCAGGATAGAAATCGGCCGGTAATTTTCAATTTTTATTTTAGAACCACTTTCGTGGATTGATACTATAAGAGCTTCTTTCCATACGTCGGGAAAAGTACAAAACACATTAACTGAAAGGTTAAAAATAATTGAGAGTGGTTTAGCTAGATTTTTAGCACACTTGGTTAGAAAGAATGGTGGAATGCCGTCACTACCTGGCCCTTTATCAGTCCTAAGCGTTTTGAGCAAATTGTAAACTTCTTTTTCTTCGATAATGATTTTGCTAATGGATGGATATTTGATATAATTTACAACTTGATACATTTACGCGTTCCTGAGAAAAAGGTTGAAAGACAGACGTACAGACTGACCGACACACAAACAGAAATTTAGTTTTCGGATTTTTTCCATTATTAATACTATAAGACCATGCTCCTGGCCAAATTTCATGCTGCTAGGTCGATGGGAAGTACCCTGTAGGTTTTGATTCCCTTGTGAAAACGTTAAAAACGCTAAAATACTTAAAATATGCGACATAAATGACCGTATCTTTTGACTGTGTTAACTTAGAAGTTTGATTTTTTCACAGCTCTTAGTAATTATAACTCTGAATTCTTGACATTGATAAAAAATTTGTTACCTTCACGCGTTCCTGAGAAAAAAGTTGAAAGACAAACTTACAAACAGACACACATACATACAGAAATTTACAATTATCAGATTTTTTCCTTTATTCGTACCATAAGATCTTATTTCTTGCCAAATTTCGTCTTGCTAGGTCAATGTGAAGTACCCTATAGGTTTTGATTCTCTTGCGAAAACGCTAAAATAGTCAAAATATACGACATATTTTCCATTATCTCTTGATTAATTGCATTGAACTTTAATTTTTTCACAGCCGCATGTCAATTTCAACATGATACGTCCATGCATTTCTGAGAAAAAAGGGTTGACATCCCGACAGACAGACAGACAGACAGACAGACAGACAGACAGACAGACAGACGGACAACAAAGTGATCCTATAAGGGAACCCTAAAAATTAGGGTTGCGGCACCAATTATGTTAGTGACATAACTTTTAAATTATTCTTTTATAATACAATTTATAAGTAGCCAGTACTAATATGTACTGACCTTTTTATGTTGTCGTTAACATGGTATTTTTTTATATTTCTAAACCAATTCTTTAATATTTTTTATAATTTAATATAATAACAATATTTTTAATATTTAATTATAAAATCGGTTCATTCAGTACCTTCACATCTTTATCTATTATCTCTGGTTAGAAGCACGTCAAATTAGACTACGAAAAAAAAATAGACTATATACAATTTTAAATATAATACAGCTTTATATTCAGTTTATATTAGGGTTACCTATTATCAATATCTATGAAATTATATCTGCCATAAATAGGCCAAATGGTAATAAAATATTTTAAATGGCAGGTAGAAGATAATTTAAATAAAACAACAAGTTAAAGGCCGAATGTATATTTTTGTATATAAATTATCTGCAGTTCTTTTCATACATTAAGATCTACGAACAAACATTCTATTATGTCACACTTAATTAATTGGTGTTCAATTTCTTACAGAAATGGTATAAAAATAAGTTTGTTGAATTTCTACACTAAAATAATGTCTCAAAGTAGAACAAATGCGGGCTATTTATGGGGTGACACCAATCATATCTCACATTTTTATTATTATATTAATATTTTCCGCTACAAAATATTTGTGAAGCTTACATTTTATGAGATTATTCAAGGTACATGATGTATTCTAGATTAGTGAACATCACTAGCCAAATCCCTAAACACTACACTAAGCAACCATTACATGGTTATACATTTTGAATTATTAAGATTTTCACTACCCTAATTACAATTTAAAAATAAATAGGAAAAAACAAAACAAGAACTATTTACATATTCAGCCTCAAAATATCTGTTATAAGTAGCATGACTTTGTATTCAAATCTTTTGATGGCACATATCGATATTACAGCATTTTAGACAAATATTAAGATTTGGAGCAATATTCCTCAGCTTATGTAACTTATTTTTAGCCTTTTCTAACAACTAGTTAAAAATATTTGTTTATATATGTTATCTTTCGAAACCGAAATAATTTCAAGATTCATATCGTAATTATTATTTACTTCGCAATAGGATTATCTTAGATAGGAACAAAATAAAAATTGTGTAAGTATTGGTTATTAGCCTATTTTATTAGTCGAGAAATAAATAAATAAAATATAGCTCTACAAAATAGTGTGATGATTTCTTAATATAATGGACAAGATTAGGCATTTATGAACATTTGCTTAATCAAACAAACATATTGTCTCGATAAAATTAATTCTGAATGTGATCTGAAGTGGCAATTTACACTTTATTACATAGATGCTCCAGGAATTCAGTCTTGCATTACATTCAAAACATCTCTAT
Source organism: Hypolimnas misippus (assembly GCA_037950945.1). Taxonomy (NCBI): domain Eukaryota; kingdom Metazoa; phylum Arthropoda; class Insecta; order Lepidoptera; family Nymphalidae; genus Hypolimnas; species Hypolimnas misippus. The sequence goes on along the minus strand of JBBEEQ010000029.1, from coordinate 3,984,786 downwards.
ATACAGAATACAGACAGTAGTACACGCTTAACAAAACATCTGCATAAATATTTCACTAAATACCATAGTTGAGTCCCATATTCAATACTTACAAATAATACAGAAGTTACAATTTAACTATTAAAAAATAAATGTTTGTTAATCAGTTATATAAAATATAAAGGAGCCTGCCCTTTACGTCTAGCATCCCGTACTAGCTATTAACATGAATGCACATTTGTACAATAAACATATATGTTAATGCGATGAGACTATACACAATGTTACATTATTGTATTGCATTACTCATACAGTCTATATTATTTCCATTATATATTTGCTCTAATAACCTAATATCTTCACTAGGCATCGTTATGACGCGATTGGACTACATAAAGACTAAAGAACAGATCCAAACGTTAGATTGAGTATGGATATTCGCCGAGATAGTCTATTAGAGGGGTGGGAAGAGGCAGAAGCCTGTGTTTTGGGGCACACCAGAGTTTAGGCGTGAGTGGGTTGGAATCTAGAGCTTTGTGAATCGCTAGACGAGCTGCGTGAAGTAGAGTCGGTGGCGATTTCTTGAGAGGAGTTTTGAGAAGGACTGGAGAGTGTGGGCATCCTTCACGGTCCACCCAAACTGTACCCGCTGGTCCTCGTTCACCGACGCGAGTGTAATGTTGTACGAGTTCCAATACACATCGAAACCGGGGCATATACCTTGCAAGGGGCCGGTCACAGTCTAACCTGAAAAAGAAGGTTTTTTTCTTAGTTTTTGAATTTTATATCGCTTTAAACTTTAAAGACCGTATTTATCTGTGGAGCATCCCTTTTGGACTTTTTTATCACATCAGCATGTAAGTTATGACATGTTTTATTAGGTCAAATAATTTAACCCAGAAAAACCAACATACTAGGAAGAATTATGACACACTTTCAGTGCTAACTGTGTATACATGAAAACTCTGATGAATCAAATTGTTATCTAATACTTATTACTCGTTTAATAAACAATTACTCTGAATGGAATCCAATAACTATTTACTTATTAAGAATTTTATTAGGGATTGATTCATTCCTTTATTGTGCAAGCATTAACAAATTGTTTAAGTTATATTTAAAAGCTGGCCGAGCTGATCATAAAAGAATATGAATAGTAATTTATATTGCATGTTTTATATTTAAATGTTAAGTAAAAATTTAAATTAAACATTAAGAGAAACATTACTTTTATCTGTAAGATATTTTCAGTGAGTAGCAGAAATTTGCTGGGCGCCAAGATTATATTTTATTGTGAGATATTAAGATTAGATAAAGTCATGATAACATGAGTAATATGCCTATTCTGATTACGTACAACTATTTTGTAGGTGACTTTTACTTTTACGTCAATATAATATAAACATCATGATTTTGATTTGTCATTAAAAAATCAAAATATTTTTATTTAAAAGTAGGAATTTACATTCTCTTTTTAAACACCAAGCAAATTAATTTACCGCGGTTTTGAAAATGCTAAACCTTAGACCTGAGAAGAAACTGCAAAAAAAAACTCAGTGGGGTTTTTTTTCTTTTACGAGAATGTCAAAACTTTTACAATGTGTTGAGATAGCCTTGGAAGCAATCGCTTTAATCTAATGATATGTCATTATGTACAAAATCTTTTATATTGTAGTATGTTTTAGCACACACATTTCTTTTTAAGTTTGCAGCTTAAAAAAAGAATTTCTAAAATAAATATCTCTAAATCATATTTTTAATGAAAACTTTATAGTTCACAGTTCAATGTATTAATAAATTGATAATCATTATTCGAGACATTCACAGAAGTCATGACTAACAACATTATCATTATTATAACAAGAAATATAAAACTTATGACGAAATGATAATAAGAAATATGATTATTATTAAAAGGCATGATAGATTGACACTTACCTAAAGAAGCCCTGTTCATAATGTAGCCTGACAGACGTTGGTCCCCTCTCTGTTTGTACAGAAAGTGAGAATATGAAATTTCTGTCACCAGAATCTCTGATAACGAAGGCTCCAACACTTGCATCTTTTAGTAAATTTCGGGCACCCTAAAATGAGGAAAATATTTGTTAAAATATATATATACCAACGAAATTTATGATAAGTAATTTAGATTTAAGGTTAATGAATTACTAAGATCCCTAAGATCATATTAATCTTTTTTTATTTTGATAACTAAAAGAATGTATATAAGAGTTTACAAACCTGCCAGTCCAAGTTTCCATAGTACCACCCAGACAACCTTAACGCTCTCAGCGTATCTGCTAACCGTCTCAACTCATCAGTATAAGGTGAAGGTACTAAAGGTGAAGATGGTATGGTATATAATGGTGAATGTGGCAAGTAGTTTGGCTGGAGAGTAAAGGGTGGAGTGACTGGTGTCACGGAAGTTTGTATGTGGGCCTTTGCACAGGCCAATGATACTCGGAGTTCATGCCTGCAATTTGGACAGCAAGCAACACCTGTTGACCAGTTGTTGAGTGGCACCCCCACTTCCACACACGCATCTATAACAAAGAAATAAGATGTTAAGTTACAAACGATTACTGTGACATATATAATTGGATAATCATTATAGTTACGTGGGCCTATATGAGGTAATACTTTATTATTAACTGGTATTCGATGGAATTCTATTTTTGTAACAATTAATCTATATCTAAAATAAAAGAGATAAAGGTATTACAATATCTGCACAAGTCCTTATATTATCATGACATATAATTTAATTATAGTTTAAATTTTTTTATATAAATGTTTCACATTTTTTACATATGAATAGTTTAAAAATATATAAACAGTGGTTCCATATATATAAGTTCTGAATAAATAAAAGAATAAAACAAGTTTTTCTCTTAGTTCTGATATTTTATTTTGAAACAAAATTGTAACATATCAAAATTAAACTTGGTTTACTCTAGTTTTAATGACTTTACGCCTACATACGCCTATACTATATACATGACTGAAATGTAAAGAATTGTTTGCAAATCAATGATAATCTTAGTACTAATATGAAAATGACACGCTTTTTATTGTGATAAATAAATGTTTGAAAACACCTTATCATTGTAACCTCAAAATATTACTTGTCATTTATAATGAGTCTTAAATTCTTGATTATTTATTTTGTACTTTTATCACATCATAAATAGGAGTCTAGATTTAAGTTATATTGGCATTTAATCTATCTTTAGAAACTCACTTTGTATAGGTAACCTCGTTGCTATTGTCATGTTTAAGGCACTCAGTTTTGTTTCCCTCCTATCAATCAAGCACATTTGACGTTCACTTTTCGGTGGACTATTACGTGTTCCACCCGCCTCGTCTCCGGAGGCCACGATTTAATCACTTTACCAAAAACCAACACTATTAAATTATCAAAGATGAAAAGTTGCACATACACTATCACTTAAAAATGTTGCTTCGTTTTATAAAACTTCTAAAAACTTAGTTTTTAAACACATAAATTGTTTGAAACACAATTCAAACTCTCAAGAAGATCCGACTGTCGCACCTGTCCAAAATTCATGACAATAGTGTTGTAGCTGTTGTGACTCAAGTAGAATACCACAGACAAAAGTTTATAGTTATTATTTGAAAAGTAAATAATGTTGATAGCACTACTAAAAGTATTTAATTAATTATTACATTTAAATAATCGAATACAGTATTAACATTCGGAGCTAACACACCAACACTCTGAGACAATGTTATGAATACTACCGAGTACCGACTACGAGGCCGACGAGCGAACTTGCAAACGAAAAGTGGGGATGTGCGCCGGAGGACGCTGCCGAGCGTCCGCGACACCCGAGTGATACGAAACTCGAACGTTCACTATTTCTGAGAATTCATTCACTAACCAACAACAATTATCCAGTTATCTAGTCGTTTGCTTGCTATCTTCATTGTATTGTATTATTTGTACGTAGCGCACGATTCTGCGTAATCTTACATTCATGTCTATTCTACTCAATTCATTCTAGTTAATAATGAATAAAGACAATTGTATGAAAGAAGAAAATTAATACTCAATCATGGTTCTGTGTCTAATATGTTTAAAAAATGGGATAAGCACTAATATTAACATTATTTACGAGTTTTTTTAGAAAAAATATATAAAAAATTAAAGTAATTTTATAAGAAATAATTATTAAAATTATAAATTTAAAAAAGGAAGAATGATAAACAAAGCATATAGAAAATAAAAGTACATTGCAAAACTAACTGGGAATGTAAGATTACAAACTTACGTACATATGAAAAAAAAACGATAAAAAAACATTACCAAAAGTGACAGTATGGCCAAAAAAGAGCGGCTTCGACCGAAATACGTTAAGTAACGCGTGACCTGGTTACAAGAGTGGGTTCACTCCACTGTAAATGTGCGTGCAGCTCTAGTCACGAATGTTTCCTTGAAATGCTATTACTTTTTACGATTTCTATCATAATCACCTAATGTCTTTTATATAGAAATCAAGGCTCATAGCCTATCTACAACATTCTTAATTATAATTAAAATGTGTACTACACGAAGGTTAATCATGTTCATAATTATTTTACATAAATTAAATTAAACACATGTAAAATTCGTTTAACAAGTTTAAAACAATAAATATTTGGATGATTCGAAAAATTCAGAAACTTGTCTATGATCTATATGTGTACTTTGACAAACTCATTGAAATTGACTACAAACTACCGTATATTAACGTCACAAAGGATGGGTAAAAATTATTTAGCTAAGTTTTAAGAATTTAATCTAGTGACAACACGTACCATGTTATTTTTATATAATATAATTAAAAAATTAATATTGTGTATTTCGATTGTATACTTAAAATATCAACCTGACACAATATAACTTCTTAAAATTTCATTTAAAATAGTATCCTTAATTGTTACGTTTCGACAAGTTATAGAATACGCAGGTGTTCACATCACATTCGAAATTCGAACGTGCCATAGAGAGCGAGTTCCCCGTAGTGCGATTATATTTGGCGTTCTCAGAAACCCCTACCTGCGAGTAGCTTTCACAGCCATGAGCCATCTGCCGCTTGCGTAGTGCACATTTGATACGCAGCTGCCCAATCTTTTATACAGATTGATTGAATTTATACCAATTGTGTATAAAGCTGTGTTCAAAACTATTCAGAATTTATGCTTTTGTTAATACTTTTTCAAAAGATACATAATTGACAGCTGATAATAAATGACTTATCTGTAATTCTAGTATTACTTCGCGCAGATAATATAATTTCGCGTAAAAACTACGATGAGGTCATTCGTAATGTTAATCTAATAAATGGTAATGATTATTAACTAGATAAAAAAGCTACAGATAAAAAATAAATAATCTTTGACTGCAATTTTATTTCAGTAATATTGAAGCCAAAAAACATATTCCTAAATTATTTTACTATTATTATTCACTAAAAATTTTATTAAAATAATAAGTTATTACATTCTTTCAACATTATTTAAAGCAGCTGATTTCACAACAACGAAAGTTGTTTTAACTATATATTTATATAAAAAACTGCTTTTAAATTTTGTATCGTGTTAATTACATTAATTAATAGATAGCTTATATCATTTTTGTGATGTAACTTCTGTGAAATCAAATCTTAGTATAGAAACGTTGAACTTTAATCGTTGTTTATTTTTAACAGTAATAATATTATAATGAATTCTACGAAACCATTTTAATATAAAGTGACTAGACATCCCGCTTTAAGTGGGACAGTCCCTATTCTTTTACAAATTTATGCACGACAAATTAAGCAACAACGAGGGAAGGGAAAGGGATTATATGGAATATTAACTTTTGCTCGTGGCTTAAATTAGATTTTGTTTCAAAATAATACGCATATATAATTATATAATATAGCTTATGTCCATCTAAAATAATGTACCTTTTTAATGATACCATAATTTTTTTAAATAGGTTTTGTGATCTCTATTATATTAGTATAGATATTGTTTTTGAATAATAGTTTAGAACTGAATACTGAGAATGCCTTGTTCGTCGCATTGTTGAATCATTTGTTCATTTAGTGTTATTTGCAATGACGAAAAGACTTTGCAACTATCTCTCAAACAATACACATCTCTCAATACACATACTCAAGTGCGGATCCAGCATCGCCGCCATTAACAATTATAATAATTACAAAGGTAAAATATAATGTCATAACCCCCATGACACCCCCTCCTGGACCCGCCCTTGATCCTACTGCATGCTCATGTATGCTAACAAGTGATATCCACATGAAATCGACAAAAATTGAAAACCATTTTAGGTGTGAAAAAAAGTTTCGTATAAAATTTCATAACCTTTTGAAATTTATTAAAATCATAAATATACCAAATTATATATAATAATATTTTAATTACTATATATAAATTAATTTAATGTATTGTATTTAATTATGTTATAAAACAAAATAATGCTTGTGATTCTTACTAATATGTATTAAGTATCTTCATATTATAAGTAGATAAATGTTAACATACGTTATATTTCGCTGGTTTGCAAGAATATCGTAGTAATTCAAAATTCTAACAAATAGAACTAAGTATGTCAAGAGGCCATAAATCTTTGTAGTTTTATCATGAAAAGAGATGCGATGATGAATTTTCTTTATATCAATTAAGTTATAACACCAAGGGATCATTTAAATTTTGCAGCTATGCTCCAACACATAAATAAAGAAATTTAAAAACCCCATTCCCTAAAATTCATCATTTTGAGTTGCATCGATATTTTTGAAAAGCAGCGATTTATGTCTATGGAAAGAATGTTGAGCGATTTTTATTAATTTCCGTTCGCGAAAAAATAATTACACAGAAGGTCATTTCACAGAACTCGATTCACTCCGATTTCAATTTCTCAGAGCATACAGTTGTTCTTGGTATGCACCTCTTCAACTTAGGGTCAGACGATGAGTTTACACATTCTCGGAATTCATTCCGATAATGGTTCCGTATGTTACGAAGCGGAACTGATGTATTGAAGAGCTAGTTATATTGTTCAAATAATTTCGCTTGACTGATCGGCTCAACGTATTGTACGTTTAAACTTTCCTTTACTTTCCAGGTATTACGATTTCGACTAATACGAATGTCTTGACTTACTTTTAAACTAATTGCAATGTGATGAATTGTTTTTTTTTCATTTAGATTGTTATTACAATGTTACTTTCACTTTTATTATCTATTAGCAAATTTCTGTGAAAATTTCAGTTGGCTGTCCGTTGTATCTTAAAAATGATATAATTAAAATTTTTATATAAGCAAATTGAAACACAGTAGTTAAGGCACACAGGAGAGATATGAATACGACGTGTTGAGCATACATTATTTAAGTTTTTCTAAGTTCTCTAAATCTATGCAAAATTTAAAAACGTCGATAGTGTTGCTTATGGAGTCGATTAATGAATGAAGTAAGTTATATCAATTAGTGAAATTTCGCAAATTCTTATAAAGTTGAATGATAGATCGCTTCTATTTTACTCATAACTAGTTATTATTACTGTGACACATCATTAATTGCAAAGTTTATTAAGAAACTTAGGAATAGGTATTAACGATCAAAGCAGCAACGAGGGAGCACGGCTCTTTTCCATGTAACTGATTTAAATAACTTCTATTGAAATGTATGACTAATTTAATTATACTTACAAAATTATTGTAAGCTAACATTACACAATAGCCATTGATTCAATAACATCGTTTAGGTATGCCTCGCTGTGTCCGTGGTCATGAGGGTTTTGTGCCATAATGAGTGCTTCTAGGAACGGCTATGTCCACGGCGTAAACAAGACGAGGTAGTTGAACCGGTTGGGAAATAAACACGATATGCCCTTTATGGTGAATGTCTGATATTAATTGTGTAATTGTGGTATATGACATATGTGTATGTATTGGCGCTGACTTCATTAGTTATTCTACAAACAGACATCAAAGTGAACCCGCTTTTCCCAGTAGAAGTTTAATTTCAGCGAAACGTTAATCGCTTATTGTTTTTCTTTTATTTACGTAAAAACATAATACCGCAAACGTATAATTAATATGTTATAATAACAAAAATGTTATAAGGACAAATCGATACCTCCCACGTAAGTTATTGTAAGCCACAAAATTGCCGTTAGCGTTTTTACTGAATACTACACGAATTTGCATTGCTTAATGCATTCAAAGTGAAAAAATACCAAAAATCTTTTTTTTTTTCAAGGAAAGATACAACAAAATATACGTACGCCTGAAAAAAAGGCGTATTTTGTTGTAACTTTCAAACTAAAACGGATTAAAAGTGCTCTACTGTAAAATTGTAATTTTGGGGTTACAACAACTTACGTGGGAGGTATTGAAATTCAATTGTATAAAGTGTGTATATACATATGTATATTATAATTGTTTATGAACGTTTCAGCTTTAATAAATTGAAATTGCATAGAGCTTCAACAAAAATAAATTTATCTATAACGTTTTCGTAGCGTTTAAAGTAATTTCTGAATGTACAACAGTAATGATTATATACGTTTTACACGTTTTTTTTTAATTAAAATTTTCTTTTTACCTAAAAATATCAATGTATAGAAATGATATTTTAATCCATTATCTATTCTAATCATAAAGAAGTAAAATTGGTTTCTAAGTTTGTATGTCGGGGGTAATCTCAGCATCTCGAATAATAGGACCGAAGCAATAAACATACGCGCAAGTAAAACCGCGAAGGACAGTTAGTATAATATTTAAGTATTGTTAGTATTTAACACAAATATGTGAAACACAAAATATAATTAAATAGAATTTTAATCAATTTATAATAAGAATCAATTATTTATAAATAAGACGATGTCATGTACCAATGTCGAAATATTGCAAAAATTTTTAACTTTTGCTTAGTTGTGTAATATGCAATACGCAATAATTCGACACTATTTGATTCGGTATTCGATACGGTAAAATACCTAAATAAAACCAATAATAACCTGTAAATAAAATTACTCAGTTTTCTTATTATGATGGTATTTTTAATAGCAAGTAAATTTCACGCCTCAGAATAAATAAAAATATGAAAGCATACGTAACAATGGCAATATTTTATCCGGATATTTAAGAGGATACGCCTACATTGTCTCGAGTGTCCGACGTTGTACTTTGCATTGTTACTAAGAATAATTCTTGAAATACACCCTGGAATGACGATATCTTTCCAAGAATAACTTTTGTTACTATTTGCTTTCTTAAAACTAAACTAAATCGAAGGTGTTAATTTCACGCATTCGAATACTCGGAAAATGATTAATAACGAACTTCGGTTTGTATGACAATCGTCCCGAGAATCGATAACAAAAATTACTTATGTTATAAAATTAAATAATTAGTTCTACGAAATAATTTGCATGACAATTATTCACGATTAAAATTTCATAGCAATATTATTGGTTTAATGTTTGAATTACTTCGATATAAATAATTGAAAATTAATATCGTAAATTGAGTGATACGAAGCTTTTCAACAAATTCAATAAAATGAATTAATAGTGCAGCTCATCGTATGTAATAGCCTTTCAGTGTTAAACTCTTTCGCAATATGTAAGTTTTTCTCGAAAATAGGATTATGTGCTTTGTGATATTTTCTAGACGAAAATATTTCCTTCATTCGATAAATTTTAGTTTGTTGTTAGCTTTTAATATTTTATATTTATTCACATGGTAATATATGGATGCTGATAAACAATAAAGTGTCAACCCACAAAAAGTCAAATTTGGAGATATTGATGTATTTTGATACTACGTCACATATTTAACACTATTAAAAAAAAATTGAGTCATCCAAACTAAATAAGTATGGAAAAAAGTTTCTTAACTCAATGTATCGAATTCCAGGTGCGTTCCATATTTTGCAATTTATAAAATAATCTCAAATATTTAAAAACTTATTATTAGCTAACGTATTAAATAAATGTACATTTAATAAAAATAGAAAAGGAAGCTTTCAGCGTCCTTATATATATATATATATATATATATATTATTTTTGACAGTTAAAGGACGCGTTTTTATACGAAAACCAGAAGTCAGCCGTCATAACATAACATAATTGGATAGTTTTAACATAACATGAGCCCAGGGGCTTCATTTCATTCATTTTTTATTACAATATTTTTTAATATTAAAAATAAAAGAAATCACACATAATCAATAACAATGTAGATAATATAACGTGCTGCAAGTGTCAATTTGATTAATCTAACAACACATGATTAAAGTAAAAAAAAACATTTTGAGAATAGATAATACAAAAAAACAAAATTAAATCCTTATATGATCGATTGACACGCTAACTGGAATAATATTATGTGTTTATTCCTATATAACATATTTGTAATTGAATATTCTATTCTATGAAATGAAGACTGATTCATCATTTTTTTACATAGTATACTATTGGCCAGACCAAGATATATGTAATATGTGTAATATGTATGTATGTTTTCCATGAGCTGGAGCGATTCTGATGAAAATATTCTGATTAGCATAGCGGCAAAGAAAAAACTGTCACGAGATCGTGACAGTTTTTTTGGGTTTTTAACAACGACTGATCGCTAATCATCTATATATAAACTAACGCGAGTTTCTTTGTGCTTATCGCAGATCATAATGGGTCTTTCCCATTTAAACTGACAAGGAAATTTAATATATTATAATTGAATATATTTATTGCATCAAAACTTTTTTACAACCCATTTATAATTTACTAAGGACGGTTAAAAACGTTTATTGACGGAAATAATTTTTTAAGCAATTTTATTAACTTTTAAACCATTATATTTATTACTGGGTTCCGCTGTCGATCTCGCCCGCGTGGTGTGTTGATAAAATGTGTTATTCTAATTTGGAAGCTATACTATTGTAAAGTTGCATCCAAATCAGTTCAGTAGTATTTGTGTGAAAGAGAAACAAACATACAACCATCCTCACAAACTTTCAAAAGAATTTAAAATTTAGATTTAGATTAGAAGCCAATTTTCAGTTTTACTCACGTATATGGCTACTGCACATACTTAACACAAGATGAATTTTTCACACTGGTAATGGTGTAGTAAATAGTAGCACATTCGAACAACTTATTTACGTTATACACAAAGATCTTAAGATTAGCTTTATGAAACTAAATTATTGTATCGTGATCGGCATCAAATTTGCAGTTTCAAATCAATCGACAATTTGAAGTTGGTTAAACATAATTTCGGCGATTTGATTTCATACACCGGTAGTTAGTACTACAATTGAAGCTAATAATTATAGCGTGTTAGGCGGAAATTACACTTGTAAAGTTTACCCACGTGACTGATATTAAGCCTCACTGTAAACTGATGACAGTAATCTAACCATACGTAAGCTGTAAATGTAAGTGTCAATAAATATGCCACAGACAGTAAATAATTTCAGGTGTTAAAGCGATGATAAACAATTTACGTTTTTATGATAATCTGTGAGCAAAACTTACAAGTGTAATTCTGGCATTAATAAACAAATTATGTAGCGTTAAGACAAAACGGACTAAGAAAACTTGCCTATTATAATCGTGAGGTACAACGACACCGGTCACGAGATCTTATGACGTCATCAATGATCATTAACATGCAACAAATAGCCTAATTGTGATTAATATTCGTGCGTTGTTGAATGTGTTAAGTGCTCAAGTATAAACAGACTTATGTATACACATATACTTGACATATACTTGTATGTTTATTTTGTATATAGGTATATATATTTTTATAAATATTTACAAATCGCAATAATTTCTGTACAAAACATGTTCGCGTGGAATGGTGGCAAGATTGCTGGCAGCATTTTTTATTTCAATTGCAATTCTGATTCTTTGAGCGAAAAATGGACCGGCTTTCCTGTCACTAGTGAAAATCGACGAGAAGTAATATCCTTGACATTTTTACGCATAGCTACGCTAAAGTTTTTGGACTACGAACGGCACAATAAAATATATAACTAGTGACGAATATTTACCTATTTTAAATATAGAATGCAATATATTTCATAATTAAACAATACAAATTATCACAACACGCTTAGCTTGATTATAAATAAATGTTCGAACACGAGTCACGGCTCACGACTGCCGGGATATCGTATGACTTCATCGACGTATTAATTAATTACAATTTAATTCGTTGACTGGATTTCGTCCGCCTAAAAAAAGCTTTTTGACTATGGTCTATAATATAATGTACATTCTTTTTATTCACCAGTAACAGACCAAGGAATAGTTTGATTTGCATATGATGTATAATTTTCTCTGTAATACTGTCTTTATTGTGGAATGTGAATCGACGAATAACACACTAATAACAATAATATTTGCGTTTTTCTCCATAGCAGATTATTACGAAGGATTTTATTTTAACAAACGTTTCTAAATATAGCGAATAAAAAATAGTTTCAACTAAAAAGAAAAGCAATAAACCAGTAATGATACTTTACTAGGAAAGGTCGCGTCATGACGTGTGTGCGATTTCTCTTGAAGTGCCGCTCAACTGTTTTATACTTAAATCTGACTCACCTAGGGCGAAGGTTGGCCTTTGTTTTATTTATAGAAGCTTGCTATAAACAAACTTTCTTAAAAATAGTTTCCATTAGGTATTTGTTTGTCTACAAATTTAATTAACCGTCTCTTCTCTCATCTGTTTAATTTCTTACTTTACGTGGATTTTATCAATATTATCTATGTTTCTCTTCTAATATTTTTAATCAACTTTATTCAAGTATAGCCGACAAAAATATCCATTATGCGTTTATAAATATAAACGATGCCACTTACTACAACATGTGTGCTCCTTCAATTGCAAGACCGCAGCACAGACACAAACACGTGGTCTTTTAAATTGTTACTAAACACAAAGAATAATAATATTAGGTACAACTAAGATGTGAGAAATTAATTACAATAACAACGAAATGAAAAACTAAAGAGTTTATTAGTTTTAACGATACTGAGATTAAAAAAGGTTTTACATTGTAGGTATAACCCGCTTATTGAGAAAAGTTATAAGGTATGAAATACCACTACGTTACGATATAATAATAGGACCGCGATTAAACTGAGAAGGATAGCAAGGTACATATTAAAGATATCCAAAAAAGTTTTTTCTTTTTAATAAAAACATATAACATAATAATAATTTATTTGTCATAGACAATTGAATTCACCAACACGCGTGTTCTCTAAATTACTGCGTCATTATCACGTTATCATTGTGATAGATAAAAATATAATATTATTTAAGATAGTCTATTACATTTGTCTACACAATTCAGGTACGTCATAGTTCTGCGATAAAAAGATTAGAAATATATCACTATCGTTATTACTATTATTTGCATTATTAAGCCGGAAATACACGAGCATGTGTCTGGTACAATACTCTGCCAAGATAACGTGCCAGTAGATTGGACGAAAACGGCTATATTCAAACAACACTGAAGTAATTTTAAAGGTTAAAATCCGAACTTCTATTAAAACATAAAATCCTACTTTGATTTTTTAACAATTTTAAGTACCATTTTAAGTACCAGTGGCATTCGCACCATCAAAGTAAATTTAATGAGCCATTAAATAGCTACGGGTTCCTACAGATAGAGACGGTTAGACCAGCAGGCTGTATAGGTTGGAGCCTAGGGCTATAGATTACATACGAACATTATAATTTTACTGTGAAAAGTAATTTCTGTTTAATTTGAATTGCTGGAAATCATTAAGCAAATAATAAAACGTAGTGATTTACATATGTCTGTAAACCTTGATCTCATTGTCGTTGATAAGATAAAAATCAATATAAATATGTAACACTATCTGAACGGCCTTTGGAGAAGGTTGTATAGCGGAACGCTTTTGCTTTTTCCTAAACGGAAAAAATAAAACAGTTTTCGATATTAAAAAATAAACAAAAAGCGCAGTTGTTTTTGTAAGCTATGCTTTGTGTATCTTACAAACTGAAAAACAGTACCGTAACTAAGCACGTGTTTCAGTTGTCTTTAAAAAAAAAACATTGAATACATTCATCGAATATAATTAAAAGTGTAAATAAATTATTTATCGACACTTCCATCATCATTATATTAATCGTTTTGATTACAAATAGTTAACCTGTAATAATTACGGCATTAATTCGTTCGTAGAAACATGGAGGTATGTAAAACCATTTTTATCACAACAGATGCAATCACCGGAAGCTAATTAGTGTTGCTCGTTACTATTTATCGATAATTTCAATGTAAGTGCGGTAGAGTTTTTTTTAAGGATTTGTATTTATAGATTAAATTACATCTATTGACTTCTAGGAGTCATTGAGCAAACAGTGCGAATGACGATTCTGACTAATATTGCGAATATTTCAACTTTTTTGTTGTCAATTTTGCATATTGCCAAAGCATTTTAACTCGTAAATGTATTAGGAAATATGAGGAAATTAGCTTGACAGGTATTTCATGAGTTTTCTAATAGCCGGTATCTCATATTAGAATTTCCAATAAAAGATTCTTCGATCGGAATTTATATTAGACATTTACTGTTATTTATCAATTGATAATTTGATGTTGTCCCCTCTTTTTCTATCTTCAAACATATTTTATATACGTGACTTGTAAAAAAATAATTTACGATCAAAATCGAAATTATATAAACAATAATTGACATGGTTTATGACTACGTTCTAAGAGGAATTCAAGAATCACGCGTGAAATAAATATTTAATTTGAAATATCAAAAGTCAAAAGTGTATTTAATTTTTTACAAGCGCTAATTCAACTTGCTGTGTTTTTTCGGGTCAAATCTTATAGGTTACAATTTGAACCACTTCATCTTTTATCTAACGACAAGCTACTTTTTTTTTTCTTTTTTATATTGGCCAATGAATATAAAAAATGGCAACGGCTTAAGCAAAACAATTTGAAACAGGAAAATAATTATACAAAAATGTGTTACGAATTCAGATTATTTATAAATATTCAACTTTAGTATACTTTAAAAGTCAAATCATTGGTTTTTTGAATAAACATGAACTTATCAAGAGTACCTACTTTATAACCTGATAAGTTCAAGTATAGCTAACTTAAACTTGAAATATTTGTGGAAAGGAAGGCCTAATGAGATAAGACAGTTGTTGCTATCGTGATAACGATGAAATCTAGACAATTAAAATTATACATATTTTATATGACGGGTCTTATCGCCTATAACTAATGGTAGTAATACCTTTTTATTGCCCGACGTTTCGACGAAGTTTCATCACTGAGCTGGTCAGAGCAACTTTTTAATAATGTCATTGTCATTAACAATGACAATAGGTGTGATTTTTTTACATAGTTAGTTTAAGTTCCTAGCATTAAATGTCTATTCCAAAAGTCATTAAAATTGAACGAAATACCTCTGTTTCAAACTAATAATTTAATTTTCTTAAAATTTTTGCAACGGTGTAACAGTGAAACGTAACATATGTCGAAAACAGAATATTGCGTAACAAGTACACAACAGAAACATCACGCTTTCATACATCGTTCTCTCTCGTATATAACAGAAAATATAGAAATTAACTTTTGGCATTTAAAATTCAACACACAGGCGTCAAAGTTACGTTCACAATTTCCATGTCAAAAGCCTCGCACCGCTATATTTGTAACTAAATTTTTTTTTTTAAATTAATTGAGTTCTTAACGTTAACATTACAACAAGTGTTCAAAAATTATAACATATATTTTCTGTTTATGCATATGTTACATTTCTCTTAGGATAGTCATGAGTCAAGTACACTTTGTACACTTATTGTTCCTTATATAAATACACCCGTCGATAAAATTAATCGCCTAAAATATACATAATTGTACATAATATAGTATACTGCTTTTCTGAACGAAAACATCGCGTTTTATGTAATGAGGCTTATATATTTTTATTCTAAGAAAATTCAGATCTTCTGCGAATAATCATTTCGATATTAAAGTAATCTTGTGTTTGTGATAAAAAATCAGCGTTTTTATGGTGGCTAAGGATTTCGTGGAAGGACGCCTAATAAAAATTTGATCATCTGTCAATAAAAATGTAATTAGTTATCGGAATTTATCGACGTTCTCGTTATACCTCACTCTAATATCGGTCGTTAGACTTGATTGGAATTATTTATGAATGCAATTTAATTTGGAAAAAAATATGTTTTTCCAATTGTTGTAATCGTTATGATTAAAAGAGGGTAAAGAACTTGATTTTTTTTATCTTTATTGTTAATATTAATAGCAGATTTTTAATTAAATTATTTGTATATTTTATTTGTAAGAAATCTGTAAAAAAGAACACAAATGACAACAAAAGCATTATATCAGTTCAATGAATAAACGTTATGTGGTCTAATGACGCCATATTAGGTAAAATAAATAAAAATATATGTATGTCTTATCAACAATCATACTTGTAGCAGAAATTCCAGTTAATACGTATAATTAAGAGCAAAAATCAGTTTCGGCGAAGCGATTCAATCTACCACTAATTGCTACTTTTAATGGAATAATTAACTAAATTATCGAAAATTACAGGAAAATGTAATGACGGGATATTATTATATTTAATCTAGCTAGTTTTGTGTATATACTTTTTTATATTTATTTTTATAATAATTCTTACTTAATGGTTTATTCTACGTATTTGAAATCACATACTTATTCTATTTTACATCGTGATTCCGCATAGGGTAGGGCACGTTGAAAAAGAAAAAATCATTTAAAACACTAAAATTTATTCCTTTTATTTTATTACTGTACTATATTCTTTCAATGAAATTTCCTGACAATTTTATTTATAAATAAAAAAAAATAAAACCTTGACAGTCTACTTATTGAGACCACTCCAATGAACCTCAACACGATACTTCTGCTATTGTTGAGGAGTTGGTGAGGAGTTGTACTTATATTCTGCTCAAGATAACGCAACGCTGTTATATTGACATAATTCAGTAAATTTCAAGTCAATTAGACCAGTAGAAGTTGCTCAGATCCTTTTAGTAACTACAAGAGAGCTTGAAACGTGTGACCAGTTCTTCATACATTATAGTCATGAGCTATCTCGATTACATCGGTTTCAAACAAAAAAAACCGCATCAAAATTGGTCCAAAACCTAACAAATTTTAGAGACTTATGATGCTCCAGACAGACACACAAATACACACGTCAAACTTATAACTCCCCTGATTTTTTGTCGGGGGTTAAAATATATAAATCAACATTTAAAGATTACACTATTTTATACTACGACATACAACAAAATGTTAAATAATTTTGAAAATTGTTTTCCTCCAGTTTTCCCAGGAAACCGTTGAAATCAAAATATTACTCGATAAACAAAATAATCATTTGCTGTCGAAAGTTTTCTGTTGTCAACATACAGCATTGCATAAAATCGTTATGTAACACAACAGTATACTACAAAAGGTACAATAATTTGGAATTCGCAGAAGCGATATTGTCACAGAATATTCAATTTCAATTGCAGATATTGCTTGCGGATGTATGCAATTCGCAATAAATATGCAATGAATATCGGTGTGTCGTATTTTATTGCGATGGATTAAGTTTGCAATTTGACCCGTATTCTTATTCTATTTTTTACAATAGTCATTGGTTAAAACATAGTTATTAATAGTTATTATTTTTATTTAGTGTGTAGTAAAATAATAATTTGTATACCTTTTTACGAAAATTGCATGGACATAAAATTGAAAATTGTATGAAAATTCGCACACTTATATTTTACATAGAGAAAGAGTGCAAAATTCTGATATATTTTTTTAAAGTATACATAAACATTTAATTATTTAAAAAATACACACACACTACTTTGATTTAGCACACACATATAGTAGTATATGTATATGTGTGTGTATGTCAAAATCAAACTAATAATTTAAATTAATTGATGACGGAATTTCGACCACTGGGTGACCATTAGTAATTATAAATATGTTAAAGGGTTATAAATTTTGTCAACTAGATTGCCGACCACTTTGACTTTGTTTGACGACATTGGCTACCAACTCGTTAACAATTGAGTAGGACACGCGAGAGTTTCTTTGGGCCAACAAGACAATTGACAAGCCTGTCAATGTTGGAAATAGGTACAGATTTTTTACGCCAAATAGTATGAACATGACACATTTTTAGTAATAAAATAGCATTGTAGTTTTGCCTTTTTATAAAAGCAAATCAATCACAGATAACAAACACATGTTTTTTTAAAGCCACAGCAACAGATCGTTAATTTAAATAATTAAGAACTCACGGTATCAATACATTTTTATCATATTTACTAAGTAACAACTAAGTAATTATTTTATCTAACTACGTCAATTGTACGATATATCAAAAGAAATGTTAGATATTTGAAATATAGAAAAAATTGGCATGTATATTTAAGTCAACGCTAAACTAAATATGTGATGTAAATCGTGGTGAATACTCTGTGGTTATATCAATTCCGAGTACTAGAAAGTTGAATTGGTTTCCTTTACAATTTATTCAAATACAAACGTACAGAGTTGAAAACAAGTATAATACACCGCTTGCAGTTTACATATACATTACATTTACAAATAATTGTAGTATTTTCGAGATATTCATAAATGTGCTACTCTAAAATTGTGTTCAAATTATAATCAGTTCATTAGAATCACAAATTACCGTTATTATGCACACGGAATAGATTATTAATTTTGTCCTTTTCAATGATATAACAATGTCCGAATCCGTATCGTAGTGGAATTCATAAAATTATAATCGATTCGACTATACATATATATATTGAATTTGATTTAAAAAAAAATCAAAAATTAAATTAAATTCAACGTTAATTTACGTCATTCGTAGATAATAGAGTTTCGTAACTAGTTAAGTTTTTTATATTTAAAAGTCCTAAAGTAAAAATCAATTACAATAGCAGTTAAAAAAACCGGAACGGATTTCAAAGACATGCAATTAATTAAAATGCAATTTAGTTTACATACACACTTATTTATATATACCATTATTATATGTTTCGATTATAAAACCAAATTCCGAACCGATGTTGGTGAAATTTCTATGAGACTAATCTGAATACATAGCCTTTCAACAAAAAAAAAATAATAACGTAGTTATCAAGGAACAAACGTTAAGAAAACTAATTGAGAACCTCCGCCTTTTATTTCATTGGTTGAAAATAGAAAATAAAGATTAACTAAAAGTAAAGTTTCTGAAGATTACGATCTTAAGAAAATGATTACTATAGTTATGTATATATACTTATGATTGATAAGTATTTTTAATTCATATTCGGAAGTTGTATTCAGGGGGCGCCCATCGCACCCAAAGGTCAATAATTTTATGCCATCTTGTCTTATATTGTGTTATGTTAATTATAAAATAGACGTTAATTATATAGAAACGACGGGCAATAAAAAGGAATTACTACCATTAGTTATCGCGATAAGACCCGTTATATTAAATAACCAAGACCAAGGAGTAACTTTATCATAATAGTGTTAAAGGATTAATCAGACCTAATGAACCTAATGTACCAAGGGTCTTGTTAAATTGGTCACCGTTACAATGTAACATTTAGATGGTAATTTGGTTCCGATAATATTGCGGGTAATCTTTTTAGCTTATTACGTATCTTGTAAAAGCGCAAGAATAGTTTCATAATTGCTGTCATACGGCAAATGGGTATTAAATGATGCTATTTTAAACTTATTTGACGATCAACTAAGGATGCCACGAGCAATACGATTGTTTTGAAACATTTTCATTGGTGGCGTAATTTTCGCTAATTGAGTAATGACAGGCGATAGGCCAGATTGGTATTCTATAAGAGTAACCAGAAAATCATTTTTGTATAAAAATCAAAAAGTCTTCTGGTTTTCAAAAACATTCATAACAATAAATTCTCCAAGAAACGTCGAGACATTAAAAACATTTCATCCTCAATTGTAGAGAAAAAACAACTTGATAAATTTATCAGAAATTCGAATTGTAATAAAAAAGCAAAGAAACATTTCTTAGAAGTAACTTTGTTTACTGAATCAACTTTAATAAGAATACCTGAAGTTACGAGTATTTTGCGAGCATTTTCAGAACGAGAAAGGAAAATGTATCTACAATATAAAAATAAATAAGAATATTATTAAACAATCGTTTGTAATCTAAAATTAATACTATTTTATTTTTATCGTTTGCTTTTAAATCAATACTCCTTAAACGGAGATGAGGGTGAAACAAACTACTTTTTCTGTCCCGATTTAAAATGTTCACCACCGCTTATGGATACTTGCAGCATCAGAGGAGTCACCAATGCTATGGCAACTTAAAAGGAAATGACAAAGAGGAATAATAGGACGTGAGCAAAGAAGGGATTTGGCTTCCGACGGTCACTCACTACGACACGTAGCTGTATTAGCTTCTTCAGACTGATCTTCGATTTGAGTGTGGTACTGCCCAAGTCTAGCATGCCCCTATGCAAGCCATATTCAGTAGACTACACCACAATACAGCAGATTTAACAGGATGTGATATTGTTTTTAATAATTGCAGATACAAAGCCTATTTAGGTAAATTGAATGCTTAGGTTCTGAATAAAATTTATCATGCAAAATACAATATTGTGAGAAATATTCATGAAATGAAATAAATTCTAAAGCATATATGCTCCCTAATCCCTCAACCGTGAAGGAGTAGCGTGATGGAAGCTTCTTATCTTTGTAAACTCCGTAACTTTCTCCATACAAGAGAAGAGGACTTTGGACCGAAGTAGATATTTACAAGGTCTTTCTATTTTTTAAATCTCATTTAACTGCATTATCTTTTTACATATCATCAGTACGAACAGAGCCTCAAATATCTTTTTTGTTCGGGCCAAAGCGAATCTAGGTCACCTAGATACCAGAATTCAGTTACAAATATTCGTTTTATATTGTCTTTCCAGTTTCTACAACTAATATATGATGATAAGAATATAGAAGTTAAAGATGTTCGTTTCAACCGATGACGGGTTAAAGTTAATTGCAGAATACAAAGGTAAATAACGCATTATATCAACGTAAAACTAACAAATAACATATATATAATAACATAATATAGATAGGCAATACATAAGCTGATGGTTTGGTTGGTAAAGATCTATTAACCATAGTTGAGTATTCAGAAATAATTTTGAGAAATTATCATCTAAGTCTAAATAGGAAATGAAAGTTGTAATCAAAATTGGTCCTTCTTGATTTTAGAAATTGGTGTTTCGGCTACTGTGAGAAACATAGCGGTTGCTGATGGGTAATCTTACCGGATGATGTAGTTACAAAATAAATTTATCTAAAACATATTTCTATATTATATTAATACCTTTCAATTGAAAAACAACAAAAGGGAGTACCATACGTAAAGCAAATAAATTAGCCTCCGGCTGAGTTCTGCATCCATCTACTAATTGAACATGAAATCGAATAATCCTTTTGAGTATCAAATTTTTATGTAAATAAATACCAAAGTTTTCTTACATAAAAACGACAATTGTAATAGATTTTTTTTTGTAAATAAATATTATTAATTAAATATTTGACGATATTTTATGAGCGAGTATTCTATAAGTTTTATTTGTGTTTTTGTTTTACCACCCACATACAATCCTACATACGATTGATTTTATTGATTATAACATACGAGAGATACATAGTACACAATTGTAATTATATCTCTATATACGTGTAAAATATTTACTTGAAAATATGTAAAAAATATATCCAACTTCAATGAATTCCACATGTAGATTTATATATATATGTATGTAGTACTTTACGATTCATTAACAGGTAACGATTATCTATCATCCGTTGATGACGCATCGAAACTCAATCAAATTAGACCATCATAGAGGTATAGCTTTTAAATCATTACACATACACAAAAAGCTATTCAGTCCAATTGAGTTCCTCCTTTTTCAAAGTCAGTTAATAGACATTTTTCAGACAAAAGCAATGCATTTGTAATATTCGAACGTAGCAATAAATCTTATAGATTTTTCTTCTTTACCTTTTATTATTCCAGTTTTGTGGAAACCGTTTTACAGTCTCAGTTTCCCGGAACGTGTGACGTGAAACGAACGTCAAAACAGTCTGAAAAATATCTAACAATAAATTACGTCCATAAGATCATACGAAATAGAATATCGAATGCTTTTGCTTTTAAATGCGCACCTGTTTGTGATTTTTTTGTAATTTGTATACCTACTGGTTAATCTTTTCTTTTGTTTGTTAAGTAGTTTCAATCAGTGTAATTTTCTTCGGATAAATTAATATTACAATGTTATAAGTATTAAGAAATAGTTTGCAGTGATATTTTTTTATTAAAGTTAAAATAGGAACATGTACAATGAACATACGCTACACCTAACAAAAAAGTCTTGTTAATTTTTTACAATACTTAAACTTTTACAACCTATCCTCTATGGCTTAATGTGGATGCTATCTGAATCGATCTGTATTCTTTTTTTTTATTAATTTTGTTTAACGGCTCTGGATACAAGTCCTTTAAAGCCATTCTTAAAATATTACAATTTTTATCTATTATAATTACATTACAACATTATAATTTTTTAACAGTTTTATATACGAAATTATAAATAGACTTAAAATATATAGGGTTGGACAATAAACCTTGAATATGGCGGGGAATACGATCTGTATTCAATCGATTGGGGTTACCATATACAAAACATACTAAAACATAAATCCTAAAGCAGTCAGTTGGACTCTCGTGTAAAAAGAATAGCCAACAATACATTTAAAGCATTATGTAAATAAACGAACAACAAAAAACGAGTCGTTATTCGCATGAACACCCGCAATGTTCAAAGAGTCCGACTGTCGGAAACGAGAAGAGAAATGGACGCCGTTTCACAGTTTCCTAAGAATAGCGAATGTTGTAGAAACGGTATTTTTTGTAGTATATTATAATGCAAAAACTTGCATAATAATGCACTTTGTTAAATACTATCAAAATCATATTTTGACGTTGTGATTTTTAATAGTTTCGGTCCATTTTAACTTAAATTAAAGCCAAGTGGCCTATTTCCGTCAGTCGGGTTAAATCGTTTCTTAACAATTCAGATGCTACAGTATACAATTTTGATATTTGATTAATATTTAAGTAGTAACAATTATATAGATGTACTTGGATGGATCGAGTTTTGCTCATTGTTTTTATTTTTTGGTAAATTGTGTTTTTGGGAAATTATATTTAAAATTTAACAGTCAATAAAAAGTAGTAGCAGTTTTTCATTGCCTGATAACATGGATAAAAAGACGTTTTCTAAGAATGAAATCCAGCTAGATCGATTTATCGCTCTCGAAACCCGCTGCAAACTAAATTTCATAAAATCGTCGGAGCCGTTTCCGAGATTCAGATTCGATCTGATATCTTTATTAGGTAGTTGATAAATAGAGCATAATGCACCATGATGATCCAATGCAAAATAATATAATATTTATTTGTGATAGGCACTTCAAAATTTTTGGCGCCTTGACCAGACCCGTCTAGGCAGGCGCCTCCCACTCACAAAATATTTGACGGCGAAGCGTCAATCATCAGCGTACTTGTATTCCGACGTGAAGTAAAGGGTAAATTAGAGTAATTATAAGGGACAAACAGGAATTTGAAAGTGGCCAACATCATTGTGAATGTATGTATCTAATGCATCTTTAAATTTTAAAGCAGAATTAATGGCCTTGATTAAATCGGATGATCGCTGTATTACGATTTGTCACCCATTAGAAATCTACATATAAACTACTGAATATTTTTAGTACATCTGTGTGTCTTGTTTTAAAATAAAATACTAGCACTGAAGCTATTTCTATCCGAATTTTTTTACTGTATGTATTTCAACGCTGTTTCTTTTACGCTATTATATTTCTCGCGCTAATATATTTTTGGAACATTAATTTTGTCCGTCATATTGTTTTCGAATATATAGTTTTCTTAGAAGAGATAAATCGATATTCGTGTCAAGACGCACAATAATAACGAGTTGTACGTATCAATATATTGATAACCTATTTTAATTTATGTGAATATATTACAGTATAATAATTCTTACATAACGCTCATTTTGTTTTGTAGCAAATGCTATATTTATAATGATTATCAATATGATAAATTACGTAGAACACGAATTATTATATTTAGACTGAATTTCTAGTAAGTTTAGAGCAAATATTATTTTATCTTACTAAATGTATAAGCTTAAATAATCCCTATATATTTAGTGGTTATTTTACTATCTCAATTTCCCACTATACAATTAGTATGTAGGTATTAAGTATATTAGCGCGTATAATGTTACAATTAGAACATTTTCCGAGAGCGTTTTATGAAATTTTATCATCAGACTAGAGAATACCGGAGCAACTCGTTAACATATCTAGAATGAAAATAGCTGGCATATTAATAGCCGGCAGAAGTTAGCTTCCTGGAATTCGTAACTCTGGCACATGTATATGTTTATGCCGGTTCAAAATTCTATAGACAACAATATTTTGTTACGACATAAACGCTAATAACGAAATTTATAATACAACTGTTACGTGAATTTTAGTATCGTAAATATAAATATACATGGCAGCGACACCTCGGTCGATACACCTGTATTTTTCGATTTTATGTTATTATTTGAACAGAATTATCGTGGTGTGCGTTTGTGTGTATTCTGTGACTTGTGAGTATTAAGTTTTTAAAAGAATATCTTATTAAAATTACAATCCATACAGTTTTCTCACAATTTATTGTTACGTTATGTGTCATAAAACCAAAAACAGACGCGGTCCCGATCGTTCGTTTATAGAGAAATGACTTAAATTAAACAACTTAATAAGTTTGACATTTTATTGAAAAAGAAAATTACAAGAACCTCCATTTCGACTTCTGCGAATTATTTAATAAATACTCTTATTTTGAGAATCGAAAAATGATACCTTACAAACTGAAATCGTTGAACATAAAACGAGATTCTAAGAAGTCTAGATATGAGAATTTTATTCATGAGAATAGACAGCGGAGCGGAATGGGTAGCATATAATGATATAAACATTTAACTGTATTATCAAGTGTTAGTGTGTTATTTATATGTTTATTGTATACCGTTTCTTGCATTTACCATAAATGTTGGCAACACCATTTATCGCCACGAAGATAACCTCATTTCGTAGTGGCCTTTGACACTAAGGCGGCGGAGCGAAAACCGATGTCATCACTCGTATACGGCTGGAATTCTTGCAACTAAATAGAAAGCTGAGTACTCGGAACACGTTTTATTTTATACTGACTGTCCCTTGCGGTTTCATTCGCGTTTATAGTTACTGCTTCGCTCCTATGAGTTATAGCGTGATGTAATATAGCCTATAGCCATCCTCAATAAATAAAATATCTAACGCAAAAATAACTTTTTAATTCAAACCAGTAGTTCCTGAAATTAGCGCGTTCAAACAAACAAGCAAACTCGTCAGCTTTAATATTAGTATAGACACGACAAAGAATAACTTTAAAACTCACTAAAATAGAATATAAAATTCATTTTGGGCGCATCTCAATAAGGCTTTAGTAATTGTTAATATAATGGCCATCGTTTAAGTAATTTTCGAAGAAAAATACCTTCGAAATTGAGGTAGGTACAAGACAACACGGTGAAGTAATTTTGTTTGTATGTAATTTATACTTTTTGATCTTTATTTTTGAGGTTCTTTCGTTCTCGTTTTTTTATTACAAAACTCGTTTTTAAACATTAATTAAATAGCAAAAGAAAGTTTCTTGAATGTGGAATGAATCTTGTTTATCCTAAGAACGAATGAATATTGCGTTGTCCTAAATCCAGCGAGTATAGCCGGCAATAAAAAGCCAAGTATAGTGTAGCTCGAGTCGAAAGCGCATTAAGAGTTCGGCAATGAACGTTCCGTTCCAATGTAAGAGTTTAGCCGAGCAACCTTCGCGTGTTCTGAGAACTTCGCCGACCGGTTGGTCGTTCGACGTTGCGCCGCGCTTCTCGGAAAGCCGTTCTGTGGCCCATTCGATTTTTAAATAAACGCGTTCCGTTATATTTCACCGGCATAGGTCCAGATTTATAGCCGGTCAATTAGATGTTGTAATCTGTAAATAAGCGTGACTATTTTTATCCCACGCGAGCGCTTGCGAGTGAAAGGGGTTTCCTACTGTGAACTCGTTCAACGGGTTATTGGATTACAAATTTGCCTCCATTCACGTTTTTATTTTACTTCTCATACTTACTTTCCCAGCTTTACCATGATTTCGACAGTATAAACGTGTCATCGACGTTAGCGTTATTTTATCAGTAAATGTATTATTCACTGTCGCTATGTTGTATCGACATTATGACGCCAAGAATGTAACGTGCAGACGGATTGACTGGCCGTAAGGTGATCTAATACTTAACCTTCGCCGCATAAAATTACATCAGCTGACGTCTACAATATTTTATTTTCATAATCGCCAATATAGTAATGAGTACGCATAGATATGTTCTATTTTGTATAAAAACTATACAACAATATTTACGCAAACATCAACTTTCTGGGTAAAAAAAAATAAAACCGTATTTTAAAACATCAAACACAGGAAAAGGTTCGGAGAGGAAAATGGAAGCCAAGCGTTCTAAAATAAGCCTTGTCGCCCTCGTTTTGTGGAACACTCTCGCAAAATATTCAAGATCAAAGCATTATTTCAATCAGTTCGTTAGGCAAATCCATCGACCAGCTTCGCAGTACTCGGCTATTGAAATTTAAACTAGTCCAGTTTCTCGGAAATCGTCTCTCTTTTTGCGTTCAACCTAGGCCAATGGTATTTGTTACGCCGCAGGGGTAATCAACGATTCGTTCTGATGTTACGAGTATTTCTTTTCCTCTTCGACAAAAAACAAAGAACGAGGAACGAAAACAAAAGACTTCGTTCTAGTCTCCGTGTTGTCCATAAAAGAATCCGATATAAATACCAACTTTCTAAAGCTAAACTTTTGCTGCCGACTGTATAATTCTCGAGTCGTGACTAATCGATTCGATTTGCTCGAGTGTTTCTAAAGATTCGAAGGATACCGTTGGCCGTGTAAAATTGTTAATTATTCTAATTAGCCTATGCGGTAGGTAAAAATAAAATTCATGATTTTAATCAATTATCACAAGCAAAGAAAAAATAGCTTTTTCATAATAATACGAATATGATATCAGTATTAATTATAATTACAATAATTAATCACTGATTTATTTAATAACTGAGTTATCAATTTTAATTGTAATTCGAAATGTTCTTGATTCAAAAAGACTTTTGAAAATACTTTCAAATTTTCAAACTACAAGTCCATGTTTTTGATTTTTTACAAAACTTTCACCGGTTTGGAATGTAGTATATAATTTACTCGTTTAGACCAGTCAATTGAAATTAAATAAGTACCTACATTTTACAACACTCTAGATATAATTATATATTTTAAACCATCGCGATTTATACTATTCTTATTTAATATTACGTGTCTTATCGCGATAACTAATGGTAGTAATACCTTTTTATACCCCGACTGATTGTGTTAGTGAAGTATGCTCCCAGCATTATAATAACAGTAAAGACAATGTTAATATTGTGAGGGTAGGTGAAGAAAACTCGCGCAATCGCCGCCGGAGGGCGCGCGGTACACCAGTCAGCGTGACAACGACTAATGCAACTTCGTCGCAACATCGGGCAATAAAAAGGTATTATGAATTCTAGATATAAAATATGAAATTTATATTCCCCTTGAAATCTATACACAAATATTTGTACGCGATCACCAATATTTCTACTTAAGTAAAAATTAGGCATCACAAGATTAAACAATTATAATAAAAAGTGTTTCACCAAAGTATTGATGAACGAGTAAATAAAACTAAAAATAACTCTCCAACGCCGACCGTGACAAGCAAGTCATAAATATACACATGTACGAGTATGTCCAGTTCAGTGCCGTGGAAAATGACCTTAGTGGAGTGAATTCGATATTATTATCTAAACTAGGGCACCAGACGGCCCTTTAACTGAGTGCCTTAACTCACAATCACTTTTAAAACATACCTACCGTAATATTACTAAATATTCACGATTATATTTACAAATTATATTTTGCTACAGAAAACTAATTGATTGTTTTTGGAATTGAAATACACGTGACTTGAAAGTTGCCTAGCAACGAGTTGTTGCTATTTAGGCGGAGTATGGCGAATATTATGATAACATTGATGATGAGATTGGAAAATAGAGATGTGGAAAATGAAGTTAATGTCATATCCTAGACGGCTCAACCTGCGATTTATTGAAGTAGCTTATATGTATTCTATCTCCATTTAAACTAACTAACGACATCAAATACTCGTTATTGTACACCAATTAAATTAAATTATATGAAAAAGAAAAATTAACAAAGGCGATCTTATGCTAAGCGAGCGATTTCTTTCAGGCAACCATATCCTTAAGTAAAAAGGGATTTGGAGGTATATAGAGCAATGTTAAATTTCAATACAATATTTTAAATAAACTAAAAAAACATACAATAAAAAACATTTGCTTTTTAAATATTACGTCTATTTTAATAGTAATGTACCTTTAAAATGGAAATAGTTCAATTTCACACATTCCTTCCTACGTTTCATAAGCGATAGATATAAATTTTAATATCTCTGAAAAATATTATGCGTGGAATTTAATATCCGCTTCAAGTCTCCCCTTCTCAAAGTACTTCAGAAATTAATTTGCAATAAATGTATGAGCATTCTATGTACGCTAACAAAACAAGATATGATAATTATAATATGACTTCAGAGAAATTATGGATAGAAAATAGTTCAACGAATGATCACAAAATGTACTTAGTAAGTTGTTCAGTGCGTTGTAAGTACTAGATGCATTTTTAATGTCCGTTAAATTTAAACTAAAAGCCTCCATTCTGTTAGGAAATTGTAATAATATTGTAAATGTAAAAGCTTCTGTTTGTTACATAATTAAGTTGCATTTTTCTCGCGAGTAAAAATGTGCACTGTTTATATTTATTTTTTAAATTTCGTTTAAGTCCTAGGTTTTATTAAAAAACCCGCCGTTTTTTGCACTTATTTGTTAATTATTCAAAATACAATTTTTGTGTACAATATTTACGTATAGCAGAACATGTTCCTGCAAGGCTGCCGATTAAAGGAATGAAAGTAGATTTTTTTAATTAGTTAAATTCGTAAGCATAAAAATAGTTATTGAATAAATAACAGATAAACGCAGAAAGCTTTTTATTAAAGCATTTGCTATATTATCACAACACGAAAAACCAAATGTTTTCTGCCTGAAGTAGAGTCTGCGATTAATATTATTAACTGAAGTATTAATTTAGGTAAATTACTTATTTGATAACTTAGCGGGCTATGTTTTGCATTTAACTATATTTTCAACGGACTTAAAAATAAGGTTTCCAATTCGTAGCAGGTATATGTTTTTTTTGTATTTGTTATCTTTTCTCCTCATTATTACTTAAGTAATTTTGAAAATTCTTTTTTTTTTGTTTGTATCAGGAATTGAGTATCTCTACGGGGATTTTCCCTACGACAGTAAAAAAGAAAGTCCGTAATTTACTGGCAAAACTTCGTACTTTGAATTCAAACCCTACACACTGATTCACAAATTTGCCGTATTCAACTTTCAGAAAGTTGGCCGCCTTACGCGTGTGAACGACCTAGTTTCAATTGATAATTTAAATTTTCTTTCCTATTAATATACACTTCTTATTGTACTCGATTATGTTATTTTACAAAAAGTACATTTACTTAACTAACAGTTATGGCTATGTATATGTATTAATCATGACATAATTTTAACGTTGATATTAAAGTTTTTATGTATACTTAGTTATATGCCTGAAAGGAATATTAATTACTCTATAAAAGGGCGAATAATAACGTTTTGAACTTTAGAAGTAAAGAAAAGGATCCATAAACGAAGTCGCAAGGAAAAACATTATGAACATACAGATAACCTTCACCCATTGACCAATATTAACGGAATTCAATCAAACAAAATCATTAAATACAACTGAACCGCAGTTCAAAGGGAACATGTCAATTCACATTGTGAATTTAAAAAAAATACGTCGTTCTCGTAACAACCCTCTCAAGGCTTCTAAGGATTAATTACGCGTTCCGAGTAGACCCGCCACCGGGCCGGGTTCTCGGTAAACTCGAATCGAAAAAGGAGCAAAAACATCGTGTTCCAAGAACGAGCGTACCTGCGCGCGCGCACCCATCCCACCTCGGTCCGACGTTTCGATCGGACGCACATTTTCCTAGTAGTGCACTTCGAATTTTTTTACCCGATTACGGCGAAAAATAACGGTTATTGTGTTTTATGCATATTATTTTACTTTAATACGATTATAATAATATAATTTATGTTATGTTTTACAATCATGAGGAGGTATTATTTTTTATTAAGAAAATATAATAAATGAGTATATCAAACACAAAAACAAAAATAACTCAGTGATTCAAATAAAAGTTTTTTTATTATGTCACTTTAATTTATCTGAATTCTACAGATAAGATATAGGTATCAAATTTTCAGATA
Organism: Hypolimnas misippus; assembly: GCA_037950945.1. Taxonomy (NCBI): domain Eukaryota; kingdom Metazoa; phylum Arthropoda; class Insecta; order Lepidoptera; family Nymphalidae; genus Hypolimnas; species Hypolimnas misippus. The sequence goes on along the minus strand of JBBEEQ010000029.1, from coordinate 3,954,035 downwards.
TTAAAAAAATAAAAAAAAAGACATTTAATTTTTATTAAATAATGGAAAATATATAAATAAATAAAATATGAATTAACAATTATCCTATCAAACGCCAAAGTCACAATAAAAATAGCTCTAAAAATATAATAATAATGATTATCTTATTTAAATAAACTTTTCCCACGCATCGAGTATCTGTAGCATGAATGACGATAGTTCGTTGACCTAGTAAGCAGCGGGCACGCAAGAACATGGAGCAATGAATAATTTTTAAATGTCAGTACAAATATTATTAACCCACTCGTAAATATGTAACGATTGACTAAATGAACAACATGTCATCGAATAGAAAAAAATAAAAGCACAAAAATACGAATTATTTGTATCTGTTCAAACATTTTGGTAGTGTAATATAAAACTGCTAAAGTGTTTTTGGTTTTAATTTTATTGAAATGTTTGTTTCCTAAAATGCATTACGTGGGCAGAGCTAAAAGCCACAGGTAAATACGTAGGTATCAAATTAAAATAAATATTTTAATAAGTGTAACATGAACGAAGTCAAAACCAGTCATTTAGTTTGACACTAATTTCTTTTAGTGATAGGATAAACACATACTTTACTTACGGCAAACAACTTTTTAAGCATTTCTTATTCGTAGTGCGAGTTTTCACGTTGATCGACGAAATTAAATATTTCGAAATAGTTAGCGGTTAAAAAAAGTTATACTTAATTATGGACACGACAAACATTTCACGCAACAGTGTAAATATAAATAAACGCAATTTGGATATTTAAAGTAACAATTTTTATGGTTGCTTAATTTAGAAGCACAATAATTATTTATTTCACTGCTTAGTAAAATAGTAGAGTCCAAAAGTAAACTAGTAGAGTCCAGAAGTAAAATAGTAGAGTCCAGAGAAATAATAAGGAATTAGATTTATAGTCCACGTCTTTATTTTCAAGCAACAATATATCGCCATTTTGTCTCTTTTGACATCAAGAGCCCTTTCCTAGGCAACTCATCAAGTCATGTGTTCATCAGGTCCATTGACAATATTTACATACGCTTTAGCTTCCTAGGATTGCGGAATGTTACATTAGCGGCGCAATATTACGGTTGTCTAAAAAAACTCTTCGGTTTTACGGTATCAGAAAACGCTATTTCAGAGAACGCGCTAAACTCTTTTCTTACAATAACTTTGCGTGACGTCATCTGAAGATCCAACCAAACTAAACCAGGCACTATATAGCAGGTAACGTCATCCTAGAAACCAAAGCTTTAAAAATTCTGAAACAGGAGTGAAAAATATACTTATTGTTTAAAGAAAATAAAAATGGCCACTCAACGGGGTAATGCTGCCAGTATTTTGGGAACTTTACCCAGATGCAGTGGCTTAGATGAGGTCTACAATGTTTTGTAAAAAATTATCCTTTTTTTGTATTAATTTCCATGTAATCATTTTCTATATTTGTTATTATTTATTGCTTCATAAACGCTATATTTCTGGAAATAAAATTGGTCTAATATGTAATATACAAATTGACTATGTATATATCTGCAAATATATGTTAATCAAGCAATTCTACTAAAATTTCTCTCTATTTCTCTACGGGCACGTATAAATCAATCCAGTAGAAACCAATCATTTCCACTAATGGATTTTCGAAATTCATTAACAGTACCGTTACTATACGTTTTCAAGATCATTCAGTTGGAAACTGTAATTATTAATTATTATGTGACTGTAGCACCATCGATTCAATTCGAAAATAAATTTGGCTTATGTAATAGAATTGCAATACGAATTAATGGCTGGTAAATATAAAAATATATTATGTAATATGTTTAATATTAAAATGTTCCCGAAAAGAAATAAAACTATTTCTTCATATGACTATAAGGATTTACATATCCTCATCAGACTTTTTTTTATTCACATTTTAATATTTCACATCAAATAAATTGTACATTATATGATAAATAACAAGCAATGTAAAGTTTATACTATTACGCTAAAAATTAATTAAATTAAATTATTTAGTTAATGACGTTAAAAATATGTCCCTATTTCCAACTTTGACAAGCTCTTTTTTATCTTGTAAATCCAAAGATTGCCTGTCATACTCAGTCGCTACATGTTTAGTAGATGCCATAAACCAAAGAATTGAATTGAATGTTAAGTAGATAATGTCGTCCAAAGTGGTCGGCATTTTTAGTGCCCAAATCCATGAGCTTCTAACATATGTATCTTGTATAATATCGTCGTTGACATCTATTACATTTTTAATTAAAAAGAAAATCAACGCAATCGAAATAGTATATGTAAGTAAGTTTTATATATAAATAAGTTACTAGTGCTAGTAAATAAATTTCATAATAATTGTTTTTACGGTTCCTTTGTGCGGAAAATAATAACATAATACGAGTACATTACGTATGTATGACACTGTATGACACATTAAAATGGGTTTTGTGACTGACAAAATGAAAGCATCCTACGCCTTTTGACGTCACTACGGGAGTTTATGTAAATTACATACGCAGAATATTGTGTTTATCTAAATATCCTTTTTTATTTTTACTTGGAAAATATAGTGACGAGATGTTTTTATTACTATTAATAACGACATCTTTGCTGAATACAACATTTGGATTCGTATAACCCTAATTATAAATAACATACCATATGGTTGTATAGAAAATATATTTTATTATTGGCGTAATCCGCAAAGACGGTAAGAGACCAGACGGTATGACCCTTGTAGCCTGGAGGCTGGGTAAGTCACTGGTGTGGGATGCTACTTGTGTTGACACCCTAGCAGCATCTCACATCCAGTCGGCGGCATCGATGGCGGGAGCAGCGGCAGCAAGTGCCGAACATTCCAAGCGGCGCAAATATGAAAGCCTTGACGAGGCTTTTATCTTTGCTCCGTTTGGAGTGGAAACTCTTGGTCCGTGGGGCCCGGACGCTCGTTCTCTTTTTAAAGACCTCTCAAAGAGGCTTTGGGAGTCAACTGGGGACCCAAGAGCTGGCAGCTACCTCGGTCAAAGGATCAGCTTGGCCATTCAACGGGGTAATGCTGCCAGTATTTTGGGAACTTTACCCAGATGCAGTGGCTTAGATGAGGTCTACAGTGTTTTGTAAAAAATAATCCTTTTTTTTATTTTTTGTATTAATTAAGATGTAAATAGTTTAATATATATATTTTCTGAAAATAATCATAGTGTTAAAACCGATAAAATTTTTATTATTATTATTTTAACGGTTTTATGTGATGCACAATTAATGGAGCTGTTGTTTCTAAACGCGTAAAATGTAAAGTAAAAAAGTTTGAAGTGGGATACATTTTATTAACCTTTTTAAAATTCATATAGCACCGCAACGCACGCCAGCAAAGGCAAAAAATAAAAAAAAATCGCTGGAAAAATGCTTGCTTTTTTTGGGTCTGATGAAATTGGCTGATCACTTGCAAAAAAAACTTAACGCTATAATTCTTTTTGTCAACAGGTTTAACCACATTTAACTACTAGGTGTATTTACTCATGTTTAAATTAAAAATATATTTAAACACACATTATTATTGAATGAATTATTGTGTACACTATATTCACGAGCCATATGTTATTATAACTTTAGAAGAATATGTGTACACTAGAAGCTAGTGTATAACTCATTATCTCGAAGTTCGGGTGCACGGTACATCGTATTAAATTTACAATATAACAAAGAATATAAGAAACCTTAATTAATATACAAAGTTCGTTCTGTTAAAGCTAGTTTACAAGATAAGTAGCACATAGTCGGCTGATGTCGATAACACTGCTTCTAGGAAACATTGCCGCTACATTATGCAAGTCCGGTAACCATAAAAGCACGGCAGTGTGGAGTTATGACGAATACACGACGCTTTATTAGAATTTACGTCCATAAATGGTGAATAACAATGCGTAAAAAGATATTTTTATTCATCTTTATAAAAATGCCGACGTTATTTTATGTTAAAAAGTATCATTTAAAATATTATTGTTAATGGTGTTAATTGAGTACCATATAATACTTAATTTTTTAATGATCATATAATTTAAAGAATTTAAATACTAGCCTAGTAGAATTTAAGTACGGCGCATATTAATAAACTCGTTTCAATATGGTTGGCTTAGTTTTTTCTAGGATCTAGGTTATTAACAGAGGATATCTCTACATTTTTATCTCAATCATAATCAAGTGCCTATGTTTTACTTTGTCAGATGGTAAAAATAATGTGCTATAACTTGTAATGTTACTTGCTTCATGTTTTAACAAATTTCGATTATTGGAAACAATACTTTAAATAAATAAATAAATAAACGCATCACACTCAATGGACCCCATTAAGATCGCGTGACCTTGTGTCGGGGGTCCGGAAACACTCACAACACTAACACAAACACCCAGACCACCACAAACATCCGTATGGCCAATACAGACATTTGCCGTGAGCGGGGATCGAACCGGCGACCATTAGCGCTTGAGTCAGTTGTAGTGACTACTGCGCCATCGTGTCTGTAAAACTAAAAAAAGAACGACTTTAAGGACGAAATACGTAATTTCGTTTATTTGGATGGCTTACTTGTTCCAACTATTTTGATTTCGAAACTAAACTACTAAACCAATTTTGATGTAAATTCGATGGTATCAGTCGGAAACTATACCCTTTCATACAAAAATAGAATGAAACAAATCGTTTAAGCACTTTTTCGAATAATCGGTGAACAAACATTAACATGTTTACTGAGGTAGAGCTTAACGATAGTCCTCTGATTACACCTCATGGGTCAACCGAGGCAGTATCTCAGTCTCACAGAAGATAGGCGTTAAATAACTAAGTTGATATACATACATAGCTGTTTTGAACGGTGAGTGGAAGAGTCGGATGCCCTCCCCTATTTCTTTCCTTACTTACTATTCCCTTTTATAAAAAAAAAAAAAAAACAAAATCTTTAGTTTTACATTATTAGTACAGATGACGTAATAACATAAGAGACCAAATTACTCATTGAGTTATTAGTACGTATTTAGTAAACTCATTATACGGAAAATTCATTGACATGTCAACCACATTAAAATATGTTATGTATATTATCGTTTATTTACCTTTATTTCCTCAATTAATTTCATGTTTTCCTACCGTTAATGTCATTGAGATATCGTGCTGATGACAAAGACAAACTGACGAGTAAAAAATAAATTATTTAAAGTATTAATTTCATCGTTACTTGTAATCGTTACTAAAGATGTATTAATTATTGGAATGTTTGAATTATTAATGTGTTTGCTTGTTAATTAGAATCATCATTTGCATGTGTTTCTATGGTTTATGCTTTATTTTATTCGCAATGCAAAAATCATTTGTATATATTTTCAAAAGAAATATAGTTGACGTGGCGACACGCAAAATTTATATGAAAAATTATTTTTACAATAACATGAACATCAATGACTAACGTGCTAAAAGCGCGTGCATATTAAACAGAAATAATTTCCTTGACACAATTATATCAGTGAAAATCGTCAGACATTCGTAGAAACGAAAATAATCACAAGGCATACAATAATAAAAGCTAACAATAGAATGAGTCGAGAGGCTCTTAGATGCTTAAAAATAGCTGGTAAAAAACGCCATTGTCTCTCAGTGAAACAAACGCGCGGTTCCCGGTACTCGATTTACCTGTGTTCCCGGTAAAACGAGAACAATGTGCGATTGTTCGCGCCAACCGGTCCGGCGGCCGGTAGCGGAGCGTGTAGGTGCGGTAATTAGAACCGGATTTGAATTCGTGTATAATATCCTTAATTTTTGACATTAATATTATCCGAGTTATAGTTTTTTTTATTAAAACAGCTAGGAAACGAGCAGGTGAGACACCCATTGCCAAGTGATAATCGTTGCCCATTGATATTTGCAGCGAGAGGCCACAAGGCATTGTCAGCTTAAAAAGGAATAAGAAAACGGACATGGGAGAAAGACTCTCTTACTCTCTATACTATAAATGTCAGCCATATTAGCTACCGATATTCTGGGAGAGATACTATCTTGGTTGAACCAGCCCGTATACAAGCTGTATTAAGTATACATTAGATAGAGTTTTCTACTTGTGAAAATATTACGGTAGTAATTTTTTTTGTATCCTTATATTAAGAAGTCTATATGTTTCTCGGTTTCAATTGATTATTTTTGTGAGCATCCGTTTCTTGAGGTCTCTACTTATAGGTCATTGCGTGATGTTATAAAATCTAAAACGTTCCTCATTAAACGATCTTTGAAATAACCTCGATAATTTTTCAAATTTGGATTGAAACTTGAGATGAGTTTGTATATCTGAACAAACAAGAATTTATCTTTAGTATTTTAATATAAAGTAAAGTTCAAAGAAGACGGCAGAGTCCTTAGTATTTTAACAAAGGAAAATCAAACAATAAAGTTAACTGCTTAGTATGTCTATAAAGGAATGTCTTAACATTTTGTTTGTATGTAAATCGGTATTGTATGAATTGCTATTGTAATTAGAATTGCATTTCAATGGAATACAATTACTTTTCACCTTCAGACTTTCAATGTAAAGGAAATTCATTTGAAAAACAGTCAAAGAGTAATAATTATTTATAGGCATTGAAATATAATGTATAATACTTTAATTTAAGATATATTTGTCAAGCCCTTTAAAGACAGGTGAAAAACTTCACTGTTTTTTTCTCCCACTAAATAGATTATGCATAAATGCACACCACGGAGGAGAGGATTAACCAAGATTTGATCGTTTGACTTTAAACAGCTAATGTTTAAACTTACCAGAATTATTTTGATCTTTATTTCTTGTAATAACCTTAGTTATCTGAATATTTACGTGATATTACAGTTGAAATAACACAATATTTATTTGTTTTCAGTATGCAACAGACACTGACAACAAAGTCAAAATAAACAGCACTGGAGACGAGTGTAAATACTGTACGGAAATACACATTTTGCATGTGTCCACTATTTCAATCCTACACCTATACAGTAACAGCTAAATATGTAAACGCTATTTAATTTTAATAGTCTTTAAATCTCGTTCTGTTTCCCTGAAGATACGATATGGCAATATGTTTAATGGCAACTTGGTAATGTAATGGCAACTCTGCAAATCAATGGCAACATAATAATAACATAAAAAAATAACATATGGGAGGTATCTTTCTTGTGATAAATTAGTGATAAATTAGCTTATTTAAGTTAAATACCATCCATATTTATATCGATCGAATTATTAATTGTTTTTTTTTTTAATTTATTTATTAGAACGGCTATGCGTGTTCACGTATAGGCGTTTTATAAGTTTCCCCGAAACTTTTTGTTCTAGAAAATTGGAAAAAATGCTGCAAAAAAGATTATAGAAACAAAAGATCATTTTAAAAGAAGAATGGTTTCATTGTCATTTGAATAGAAAGTGCTTTTTTACATCTAATTTAAGTAGAATCATACTTGATAAGTTGATATAATATTTCCTATTATTGAAGATCAACTCATAATGGTATATACCTTTTAATGATCCTGGTAAAAATGTTGCTGTGAAATTTTATTTTAACAAACGTTTGTTCAAAGATTTCAAATTTTATCGATCGCGCCCTAATTTAATTACATTGGTTGATGCAGACAAGACATCTCAGATAGTCAATATCATTATTTATCAATTTTAAGAGATCAGTGTATGGATTACACTAAACTGCTGTTATCATAGATCTATACTAATATTATACAGAAATATTTTTTTTGCAAGTTTGTATGTAAGCAATACTGGAACTACTTATCCGATTTGAAAAAATAATTTTATGTTATACAGACCGTTTATTCAGGAAGGTTATAGGCTATATTAAATCACGCTACGACTTATAGGAGCGAAGCAGTAACCATAAACGCAAATAAACTGCGACGGGCAGCTAGTATTTATTAAAAAAATCAACACCGAGAATTTCTTATAAAACTCTTATGAATTTACAAGAACTTCTGATCATAAAACAGAAATATAAAAATTCAAATCATCGATTAATTTAAATAGACTGCTAAATCCGGTATCGTCGATTATAATCGATAGTTTCAAAAGAATCGAGAATCCTTGCGTCATATTCTATCGAGATTAAAAGAGAACCATTACGTAATAATATTCTAACAGTTTATCGCCTCGGTGGTTTTAAGAGTTATCTTTTACGTATTTAACCGTTATAGAAATATTAAATTATATTTTACATACTGAAAAAAATACATATAGATCAGACACGATAAACTGACGTCGTCTATCATGGATACATACTTATGTATATGTATAGCTTGGTTTTTTGCACGTTACCTTTATTACTCAAGTGTGAATTCTTAAGAAAGTTGCTAACTATTGAATACATATTTATTTTCTGAAGTCAGTTTATTAAAGCTCGTTCGTTTTTACAATTCCTAATTGAAATAAATATATAAATGTTTTGTGAAGGTTTTTTTCGACTTTTCGGTTTTGTTCTAATTTTCTTTTTTCTAAAATACTGAATTAAAGCGACTGAGATACACACATGGAAGATTGTCATCATATTAATAATAGATAGTTTTTTCTAATAATAATTTTATAGCTTAAGCGTGACTTCCTAAGAAAGTTGCTGAATATTGAAAGTTTTTGTTCGTAATATATTTTCTAAAGTAAGTTTGACGATATTATGTTCCAATTTTCTTTTTACATAATTATTTAATTGACAAAAGTACCTTATTTTTAGTGAGTATATAATAACCCCCAATTATTTAATTTTCGAGCTAGCGAAATGTAAGCTAAAAGTGTCACAAAATAAAATATTTTTAAAAGTCCTGTAAAGTATTTAAATTTCATTTAAAAGTAGGTATTATTGTTATCGCAATCATGAAGCTTGGCTTTAGCCGTCAGTCTATAAGCATTGTTACCAGGCATTTCTTTTAGTTTTTTTTCATCATTTTTTTAATACAAAATTATAATAAAAAAATCGAAAATGCGTGATTTTCGTTCGGGGTATTGTTACCAAATAAAAACAAGTAAAGAAAAATAGACTATAGGTTCCAAATTTAAAACAGGAAGCAAAATTGCGATAGATTATATTTCATGCAAAATATATCTATTAGAAGTCTGTTTCGATAAAAATAAAGGATTAAAGTAGTAATGATGTTATCATTGTTATAGTATCTATAGTGTATCGCGATCTGTGGTATGTGATAATTTTATGATATTACCATTTCTTTGAAAATGGCTTACGTTACTATTAGATTCAATTCTGACTCATTTTTGTTGCGAAAAATTTAATTTTATTTCGTATTAAAACTCAATAAAAAATCAATAATTGAAATTTCATTACACCTCTTATTTATTTTATTTTTGTATCGTTGTGAAATAATTTTAAAAGTACTAGTTTCATTGTCATATCAAAAGAAAAAGAAAAAGTCTTATTCGACAGTATTTTTATCGAATGTCCCGTCAAGGTGAGCAAGTTGTTAATCCGTTGAGAGTCCGCTTGTTGCGTGGATTTACTTTCGAAACTTCAAAAAAACTTTAAATTATTCTGCTGCTTGTGTGTGCTCCCATCGAAACATACGAGCGATGATATAGTAATATGTGAAATCGGGACAACAAAGTGTGATGTAGATGACCTGAAGACCTTTGCGATATCACTTGGCGCCACATGTAAGTTTAGTTAAGACTATTTGTGTTCTTATTTAAACCAGTGATGACTTTCATGTGACACAAAGGAGACTGTTAACAAATAAAACTGTGTGACTGCGTACAAAAATATTAACTCTATTCTCACCTGGTAGTTTGACCACCATTGGAGGTGCGATCGGGTTATTGGGATCCAATGTAAACGTCTTATGTAGCAACAGAACACGGAAACACACAGTTCACTTATAATTACTGATATTTCCTCAAATCCACTTTATTGCCGTTTCGCTTCTCGGTAAACTCTTTATAAGCTGTTTCGTGGAAGCGAAATGCACTGGAGAAATTAATTTGCAGAAATCGACGACGCCGGCGGCCGTTCGTCCGCGTGCCGTCGCAGAAACCTCTTCTAAGAACGTGCACATTCAATTTCACTCGATGCCGGTGTATTTATCACAGATACAGATATCGCGACGGGAGGTGAAAGTTCGACGATACGGGCCGTCGCGGCGTAGTTCCTCTGTCGTGCATGAAAGTCGACTGGTGGTAGCGCGCCGCTCACACGAAGCGGAGGTAAACACACGGCAGCGGCGCACGCGGACGGCGGAGCGACACCGCGCCGCGCCGCTCGCTCGTTCTCGACGTAACTCGGCGCGCCCGCACTTCCCAGAATTACCAACCTTGGCGCTTCTAAGAAATAACTCAAGGCATTGTCATTAATTTATATAAAATATATTCTTTGCAGCACGTCAGCCGGCACGCAGCTGGCGTGGCGACTGTTGCTTCGTTACGAAATATTTCGACCTCCAGAGATTACTTAATTGTGGATATCTATCGTTGTACAGCCGCCCCTATTCCCTTCTGACATGGAAGTAATAAACGTCGGAAAGTTCATTCACTCGTGGTCTATTTCGTGTCGCTGGGTGCGCTGTAGGTAATGTACGAGTAGATATGAAGCTACAACCGTATTAATGTATTACGCTAGGCGCCCTTTCAAATAGAGAATTAGAATTTATTATGAACCGGCATTTTATGCAATCCATTGTGAATCTGATACCATCGTACATGCCCATAAATATTTTATGAACGCAAATTCCTAAAAATCGTCAATCACCAGTAGCTCGCTAAAACCGTGCTCTATTATAGTCATTCATGACGCAATCAAACGTGCAGTTTTAATCCGTTTCCATTGTTTGATATGGTATTGAAATTATGTTTAGTATGAATACAAAATCGTTTAATGATTATCATTACCTCCTAAATTAAACATATTTTCCGATTATCTATATGTTGTTAAATCGCTACCGTAAAACCTGGCAACTTTGCCAATTTTGGGGTACAAACTGAACGTTGAAACATTTTGTAATTTTATATTTTCGGACGTAATCTCATTGGTTTGCATGTATGTTTCACAATACTATATTATTAATAAAAATAATAATACCGAAGTTACGTAATGTTCTTCGAATGTGGCAAATTGTTAAAAGTTGCAGTAAACTGCACACTCACTAAATTCCATTTTTAAACGGTAAATTGATACTTTTTTCCTAATATTTTATAGCATACGTAGAAGAGCATGAAGTTTAAATTTAAATTTTAGTATTATTTTAAATATTTCAATGCACGTAAAAAAGCGGACACAATTGCTAGGTTTGACGGTACTTAAAATGTTTTTCAGAAGTCAAAGACACGTACTATATCAATGTAAACCAATAAGCACTCTTCAACCATGTGTAATACGTACGTAGTAAGTTTTTAACGGATAACGAGAGCTTTGCTCCCCTAACGCGTCTAATAATAAATCAAACAATGAATAATTGTTTGTTTTCTAATTATCCTCTGTTTCCAATTTATTTATTCTGTGCGATGGCCAGAAGCACTAAACTAATTTTAAAAAAAAATTGCTACTTAAATGTCCTTTGAAAATTATTTAAGATGGTCATAGGCTATATTTTATGTATAGATACATATTATTTTAAAACAAAATGTATATTAACATGAGCGAAACCGCAAGTAAAAGCCATTATGGGATAAATTATTTAAACTAAAACTAGTAAATAATATTTATCGAAACAATGTTGCACTACATTGAGATCATATTGACCCAGTCAATATGATCTCAATGTAATATTTCGGAATTAGTCAACAGTATGACGTCGAGAAATGACGACACTATCACTGACCAGAATAATTTTATATTATGGGTTACATATTTCGGCTTTTTTCGGCTGAAGCCGCAAGGTTCTTGGCTCGAATCCGAAGATACGTCCAAAGGTAGTTTTTCGGTCATCGGTGGCCGAATCTCCGATCGGTGTAGTGTACACATATTGCCGAAATTACATTCATTCCGTGATATTTATAGAATTGCAAAATTTCGCGATTACTACAAATTGAAATATAACTTTTACAAATGGATTTCAATCGCGTATACTTAATAATTATTTTTATCATTCCGGCGCGACTTTTAGCACAGTTTTAACGGGTATTCTACCCGCATTTAAAAGTAATACATGGTCTTTCAAACATTACTTTGTACTCGACTTCGACCCATGATCTGGAGAACACAGAGCGGCGCGAGCACCTGTGGCAGATGCAAGAGAAGAGAACCGTTTACATTTCTCACTACCCACTTGCATGCTCACTACCGCAGAATTAAGTTGAATGTAAACGCGGCATAGGTATGGTAACGCCCTAGTCAGGCGTAGTCATGTAACTACAGTAACGAACTACGCATAGCTTTTATTATTCCGTCCTATGTTTTTGACGAGTATCTGAGTTTGTATCTAGGATAGGATAATTTATATCTTTTGAGTATAACAATGATCTTATGTACTGACAGAAGAAGGCAAACCGAGCCCTATCACCCATATAACAAAGGGGGACGAAAATATATACATACAGATAAACGTAACATAAAAAAAATCTATAATTACAATTACTGTTATAAAGTAACCACCATGCTTCCCCTAGTAGATATTATATAAAGATACCATACTGTATGATAAATACATACATACTACCTACATACCATACTGTATGATAAATACATACATACTAGTCAAAATCATAACTCTCGATGTTGCTTCGCGGTAGTCGAGTCAAAAGCTTGTAACTATGTGCCTCCCTGAAAATTATTCCGTCGGCGCCCCTGGCTACAGCTGAATGGGTATAATGTAAATCAATAAGGTCTCTATCAATTCGTATAGAACGTGTGATAGCATTTATTTTTATATAAGCGGGACCTGTATTTTAATTTTTGTTTTCGCGGATAGATTTTTATCTTTTCTTTAAATAAGTTTCTTGTATAGTAATGATACAAGTCATATGATGCTTACTGTTATTTTTCGTTTTTTAACCCCCTATCCAAAAAGAGGTGTGTTATAAGTTTGATCTGTGTGTCTGTGGCATCATAGCTCTCTAACAAATGAACCAATTTTTGTTCAGGTTATTTTTTGTTTGAAAGCTGAAGTAATCGATATGGTTACTGGTTCAATTTATGAAGATTATTTCAGACGTTTCAAACTCAACTCGATATTACTATAAAATTACTATACTGTAAATAATTTCAAGCAGCCTCATCTGTAAACAGTAGAATATACAAGTCCTCAACAATTTATAACAGAAGTATCGTTTTATAGCTCGTTGAAATGATCTCAATGAGTAGATCGGCGGAGTTTTTTTAACATTTGATTTCATGAATTGTTTATTGTGTTTCATAATTATAGAAATTCGCAGAATATCAGATTTATTTTCATACGTAAGTTTCAGTTCATCAGTTTTCAGATGATATTTATTTTATAATACCCTATGTACGAATATGTTAATCAACAATCTCAATTACTGACGTAATTAACATATGCCGTATGCAAATATGCATTATATTCACACACAAATAATAATTAGCTCTTTGTGCGAATTTCAATTACATTTAATTATTAAATGGTTAATTTTGAATTAATGAAAAATCCACACCGTAAGCATTTTATTGTCAACATGATACGTGTTTAGTAATATGAACTATAAACTTTAATTAGATAAATTAAATAAACAATCAAAAAATCCGACTACCTCGTATTCACCTTATAGTATCCGTTTATAGTAAAGGAAAGTAAAGAACAGCCTGTAAATGTCCCACAGCTGGACAAAGCGTCCTCTCCTATTAAGGGCAAGGTTTTAGAGCTTAGTCTACCACTCAGCTTCACTGCGGGTTGGTGGATATACATGTGTCAGAATTTCTCCTGGCATATGCAAGTTTCTTCACGATGTTTTCCATCGTCGCCGAGCACGAGAATAATTTAAACACTTTAGCATTTGAAAACTCAGCGATGCCAGCCGGGGTTTGAACCCACGATCATCGGTTGAGATCCATGTTTTCGAACAACTAAGCCATCTCTACACTTCACTAATAAAGTGTTTTCTTTGTGAATGTATCTATCACGATATTATTTCAGTGATAGCTATAGTTATTCAATAATTATCAGTAACAAGTCTCGTTTTTGTATTACATAGTACCAAACTACTTACTTACTTACTTTTTACTAAGTCGGTTTTTTTTTGTCATAAATTTATTTTATTTTTGTTTTTGTATGTCTTTCTTTTACTTTAAAGCCTTGTGCAGTCAGCAGTACAGTATCAATATCAGTTCTGTCTAAATGCCTAAGTGAGAATCGTTACCAAGTTACTTTAAATCGTTATGCTAAACGGTAATTATGATTCAAAAACCATATGAGATACCTTAAAATGATTTTAAATGCCTATTCGACGATACCTCACTTGACATAGTTAGTTGATTAACATATATTTTTCATATCATGGCGTCCAACATAGGCGATGATGAAATGACTTTTTCATTATCAAAAACGGTCCACGCGTTTGGTCTAAATAGTGCCACAAAGATAGCCTAACCTTTTTTTTTCCCTGGGGAATGCATTTACGCATCCCGCCTGAGGGAATCAGGCGGGTATGTGGGACTCCTGGTACCGAGTGTACCAGCCTGCCCACTAAACCCCAGGGCACTCCGCTTCGTCGTTATGGAAGGGGACTGGGAATCTGGCGCAGCCTTTACGTCCAGTCCCCGCCACAAAGATAGCCTAACCTAACCTAACCCATAGGCTGATATACAAATTAGTAGGTAGCATATATAGTATATAGTAGGAGCCTACTAGGTATTACCCAAATGTAGCGCTTTTGATTGGTTTTTCCCCCTCTAATGGTAAAGACCTGGCCACGGGGATTTTTGGAAGGGAATTGACTTTTATGGTCTTACATAATACACATACCACAGAAAATATCTCTCTTTATGGTCAAAGATTGGTAAAAAACATTTAGATAAAAATAAATTTTAAAAGAAAAAGAAATAGAAAAAAATTACTAAAGAGAAATGAGATACTTAGAAAGAAATAAATATTTAGAAACTTATAAGAAATATGATGTTGATAGTGGCGTATTATATTCTTTATTTCTGCAAGATTACTAGGGGAGGGGAGAGGGTCTAACGACCTCTACCGTGGTGAAATTGTATAGATGGAGACTTACTAATTACGTAACAGGCGAACGCTCGTTAGACAATAAGGCAGTATTGTAACGTAATACCAAAATTATTTTTTTATTGTTACATTACATTTTAGTTTTTCGGTAAGGAAACGTCTTTATAGTAATATATTTAACACACTCAACATAACACTAGATGTAGAAATATTTTTTTTCTAACCCGCATGAGTACATGAATTTGGTGAACCCTACAGACGTTGCTCTGCTCAATAGCAACGCCACCTACCGGGTCCAATTGTGAACAACACAAAAAAAAAATTAAAATCAGTCCAGCCGTAAAGAAGTTTATTGACAAAGGGACAGAATAAATGTATACCTAAAGATTAGCACGAAAAGATCTTATTAAACAGTATATAATACTAGAATATTATTATGAAATAGTTGAAATAAGTATAAATGATTTATCTTATGGAGGTTTACGCGTACTTATAAATCGTTGTCCTATATTCAACTCAAAGAACCTATGTTAATGCGACTCCGTCACGCACTTTGTGATATTTATTTGCTGGGGTGAATATTAAAATCTTTTGAGTCGATTTATTCGCAAAATAGGAAATTGGGAATAGCAGTACCTATTAGAAATGTTATGTGACAACTGACAATTGATTTATTTGTAGGCGTTGGTCAAAATACATCCACTTAAGTACTTAATTAATTGTAACTTTACATATGTTACGTTCGTATTATTTTATGAAAATATGTATCCATTTCCAACTTTGAGAAGTTCGTGAATTGAATCGTTGGCTTAAAGATTTATTTCATACAAGTGGGCGGCATTTTGGGTGCCAAAATTACGAGATTCTAACATATCTAGACTTATATAATGTCATGGCTTTTTCCATACACTTAGACTTATCGTACATAACTTTATCAATTCGTATAATTGAAAAAAATATAAAATATTATTTTATTTAGTTAATGTTCCGTTAACGAAAATTTAAAGTCAGTTTTTTAACTTATGTTTACTTAAATTTACTATGCTGTAGTCTAGAGCGTCAATAATAAAACATTTATTAAAATGAAATTCAATCTTTCAAAATTTATTTTTGTGTAAAACTTGTTTAAAGCAAAAGAAAATATTCATAGAATGGAATTAATCTATTAACAAACAATATGTTAAATAGAAGACGTAATAAAATAATTTTATATAAGTTAGAATATTGCATATATAATAGCTTATGGAATCGACCCACGGAGTGTCTACAACAATTTGCTTAGCAATCTGCAAACTAATCTTGTTTCGCGCGACGAGTAGGAGGCTGGGAGGAAATATAGGATGAGGTGGTTTACTTAGTATTTCATAGTACAAAGCGCGAACTCAGCACCTAAGTTCAGCTTTGATATCTATAAATAAATAAGCGAAGACAAAACGGTTTTATACTCCCGTTTGTCAAACGATTTTCTTTTTTTTAATTTAGTACCTACTGTTGTTTTAGTGTTATATTAAGGATCTGAGCAACTTCTTGTGGTCTAATTGACTCAAAATTTAATATAATGCGAAATAATCAAAATAATATAGTTACGTTATCTTGACATGATGATGCAGCATCAACAGGATACACAACTCCTCACCAACTTACAGCAAAAGTATCGCCTTGGGCCTCGTTCAAATGGTCTCAAAGATTGTCGGGTGTCTTTGAAAATTATCAATTTTATCTACTTACATTAATATTATAAAGTTCAAAAATTTGATTGTTTGACTGTGTACGTATATTTAGTAGGCTCCGAAACTACAGGACCTATTTGAATTATTCTTTCACTATTAGAATCCTACATTATCCCTGATGAATAGAGCTATAAAAATTTATAATTCGTAGTCAGTAGTAAAATATAAAATGATATTTGTGCTCTTTGCCTCTTAATTTTTATTGCATGATGCGTAACGCAATTCAGCAAACCATTTGCTGTCATTGGTTGAAAATTTCTATTCTCCAGTTCAGATGATTTAAGTTAATTTTTTTTTTTTTTTTATATGGAGCCTTTCTTAAGATATAGGTGACCTACCAAATTAATATGTAAAATAGTAATAGTCTAAGTAAAATACACTGAAAAAACATTATTCAGTAGAATTGAAAATCTTTTTTTTTTCAGTCGTTAAAATCGTTTATGTTAATTTGCGTCTAACAATAAGATAACTGATTGAGTTTTTCACAATAACAATTAAATTGCTCAACCGATCTGAATCAACAATGGGTTCATCCCCAGGACAATAACCAATAACAAGTAGTACAATAACCAACACAATGATCAATAGGAGATAATAATCTTCCTCGAACGACGCGTGTGACATGCGCCTCACTTCTACGAACGCTCCTCCGTACTTGGCGTGTAGTTATGAAGAAAAGTGGGATAAATAAATGTATAATTTTTGTGTTGCATTTTTTTCTTTTTTTGAATCAAAAAAGTTGGAAATTGTGTGTATGTAAAAAACATTGTTTGAATAATTATTATAATATAAAATAACCTGGCTGTACTTGTAAAAATTCTCCCTCTTTCTAATCGCCTTATTTCCTACAACGTTCTAGACCAATGGTTTTAAATCATGTAGTTCTGCACAAAAATTCTCTCTACAATATCACCTGAATAAGAATTTAAAACTTAAAAAGAATTTCTAAAATTTCATTCCTTAAAGTACAATAGAAAGTGTTGGAAATTTTATATAAGACTTTCTTAAAAATCGGTTTTGAAGATTTTGTCCATTGAGGAGGTAAATTAAGGAATAAAAGTTTATATACGCATATTTTTGAAGTGAGAAGCGTGGAATATAGTAAATGCATACGTACTTCTTTCTTTAGTAGGTAAATCTCGTTAGATTGTATATAAAAATATAACAATAAATAAAATTAATATTTTACTAAAGATTTATGTAGTCACCAGTCCACAGCGACAGATGGTTTACACGTGCGTGGTACAGCGCCATATTTCGACAATAATAATGTAGAGAGCTGTTGGTGGTGTTGCCTAACACCCGCTCTTTGGCGCCATGTTACATAACCTCCACAGACATGGCCCCTTTCACTAATAAAAAATAAACACTGTTTTTTTTATTTTGGTGAGAGTTAATGAGGGATATTTTATTATACTCATTAGTGATCGTGACGAGTAAATTGATTACATACAGTTGTATTTAATTAATTTAGAAGCAAAAGTTCCAGTATATAATGATTCGCAAAAAGCGACTATGATCGAATTGTTTTTACATTTTTTTTCAAAATGTAATTGATTAGGGTGAAATTTACTTTTATGTATTTAGGATCATGTTTAATTTTAAGCGTAAATATTAAAAATGTTTTTGTCAAAGTGTACCACGGCATTATTCATTCGGTTGATTCATACAATTCATGTAATGGCAGCACAAAGCATGTTCAATTATTTTTATAAAATTGTATTTAAATAAAGGTTCTTATTTAGTACCAATATTGGGAATAATACCTATATATTTTAACTATGTTATAAAACAGCTTATCGTATTATTTGAAAATTATTTATTTATAATTCCAAATCAATCAACTCCCGAGGCAACGAGCAGGAAAGTGAGGTCTAATATTATTGTTGAAAATCACCACTCAAGATCAAAATACAACGCTCTTGACTCTAAATCGTTTTTTTTGTGCTTTAACGCAGTGCTCTAGTGTCAGTATGTATTTTGGTAGCAATAATTCTCCACCATTTATTTGTTGGACGCTGTTACCCTGCCGCGGTACGTCACTTTATCAGAACTCCGAAATTGAAGGGTTTTAATGCTGCAATCGTGAAAAGGACAACAGTTTCTACGCCCGCAATTTCCAGAAATTAAACGCTTTGTAGGCACGTAAATAAGGAAGCACGTAAATATTTATATCATTTTATGTAACCACAAAAGTGTTTTGATAAGGTTTAACAGCAGCGTGAGCAACAAGAGCAGAGACTGCATGTAATTCCGGTATTAGGATGTGTATACCGATAATTCCGATATTGGAGAATATGTAGGTACATTTCGTGTACTCGTACATTCGTGCAGTTATTGCAAGTGTTTCCGTACATTGATACTCCGTTTATAAAATGTAAACAAATAATTTAAAATTATTATATGTGGTATAAAGTTATCTGAAAATTGAAATTATTTTTAAGTCACAAAATAGATTTTTTTTTCGAATTCTAGAATAAATTATTTGTAATATAAAATTTCAGATCACTGGAGAATTTTACAGAATGACGGACATACGGTTTATAAATAACTGGTCAAGTGCGAGTAGGACTCGCGCACCGAGGGTTCCGTACAAACTTATAGAAATCTATATAAGACTAACCTATCTACGCCATTTGTTGTCTTCATCATCAGTTCCAACATAAGTTACTATCAAAAATACCTAAATCGGTATACGCTTGCCTATAATATTTGAGGAGTTCCCTCAATTTCTCCAGGATCCCATCATCTGATCCTGACCTGAAGACAATGGGACCACCTTGGAAGTATACCTTTTCAAACAAAAAAAAAATTTGAAAATCGGTACACAAATGGCGGCGTAATCGGCGAACAAACATAAAAAAAATTAAATATAAGGTCGAAATGAAAACACTCCTTTTTAGAAATCGCTTAAATATAATCAAATATTATGTAAATATGGATCACGTCCCAAAAACTATTTTGAAACTATTTAGGAGCACTTTAATTTAAAACACGATCATGGATGCAATCCATGGAAACACAAAATTTTATTTTAAGTACTAATACAGCTTATACTTTCAATAAAGCAAAGTTATAGCGCGATTCAGGATACACTTAGCGCCATCTCTTGACAATTTCAATGAACTAACTTGTTGACATTAACAACATAATTATATTGTATTTTATTCTCGTTTTATTTTTATTTATATTCTACTACACTCCAATACCCCTGTACTACGTTCGTAAAATATTTAAATTTACATTATCAATCAAAATATCAAAATATATATTAGTGTTGCCAAGACGAAAATAATTAGTCCTTAATTCGAACAAAACTAATTGTTTATTTATAAATAACTAAATATATTACTAATAACCAGAAAACTTATATGTGTAGATAAATCAGTAAATTAAATAACTCGATCTGTTTGAATTTAATTTTAAAATTTTCGTACTAAGTCAATACGAGTACTTAAATCAAATCGCGTGAAGCTCTTATATTGAATGTTAATTACGTAATGACGTTATAAATCGACGATAAAACTTTTAAATGAAAAGTTTATTTTATTATTTTTAGCGCGTTTAAATAATAATTAAAATAAAAAAAATATATTAATCGAGCAGAGTTATATCACAGTTAATGTCATAATGTTGTAATAGATGGCATTAGCTGTACGCTACATCGCGCTATCATTTTGTTAGCTGCGATATATAGATTGCATTGCGTTGTTTATAAAGGTTTGCTGCTTTTTAATGTTTTCGTATTGATACAAATTTCTTCTCAGTGTTTGTAAAATTGTTTTTTTGACCCTGGTCAACTTCTATGTTAATTTGTTACAAGTACATATAATTTTAATTCTAAGATTAATATATTTTCCGCTTGATCAATTTACAACTTGATACATTTACGCGTTCCTGAGAAAAAGGTTGAAAGACGACGACACGAACAGAAATTTACAGTTTTCGGATTTTTTCCTTTATGTATACTACAGGATCTTGCTTCTGGCCAAATTTCATAATGCTTGGTCAATGGGAAGTACCCTATAGGTTTTGATTCCCTTGCGAAAACGTTAAAAACGCTATCATACTTAAAATATGTGATATAAATGACCGTATCTTTTGATTGCGTTAACTTAGAAGTTTGATTTTTTCACAGCTCTTAGTAATTACAACTCTGAGTACTTGACGTTGATAAAAATTTGTTACCTTCACGCGTTTCTGAGAAAAAGGTTGAAAGACAAACTTACAAACAGACTAACATACATACAAAAATTTACAGTTTTCAGATTTTTTCCTTTATTTGTACCATAAGATCTCACTTCTTGCCAAATTTCATCGTGCTAGGTCAATGGGAAGTACCCTATAGGTTTTGATTCCCTTGCGACAACGCTAAAATGGTCAAAATATACGACATATTTTCCATTATCTTTTGATTGCGTTGACTTAGAACTTTAATATTTTCACGGCCGCATGTCATCGTAGACTTGAGTATATGATATTAATTTCAACATGATACGTCTATGCATTTCTGAGAAAAAAGGGTTGACATCCCGACAGACAGACAGACAGACAGACAGACAGACAGACAGACGGACAACAAAGTGATCCTATAAGGGTTCCGTTTTTCCTTTTAAGGTACGGAACCCTAAAAAGAGACATAGACTATGAACGGATCCTTTTATTTTTCTTTAAACGTGTTATATAAAAATAGGTAGTGGTATAGCAATGATGGAGATGTCTCTACGGACGTCCGTATTATCTGTTTTTCGTAAGCGCAATCTGGATGACTGTTTTTAGGGTTCCGTACCTTAAAAGGAAAAACGGAACCCTTATAGGATCACTTTGTTGTCCGTCTGTCTGTCTGTCTGTCCGTCTGTCTGTCTGTCTGTCTGTCTGTCTGTCTGTCTGTCTGTCTGTCTGTCTGTCTGTCTGTCTGTCGGGATGTCAACCCTTTTTTCTCAGAAATGCATAGACGTATTATGTTGAAATTAATATCATATACTCAAGTCTACGATGACATGCGGCCGTGAAAATATTAAAGTTCTAAGTCAACGCAATCAAAAGATAATGGAAAATATGTCGTATATTTTGACCATTTTAGCGTTTTCGCAAGGGAATCAAAACCTATAGGGTACTTCCCATTGACCTAGCACGATGAAATTTGGCAAGAAGTAAGATCTTATGGTACAAATAAAGGAAAAAATCTGAAAACTGTAAATTTTTGTATGTATGTTTGTCTGTTTGTAAGTTTGTCTTTCAACCTTTTTCTCAGAAACGCGTGAAGGTAACAAATTTTTATCAACGTCAAGTACTCAGAGTTGTAATTACTAAGAGCTGTGAAAAAATCAAACTTCTAAGTTAACGCAATCAAAAGATATGGTCATTTATGTCACATTTTTTAAGTATTTTAGCGTTTTTAACGTTTTCGCAAGGGCATCAAAACCTATAGGGTACTTCCCATTGACCTATCATTATGAAATTTGGCCAGAAGCAAGATCCTGTAGTATACATAAAGGAAAAAATTCGAAAACTGTCAATTTCTGTTCGTGTGTCTGTCAGTCTGTAGGTCTGTCTTTCAACCTTTTTCTCAGGAACGCGTAAATGTATCAAGTTGTAAATTGATCAAGCGGAAAATATATTAATCTTAGAATTAAAAATATATGTACTTGTAACAAATTAACATAGAAGTTGACCATGGTCAAAAAAACAATTTTACAAACACTGAGAAGGAATTTGTATCAATACGAAAACATTAAAAAGCAGCAAACCTTTATAAACAACGCAATGCAATCTATATATCGCAAGTAACAAAATGATAGCGCGATGCAGCGTACAGCTAATGCCATCTATTACAACATTATGACATTAACTGTGATATAATTCTGCTCGATTAATAAAAATTTTTATTTTAATTATTATTTAAACGCGCTAAAAATTATAAAATAAACTTTTCATTTAAAAGTTTTATCGCGATTTGATTTAAGTACTCGTATTGACTTAGTACGAAAATTTTAAAATTAAATTCAAACAGATCGAGTTATTTAATTTACTTATTTATCTACACATATAAGTCTTCTGGTTATTAGTAATATAATTAGTTATTTATAAATAAATAATTAGTTTTGTTCGAATTAAGGACTAATTATTTTCGTCTTGGCAACACTAATACATATTTCGATATTTTGATTGATAATGTAAATCTAAATATTTTACGAACGTAGTGCAGGGGTAGTGGAGTGTAGTAGAATATAAATAAAAATAAAACGAGAACAAAATATAATATAATTATGTTGTTAATGTCAAAGTCAACAAGTTAGTTCATTGAAATTGTCAAGAGATGGCGCTAGGTGTATCCTGAATCGCGCTATAACTTTTTTTTATTGAAAGTATAAGGTGTATTAGTACTTAAAATAAAATTTTGTGTTTCCATGGATTGCATCCATGATCGTGTTTTAAATTAAAGTGCTCCTAAGTAGTTTCAAAATAGTTTTTGGGACGTGATCCATATTTATATAATATTTGATTATATTTAAGCGACTTCTAAAAAGGAGTGTTTTCAATTCGACCTTGCATTTAATTTTTTTTTATGTTTGTTCGCCGATTACGCCGCCATTTGGGTACCGATTTTCAAAATTTTTTTTTTTGTTTGAAAAGGTATACTTCCAAGGTGGTCCCATTGTCTTCAGGTCAGGATCAGATGATGGGATCCTTGAGAAATTGAGGGAACTCCTCAAATATTATAGGCAAGCGTATACCGATTTAGGTATTTTTGATAGTAACTTATGTTGGAACTGGTGATGAAGACCACAAATGGCGTAGATGGGTTAGTCTTATATAGATTTCTATAAGTTTGTACGGAACCCTCGGTGCGCGAGTCCTACTCGCACTTGACCAGTTATTTTTTTTTAAATACTCTGCCATCTGTGTCTTAAGTAATAAAGTTATAGTGTGCGATTCAGAAAATCTCAATTTCATTGAATTCCCATATAAACCCATATATTTAATAAAAACGAACCCAAGAGATACAAATGAACTGAAAGGCAAAAAATAAATGTTTTCTACAACATTATGAAGTCGGTGCCAAGTAAAACATTTCAAGTCGGCGCCAAGTAAGAACTTTTTCGTTACTGGAGGTTTCTAAACCGAGGTTTCTATGTACGGCTGTATGAATTTTTTAAATGTTTATTCATGAATCTCTCCGCCGTTTGTGGACCAATATTGATTTTTTTTTAATTATGGTAATAAATTATACTATTGCAGCCGAGTAAAATATTGCGCGCAGGGAAATATTGCTTTGTTGGCCGCGGCATTTGAGGGGTTAAGGATTGTAATGCTACTACAAAGGGTTTCTTTAAAGTAAAAAACATTTTCTTTAAAATATATCCTTTCTATTTATACGTTTAATAATAATAATTGCCACAGACTTTAAGATAATAGAGAGCTGTATTATTCGTTCGTAACGAGATTTATTATAATTATTCAGTCTTGCGTTGAAAATATGCTATGTTAATGTTATTTTAAAATGTTTTCCTTAATTCGTAAATAAAGATCCAGGTCAATATCTAAGATTAAATTTGATATTATACCGTCACAGTTCTTTGTATACTCTACTGTATTTGTGTATATAGTTATTATTCACACAACTAACTACCATTATAATAGCGAAAGTTTGTAACGATTGATGGATATTTCTTGCTCTTTGACGTAAACATTACTGAACAGATTTTGATGAAACACTTATACATCAGAAAAACACATAGGTTACTTTTTATCAACATCACGGGCTTAGCCGCGAGCGGTGGCTAGTTAAATAATAAAAATGCATTTTCTCTAACTTTTATGTATCTGCTTATTTTATATCTCATTTTAGTTTAAGATATGTTAAGAATAAATATTATAAATTCTTGGCACATACACTGGGATCGAAACGTCGACGGAACTCCGTAGCAAAAAAATATTTTACAAAAGATATCGTTTTAAACGTTGAATCATTTAGTATACTTTGCGTTAGGAAAATTACTATTGTTTGTTTAGAATTCTAGGTACGGCTCGCAATTGTTTTACTAGAAATGTTATGTTATAATATTATTGGTTTCCTTGAATTATTTATGTTTTTTTTTTCATTACCTAGTTTCCGTTGATGACATCGTTCAGCTGCTGTTTTGAATTAGTTTTTTGTCTGCGACTTTGTATGCTTTAATAATTATTTAATCTACACTAATATTATAGAACGATAAAATTTGTTTGTAGGTTTGTATGTAGGGGATAATTTCTGAAACTACTGATAAGATTTGTTTTTTTTTTTAAGATTTCAAAATGTATCGATCGCGCCCTAATTTAATTACATCGGTTGATACAGACAAGACATCTCAGATAGCCAATAAAATTATTTATCTGCTTTAAGAAATCAGTGTACGGATAACACTAAACTCTGTTATCTTATTATATTTACGTCATAAGATAATATATACGTCATTTTGTAAATTAATAACATTTTGTCATTTGAATTTCTTAATACATACTCTATACTAATATTATAAAGTAAAATTTGTTTGTAAGTTCGTATGTAGGAAGTAATTTCTGAAACTACAGATCCGATTTGAAAAATTCTTTTTTGCGTTGGATAGTCTGTTTATTGAGAAACGTTTTAGACTATATTACATCACGCTACGACTCAGAAGCGAAGTAATAACCACAAAAGCGAGTGAAACCGCGTGGGACAATTAGTGTAAGATATAATAATACTTTTATAGAGCCAATAAATTAATAATTATGAAAAAATATTAAGTTCAGTAGTCCAGTTAGTTCACGTTTTTCTTTAGCAATTCTTGTAGTAATATATATGCCATGTTCTCTCTCTTGACATCAACAATACATTGGTAACCTTTGAGGTCACGTGTATATTAGTCCCATTAACACTACATAAGCACACAGCATTATAAGCAATGTTTTTAAACATGTAAAAATTAAATTAATATTATAAAAAATATTTTTAACTATGCTTATTCCATTTTTAATCCCTAATACTTTAACTGTTGCTATGCCTTATGCTTGTTTACCTGCAAGACTTTAAAAAGGGGAACCGATTTCAAAATCAAAATACGTAGTTTTGTTTACTTAAAAATCATAATTATTGCAAAGTCATTGAACCAGTTTTGAAAAAAATTCTACGGGACCAATAAGAGATTAGCATCCCCTTTCAAACAAAAAAAAAATCGATCCAGCCATTTCTGAGTAGTCAATGAACATACCTACATTATAACCTGACAACTTGCTTCCTGATATTTTTAAAGTCGGTTAAATGATGAAAATTAATTATTAAATTAATTTAGTATTTTAATTTTAGCTCAAAATGTGAAGAAATATTTACTTAAAATCCATAATAGTTTCACGCTCGCTGACCAGATAATCTCGAGCGTCGAGCAGATAATCTATTTACATTAAGCGATGAGTTTCCTTATAAATATTTATGACATTTATAGCAAACATTTAGCTTGCGGATTCACTTGTGTTAATATAGATTTTGATATGACGGACAACCGTCTATATTTTTTTTTCGGAAGTAGTACTTTTGGAAAAACCCTCCTTACCCTTTGTCTTTAAAGGCTTTTATTTAACTTGCAATGTACGTAAGTACTATGTATGTATGTTTACATGGTAACTATATTTGTTCGAGTGGAAACTTGAGACTCAATTTTGATGTAGTTATCTTCAACCGATTGAGCTGAAATTTTGTACACACGTTTAGTTTGGATGACAATGCATGATTGAGTATGTGACCTAATATACCTAAGGCTAATTATTTTTGATGAATTCCCACAATATAGGTATCAAACGAAATAGCATGCGGAGAATAATTCGAAAAATAAAGTGATGTCGCACTAAATCCAACATGGCGGAATAACCAAGATGGCGAACCAGTTATTTTTAATGCATTATTACAATATGGGTATCAAATGAAAGGTCTTGCTGATAATAACTCGTAGAATAAGTGCCATCCCTCTAAATTCAAAAAGGTCTAAAGATGGCGGACTGTTTTTATGTTTTCCTAAAATATAAGTGTCATATGAAAGTACTTGCTGAGAATGTGAATGCTAGCTAAAAATAAATAAGTTAAAATTGTGAAAAGTTCATAAGTTGATCATAAACTTCGTTTGTTCAATCCAACAGAAATTTTGGTGTCTTGATGGTGGGTGTCTTCAATATCATGAGATAATAATAGAAAACGAAGTACAAAATTTACAGAGATCACTTAAAAGTAAAAACTAAATTAAAGTAAAAAAAAATATTTTTAAAAACAAGCTTCTAATTAAACACGCTAAAAATAATAAAAAAACTTTTCCGCTAGAAGTTTGACTATAAATTTATAACGTCATTACACAATTTATATGATATAAAAGCTTGGCGCGAGATTTATAGTGTGAAAAATTATGCAGTTTTTCACTCTCCATAAAGGTGATTATTTTGACTTACACGGCATGAGAGCTTCTTTGACGATTACACGTTTTTTTACAAACGGAAATATACTGTTAAATGCATACTTTAGCAGGTATAAGAATTTATATACGACTAAATAATAAAAATAGATACAATGTACGTGTCTTTTACACGTTAAGAATAATATATTAAATACGAATGTCATTTTTATGTCCTTAACCGGTTAAATTGTTTATTAGTAGAACCTATTATAATCCATACAGTTTTAGTTGCATGTTTTTATTTATTTTGGTATTTATTATGATATTAACCAACTGTTAATAATTATTTAAGTTATTTTTCTATATATTAGAAACAGTATTTTTTTCTTGATGAAAGGTATCTAGTAAAATGATAATCGGCTAATTGAGGCGTAACAAACAAATAACAAGATAATTATATATTCATATCTGTTACACTAGTTTAGGGTGCACCTTGCACCTCCCCTGACATCTACAGAATATACGAAGTGTATGCAAGATCTTGAACATAATCCTCATGGTGGCGTTTATGGGTATAGTATTTATGCACTTTGCTGATATGAAACTTTTAATTAAAAAAAAACACAATTTCAGACAATTCTCGGGAACCTTTTCTCTTTTAACTTTTAAATCGCCAATAAAAAAAATAAAAAAAAAACAAAATTTAAAAATATTTTTTCGGTTGAACAATTTAAACACATTAATTATGAGATCAACGATTCGGAGTTCCGAGGGATAATACGTCTGGACTCGTGCGAAAGTCTAAAGATAAATCGAATTCTTCAGAGAAAAGTTACATTTGTTTACAAGTGCCGAATCGTTGAACTCTTTGCTCGATAAAACTGGTGTTCTGATGTGCAATTTAGACGGGTCGGTTTCTCGGAAATGCGAAATGTTATTATAAATTAGCTTGGCCCGGTCTCGCATAGAGCGTGGTAATGGATTAGACAGCTAATGATTTTTTTTAGCTTTTCTAAGAATTTCGCTAGTGTATCCTACGTTTTGTTTTTCAATATCTTACTAATGTATGCTTTTATAGTGAAGTGATGGCATTTAGATTGTATTTGCAATTAAACTTCGCGTTTACATATTTTTATGTAAACTAGTTGATCCCCGCGTCTGCACTGAATAATTATTTACAAAAACTTACATTCTTACAACCTTCAAGTTTCATTATCGGGACAATTTTTCAACACAAAATTGGTTCAGCGATTTACGCGTGAAACGTTAGAAAACAAATAGGCAGAGAGCTACTTTCATATTTGGACGCTGATAAGCAATACTATGTCAAGCCACACGGACTTCATTTTGAGAAAATGTTGTCGAAATATCTCAAACATATTCTTAATACCTTTCTTTGAGGAAGTATATTTCCATCTTTATTTTCTATTTTAATAAATGGTTTAATAAATTAATATCAGATTGGTATCATAAAAACATTTATCGAATAATAACTTTCAAATTTTCATTTGAAATTCCAAACATTAAATTAAGAAACTTTTTTATATATAAGTACCAACTTATTTTGTTTAGATAACTTGAATTTTTTTAATACTGTTAAATACGCAACGCATGATCAGAATACATCGCCGTATTTGACTTTTTGTGGGTTGATACATTATAGCTTATCAGCAACTATTTACAATATTAGTATAGTTGAGGCTTAGAGAGTAAAAAGACAACATATCGTTGCATTTCCAGGTTAAGGCTTATTTATGGGTAATATTTTTAAAATTATGATTTTTAAATTGTTTTTTAAGCACTAAAAAAATTGTAGTCTTATTTAAACCTGTTTACATTAAAGTCGACTTTCTGCGAATAACAGGGTTTCAATACGATGTTATTAAAATTGATTCTTACAAATATTTCGAGGTAATAAACCGATTTCTGAATAAAGTATCTATATCAATTATATGTCATTTATTTAATGATATACTTTGTGTTTACTCTCAATGAATAGGAAAAGCCTGTTGCTCCTTTCATTAGATGTAGCGCTCAACCTTCAGCAAAATTACCTGGATGCTTTCCAACGACAATTATTGTTACACGTGCCACGGCTATTACGTACTAACCCGCAATTTTCATTCTCAACTCAATAACCTCATACCGTATTGATAGTTGTTAAGATTGGGTTCGTTCTGAATAGATGTTCCTGTCTATCAAGAGAGGGAAAATTATTATAGAATATTGGATAAAACATTTCAATGTAAGGAAAATATGAACGGCGATATAGCCGTCAATAGAAAACGTGGATCTTATCTAAAAAGGAATCAAATGTGTGTTTGGACATTTAATACAGGAAAACTTACATTTAACGGGAAGGTTTTTGGGATTTAACTTTTTATTCGTAGTTTTATTTTTTAAATAATTTAAACTAACACTACTTTGTATGTAATTGTAATAATAATAACTGCACGGATTAATCTCCTTTTTAGAAGAGACTAAAAAAGTCTTAATTAGTACATTCGTGCGAAGCCAGATCGGGCAGTTACTAATGACCTCCTTCTTTTTTGGAAGTCGGTTAAGAATAGTATATAATCATTAATCATGCCGCGTTTCTTCTTATCCACAAAAACCTTATAATCAACACAATTCACAATAGTAATTTAATAAACATTTCTAAGGCCTCTTATAATTATTCCAATTACTATAATCTTATAGCTTTTTAATTGAACATAATTTAGTTACATTTCCTAGATTGACATCTGTTCGCGGTAAGTTGTTTGTTGCAATTCGCAGAATCACTCGAG
The DNA here is from genome assembly GCA_037950945.1 of Hypolimnas misippus. Classification (NCBI taxonomy): domain Eukaryota; kingdom Metazoa; phylum Arthropoda; class Insecta; order Lepidoptera; family Nymphalidae; genus Hypolimnas; species Hypolimnas misippus. The sequence goes on along the minus strand of JBBEEQ010000029.1, from coordinate 3,923,968 downwards.
TTTATTACAGATGTTACTAAGAATTAATTAATTAACAAAAAACAACATCTTATCTTAATCTTAAATCTAGGATAATTTTATGAAAATTTACTTTTGCGTCGTCTTTTGTTTTCGACGAAACGAACGATTAGAATTTTTCTTTTATGATTCTGCCAATGCCTAGTGTCCGTGACTTATTACAAGTTTCAATGTAAATTTCCTTTGTTTGTTATTCCGGGTCATTGCTGTCGCTTCCTGTCACTTAATTGCGTAACTTTGGCAATGTAATAATATGACGTCACAGAGCTGATCTAATAATGGAACTGGCGACAATAATATCTTCTCAAATACACAATTTAACTGTCATGCTATTGTGCTCTGTGGACCAGCATTATGGAGCTAGAACATGACTATAGCGTTTCAATTTAAAATCTTATTTTTAAAGGATTTTAATTTTTTTTTTTTGAAATGTATCAAAGTATTGATACTGGTAAGTCTCACTACGTAAATGCGTAATGCTTCACAATATCTTCCATCACCTACAGAATTGAGCGAAGTTTCGTATAGGTATAGATTATATCTTTGATTAATAATTGCACTATTTTATTACACGCCTGAAACTCTGGGACAGTTCATTATAAGATATATTATTATCTATACTAATATTATAAAAAGGTAAAATTTATTTGTAAGTTTATATGTAGGGGGTAATCCCTGAAACCACAAAATATCAATTTTTTTTTGCGTTCAATAGCCTGTTTATTTAGGAAGGTTTCATGCTATATACCATCACGCTACGGCTTGTGTAAGTGAAGCAGTAGCCATAAACGTGAGTGAAACCTCGACGAGTAGTAGTCCTTCATAATTTGAGTGTGATGCGTTATTTATTTATTTATTTAAATTTATTCGCCACGTAAAGAACGATTTTTTTCTATAAATACCGTTCATTTTACGAATACAAACTATACTTTTATGAGAAATCTTTGAAAAAACTTTTATGAGAGATGAGAAAATCCAAGTTTAAAAACTAGACAATAAAAAAACTCAAGTCATATCGCAAATCTTTGTCATATCGTACCAAAAATTTAGTTTCCTGTTCGTTTCGCTATACATCGCAAATGTACAAAAAATCAATTGGATCGTAACGTAAAGTCATTTTATCCAACTTTTATCCTCATTTCTAAAGAGATTGATAGAGAGACATGGTTCATTAAGTTTTTTTTGCAGTTGGCTGTTCCACACAGTTATATTTCGATATTTGCCAAATAGGTTTATATTAAAGGTCGTAATTATGTTTTTTTACCAAAACTTCAAACTTAACTTAATAAAATCTATCTAATGGAAAAAATATATAAAATCAAATCCATATTATTAAAATTATCTCGTTTAAACAAACAAACTTTTCAGCTTTAAAAATAAAGATTTAGATGATATCAAAAATAAATAAATGAAAATTCCTTTTATGACAATTAGAAATGTCGAATTAGTATTGTCGAGAGTTAATATGCTAAATACAGTCTAACTCTCCTGCATTCACACCCACTAAGCTTGAAATGGATTAAGGTGGAAAAGTTTTCAGAAATAGAAAATCCTCTTTAGAGCATTGCTTTAATGAAATCGCGTTGAGAAATAAATGAGCAATTCCATCCGAGAGTTTCCCTTGAATTTCGCATTTACTTGTACTTATTACAAAGTGTTTATATCATATTTACTTATACAATATAGAATTTATATTTTATTCTATGCTATATGAGCTATTTTAGATTTTTTTTAATGAAAACCGCGGAGAAACGTACAGGCTGTACCTGATGTTAGGTGAACATTTGCAGCACCAATTGAGCCACAAATGCATCTTAAAATTAAGTAAGCAAAGTAGGGGAATAGGAAGTTAGAGAATGGATGGGAGTTTCCTGCTCAACATAATTGTGTGGCGATGTTTCGGAACCAACTTTTGAGAAACTCGATGTTTAGTCTATAAAAATTTCTTCATACATTTATCAATTATTAATTTCACCCTGTATAAAAATATAATATAATTATCTTTTAACTAATTGGGGCTTTTCAATTTATATTTCCGAATACATTAATTGAAAACTGCAAAACATTCAGGTTCTATTTTGTTTTAATAATACAAACGAATAGCTGGCATTTTCAGTTTGAATCTTGTGTATAATCCATCAGATTAGTTCGTTCAAATAAGCCAACTCTAAAGTTTTATACATTAGTAAAGATTTTAGCAAATATCTTATCTTACTAATAATACATACACAATGATAACACTATTATAAATGTACTGCGCATCGAGGTAAAAACTCCATATTTTAATTATAAATGTGATAACTTTAAAACCAGACTTCACTATCTAACAAAGCATTGCTAAAGTTAGTAAAAACTCGGTATCATTATAAAATTTCTGGGAAATAATTACCGCTTTTCCCGCAACTTGTCCCCAATAGCATGTAATTATATGCCGATTAAAAGCACATTAACTAAATTATCTCGGCGTTGGCCAGCTGTGTAACACGACGGCACGTATTGGTGTAATCATATATTATTAATATAATCGAACCCTATATTTTTATTTGTTAACTACGTTTCAATTTTATCCGTATTAATATTATAAATACAAAAATAGCTATGTCTAATTTCTCGATCTTTATGAAGGTATTTTAAATTAGACAATTTTATGGACAAAACGCATACACAAGTTACGATCTCGCGTCTTGGCACGTTGCTGGCACAAGTCGACGTTGTATCGTGATTTTTTTAATTAATTTTAAATGGAAAGTCATATCATAGTATAAGACGTCGCATCTTTAAATGGGCTCACTTGATTTGTAAGAAATCCCGATACGGAGTCACATCATGATTTTTAGCATATTTTAGCATTCATTTTAAATTAAGTATCACAGTAGCACAATGTGACGTCGCATCGAGAAAATTTGAAAAGTACAATTTCACGTACGTGATAAACACATTACCCTCCTTGGCGTAGAGCAGTCGGGTAATAAAAACAATAAATAACTTATCTGTTTCCACTAACTGATGTCTGTATAATTTATCTAGGAATTTACAGATTCATGGTTTCGATCTTTTTCACAGCTGCATTTTTCATTACTGTAGTAAAAAATATGTATATTCATACAAAAATAAGCGGAACTGATAGCCACCACCTTTGGCGTGTATGATATGTTAGTACGTGTAATATAATCTATAAATCTATAATATTTATAATTTACATCGCTTTATTGAAAAAATATATACAATAAAAGAATCTTAACTATTTACCAATTGCGGAATGGTGGCAAGAATACTAGCAGCGAAATCCTTTGTTTCTCAATTCCAATTCTCTGTGCGATAAAAACGCCCTCCGGTCACCAGTTGCGGCAATAAAAAAAATTACATAAAACTTTCTTAACGAAATGAAAGTATTTATTCAATTCTTGCGATCCGTCAAAAAGATAATTTAAGATTTAAAAAAAGTTCTGTTAATCCGATCGCTACCAAACTTCACAGGATCACCCACTGGGTTAATCTAAAGATTGCTGAGATTAACTCATCAAAAGCGCTAATGCTGTTTTGGAGTGGTTAGAGGATTTACGTACATCGATAACATAATTAGGTTAAAAATTTGTCCACATAAGCCGATCAGGAATCGGGTATCTTCTCAAAAATTTCCCCTGTGTAAACAAAAAAAAAGTTAAAAGTTATTTTATACAATTTTTGCTTAAATGTGAAACTACTGATCTGACTGTTATACTTTAACAAATTCAATTAAAATTTCAATTGAAAAACATAAAACTTCGATTGTTTTACTATAAGAGACTTTTTACGGCTCTCACGATCCCAGCTTAATCCCGACATTTAGCTTTTGAACTTTGACTCGTAGTTGGATAGAAATTCACAAAGCTTAAGTCTTTCGTTAATAGCTTTAACTTCAAAGCATATAAGAATTGTAATTAGAAAATTTTTTTGTGTTATACTAGCTGGTACTTGAGACTTCGTCTGTGAAAAATTAAAATGAATAATTATATACATATAATTAAAAAAAAATAGTAGCTTAAGTTACGCCTTATGACACTAGCTATTTGCGAGTAAAAGTTTCGTCAAAATGGGTCCAGCTGTTTCAGAAAATAGCCGGAACAGACAGACGGATATACTTTCGTACAAATTTAGTGAAAAGCTGTTAATTTGAAATTACAAAACAGACACTTCAATTTTATTTGTTAGTAAAGATAACGATTGTGAACACACTTCGAATAAACTTTTTAAAGAATGTGGATAATTTTCAAAAGGACACAGTAAAATAAGACATTTAAAAAAATTATGGATCGACTCCAAATAAAAAAATACACGTAATTTCGTTAACTTTAATGATATACTTATTCCGGTTATTATGAACTAGCTGTCTCATCCGGTGTCACTCGCGTTTATGGTTACTGCTTCGCTCCTTTGAGTCGTAGCATGATGTAATGTATAAACCCATAGCCTTTCTCAATAAATAAACTACCTAACACAAAAACAATTTTTCAATTTGAACTAGTAGTTCCTGAGATTAGCGCGTTCAAACAAACAAGCAATCTCTTCAGCTTTATAATATTAGTATAGATTTAAAACCAGCTAACTCCGACCAGAGTCGGCTCGTAAACACAATGGATACAACTTCAACCATACTTCGGACAGTAGAAAAAGTATCTCGATAAGACGTTTTTTAAAATACAGATCGTTTTCATTGAATTTTCATCAAAATCGGATCAGTAGTTAAGTTTTACATCAAAATAACTATAAGAATGTTTTCATTCAGTAAACGTATATTGCTATTGAAGTCGGTTCCCCTTTATAAAGATAAATACTAATAAAGTATTATTAAAGGCACATTACAAGTTCTCGAATGATTCGTCAGAAAACAATTACAAATAATTGTAAACGAGATCATAAAAGGAAATTTTGCAGGTACAAAACAAGTTGTAACGTGGAGTCGTTTTTGTGAAATGTAACATCATACTTCTGAGTATAGCAAAGGCCGTTAATTACGGTTCGCGGTAAAGACGCGGTGTGTCTGTCGGTAAGTACTAATTACACACATTCGAATATGTGCTTCGGCGAAGTTAACAGTTAACACGAGTAAAAATTCGCCATTACGGTGCGTGGTACGCGAGCTATTTATGAGTTCATTAAATATTACAATCGCAGAATTCGGTTTCTCCTGAAATCGCATGTTTTTAAGCGTCTGTTACAAACGCAACTGTTATTTCAGTTTAAGCAATATATACAAAAAGTATAATATAGGTTTCGTTGTCTTAGATTTTCGCGATTATTATTCATTGAAATAAAACTATTTTAAACGGATTTAAATCGCGTATATTAATTATTTTTATCATCCCGACGTTTCGAGCACTTTGCAGCGTTCGTGGTCACGGGTAGACTAAGGTGACATTTGTCTATTTGAGGTTTTAGAAAATATTATTTACAACTACCGCCAACGGTTTCTTAGATGGTATCTCGAATAACGTTCCGGTTGCACGCAGAAGGCACTAACTAGAAGGATAAAAATAATTAATATACGCGATTTAAACCCGTTTAAAATAGTTTTACTTCTATAATATAGGTTGCTATTACAGGTTTAATTTATACACGAGATTTATCTAAAACAAACGATACATCGTTTGGTTTAGATACGATTATACGGTTTGTACATAAGATTTTGTCCTGATTATTTATTGTTAGACTGTCTGAAGATCATTGTACCAGTTGTTTTGTAGCTAATTTGTTGTTTACTCCGAGATTGGAGAAAACTTCCTTCCGTTATCTTTACAACATAATCTTAGTATCATCAGTTTGGTGGTTCGACTTATCACTATGGAAAACCCAAAATTGAAACATCACCGAGGCGACGATGATATACCTAAAAAAAATAGTTTTTGAACGTAATGTCGCACAATATACGTGTATATATATTGAAAGAACAACAAACAACGAAATTTATTACCTGTGTTTTTTATTTTTAATTAGTACAAATATCGTCTTTGCACATGACGCGGCAGATGTGCCAATTAAGTACCACAACAATTTTTACAACAATAACAAAACCATAACCAATTCATACCATGAACAATTATTGACACTACACCATAAAATATCGAACGGCTTGTAGTCTGATGTTTAGGTAATAACACATTCGATATAAGAACAAAACGATGAAGTTGAAATTAATAAAATTAGACCTTCCGGCGATGATGACACGCATCTTTTCAATAGTCGATAATACCGAATAAATATACTCGACCACGCTTCCACGAATCATGACACCGGCTCTGATATTCCTAAACGAACCAAATGCAATTTAACAGTTGAAACGATCTTTCACGATTCCGTATTGTACTGATAATGAATTCATGGAAACACATAACCCCATTTGTTATAAGCAGCTGTTATCACATTCTAAGAATGAAAGATAAAAATTCCGAGAACGCGATTAGTATGTAATAATTTAGTAGTAAAGCTATCGTGCGGTGTTTATCGCTATGCGATATAATTGCTATGGTTTCTATTACTTGAGAATTTCGGGTCATTGACTCATTCTGTTAGTATGTGGTAATTTCAATGGTTTGCGCCATATCGTTCAAGGGCAGTAGATACTTAGGTCGTTAAGATACACATCAATATATCGTAATGATTTTTATTATTCGTATCTAAATGACTCGGTTTTTTAACTCTCGAGTTAACTCTTATAAGTTTGTGTACTGTGTCTTTGTGTCTCTGTGTCTGTGTGTCTCTGTCTATAGCATTGTAGTTCCCTAACTAATGGATCAGTTTTGATGCGGTTTTTTATATTTGAAAAAACTGATGTAATCAAGATAGGTCTTGACTATGATTTATGAAGATCTGTTCAGACGATAACCTTGACAAGGTTATTAGAAAAGATTCTGGTTGTTCAAAGGATCTGAACAAATTATACTGGTCTGATCGACTCGAAATTTACTATGTTTTCTATTATATCAAAATGTTAGGAATATATCATAAAAGTAAATAATACTGTATTTTGTCTATGGTAGCTCGTTGATCAGTTAGTTATTATTATATATCGGCAGTACGTACTCTCACTCTCTCTAGGATAGATTGCTCGTCTTTACTTTCAGAAATATATTCATAATTACAAATAAACTGGTGACTAGAACCCCGGAGATAACTTAACACAAAATAACATAGTTGCGTAACTTGACCTGATGCTGCAGAACCATCTAGAATAAGCGAGATAAATAACTCCTCATCAACTCACAGCATCATCATATTGAGGCTCGTTAAATAGTCTAGTATCGAGTAGATTTTCGGTGTTTTCTTTTTAATGTTATATTTTATAATTTTAAAAAACGCCTCAGTTTTTAACGGTTTAGTAGTAAATAATAATAAGAAACTTTTATGTAAAACTTCAGTTTATTTGTTACAGATGGTTTTCGAGAATTCGACCGCACTGTTTGTTTTTTAGTTTTCTGTTTATATTAATCTTGTTTGGCTAAGACATTCCGGGTCAAATAAAAAAAGGAATTAAGCATGTTTAAACAAAAATATACACGAGCTAGATTTTGCGGTATTTCGCACGAGATAATTATTAAATGATTATCTTATAATGAACTCTTTATGAACAAAAAGTTTCTACTGACGTAGTTTTAGTTTTTAAATTGACTAAGAAAAAAAATAATATTTTTAAATACATTTTAAAATTTTTATAGCAGAAGATTTTAATATGATTTCTATTAATTTTTAAACGAGCAGTTAATTTCCGTAAGTAAGTGCTAATTTATACAGTGAATGGTTAAAATACATTTACAATTTAATTACAATAAAACAGCGTTATTACATTTCCAAGTGTTTATAATGTACTAATAATTGGATGGTTGTTCTGTTAATCAACGATAATCTAATGTACTTAACATTAATCCAAAAGAAAGCACAGCAAAAAACATTTGGTAGTAGTAAAGAAGTAGTCGCAGGTTCTTTTGTGCGCAAAAATTTGATTCTATATTTACAGAAATAGCCTACAGTCAGTGAAGTTCTAACGGTGCGTAAGTTATAATAGTTTTAAGGGAAAACTTGCATAATTATATATACAATAGTGTATATATATACTTCGTGTACTAAAAATTAAAATTTATTATTGATTCATAATGGTGTAAAATTATACAGTTTTTTTCGCTCACCTAAAGCTCTCCAATTTTGACTTACGCACTGTTAGAACTTTAATGACGCTGTTTCTTTTTGTCTTTCCTTCTTTAAGCAAGCAGTCAAGTCAGCTTTTTATCAAAATTCATTAAAGTTAGGTTAGCATATTTGGTGTTAATACATAACAAACAGACCCACAGACATGACAGAGAGACGGACAGTTAGACATAGTTTCTTTCGAGTTTATAATTTTTTTTCATTATTGTTTTAAGGTCTATTTTACATTATCTTTATTATAGTGGACAAAATGATACATGTTAATTTTAATGGTAACGAAAATAACAGATACAAAATGTAACATCTTGACATGTCATACTTCCAGCGAGCCTTGATATAATAATAACCAGTGGTTAGAAATACTCATTCAGCATTCATCCCAATAAAATGAACGCGTTCCCAGAAGGATGACCGAGATATCTGTGGTTATATTTTTCCTCAAGGAGTTTCCTTATCGATATACCTTTGGGAACCTTGAAGAGAATGTATTGAACCCAGCTTACCAACTGACATATCAATAATCCTTATCAATATTCATATTGAAGGAATCTCAGATAGAAGATTTCTAAGTATTTATCATTTATGTTATCGAGACACGTGATAGTACTTCTCTACTTATGCACACTTAAGTATCATTGGATAAAATTCAAGAGAAGTTATTAAACCTTATTTGGAATTTACTTCAATAAGGCATGTTGACATTTGCGACTGTAATACATTGCTGCAAAGTTAATAAACTAGTTTAAGTACCTTAAAAACTTAGGAGAGCTGAAGGGTTATTATGTTGAGTTACCGTGATACATTTTGACTGCTTATTTGTTGAATCATCTGTCAAAATGTATTGTGTTGTATAAAAAAATTATTATAAAAAATTTCAAATACTGAATAATAATGTTGACAAGCTGTTTAGACTTTCATTACTAGGTAAAGATCGTTTTTTAACATTAATTGACTCTCTGGTATATGTTTATAAGTTTAAAAACGTATTCTAGCGACAATTTATTCAAAGTTCAAATCGAATACGATATTCGATAATCAAAGTAGCCCGATGCAGTATTAATTGAATTAATTTACATATGTTTATCTGGTTTTGTACCTTAACTATCATTGCTATAGAAATTGCATTTAGTTTCAAATTATTCAGATTTCAAACTGTTATCTAAATTAATATTCTATCCTTATCAGGACTTTGCCTACCAATGCACAGACTACGTTACCATTTATATCTATGCAGATAAATAAAATTTAACTGTCTGTTTGTAATTTTAAATGAACGCCTTTTAACTAAAAAGTATAAAAGGCATTTACATCAAAAACACAATTTTTTAAGGTTTTGCCTGTTTGTTCCGGTTAATCTCTGAAACTGCTGAAACGGCTGAACCGATTTTGACAGAACGTTCTCTCATATAAGATAGCTAATGCTAAATTAGTTTACTTTTATTAAAAATATATATATTTATTTTTATTAAAAAAGAGGGTACGCAAAAGTAAAATTAAAATAGTGCACAATATCTGATTCAATTAGGGAATTTATGGTCGATTTGTTATTTTTGACATCTCTTAAATCATACTCATCACGTCATATCCTTTAGTCGCTAAAAGTGTTCAGTACTTATAGTACTTATATACAAAAAGACCTACCTATTTACAAATCATAATTCCTGTACAAATCATATCTGCGCGGAACGAGGCGAGAATTCTGTCAGAATTTCCGTTTTGATTTCTTTATTAGGTAGTGAGTACGACAGACTTTTGGCCAACAAATCAATGACGAGCTCTTCAATGTGAAAAGTGGCTACAGATTTTAACGTTAAATATTATAAACATAACATATCTAAAGTTAAAAAAATGTCATTGCGTAAATCATAACTTTTAGTTCCAAAGATTCATAAGTCACACACATTCTCAATAACACCCAAGGATGTTTGTTACGACATTGAACGCGTTCGTTCCCCGTGCCGTTCATAGAACGTTATCACCGCAATCGATATCATTAACACACGGACACATGGCCGTGTTCCTCGAAATGTCAAGCGAACATCATAAAGAGGTGACGGCTATTGTTCGCGTCGAGAACTTCGGTTGCCATGTCGATTTATATTTGTTGGAAATAGTGTATACTAAACTTTAGGTAGCGACTTAATAGTGTAGCTACATAGTTATATGTCTAGCACATAGTGTATAGTATTTACGTCATTAATTTTCTATATATCCGTATAAATATGAAAAGCTAAAGAGTTTATTAAAATGTATTTATATAGCGTCGTGGTGCGTTACGAGGTCGTGAAACGATGCGATATCGCGTCATAACACGTTACAAAGTTGTGAAACGATACGATATCGCGCCGTGGCAAATTACGAGGTCGTGACACGATACGATATCGCGTCGTGGCACATTACGAAGTCATGAAACGATACGATATCGCGTCGTGGCACATTACGAGGTCATGAAACGATACGATATCGCGTCGTGGCACATCGCGAGGTCGTGAAACGATACGATATCGCGTCGTAACACATCACAAATTTGTAAAACGATACGATATCGCGTCGTGGCACGTCACGAGGTCGTGAAACGATACGATATCGCGTCGTAGCACGTAACAAATTTGTAAAACGATACGATATCGCGTCGTGGCACGTTAGAAATTTGTAAAACGATACGACATCGCGTCGTGGTACGTTACGAGGTTGTGAAACAATACAATGTCGCTAAGAGCCAGTAAACTTCCACCAATCTTGTGTGGTCAAGTGGCAAGTACCGAATTTAACAGAGATGAAACCGGAAAGCACTAGGTAGGTACATATTTGATCCATAAGATTTAATAGTTTGCGTCATGGTCGTATTACTCACACTCAATCAAATAACCTTACAAACAAAGAAAAACTAAATCAAAATCGATTCATCCATTACGCAGATACGATACGAGCCTTAGAGAGGAACACAGATACGTACTTTTAATTTATAACATCCCTCTTTTTGCGCCTAGGGTTGAAAAATTTGTTTTCCAAAATGTTTTTATGATACATGTAAGATTGTAATTCATAGACCCAAATGATGACCCCCGACCCACATCCTCCCACGCACACTTACGCAAGCACGCATTTCGTTATTGTTCGTCGGCTTGTGTATAATGTAGGCATACAATTGTACACTTGCGTAGCTTAGCATTCTTGTGGGTTGCCGGCCATTAGCGAAACGACTTTACGTAATTTATTGATTCCATAAAAATTTAATAATTAACACTAAAATTATGAAAAGATGAATGATTAATTTGATGATTTTAATTAAACTTTTTATTGCAACTATACAATAGATATAATAAAACCGATTTAATGTTATTATTGTTTTCCGAATGTCATAATGATGTTGACGAAGTTTCTGGTAATGTATACTTTATCTGTTATTTAGGTGCGTTTTTACTTTTCAATCCTGAAATATAAATATATATCTATATATTTGGTAATTTAACATATTAAGTTTATTTGTTATTGATTTTCCTTAAAAATGCAAAAGTTCTATATTGATATAAAATACTATATACATTTATAATACTATGTACATATATAAAAAGAAAAATATATTTTAAAATTAAATCTAAAACTCATTTGTTTTAAATTCGCTTTGAATAAAAATTAAATTAAATTATGTTTCGTTAAATAATAAAATTTAAAGTCAATAATAAAATTAAATTAATTGAGTACAAACATACATTAACATTGTTTTTAAAGTATTACTTTCTATGTTTCTATAAGTAGCTTAAACACAATGTAACACTTCACGTAATACGTATAATTCACATAATATATTAAGCAATACAAAGCATTACAATAAATTCACTCCTACACATACTTCGTGACGAGCTAAATCAAGCGCCCACACTAGTCGACTCACATTCTAAAATGCATCTATTCAAATATTAATGAAAATAGAAATTTTTTTAACTTTATCTATAATATATTATATTTGTGTAAATATTTTAAAAATAAAAAGTTTGTTTTAATGCATTCTTGGGAACTGCCAGTTCGTTTTTAAAAAGTTTTTAAATATTTTTATAATAAAGAAAAAATAACATTATATTAAATCCATAAAAATATATTAAAATCCATACCGGTAGGCTCAGAAGGTCCATAGCCTTGAGGGTTATTAAGGTGAGCAACCGGTATCGCTAGTGCGATACATTTTGACAGTTGGTTTGTTTAGTTTTGGGACAAAAATGAGAACTCAAGTGTATCGCGTTCCGATAGCGATACCGCATGTATAATTGACCTACTTGACCTTATAAAATATTAGTAAAAATAAAAATAAAAATTCATGTATAAAACAAATTACAGTTATGTTAAATGTCGGCAGTAAATTGATATATCTAAGCATTACGAGATCGCCGTATTTTCCGCCCCCTAAAACTATCGCCTACCTCAGCATAATTTAAGATGGATTGGAGTAACAGAGTGCACGATTACCAACTTATTTTGTTGTAATTCGCATTCGTATTATCACTAAGCCCTTTCATTTGATACCCATATTGTTGAAAAAAATTAAAACTTTATTTTTCGAGTTATTCGCAGAAAAACTTTTCGTTTGATACCCATATTGTGGGAATGCATTAAAGTTCGCCATCCTGGGTGTTCCGCCATGTTGGATTTAGAGTGACGTCACTTTATTTTTCGAATTGTTCTCAGCGAGCCTTTTTATATCCATATAGTGGGAATGCATTAAAAACAAGTAATCCGCCGTCTTGGGTGTTCCGCCATGTTGGATTTAGTATGACGTCATATAACTAACCATGCATTGTCATCCAAACTAAACGTGTTTTTTAAAATTTCAGCTCAGTCAGTTGAAGATATGTGCTTCGAAGTTAAGTTGCAAGATTCCAACCGAACAAACATAATTACATACATTCATACATACATACATTGCAAGTTAAACACCAGCTTGTAATAAACATGAAATCGAATGTCTCTTCATTTTAGACATCTCTATATAAATAATCGATTTTTTATAATCTCTGATCGCTTTTTGAGAATCATACCTGTTGTTTATTTTTTTTTTTTGGTACCTTGTATATTTTTTAAACCGACTTAAAAAAAGGTTCTCAATTCAAATATATATTATTTTTAACAGTGAAGATAAATTTTTGAATTCGTTACCTAAGAATAAAATCATTTATGAATGGATTTATGAATTTTTTTTTATTTGAAAAGATATATTTTTACTTAATTTAGATGAAAAGATATATAGTCTATTTTTCTTTACTTGTCCTTATTTGGTAACAATACCCCAAACAAAAAACACGAATTTTCGAATTTTTTTTTTTTCATTACAATTGGACGTAGTTTAGCAGTAAGGACTCAACCCACAATATGTTATTTCTGAGTTATTGAGGTTTTAAGTTTAGGTGTGTATTGCTCCAATGATTTAGAATTTGGAATATTTTGAATTATAATCACGTAATGACAAAATATACAACAGTTGCAGTAAGAAAGACCAAATTATTTCCGAGTTATTGAGAAAAATGTTGGTTTGAGCCGTTTCTGCTAGTGTTTTAGTGGTTTGAAGGAAAATACCCGTCCTTGTGGGTTGGTTCGCGTCATTAAAAAATCATACTTATGGTAGTAGTATCACGTATCTTTTTTGCTGAGTGAAAGAACCAACCTTTAGGACCTCTTTGGTATATATAACTCATTTTTGACCAAAGTGTGGATTGAGTCCTTTCTGCTAAACTACGTCCAATTGTACATTATAAAAATTGATTTAGTTCAATCATTCAATCGATAATTTCTTATCTAGCTCTAATGTGTTGCTAGAAATACGACATTTTTGTCTGCTGAGATTGCTCCCATAGAAGGTTCAGTAGTTTGATAACCCAATTAAACGGAATTGCATATTTTATTTTCGAAGTCGGTTCCCTTTAAAAAAAAAATCTAAGTTATTAAAGCAAAAAAAAAACAAAAATACAAGAACTTCAAGCTCGGGTTAATGCCCTCGTAAAAGTTTAAACGTTTCACAGATCTAATCACAGTAAGCCTCTGTTTGTGAATGGTCGCGGAACGTGACAGTATCACGATAGCAATATTTTTCCATTCAAAACTTTTGAAACTAGATTTTTTTGTTATTGTTAGTAATAAACAGGATAAATACCAGCAGGTTTTTTGTAAAATGGAATAAACATATTGATGGAAACGTATATGCTTTTTCTTCATAAAATAACTTTTATTCAACTCTGGTATGTTTATCTTAAGGCTATATTTTATAATATATAATTATTTTAATACTTTTTCTAGACGCACTAAATTATTTTAGTTATTTAATTACGAAGCACGTATAGTAGATTATTTCGCCATTTATTATCTACGGAACGAAAAAAAAACGTAAATTACCCACTTTATAATTTCCAAGTAACTTTATCATATCTAAAAACTGTACATACACCACGTTCCTTGCTCATATCTCTGGTTTGCAAGAATATCGTAATTATCCAAAATTCTAACAAATAGAACTAAGTATGTCAAATGATCATAAATCTTTGATGTTTTATCGTGAAAAGAGTTGCGATGATAAATTTTCTTTAAATCAATAAAGTTATAACATCAAGGGATATTAATAAAGAAATGTAATCCCCCATTATCGATATTCCCGGAAAGCAGCGATATTTTTTATCTAAGTTTATTTAATATATCCTGGAAATTACGTTAAAATTTATTTTTATGCTTTTAATAACAAGTTAAATAAAAGACAAGATGGCGTATTGGTTAAAACTCTTAGAATACATCGATCTTAACCGTGAATCATGGGTTCAAACCTGGCTAAAAACGCTGAGTATTCACGCGCTTTTGTTTTTAAATTCATCTCATGCTCAGTGGTGAAAGAAAACATCGTGAAGACACATGCACGTGTTGAAACAAATTCTGACCCATTTACATCCGCCATCAGCAGCGTAACGTATTAAGCTCCAAACATTCTTCTTAATAACAGAGGAGAGCTTTTTGAGACGAGGTTTTTGTCCAGCTTTGGGACATTTGTAGGCTGTTACAATTACAGTACAGTTTTGTGAAATAAAATATCAAGATACAATTAAAGGGTACCAATTATTGTATACAGCTTTGTATATAGCTTCCAACTGTTAAAAAAGGTAGCCTGTAAAATTAATTGCAATTAAATAAATTAAAAGCGCAAATTTTCGCCAAACAGGGTCGCGTGCTATTGACTTCCGTGAAATTTGAGTATTCGAAACGTTGACGTTCATTTTCATTATCTTAAATAATACCATTAAAAACGCTGTTTACTCTTCATTAATTTATATAAAATAGTTTACAGAGACGATTTATTTTCTAAAGAATAATTTAAAAAATTAGAATTCGTTATGCGGAAAAAATTGTGTGTCGGTCTGATTTATTGAAATATAGATAATTATAAGTAAGCCAGCTTACAATCTGATGAAGGAAAATGAGGGTGGAAATAGGATATTTTACAATATTTATATTCTACGCGAGCAATTTGTTGAGAAATAGAAAAATGATATAATTATTTCTTTAATAACGTCGTAGTGCGTCTCAATAACAAATAAATACTTGTAATACTGGGATATAATTAAGTTTACTTCGTAGAATCGGTGAAGGATGGCAATGCGAGTACCTTCATCTACAACATTTGAATGCTAATAGAAAATAAACAGGATTAAGTTTTCCTGTGTTTATGTTATATGAAAAACAATTTTATATCAATATCCGATGTTTTTGAGAATTATTATGTTTAAAATTCATATTTGCGTGGTTAATAACGAGACCAATTCTGTTATACATGCGAAAGTTTATGAGGATATATTGTTTGTATAGATGTTTTCTTGAAATAAAAACTACCATATTTTAATGAAGTTTTACATTAATGTAACTTATACCTCATAATAATTTACTGGTTATTTATCAGGTGGACGAAGCCGCGTGCGTTGGTATTTTAAATATGATAGTTTGTACCCGAATGTTTGTTACGTTATTACACTGTAGCGGCTCAATTAATTTGAGTGGAATTTTCTTTAATAGGAAGTTATGGCTAGTGCTTGTTTAGTTTTTTTTTTATTTAAAATTCCAAGTCCAACAGACTGTAAACTCGAAGATATATCAATTCTTTCATTAGTAACTTTTAGTTTTGTCAATTATGCACATGTATTTCGCTTATGTCGCGTGGAGTGGGGAAAATACGATAGAATAATATTATTTACATTGCTTCTCAAGATTTAGTAACCATTAGTGGTAGATAAAAATAACATTTACAAAAACTGATAACGTTACTATACAATTTTTTATATTATGTGTAAATGTATTTATATAAAAAATATATCTACTAAAAAAATTAAAAATTTTGTCTATGACATTTTACTCTCTGATGTTTCCATTATGTCATCAATCAAAACCTTACGGTTAACGTAATAGTCACTCTGGATATGCTAGAAATCGGAAATTCAATGTTTTCCTTTAGAATTACCTCACAACATATTCGTAATACAAATGCGGGGAAACTATACCATCATTATACGAGAAATACCCAAATGTTCAGACATCTGGGTATTTTCTTAATTTGTTATATCGGTTTTTATAAGAAAAAAAAATGTATTTGTTATTTAATCTTTGATTATTATCTAATAAATATAAACATTATGTAATCATATCAATTGTTTGAGAATATCGTTAGTTGTTTGAAGTTGTTTCACTCTCGTAAAATTTCAGTGTTATTAATAAATTAATGTTTATGGTTTCGTAGTTGTATTATTTGTCGTAATATTTTTTTACAGTCTCTTTGCTTTCGTTCATAGCTTTGCATGCATTAATGGAGATTTTGTTTTCGTCGGACCGTTAAAACTTTTTTCTGTCAGGCCGATACGGCACGCGCGTTATTTACTACTACGAAAGTTAATTATAATAAGAATATAAGCCCTTCGCAAGTGCAAACAGTGAGTTGATAAAGTTTTATCGCAATTCGATGAACGGAAAGATAGCGTATAAAATACGAATAAATTAATAATTTGATATATTAGATAATAAACCGTTATAAACTTGATATATAATGTAACGACGATTCAGCTTTTTATTAGCACCTATCATTAACGCAGTTTCCTTGTCGAGACGGGTCTCATGGGTCTAATCAGCAGTGGCAGAACTATAAATTTGCTAGCAGCTTTTCAAATTTTGCCGTAATTACCGACCCCTACTATAATAATTTTTATATAAAAATAGCTGACAAATGAGCAGTCGAGGTCAAAAACATTTGCAGCACCAGAGGAGTCACAAATGCGTTACCAGCTCAAAAAGGAGTATAGAATGAAAGGGAAGTTAGGAAGGAATGGAGACGGGTTAGGATTCCGGGTCTTTCACTAGCTATTTCACGCCGATCTTCTGTGAGAGAGAGGTACTGCCCTAGTCGAACCGTGTACGAACTGTAGACAATAGCTTACAGCTAAGCTCTACCTCAGTAAAATATTTAAAAATCATACCATTTGAAAGTCGTTATTATTTTTCATTATTAACTGAATTTTTCATTAACTGTTTAAAGTAAACAAATACCTAAATTTTTTATCTTTGTTAAAATTTCATAAATTTTCTGAATCGCTTTTTTCGAATTTCAAAATATACGTGAGCGAAAATTGCTTATAAAGCTGAAGAATCTAATCAAAGATAAAAGCATGTACGTGCAGCTTTTAGAGGCAGCTTTTAGACACTAATCTGCGCCGAGGTCTAATGGGCAAATTGAATAACTTAGTTTGGTTCTCGACTAATGCAGAAGGGAATATTGGATTTTACTAGCTGTGACGTGAGTAATATTTATGAAATTTTATGAAAACAAAATACTATGATGATGATGATATTTGCCCCCTGATGTTGCTTCCATCAAATCTATTGATCCATAAATCAAATCGAATTATAATTTATTTAAGTAGGCTAGGTACAAAAAAAAATTGATGAAGCTACCACCAGAAGAACCAGCAAGAAACACGATTGTTACTATTTTAAAATTGTTTTATAATACATACATGAACATGAAATTATCCTATTAATATATTGTCTCATATTAAAACCAAAGGCCATGTGGGACATGAGGGACACGAATATAAGATCCTCAGACTGTCAAGGACCTTGAATTCTCGAATATTAAAAAATTATTACGATTACAGCACGCCCTACTTTTTATCATTTGCTCTTTATGTAAGCTATTTAAAACAATTCATTGCAAATCCGTAACGATAACTCTTTAAAATCAAGTGGAACAACGATGTATTATTTCGGTAGAATGATTGTTTTAAGCCCAAAGCTATATAACAATTATTGTTTTTTTCCGTATCGAGGAAGTTTAAATATACACAAAATTATTCTTCATGACAATAATTTACAAAAAAAAACACGCTAACCACAACGACTCATAAAACAAACTTTGAAGGAAATACGTTTCCTATAGATCTAATTTTAAAACAATACATCAAGTATGTAGGTGGTATTTGTAAAATATTGCAACAATAATAAGGAAGAGATAAAGAAAATCACGGACAATAACTCAGTATTACACACTCCGATATCCGTAATACACATATAAGGAATTTGATGTAAACGTATTCATTTTATCCATTTTAAAGATTTTGAAATATTATCCTGTAATGTGTCACTGCTTCATCCCAAAGTTGATTCATCTTGCGACCTATGATGTAATGGCAATCGCTCAAAATTATTCATAAGGATCTTCCTTAATTTAAGATTTTTCCTGTGTGTAAGAAATAAATATAATATTACACAATAATTTATAATTCATATCATATTGAAACATACTTGTAAGGTAAATTAATTACATATTATAGTATACGTACCGCAAAGAACACAATTAATTATACCGATATATAAGTTAAGCGATAAATATGATATAGATTTCAAATACGTATTCGAAAACTTTTTCAGCAAGTTTTGTGACACAATATTTTCACTATTGAGACCTATTTTTTTAATATATATATATATATATATATATAAAAAGGGGGCAAACGAGCAAATAGTACCACCTGATGTTAAGTGATTACCATCGCCCGGACATCTGCAACACCAGGGGCGTTGCGGGTGCGTTGCCGGTCTTTGACGGTAAGGGGCCTATACACTCGACGCTGGAAAACCCCCAAATTATAGCGCTCTGGGAAAACCTCAGGAGATAGATCATTCCAAACATGCACCTCTGTTTGCCCATAAATAATCAATTTATAAACAAAGGATTTAAATAATCCAGACTTGGTATTGTTTATATACAGCAAGCTTTACGGTGAGCTACACCTTTCGATGCGATTTGATAGTTGACTTCTTATTTTTGTACTAAAACGAAACAAGTGAATTTTTAAAACGTGTCATATTGCAATAGCGATAGCTCCCTATATTAATTCTCCTAGGGTTAGGGTAAAGGTTTTCCCGCACCTACGCAGTTTTGTTGGATATTTTAATGGACGACTCTAGTTTAATCCTACGTAAGTTCGATATTTAAAAAATTGGATTGGCAATATTGTAAAAAAACAAATTCCAACTTCAAAAAGTTCTTTTTTTTTACTTTAGTTTTTTTTTTTTAATATGTAAAATGCATGTCATGCACTACGAATGTCATGTATTAAAAAAAAATCTTGTGTCACTGTATTTGTTGGCGATGAACTTCGAGATTACTGAACCGATTTTAATTAAATTTTGCACACCGTGTGTCATTTGATATTATAAGTAAGTCACATCAACGCATGACCGGGTCTGTTAGTTTTATAAAAAAAATATACTGAGCGTTTCAAACTTTAACCATTAAGTTTTATTATCTAAAACTAAATATACGCCAACAATACTACATTACATATCGCATATGACTATACTTTTGCATTCCTTGTATTAAGTGAAGGAAAAACAATAATCGCAAAAATTTTACGTTTCAACGGAAAATCTACACCATCCCTGAATCAATTTCAACTTATGTGACGTCTCTATATGTGGTTATGTGATATATTTGTACAATGTACAAACGTTCATACGTAGGCTACGAACGTACATTACATTACGTATATATAGACGTCACGGCAATGGTAGTCAAAATGGATTATCCGTAAAGTGTTAAACATTTATATCAAGAAATGATTCAGGAATTAGTGCCTTCTTTTTTTATAAGCGTACCTACGAGGAATTGTCATGGTTTTCATTTCAAATTTAATTTTGGATATATTAAGTACTTATTGTTATCCGTGGCTTTGCTTTCAATTTTTCTTTGAGAGCGATTATCTATTTATTGTGCAAACAAATTATCTCTTTATCCTTCGGAAGTAATTTTTTAGTATATCCTTCTGTACATTTGACAACGGTAAGGCATACAGAATTTCATTATAATCTATTGATTATTTGAGCCATCAAGAGGGAACAAATAGACAAACTCACATTCGTATTAATAATATTATATAGGATTATTTTTTAAATAGAACGATATGATTAACAAACGTTTTAATTATTCACACAGACATGAAACGACGATTTTATTTTTATACCTATGCACGGTTCGTTAGTCGTTGTATTCCAGTTGCAATTATGATTGATATGACGCTTCGCGAAACGAGCCGTATTTTCCAGAATAACAAACCGAGTCGAGAAAGTTATTCGGAAATTCGAACGGTTAACTAAGATGCCAATTCATAGTAATCCGTTTATAGAAAGCCGAAGGGTTCGCGGAATATCGCACAATACTGCGCTGACTTGCGAGAAACGTTGCCTTCTTAGTAGTGACAGCACGACGGTTCCACAGCCTGTGTTGAGTGAGCAGCTATGCCACTATAAGGCGAAAATTACACTTACACTAGGAAATTTTACTACTACAACGAGATGCTGATAAGCAATACTGTGTCTAGCGTCACGCGGGATTTATTTTGACAAAATGGCATCTAAAGATATCAATTGTGTTTGAAGATATATGCATCTTTTTTATATTATTATAAAAGGTATAATGAATTAAATGCAAATAGTTAAAAGTTTTATACAATAAGTTTTTTCTCACATCGATATATGAGATTATTGCATATCGCGAAAAATTTAACACACTTCAATATTCGATACATTAAATTAAGACACTTTTTTCGTATTTATTTAGTTTAGTTTATCTTGGAAAATATTTAAATAATGTTGAATATGTGCCGCATTATTAAAATAAATCAATATCTCCAAATTTGACTTTTTGTGGGTTGACACATTATAGCAACATTATATTATAGTCAACTGTCAGCTGTACACGAATATTTTGCTCATGTAAACAACTGTGTAGTCTGGTTACAGTAACCTAGGTAGGCGTTAGCTTGTGTGAGCTGTGAGTTTCAATAAACGTCACGTTAAAATGCATTTGTGATAAGTTCATTCTGATAATCATATTTATATAAATCTATAATAACTGCAAAGCCTTAAAAACTTGTAAATATATGAGACATTTAAGGTATTATCCGAAATACAATTCATTCTATATTATAATATTATGAATTTGAAAGTAACCATCTTGTTCTTTGTTTGTTACGTTGAAAACAAAAACAACCTCTAACCTAACCAATTTTAATTAATATACATATGAACTTTGTCGCTAAAATAAAACTTCAATTAATTGAAAAAGTAGATAAAAATTTGTATGGAGAACCCACTGTCTAATAATTATTCAACGTTGACCAAATTGGGTGTAGCATCTGTTTGTCAGTGATTAATAACTCTTTGAATTGCCGAAACGCTAATTGATATTGTCGTTAGAGGTATTACAAATGCAATTCGAGATCGTTCATCATAACACACTTTAATAATGCAAAGGTAGGAGGTGCTATTTCCACTTCTAGACTTAGTGAGTGGTTAGCTTGTTCTGATAAAGGACATTGCTCGTAGAAGACTTAAATTTATCCACTGATCAAAACAATATAGAATGATAGATGTTTGGGTAAATTAAACAACATATTACCCACTATAACCAGCAGGCAGGTCACCTAACAAACGTGATCATAGCTGGCTATAAACATTTCTATACCTAAAGAGGTCACAAATGTAAGTTACATAGGAAGAATAATAAGAAAGAATCGAAAGTTAAAGAACGGATAAAACAGAAGATAAGACTTCCGGATTTCTCACTCACCCTACGAAACACATCATGTGGGCTTATTTTCTGCGAGAGTGCAGTACCGCCCCAGTCGAGCTAGTTTATACACAATAAAAGTCTATATATCGAAAAGAGTATTCTTGTTTTGAATTTTTTTTAAATTTATAGTTGAGTATGACAAGACTGGCTGTAAGCTGTAACTCAAGAATGTTTTTACAACGTGATACGATGAAGACGTTAACTTTGTATGTTAATAAAACAGGCATTTGCGTTCATATATAAGAAGGCTGTATGTTTTTTTTATTGTCCTCAAAGCTGATTAAAAAATTAATTGATACGAGTTATTCTACTGTGATGTTTCGCCGATTACTAACGAAATTGAAAAACATTTTTTGTAGCTTAAATAAAAATTCATATTTCATGTTGCTCTTTGACATTCAATATTGGAAAGACTAAAAATAAACTCTATAAAACCGTGTATGCAAAATAGCGTAAACAATATTATTTTTAAATATTTCACCGGGAAAAATATACATAGGTTATATATTTTCACACTAATATTAAAAACGCGAAAGTAATTGCTCATCTTTCTGTCCGTCTATTTGTTTCGTTTTCACATCTGAATCGCTGAGCAATTTTGATGAATTTTCGTAAGGTATATTTAAACCTTAATAAGGATATAATTTGTCTGGATGTAACAAAATTATAGGAACATTACTTCCTATGTTGTTAAGTCTATCGAGGCTGAGCGTATTCAAACATACTATCGATAAATGTCTTTTAAATTTAATAGTAAATATATAATATTTACGCTGAAACGAAAACGAATTTCCATGAAAACTTCGCGAGGAATGAACGGGAAAAAACAAGCGGTTATCGAATTTTTTACGTCTGTAATTATTTTACTCTAAGGCTAAGAACTCATTATATTATTTTCTTATGCGATTTATATCTAAAATGTATTGAAAGTTATCGTTTTTTGAAATTGTACCTATATGGTGAGCTATCCGCTCCAATTTTGTTAGGGTTAAATTGCGAACCTAGCTAATTATTACATCACAAAAGAGAATACCTATCTATGCCATTATTAAAAATGCCTGTAGTTCCGGAAATTACATGACAAATGATTGATATAGTTGGTAGTATTTTTCCTTAACCTATGACTGTTAGCTAAGATTCTTGAATACGTAACTTAATTGGTAGAGCACTCGGATTTCAACCCACGATCAAAACAAGTACCTAATTAATTTAAAAAATCAATAACCCGACTGACCACGTAACAA
Organism: Hypolimnas misippus; assembly: GCA_037950945.1. Taxonomy (NCBI): domain Eukaryota; kingdom Metazoa; phylum Arthropoda; class Insecta; order Lepidoptera; family Nymphalidae; genus Hypolimnas; species Hypolimnas misippus. The sequence continues at coordinate 3,900,385 of JBBEEQ010000029.1, read as the reverse complement.
GACCATTTGCAGTGATAATCGTTACGAACCAACTTTAAATAGTTTTATATCCTACACGGAAATTCTGATGTAAAAACAATACGAGAAACCTATAAATAATTTTTAAATACCTATTCAACAAAATCCCACTACACATAGTTCGTCGGTTTTCATTTTAATCTTTTTCCATTATGACGTCCAAAATCGGCCATTTTGATTTCGACGAATTTTTATGCTTTTTATATCAATCGCTTCGTCATGACGAAACAAATGACGTATGATTTATCAAAATCGTCTAAATAGTTTCAAAAAGGTACAAACCTACATACATACCTACATATATATACACGCTAATAAAAAAAGCACATTACCCTATTTTGCGTCACGCAGTCTGGTAAAAGTCTCGCAGTTTATAGGCACGATCACACGTTGAAATTCTCATCAGCGAGTCGCTATCGTGTTTTCAGCCTTAACCCCAGCTTACACACCGTGTGAACTCATTTGTGATCATTATGCCATCTGAGCAAACATTATGCCTTCTCAGAATATGGCTACATCTTTACGCATTAAGATAAGTTATAATAAAGCTATTATCTATGAGTGTAAACAATATTATCATCATATTTTGAAAAATAAAACTATCCGATTATAAACGCAGCGATAATTTAAGTTATTTCTGAACCTAAAAAATTACTACCTAGCAGAGTATTGAATGTAGGTATTGATACTCCGTATAGTTAACGATAGTAACTAGATCCATAATTTAAAAGCTTTCGAACGTTAAAAACAACATTTCCAGTATTAGAATTTCAATAGTAAAATCATGAGTGACAATGCAGTTAACTAGTACAGAATATTTTAGCATAAATTTATAATAATATACAATAAGCTTTGCACAGATTATATCAGTAATTAAAATATTATTAAGCCGCAGCAATATAAATCATAACTCATTGTTGATGTTATTAATATTGCTAGTAGTCGCCTAGCGGTCGGAATTCAACCGTAATTCATTAAATTTTCAAATAATTTCAAAATTAACCACAGATAATTTATTCTAAGTATGACCACAGACTACCAATCAATAATAGAGTTTATATGCGTATGTGCGTCCAATACATGGTAATACGTATAATGTTTTTTTATACATAATTGAAATATAAAAATTATCCTTTCCCCTTCTCTATATAAACTATGTTTAAGTGTGCAAAATTTCATACTCCTCCATCCACGCAATTTTCTTATAAAAGGGTACAATTTTTTGTGAGTTTATTTGGGTTTTTATGGTTTCACACTTTTAACTGATGATTATGACTGTTTGTCGAGGCTACAGAAAAGAACATCTTTCATGCAGAAACAATGTACATATATACTACTGTTTCCGACAAATAGAAAAGTCACTTTAAGCTCTTGTCCGGCACAAAATCTACATTGAGCGAAGCCGCGAGAAATAAGCAGCTAGTTTTTTGTATTTATCTGCACATCAATTAGTTAAGCAATACGCCAACAGGTATGTACGAGTGTGATATAAAAAATATTTTTAGGTAAAAACTTCTTGTTTTGTTTTTATTGAATGAATTCTTCGAATAACGGCTTCTTAAACAAGAAATCTCAGAATGAAAACTTATTGAAATTTCTGAATGTTTTTTCAATTTTAAATTGTAAATCTCACAGAAGTACTGATGATGAGATACTGTATGTGGGTTGTTTTGAAAGTTCAGTTAAAAGGTCGATACTAAGTAATTCTTTGTGTAAAGCTTATGACTTATGCATCTTTCTTGTAGTAGGTGGTACATACACATACAAACATAATATAAAAATGTTAGACAATTTGAAGAATTCAAACATTCATAATAATCATAAGATTAATATTTTTGAAACTAGGCAATATCCTCCTTTTTATTCAACAACCTTGACTCGTAATCGAGTTACGCTAATTAATTAAAACTAAGAAAACAACAACAATGCGCATTTCATTTTTATTGTATAGACATAATTTATTAACATATACGTGTTTATTTTATAAACACAGCTGTTCTAAGAAGCGTAATTATCTTTTATTTTGATCACGAGTGCGCGCCGGCGCCGCGCGACGATCGCGACGCAATTACGCGTATTTCGTTTTGCGTAACTATTCCTACGCTATGGTGATTCATTGGCGTACAATATGAATTATAATTAAAACGCTAGGAAAGCTATGGCTAATGCGCAGAAATTTATACACTAAAATACATTTGCATTTCTATTTACGCACGTATAATGCAGCTATAATGCGGTTAAGATGACTCGTCATTAAAACAATATAAACTAATTTGTTTTCACTTCGTAATAATGAAGTTTGGAGTTAGAAGAGTATTTAGTTTTTCCTTTTAGTGTCATTCTAAATAAATATTTTACGTTCGATAAATAAAAACAATAAAAGAATAAAAACATGTTTACAGGCTTTTAAATAAAATATTTAATAGGATAACATAATTAAACAAAACAGTTAATAAAGACTTCAACTGAATAATTATACTACAAGCATATTATCATAATATTATTCATTACATTGTTATATAATAACTTTAACGAAAGAAGTCAGTTTAACAACTGTGTAATAACAGTTCTTATAAAAGAAGAGAGTTAAGAAAAAATGAAATTGTTACTCTTTGATGTAAAAGTTTCTACGAAATAACTAATGCACGACTTATATCCGTAAAAGCGATTAAAAGAAAACAATTACGGTTTTAAATAGTCTGACTTTATAAACAAAAATAGAATTGAGTAGATGTATGAAGACTTTTTATCGTGGTTCACTTTAAAGAGGCTATTTAGTACTGCAATTATATGTCAGGTGTTGAAGTAAATTCTGAGTATTTACGACTTAATTGTTACTTACAACCTTTAATATTTCTGTTAACATTTACTGGTAATTGCTAAAGTAAACATTGTATAAGACCTATTCGTTGATATTGTAAATATATATATATAAATTTTACCGCAAGAAATGTATAAAATAAAATGTGTTATCAAAAATTCCCAATTGGGAACATTTTCCTTCCGTATAAAATTAATACATTTATTTTGTTAAACTTTATTCACTTTTTTCGTGAAATTTATTTTTTTATCATTCGCTTGAAATTTAAAAGCGCAAATCAATAGACGCATTCGATCACCAACCGAATGTACATGCATCATTAATCCATTGCTGATTGTATATATATGTAGGAGTGTGTGTGTAATAAGAATAAATGAAATCCAGACAGAAGCTTAAATAATAAAAAAAACGTTAATAATTAGGACTGTTAATAAGTTACACTATTCAGGAACTCAATGTCCTCAAGGCTAATCGAACATGTCTTTTTACAATCGTTAAATAGCTGGAAAAATGAGGGACATCACAGGTTTAATCATGTAGCAAGCTAAAAGTAACACTTGATTTAAAAATAATGAAGCTTACGACATAAATATTTCAGAATTTCTTCCGTCACTGCAAGGTAATTATGCGTGTGTTATCGTTATCGTAACTTAATATATTTAGATATTCGCATTTAAACGAAATACATTAACTATCAAAATGTATCGCAGTGCGATAGCGATAGCTCACCGTAATAACGCGTCAGGTTTCCTCAGAAAACATATCAGTAGCTATGTGTTATCGGTCTGTCAATCCTATTGATTTACATTTAAAGATTCATCACCTAAAATTTTGTGAGTATTATTTTCATACTTTGGTAGCAATCCAAGCTGCTAAAATTACCGTCTGAATAATGAATGAAACATTACAACGGCTTAAATTTTTACGCTCGTCACAGTTCCGAGCTATTTCAGAAGGAGGAGACGTCAACGGGCGTCATCTCCGCGGCGAAGGTCAGCGGAAGATGGTCACGAGGTCAGAACTGGGGAAATGGCTGAGATAAACAATAGACGTATGCTGTTCCATTTATAATATTTCCTTGTAAAATATAAATAACGGTAGATGACGTTTATTCGATTAAATGTTTTAATGTATAATATCGTCGCTCTAATGTGATCGCTCTAATGGTGATACCTCGTCATTAACAATTTTAGTAAAAATGGATTTTCTTTTGTGAAAACTGCATTCCAATAATTGACTTTAATAATAATAATATTTTTTTGAATATTTTAAGTCTAAATCATATTAAAATGTAAACATATTTATTACAGTTAACTTTAAAAGAAGTTTTAAGTCTCTCTTGTAATGTTCGGCAGTTTGCATGTTCGAGCTATTACATCTAGGCCGATGATATGTATATCTACGAGAAGGTATTTTTAAACTTTTCTGTCTGCAAAAACAATTTTGAAGAAAATTTAGTGGTAGCACTGTGGTAGTAAACAGTTGCAGTTTGTATGGAAAACTTTATATTACTTCTCCACTCCCAAGTTACTCTTGCGTTTCAAATACGTTAGAACCTATTTATTTAGCGACTAGCAGCCCGCCCCGACTCCGCACGGGTACATACACACACACACACATACACACTTCTTTTTTACATTATTAGAGTTTTAGCAAGGATCCCTAATTTTTTTTTAATATAATATAGCCTATGTTACTCGGAGATAATGTAGCTTTTCAAAGGTGAAAGAATTTTTGAAATCCGCCCAATAGTTTCGGAGTCTATTCATTACAAACAAACAAATCTTTCCTCTTTATAATATTAGTATAGATTAAATAACCAAAATTCAAGACTAGATTATTTATTATACTAATAGCCAAAATTATCGAAATTTAAACTGTATTAGTATACTTTATACTTAAAAAGTCCGTCATAGCCCACTTTATGAATAAACGAGCAATATTTTTTTTTGAATCGAATCAGTAATTTCAAAGATTGTCTACTTTGTGTGCTTACAAATTTTATGTCTGTATAATTAAAAAATAATAAAGTTTTAAGTATAGATATTACTTTGTTAATCCCATGACGTGTAAACTGATAGGGTAAGAACTTATCATCTATCCATCTGTTTGTTACAGGTTTTCCATATAAAAGTTCCGAGCGAGCGCTCACCCTAGTAGTTGAACGATTCAAAAATTCGTAGAAACGTTGTGACAGTCAATTTGGTTATTTGGAACGCACTTCCTACAATTTGTCGTGGGAAGGACCGACGGATGTGACTGCGAGGCAGACGCGGAACACCTTTTCGGTGAAATGTTTTACCGTTTTCCTTAAACCTTGTAAATGTGATATAAATAACAATTCGTTGAAAGTCTCAATTAATGTTTTTTTTTTGTCAAAATAAAAATTAATAGGAACATACTTTTTCTTTAAGAATATTGGAATGTGAAAGTTTTTATGTTTTTATATTCTTTCGTGGGTAAATTACAGAACGTATTTTAACGATACTGCAGTTTTATATCAGAATAACACAGGCGATAATTTACAAAAATATTGCTATGGATATATAAAAGTCGCAGGTTTCTGCTGGAATGAAATATATTAATTTAAAACAAACCGATTATTGCTTTTGCTCGCGGCTTTTTCTGCGTTAATGTAACTTTTATTTTAAAATAATACGCATATATACATAAAACATAACCTATGATAATCTAGAAAAATGTACCTTTTAAATGTTACCACAATTTTTAAAATAGCTTTACTGATTCATAATTCAACTTCGCACATGCAAATTCGCTTTCTTTATTATACTGACTTTTTTTTACATCGTAGTTTTTTTTTCAGAAGTCTAAAATGTTATTCCTCCCTGATTTAGTACGGTGAATGCGTAGCGTTCTTGTTCATGGAAGCGCGCCGGAAACACTGCAATTTACCCGCCTTTCAACTGCACATGCCATCCTATATACAATTCATAACAAAATATGACACGCCATTTTAGCTTCATTACTCATGACGTAAAGCATATTTTTCCGTGAATTTCTCATCTAAGTGCAATTTCAGTTGCAAAATTGTATGATATTACCAGTGAATACGCAATAGTTCTGTTGTTGGTAATGCAATATTTTCTGCAAATAACACTTTTAAGATTTTTTTAAGATTCTTTTTTTATTGTTCACTAGACACGGAAATACGAAATGAAAGGTCTCATTTATGTACTAAAACATTTATTTAATTTTATATTACTTCAAAATTTATGTAAGTACCGCTGTAACCGAAGAGAACAGCTCCAATTAAAACTATTATAACTGTGAACGAGATTATACTGTGAAAATTCTCTTTAGTAATATCATCAAAAGACGGCGAAGGCTGAAAAGAATATTTTATGATTTAACATACAATTTTTTAATACAATCTGCGATGTTACTCGTCTCCAAATTTATTGGAGTACGATGGCGCGAGTAAAAAGATTTATTTTAAAAACTCCAAAAACAAACGAGCTGATGATCTAACATAACAATGCCTAAACAGATCTTCATGGAATATAGAACCAACACAATCATATCAGCTTTCAAACAAAAATAAACTTATTCGAAATCGGTCAATTCGTTTAGAAAACCACGATGCATAGACAGACAAAAATACACATACTCTGATATACAGATTAAATCTATAACATCCCTCTTATACGTCGGGATTTAAAAACAAAGATTTGAATTATTCCTTTATGTTCGTTTATTTTTATAGAAGTTATACAAGCCTTATAAATGACGTTTTTAAAGTAAAACCTTTCTAAACGCTGAGCGATTTTACAAAATGTTATTTGTTCGCGCTACAGTTAAGCTGCCAATGAAAGCGCGAACGTCGAAGATGTTTTTTTTAATAATTACTATTTCACTGTCATTTTAAAGTTTAAGTTTTTATTTCTACACAGCCTCCTGCTTATATTTTTACGCACATACAAACATGCAAGCTCCTGAACTCACCGCTCTCTAAATTATAGTATAGAGTATACAAAGTATACATTAGGTAGATAAGATATTAAGTTACCAATTCAGCAAGAGAGATTACAGCAAGGTCCTGGCAGTTGACCGTAGGGTCCGCATCCCCCAGTAATAGGGTTACACGGCTCGGACGAGTAGAGGCAGTAGCCACCGCCTTGCGGCCCACCGACGAACCCGCCATAGTAAATAGGCATGATAGGAAACAAATGATAGACGCACAATGTGATTGAAGTAGGTTTAAAAGGATAGGTTGAAAAAATATATTAAAATGAAATTGTCAATTCAATTCTGTTTCTTTTCAAAGCTGTCAAACTTGTTAAGTAGCCTGTAATTTAAAATTTTATTTAGGCAAAATTAAAAACGAAATGTCCTTTTTTTTCGTAACTATTAAAATTAAGTTGTACAAAATGTTGAAACATTTTTAATTCATTAATTAATACAGTCATAAGTATCAATGAAGAGGTTTACTAATAAATTTATATAAAACCTTTATTAACTACTGTTTTTTTACAGAATGTATTATTTTTATCTTTCGACTACATTCTGTCACTTAATTTCGTTACAAAATACAATAAATTAAAAATTTATAATTTCGCTTTTATTTAGATTCTAAAAATAGATAAATAAAAATTTATAAATTATTGTGTAAATTACGCAATAAATTATATAATTACAAGCTAGCATTCGAGATGCCGTATCAATACGGTTGCTACCGCGACTTCAACATCGGCGCTTTCGCCAGATGTCCTGGAGGATGTGACCGTCCCATGACGAAATGTTGCCTGCCTTGTGTTCAAGGAGGATGCTGCCCGCCCGTTGGACCCTGTTACAACTATCACTAAAGACGAGAATTATGTGATAAAATTTTTTATTACCTTCTACGAGGATTATCTACTCTACATATGCCTATCAGCTTATTTAAAATGAACGAATTGTACCTGTAATGTGTATTAAATTACATAAGGTATAATTTAATTGTCTTTTATGCTCAAGTCGTAATGCTCAAATAAAACTGCAATATTTATGACTGTTTTTTTTTTTCTTATAGTATGGCGTGCATCGACTGCTTAATTGTACAACATAACTAAAGCGTACGAATGTCAAGAACTACATAGATGTTCCTCAAAAATTTATTAGTGAAGTAAAACCATCCTATGTTCAAATATAGTGTTTAATAATTCGACAATTTCTTATCATTTATACTTTAATCCTAATATTCCAAGTGATTCTCTACTTATTGTTACTGGCAAAGACAAGAATAAACATTAGTATTTTGCGTTCATTAGAATATTCCATGTGCTTAAGCCGACACAACAGTATTATTTATTTGAAGTATTCACTGTTAGTCTAGTTTTATTTTAATCCAATTCCCCAATTCAAATCAAACATCCCCACCATCTTTTTTTCAATTCCCGCCAAAAACACGTGTTTTATATTTACATAGATTATTAATTACATTCGTTAATATAATTTTACAAATGTATTAATTTACAATTATTAAAATAACACAAAACTATCGAAATATTAAAATATATATATAAATAATAATAATAAAATAAAAATGTAATAAATATTTATAATAAAATAATTAAAACTTGACATTAGGTGAGAAATTTTTGTTCAATCTATTTCGATATTCGTAATCGAATACGATAAATATGCGTATCATAATCTTTACCAAATTGGGAATTAGTTCAATTAATCTAATTGGAGCGTGTATTGCGAAATCATAATCATTTTATGGAAATCATAGGATATGCAACGAACGTAATTAGCGAATAACAGCGCGCACGGGATATTCAATTAATCGCGTAATGATTCCGACTTGTACATTGATTATGAATTCGCTGCGACCAGTCGACCACTGCTCTATTTGAATATTAAATGAGACCAGCTTGTTTAGATTTATATAGAACTAGCTTTTGCTCGCGGCTTTGTTCGCGTTAAGGTTGATTTTCCGTACAATCTTTCGATTCCCATTTCATTCTATTAAGGGGTGCATTTTAGAAGGTACTTCTTAGGGGATGCCTTTGTTATAATAAATATTTGCGAGTCTTTCAGCGCAGTAAATGTTTATAGATCAGTCAGTCGGTAACGGTTCTCTTTTATATATGTAGATATACAGAAAATTCAATATGGCGCAGTTATAACTAAATTTTCAGAATATTCAACAAACAATTATACGCTTAATAATACAAGGAGTCCGGAATGTGTCATAAAATTCTTCAATTAAGTGAAATATGTAAGATTATAAGTTCATTATACAATTTATGTTTGCAGTCATGGTGATCTATGGTAAAGGATTCAGTTTTTTATAGTAGACCGAGTCCATAATGTTTATTAACGGGGAAATACTTAAAATACTGTGTCGTTTAGATAAAAATTCACAGCGTCTTTTAAATAAAACGCATTGATTTTTCCTTGTTTTTCTTAAGCATGTTATAAATATTAGATTATAAAGTATTTTGACTTTGGGTTTCAAAGTTTTCGTATATTTGTTGTAATTTTTTCAACGGAACCCATTTTTGATCATACAGACGAAAAAAAATCTTATCATCAACATAAAAACAGTTCATAGTAATATTATAAATGAGAAAGTAACTCTCTCTGTCTGTTTGTATCTGTTTGTTAGTTACGTTTTCACATCTAAACTAATTTTGATGAAATTTGGTATAGAGATAGATTAGACCTTAAAAAAGAACATAGTCTACTTTTTGTCGCAATGTCGTTAATAATATTATTGTGCTATTGGCCCATAACTTTTGTTATATTTTTCTTATATAATCACTAGGCCTGTTTCTGTTTCGAAAAAACTTTTCCAGGAAAAAAAAACAAAATAAATAATAATAAAATATATATTTATATTAATATATTTGCAACCTTTCTTTGATTTTAATGAAAAAATGTAATACAAATAACATAAAACATACCCTATCGGTAAATCTAGTTTACGGCGTCATTTACTTCGAAACGAAGATTGTAGCGATTATTGTTTACATTAACACAACAATTTCGGATTAAACAATTCGAAATAACCGTAAAAAAACATTAACATTAAAAATATTTTGTATACATTAAACTAATTAACATAAACATGGCTTGATAATGTAAAAATGAAAGTGCAGTGAAATATCGCCTATTCACATGTAACGAACTGGTACTTAATTGTTTTTAATTATTAAATAATTGATATTTATTAAAATTTTTATTTCGTTAAAAAATAATATACATAAATTGAAATAAAACTATTTTAAACGCATTAAAATCGCGTATATTAATTATTTTTATCATACCGACGTTTCGAGCACTTTGCAGCGTTCGTGGTCACGGGTAGTCTACCCGTAATTAATATACGCGATTTAAATCCGTTTAAAATAGTTTTATTTCAATGAATAATAGTCGCGACAATCTAAGACAACGAAATATACAAAAAATTATCGTGTTCTGGATTAAACATTTTATACACGAATCCGACTCGCACCTGGCCGTTTTTCAACCGACCCAAAAAAGGTGGTTCTCAATTCATAGAGAATGAATTTTTTTAAGTTTGTTACATCAGCACTATGTCATTTCTTAAGCGATTTTGAAGTTTTTTTTATTTAAAAAAGTATACTTACAGATTGGTCCCATAGTATTTTGTATCAAAATCGGTTAAGTACTTTGATTTTAATAACGTAGTAACTAGTGTTAATGTATTATCCACGTAAAAGAAATTGCGTATTTTGCTTTTGTAGACGGTTTCTTTTTTTATTTAATTTTATTCTAGTAACTACTCGATTCCAAATACTACAAGTATCCAAAATAACATCGTTAACAAGAGACTGTGTAATATTTTATACCGCGTACTATTATGTTATATACACACCTTTTACGCTTACACTAAAATGATTTCTAGAATATAACAATAGAGTCTCACTTTATCGTGAGCTAGCTTCTCGCTGTTTCATGTGCATTTTTGGTTACTCCTCCCCTCCCGAGTCGTAGCGTGATGTAATCAACTCAACATACAAACGTATAAACAAATTTTACCTCTTCATAATATTAGTATATATGGAACCAACAGATATGGACACGAACTATAGCAATGCGAACAAGAACAATACATAAACGAACAATGCCTTTGTACAAAGCGGTCTCTCAACCCACAGAATTCTATTAAAAGGTACCCCTTTGACACAAAAGCATACATCGATTGCAGAGAATGGGTATAGAGGGTCATGTTACACTGGTTGTATTTTCAACTAAAGATACAAATAGGTATAAAACTTTTCACTGAATTGCGATATCAAATTGAGGCTTTATATTTTAATATTGTACATAATATAATGGGTTTTTTTTCGTTACTTTATTTAGTAGACAAATATGACGTAACTTAACCACACATAAGAGTTAAAGGTGGAAAATTATAAATAATTAATTTGAATCATTTTTAATAATGCAAACTTAAAAATAATATTTGAAAATTTGTGTTTTTCGTTCTGGGTATAATTACGAAATAACACAAGTAAAGAAAAATCGACTATAAACAATCAACACTTATAAAATGATAAAATTTTCCTTAAATCTAATGATAACAAGTAATGCGTAATTACAAAACGGTACAATCTATTTGTATTTTTGATAATATTCCAAGAACTCAAAAAAAAAATTTTTTTTCTCAAAATGTTTACAAGGTTTATGTAATTAATAAACCAATATTATAGAAAAAGCTCTAATCGTTCTCCTTAATACGAGAGGAGGCCTTTGCCCAGCAGTGGGATATATACAGGCTGTTACTTTACTTTTTACTTTTATCGACAATGTTACTTATGCTTAATGACAATTCATCAAACGCTGAATCAATTTCAATCGAAAAAATAATTTTAAAAATTATATTCTAATGCCTAATAACATACCACTATTTGGATGCTGATAAGCAAAAATGTGTCAACCCACATAAAGTCAAATTCGGAGATTTTGATGTATTTTGATACTTGGTTAACTACTAAACATTATTAAAAAAAAATTTAAGTCATCTAAACTACATAAGTATGAAAAAAGTTTCTTAATTTATAGCAGAGAGTTTCGAGTGCGTTCCAATATTTTGCAATTTATGCAATAATCTTATATGTTTGAAAAACTTATTTTTGATACAACTTTTCACAACACCAATCAGCTTCAATTAATTATACATTTTATCAAAAAAGAAAAGAAAAGGTGGATATATACATACGTCTTCAAACACATTTATTAAGAATAGCTTTGACATCTTTAGACGCCATTTTCTTAAAATGAAGTCTGTGTGGGTTGACACAGTATTGCTTATCAGCGTCCATTTAGCAAAGGCAAAATAAATTGCAACCTGTATATCGCTATACTGTATCTATTCGAAATATTATTGATTTAAAATCAAATAATTAGCCAAAACATAAAAAAAATCATACATTGCAACTCTAAATCGATTTTTTCAAATTATTTTTTTTGCAATGATTTTATTTAAATTCTGCAAATATAATAATTCGTTTGCACGATATTCTTTAACCTCGACGTATTATTTATCGATACATCCATCGACTTATTTCCTACAGTTCCCGTTGTTATCTGATCGAGACGCGACAAAGAAAACGAGGACTTCCGCCAACACACCTTGCACTTTGACAGGCGTGCGAAGACTCCGTTATATTTGAATAACGATTCGAATATTAAGTTCTACAAAGGAAATAGTGAATAAAGCGATGTACGATATAAGTTTTTTTTATCATTTCAATTTTTATTCCATCTTCGAGACAATTTGTCGTGTAGATTAGATTGTTACTGCGATGCTTTATCTATCATTACATTCTCTTATTTCCTGTTGCAAAGGAATTGAATGTAAAGAGTTTATAAATTTCCAATCACAAAAGCCAGTCTTACTGGTACAGCGTGGGTATAGACATCTCAAGTATTAACTTTCGCCCTGGCAAGGAGAACTGAATTGACACAAAAAAGTTGATAGATTTAACATAATATTATATTAAGATTTGTATAAATGAAAAATTGTAATTAACATTTCTTTCGGAATACGGAAAGATATTGATTTCACAATAATTCTTCATGTTAAATGTTTTACATGAAAATTGAAGAAAAAATAGTATCACTTGAATTTGGTTCCTTAGTCAAAATTTGTGTTATTTTTTATTAAAACATTAATAGTTTTATTTCGTTAAGATCCCGGGGCTTCCAGCTACAGTTCCTGGGGCTTTCCCAACTGTAAATCCGGCCCTGTATGGTGATGAGGCACCAAGACTAACGCCTGTTACCTATAAAACTATATACCCGTACGTACATTACTTTAACGCTAGTATATCATCCGCCAAAGTTTCCACGCCTAAAAATATTTTCAATAATAAAAATAGTTTTCCCAGACGATGGAACAGGAAAACTAATATTATACACATGGGTATTTACACGAGTACACGGCTATTTTGCGTCGTGGAAAATATAACTAGGAATTTAAAACAAGACTGCCCAAAAAAGCGTTTCAAATATTAATGTATTGAGTGATTTTCTATTGGTTGAAATTTTAATATATTATAACTACATAACTTCCACAATTGATACTAATTTAATTATACCTCATATGTTGAAACCCGTGAAACGGTTTCGGTTGTAGAGCGTACCTAAAAAGATTCATACATAAAATATTTACGCTAGAAGAAGATAACCCTCCTAATTAAATAACCACTGTAAATTTTTCCTTTTTCAAACATTTAAATATATGTAACTCAAAGGTTACGACTGCCTCACATAATGATCTATCAACGCACAGCCCAAGCAACTGGACGGACCGGCCTGCGACTTTGCATGCATAAAGCTACCATCACGTGGGCATCCTCTAAGAAAGGATTTTGATAAATTCCTGTTAATTGTACAAAATATAAAGATAAGCCTTAAATAAGTTGGAAAAAAATTTTGCTATCTGCGAGCTATTCTGGCGTGCACTTCAAAAACCGTTAGAGTTACACCTATTTAATATGCAATGAAAAAAATATTTTTTGAAAAACATAATTTATCTTAAATATTCCTACAAAAAAGCCGTGACAGCATACATCTATCTTTTATGTGTAAGCCATTATCGACAAAACTATTCCTACGCAGACGAAGTCGCGAGCACCAGCTAGCTCTGATATAAATCCTATATTCGGCAAAAAAATAATATAATAGAATATTTAAAACAATTTAATATAAATATTAATGTTCTAAACATTAATATTTATTCGAGCTAAATCAAATCAATCAAATTGTATGTATATTCTACGAGACGCGACTCTCGTTTACGCTTCACTGCAATTTACGCCGAATAGTTAGAGGAGTTGTTATTAAAACGATATTTCTGAGAAATTATCCTCCACGGAGTCACCAGCTAGGCGTACTGGGAACACGAGCGTCGAGTTTGCGGAATTTTATAATGGAATCTCTAACAACATCCATATTTTTGCAGATTTTCTGTTATATTTGATGCTAAGGATTATAGTAATACACAACACAGTCTATGTTGATATTTATAGAAATTTACAGAAATAAAAATAATAATAACATTGTAGACTTGTGTGGACATTTACATATAGACTTTCGTTTTCTTTTTATTTTTAAAGATAAGTTACTTTATTTATATACATATTGAATACAATATTTTCATATACCTTTATATCTCATAAAACAACCATAGAATAGGTTGAAGAAAATGGTAAATGTGTAGATATTTTGTTGGAGAAAGAAGCGCTTTTTCTTAAATCTCATATAATACAATAGCACCCTTAGCAGTTTTAGGTTAGAATTACACTTGTAAGTTTTGCTCTCAGACTTTCATAAAGATTTACGTAAGTTATTTGTCATTACTTTACAGCTAAAAGAATTAACTGTCAATGCTTCATTTCTGACATTTATAGCATTCGTAACTATTCCTTACAGATATGTTAGTAGGATACAGAGTTGTTTTATATCAGTTACGAAAGTAAAACTAACAAATGTAAATTTCGATTTCACATTTTAGGTAAATTGCACAAAAAGTTTAGCACTTGGGATTTCAGGCGTTTGTTAGATTTTAATGTCACAAGATGTTATTAGTTTTTTTTCAAAATCACAAATTTATAACCATAGAATTATGTGAAATGAGACTAGACATATGCAACTTTAACTAACTCGTTTCAAACACATTTTAATTCGGTGACTATAATATTAAGCCTGCGACACATTTCGAGGTAAAGTCTAGCTGTAGCCTAATGACTACAGCTCGCATACGGGCTGGCTTGACCGGGGCAGTACCTCACTTTCACAAGAACATTGGCGTGAAGAACCTTGTGTAACTGCGTTTCGTACGCTTAGTGAGAGAGCCGGAAGCCTAACCCCCTCCTTACATTCCTTTCCTTACTTCCTATTCCGATTCAGTTTTAGTTAACAACGCATTTATGACTATTTGTAAACACGTAACGTTAGGTGTCCCGCCTGTTATGTATAAATATAATATATATAATAAAAAAAGCCATGTAATTGTTTATTTATCATTTATTAAACGGTTATACTTAATTGTATATACGAATTATTTAAATAATAGCGAATTTCAAAAATACTTAAACGTGATGAAATTATAAAACTCTATGCAAAATATAAAAACACATTTTTTTTCAACCCAACCTAACAATTAACAATTATTTCTTCATCAAGAATAAATGGGATGTGATTTCTCGGTAAATCGAACTAGGTACTAAACAACTACGCGAGAATGAAATGAAAACGTCTGTGGTGGTAATTAGCATATTTCTCATAAAATACTACACACAAAAACGGCAGTCGTTTAGCTTAGAATACCGATACCGAAATGGTAAAAAATGTACAGCTTAACCAGGTTACCGGTTGCAAAAAAGTTTTAAATAAAAAAGGATTAATTACACTGTGTAAAATATACACGCAATGTTAAAAAAAAACCGATCGGGTTCGTTAATGTGATATGATGTTGGATTACACGGAATATACAATTTAACGTAACAACGTCGACAATTTCCGTGACTCTTTATTAGGCTAGACATGCACTTGTCGAATGTATTTAAAAATATGCTATAAAGCTCCGTATCCGCTACGATTTTTTTATCGTCGTTAAAACGTTCATTCTAATCGCTGTCTGTTTCCTTTGGTTAATTAATTGAACGACTAATGTAATTTTGTTGATGAAATATCTGAGAAACTTGTTAGAACTTATGTGGGTGTTATTTTGTAGGTATATCGAGTGTAATTAGAGTTTCTCTCCATATTCATACTTACGTATGGTTTATATAAATGTACACTGTAATAATGTTTGTTAAATTCCATATTCATACTTTGTTCACGTATTGTTACTGTACATGTTCTACATTTAAAGACTAAACGCAAAGTACAGGGAATGTCACAATTTTTCCGATTTTCTATGTATATGGTGATTTCAATCACGACCTTTAGTTTTTACGAACACTTATCAGATGTCGCTAAAAACGTGTTTTACATTATTTAAAACCTCAATACAAGTCATCCTTACTTCCTTACTTATATTACTTATAAATGCGGAAGTATCAATCACGCATAAAGTACTGAATTGATTTAAATGAAATTTATTACAGTGAGAAAGAACATAGATTTTTATCGAAATAAAATAATAATAAATAGAGAAAAATAATCCTGCGCGGGTATCATCTAGTATAAATTTAAATTTTAAAATGCATATTTCTCATAATAGATTTAAAGGAAATTCCTTGTTCTTTGTCAATACCCATCATGTGATGTCGCAGTAATATCTCAAATTCTATTTAGTAAATAGACAATTATATATCAGGCTATGAATATGGTTATTATCTTATTATGCGAGCGTTACGCTAGAGCTCAAAGGCTTACGATACACTTCATCATGATATTAATACGGGTATTATATTAATATTAAGCAGCTTGGTTCGTTTATTTGTGTTTTAAAGTATATGACAAATGTACTTATTAATTCACGTAAATTCGCATAAAGTTAAAGTTATTAGACCACTTAAAAAATTATAGTCACCTTAAATAGATTAAAATGTACTGTAAAAATATTAAAATAATATACTATATTGAAGTACCTATATACTAATATCACATCAAAAATTATAAAAGTAAAGTCAAGTGCCTGTAAATGTGACACTGCTGGGAAATGCTTTCCACCATACTACTCCATTGCGGGTTGGCGGATATACATGTGTCAGAATTTTTTTCCACACACAGAGGTTTCCTCACGATATAAACTAAGTGCTAGCCGGGGTTTGAGCCCACGATCATCGGTTGAGATCGACGCGTTCTGATCACTAGGCCATCTCGGCTCAACATTATTATATAAAACTAAATTTTAATTACTGACTTAGCTAACTCTTTTCATACAGATTTTGAATTCGGTTCCTTCAATACTAATCGTACGAATCGTTACATTCAAAACTCTTAACCGGTCAATAGCAATTTAAACGGGCACAATCAGTCAAAAGTACTTTGGACCGCAGGCTTACAACGATAGTAGATACTTGGACTGAAATAACAGTCAAAGTGCTACAAACTACGAGTAACTTAACGTAACCTACTTGGTTTTATCTATCTATATATGTATATATATATCAATATATGTATGTAAGTAAAAAGTACTATTGACTTTTTTACCGTGAGATATAAATAGATATAGATGAGATATACAAGAATTATATCATTCCTTTACGCGGAATATAATTCTTTATTAATATCTTTATACTTACACGGATTTATACAGATGAGTATAACATGACATAAACATCCATTACATCTAATTACAACGAAATTTTCCTTAGAGAATATAAGATTTCCTGATACACTGTCAGGTCTGAGATCATATTACTAGCAATAATATATCATATTTATTAACTGGAAAATGACTAACAGAAAAAAACACAACATTTAAAAGCGAAAAATATTTTTACCACAATGAAATACATTTATAAGTATTTGTAATAAACAGTACTTGCAACTCCGACTGCGTCGATTGTAAGGATTCGCGGAGTTAATTAAAATAGACGGAGGAGAAGGAATTTCTTCACTTGCGTTTAGTAGTCTTCGTCTGTCAAAGACAAAACTTTTTTATTAAAAGTTTTACACGTTCTTTTATACAAAATTAGATAATCTAATGAATTGTGGCAGAATAAAATAATTAGTTCATTTAAAATATCAATCTATTGCAATATTTTTTTAAATTCAGAGGTGAATGCCCATTAATGCCCATTTTAGCTCACCGTCTACATAATCATTACTATTATTCATTTATTTGTTTAGGTCAACCAATACTATTGTAATTTTTGTTAATAAAAATAAACAAGAAATATAATACTTGCCATACCCGGCATGCGTTGCAATACCACCTAAAGTATATAGAATTTTTGGACCAGAAACCCTCGTGGTCATCCTCAGAATACCCTACTAAAGTTCAATTGTTTCGAAACGTATAAAGGACATAGATACATAGATTTGTACATATATATAGATTATCTTTTATAAATAAATATTTATAATTTATACATATATAATTACTTATCCTGACTGACTGACTGATTCATCAACGCACAGCCTAAATATTTGACACTACAAACTTGAAATTTTAGCATTTGACAACTTTTATATTGTAAGGATCCACTAAGAAGGAATTTTCGGATTCTCGACTTCACCGATCAATCTCCATCGTGTTTTCTCCATTCCACGTGACATTTGCACAATAACATGTGTCTAATTGTCACAACTAAAATCCATAAACCAAAGAATTGAATTAATGGAATTCTCGGAAATTTCAATCCTAAGGGGTTACCCCTTAAGGGTTAAGATTTCCAAAAATTCCTAATAAGGGATGGACGGTTGTATAGAAGTCCATCATAATCAATGTAAGAAACACAAAATAAATCGTGGTTCCGTCTGATTAATAAACGCAATTGTATATCGACGTTTTTCAATATTTTACCCATAAGAGGATGAATTAGAAGTTGTAAATCCACATGTAGCTCGGGTGAAGCCGGTGCGGGCCGCTAGTATAAAATACTTTTATAAGTAGCAAAGAACATATTACAGCATAAAATGGTAATCTGGAATCTATGCAAAAAACACTTACATGCATGGGCACTTGGTAATTTAAAATAAAAAATTGTACCTACATGTGTTTTTATCTTTCAAATAACATCGTAGCTATGTGTACTACATAATAAAAAATTCAGTAACGCCTGACAGATTTTATTCTCATGTCGTTACTGTGATTTTGCTATGAAAAAACTAAAAGTTATGACTCGACACGCCAAATTGAAAACAAAATTCGCAATTATAAACGAAAGAATACGAAAAGTTGTCACTGCATCTGGCAGCATTGCTAATGATCGCAGGTTCGATCCCCGATCATGACAAATATTTGTAATTATGTAAATGTTTGTAATACATATTATGCTTATGTAGTCCCATCTCAATTAGAGCCGTTAGGCATTAGACCTTTATTTGAATAATACAATATTAGTCATTAAAAACCGTATCATGAAATATAAATGAAAAAATAAACAAAATTTCATCAATATATCTAATGGTATTCGTTTGAAATAACGATAGTTCAATACGTCATACCTTCATAATAAACAAAACATTTTATCGTTGTCTTAGATTTTCGCGATTATTATTCATTGAAATGAAACTATTTTAAACGGATTTAAATCGCGTATATTAATTATTTTTATCATCCCGACGTTTCGAGCACTTTGCAGCGTTCGTGGTCACGGGTAGACTGACAGTCTACCAAAAATAATTAATATACGCGATTTAAATCCGTTTAAAATAGTTTCATTTCAACAAAACATTTTAGTTCGTGGAATACACTTTTGATGGACAAAAACAAATATTAATAAAGCGAACGACAAATCATCGTGTAAAAAAACGTCACATGACAATTTGATTCGATTACGTGATTCCACGAACGTTCAACGTTCATCTCCATGTACGAGAATACGCATAAATAGGCAATCGCTTGTGTATATTGAACAAAATAAAATGCGCATTTATTAATGAGATAAAGAGCTTCAAAAACATTTTATAATATCCAGTATGAAATTCTCGTACTAAGTTTTTAACTTTTCATTTTGAGCGGTATAAAATTATATCAAATTTAAAGCACCTACGTAAAGCAATTTCCGAGAAAAACGCCTGTGGGAAAAACATGGACAGATAGGAGTCTTTAAACCATAAAACACTGGGCATATTAGGAAGGTGAAGCCATGGGGGCATTTTTATTTCTTTACTGTCATATTAATTTACTAAACGTATAATATTATATATTATTATATAATTTACAACGGGGTAATGCTGCCAGTATTTTGGGAACTTTACCCAGATGCAGTGCCTTAGATGAGGTCTACAATGTTACATATTAACAGAAAATCTACAATAATAGAAGAGATATCCTTAAAATTTAAGACAGGCAAATTTATCAATTGTTCATAATCTGATGGGAACTATTTTTTTATTAGTTTTTCAATATAATAATAATAAAATAAGTTTAAAAACCTGCAAAAGCATTATTGAATCAAAAGAGTTATTTTAAGAAGTTTGTAAATAAATACAAATATATATTAATACAATAAAGAGACGGCGAATTTTGTATGAGCGAAATAAAGTTGGAGCCCCTGCACCGGTTTAAAAATTGTGGTAGAATTTAAAAGGTAAATTGGACGCTGATAAGCAATACTGTGTCAAGCCACACGAACTTCATTTTGAGAAAATGGCGTCTAAAGATTTCAAACCTCGTCTTAATAAGTTTGTTTGAAGACGTATATATTCATCTTTTCTTTTCTATTTTGATAAAATGTATATTGAATCATAAGCAGATAGATTTATTGAATATGTTATCTAATAATAAGTTTTTAAATATTTGAAATTATTTTATAAATTGCAAAATACGGAACGCACCGGAAATTCGAAACATTTAGTTAAGAAACTTTTTTCCATACTTATTAAGTATAGATGACTTGAAATTTTTTTGAATAATGTTAAATAGGTGATGCAGTATCAAAATACATCAATACCTCAAAATTTGACTTTTTGTGGGTTGACACATTATTGCTTATCAGCATCCAATTATTGTAGATGGTTATAACCTATATTTTATGTATATATTTTTAATCTTTTATTTTTAAAACAAAGTATATTAATGCGAGCAAAGCTAGTTGTTTCATAAAAGAATATACTTATGTTTACTTATTAAATTACTTCTTTTAATATTCCATTCGTCGTAAGTTTCTATTTTTTATTATCCAATTGAGATTCTACTTATGACAATTGCATAACATTTCCAACGATTCTAACGATATACCTGTCAACGCATTTAAGGTTTCAATATATCGTAGCTTAGCATAAAACCACTGACCTCGATCTAATACCAAGAACATTTTCATATTATTCGATACGATATAATATCGGTCTATAATATATAAACCTGAAAAGTTAATTCATATTTTATATAACGGGTCTTATCGCGATAACTAATGGTAGTAATATCTTTTTATTGCCCAACGTTTCGACGAAGTTGCATCCGTTGTGGTCACGAGCTGACTAGTGTACCGCGCGCCCTCCGGCGGCGAGAATAGTATAAATCGAAAGTTTAAAATATGTAACTGTACAGTTAAATTATTTGTTGAGTTGTAAGAAATAGTAAGTACTACTAGTACCTGACATAATATGGTATCTCCATATTGGAAACAAAAAAAGGACAAAAAAGGGACAGCGGAAAATAGAGTTAAGAGAGTAAATAGAAGATAGGTATTAGGTGGTACCTAACCATACTGTCATAGAATTATTCAGTATTAAAATATGACAATATAGCACTTCTCCGGTCAAGCTAACTCACGTCGTTTAAGTTCTAATCCAACGTCAATACCGAAGTCAAAATTAGCAACTCTACAGGGGAGGAAGAAAGCTGCATAATATTATATAAACACCATAATGTTTCAATAAAATAGTATATCTATTTGAAAAAGGTTTATGTTTTACTCCGGGTACTTAAATTAGAGTTATGAATTATTCAGAGAAGTTTCTACATAAAATTATGAAACTTTTTATGTTCTTGTCTCATTTTGACTTACGCTGCGTTAGAACTTAAGCGACTAAGAGTATGTAGACTCTACCACAAATTAATTAAATGAAACGTATTCTTAATTAATTCTATATATTTTCAAAATATTATGTGTCGGATATCAATTAGAACAGTGAATGTAACTCACAATGTGTAAGGGTGAATTACGATATCGGATCGGATAATGAGAATAGATCAAGTTTACTATACTGCAACCATCTTTTCACCGAAATAGTATTTTCTTTATTCCTGCCAGCCTGTTACATGCTGCATCTCTCAAGCGTAGCTTGATTTTAAATATGAATAAATTTAAATTTAGAATCTTCGATGTGGGAGAAGTAAAATATGTTTAGTCTATCATTATTTTTTACACACAATACACAAATCATAAAATCATAAAAAATACAATATAAAAATAAATTCTCGTAAAATAAACAAAATATCTAAATTTTATTAAACATTTTATAAGAGGTTTAACGATAAAAATGGCGTGCTGCAATCCCTATGGTTCGTGTTTTCCTTGTGGTTCGTGTGGTCCATGTGGGCCTTGTGGCCCATGCTTTTCTCCTTGCCCGTCTCCGTGCTCTCCGTGCCCTGGATTTTGTAAGCCGTGCTGTGGTCCAAATTCCTGCGGCTCCTGTCCGTTCCCGAATCCTTGCAGTCGATGCCCACCGTGTGGACCATGTGGGCCATGCGGTCCATGCCCTTCTGTTTGCGGCTCATGCCCACCTGCATGTGGTCCGTGTCCACAATACGGTCCATGCCCACCCAGTGGGCCGTGCTGCTGAACTACGTGCTATTTAATGTGATATGTAAGGGCACAAGTAATAAATGTCATGTTAAATCTAAGTGTGACTGTGATGTATTTGTAAATGTTTAATAAAAAATTTAAACTGTGGTTGTAATTTAATTAATACATGCGTATTAGAATACCCAACATAAATCAAGGAAAATTAATGTCATAAGTAGTGCTTCTGTAAAAATTGGCCTAAAAATATTGCAATTCTTAAAATTAAAATTTTGCAATTCTTACTTTTATGGAGTCGAAGTTTTTGACCAAAATAGTTTTATAACGAATTACGAGAGAAGTATAAAAATTCTAAATTAAAATAGTCCTTCATTTCACTTTTTCTTTTATGTATTATTTGAGTAATTTAAAAACTGCAGTTAATAAAAGTATAACATTGATACAAATATTTTTGTGATTCTTTTTTTTCTCTTTCCATGGATTATTGTGTACAATAATTGAATTGCAAAATTAGTTTAGGACACTAAGGCTACCTTTCCATCAGCGGCGTGCTACGTTGCAAAGTTACGGGTGTGTCAAACCTAATAGGATTACTTGATTTACGTAGCTTAGCTTAGCGCTGGTGAAACGAGGTTCAACGAAGCTAAGTTTTTCACATACACCTAGTATAAGTGAGTGAAGTAGAAGTGAAGGACGTGCTTGGACGCCACCCAGGTGCTTCATACACCAAGAAAGACAGACTTACAATAAATGCAGCCATTTTAGGTGCGTAACGGGTTTTTTTTGTCTACGGACTAGCAGTCCAGTTGAGAACTACTATTAGAAAGCTCGCTGCATTGCTTCAGACATCGTTTACTTTCCCAATGTATACATGTCTTTTTCTCGTCTTTCAGTTTGAACGTAATCTTGCGTACACGTCTACATATAGTATAGTATGTATATATACATATATATATTAGTTTTTGTATACCATATATTTAAATCATATTTATTTTTAGTATGTAAGTCTATTCATACACCACCTACCTACATCTTGCTTAAAATTCTAACCTTAACGTTGACTGGAAGAAATCGCTACTAAGCGATAAGGCCGCCTTATTGTACAGATGTATTTAATTATATTTCTTTCATTAATATATTTTATTTGTTTATATTGTGTGGTGTACAATAAAAGAATAATAATAATATAGTTGTTTTAAAATACTACCAGTCAGACAAGCTGGTCAATGCGATAAATCGACGCCACCTCGCAGTAGTTCGTTCTTAATGGTATAAGTGTATACATTCAATGCCAAATTATTCAAAATTATACCTATTTCAAAACTAATGACTTAGTTCATAAGGCCTTGCTTTCTTCTTCAAATAGGCGACTAAGGAAAATAATTGCGTAAATGAACAATTTTAATAATTATTAATTTTTATAAATTATAAACTTTTACTCATCAATCAAATAATTGGGTATATATATTAATTTAACACAGTGGAGTTTATAATACTGTGATCGATAATAATTCATTAATTTAAGAAACACTTTAGATGGGATGTTTTATTTTAAATGAAAAATCACATCACTATACCGTGATGCAACGTCGCCTGGAAAATTTTTACTATACATGTTTTAGTATTTCACGACATCCGTCGTAACGTGAAAAGACGCGACGTCTTGATACTTCAACCCTAACGTTATTAAAATAAACTCCATATACTGTCTATTTTATCGATGAAAATAAACTACTGTTGCATAAAATGTATCAGTGATAACATTTTACTTATTTCTTTGCATTCTTTGCTTGCTTACGGTTCTTCATGCAACCATGCATGACAAAGCATAAGAACATTGAAAAACAGTTGTAATGTAACAAACAGCATTTTTAATACGTGAACAACAATTCTTGTGAATAAATTATTTTGGATTACAATTATACTTGAGATGAATATTATAAAATAATGTATGTTTAGAAATATAGTCCGGCAAGAGTGCATAATGACGTAAGTGCTGTCACGTCAACGTTAAGATTTATGATTATATTAACACTATTGTATAATATAGTGTAACGGGCAATTATTTGAAACATCTACAGGTGTTTGGGCTTCAAAAGGTATTAACAAGCTGGACCACAGCAAGATCGACACAGTCCGCTGGTGCAGCCGCCTATACAACCGTGCCCACAGCTATAATAGGAGCCGGCTACCCCGCCGCGAGCTCTGAAACCAATAAATAAAATATACATAATATGATATTTTATGAAATATCGTACACAAATGCGAAGTGTATTGTAATATCTTATACTCTATATTTAAAAATATGTATAATTAAACATTTCATGGTATTTCAATATTATCAATCTACATTACGAATGTTGCTGTTACAATGTGAAACTGTCGACATTGTGAATGCAATATATTTACATGTTAGGCAAATATCATAAAAGTAAATAATACTGTATTTTGTCTATGGTAGCTAGTTGATCAGTTAGTTATTATTATATATCGGCAGTACGCACCCTCCCTCTCTCTAGGATAGATTGCTCGTCTTTACTCTCACAAATATATTCATAATTACAAGTAAACTAGTGACTAGAACCCTAGAGATAACATTACATAAAGTTTTATTGTTTACCCATGTATACGACCGATTTCTCCACAAGGGCCGCTGCAGTTAGCTCCTATTGCGTGTACGCAACAGGGCCCTGTGCACGACTCCATTCGCGATGCATGTGGTCCGCAGGGCCCTGGCATTGGACCTTGGCATCCGAGACAACAATTCCTGACTGGCATACTTATAATTTTTATTAATAAACTAGTTTAATAATCACGAATGCTGTTATGTACTTCAATTTATATTATATTTTTTCCAAAAAACAAATCACTTTATGAATTTAAAAAATATATTGATGTTTTCTTTTTATAATTTTGATTTATCTCTGTCAATATGTTTCTTTCTAAGGTTTCTATGACTTAATTTTTTAAAACAAAAAATCTAAAAAGTTTTATATTTTTACTCTTCAAATAAGTTTCCAATTATTTATATTTTACTGCCAAGCAAAATTTATAACGTCAACTTTCGCGACAGTTATCTTGTCAAGATTATTTTATAAATAAAATTTTAATAAGATAACAAAAATATTATAAATATTTAGTCTCACGAGTTTATTAACTCATCTTATTATGCCTGGGGTTGCTTGCTGCGGTACGCCATGCTGTGGACAAGTTGCTGGCAACTCGTATCCAGCCCCATTTTGCGGTCCTTGCTGCGGAGTATGCACTGGACCCTGTGGAAGACCCTTTGGCACATACAGCTGGCGTTATAAACCTAATTACTGTTAACAAATGTTTACTATTTTAATAGTGTCATATAACTTGTAAATAAATTAGAAGTATATGTATTACTGATACAAACCATCTAACTAAAATTCAGCATACATGTTGTCGAAATTTTTTTATGTACAAAAAATATAAATAAATTTTTATACATGTACATGTATTATCATTTATAATAAATTTTTATACATGTACATGTATAAAAATTTATTATAAATGATAATATAACAATATGTTTAAAAGTATTTTTCGAGGGTCATGTAAAATAATTATCTTTATAATTAAAGTAAATGCATGGATATGAAGTTATTTTAATTTAGTACAAACAGTTGAAATTGTAATAGGTACAGGTGCAAACGTATGGTCGTTGTTTAATGTAATTAGAGTCATAAAGTAACGTATAACGATGATGTTTAATTTTTTATATACTAAATGAAACGCGTGATATAGTGTTTGTGGATCCCTGTAACCCTAATCACGATGAAGTAAGTCACAGTTTTAAATAATTTTTTTTTAGTTACAATTATTAATGTAATAACAACCACGAAAATATATTTTATAAAAATAAATTTACTTTTCAAATAATTTTATTCCTTAAAATTCCTCTGGCTTAATTCGTTTTGAAATTTTGAGTCATGTAGCAATCAGATATGCGTCGTTACGATTTTTGATTTTCAGAAATGGACGCTGCCGCTGCAGTAACGAATGCAATACGTATTCAGCAGGCTTTAAGTGTTATCGGGACTATCATGCTGACTGCCTACCTTTTCCCCCGGCAGGCCATCGTGGAAGGTTAATTCATAATTATATACATTTTATAATGTAGTTAACGGTTGTAAACAGCACAATTTTAATTGTATGCGATCGAAACACGGTTACATATTGTTTTTATCTATATCTGTACTTGCAAGGTCATTGCACGTGGCCTCTGTACATTTTCCGTTGAGTTTTTTTCGCCAGTTCTTCAGATGCTTAAGGGATTTTTATTCATTAATATGAAAGTATAATATTTCAAATTTTCAATCATTGATTAATTTAATTTTAACAGCCTATAAGGGTATAATTTTGAATTTGAAATGAAAATAATAATTTATAACATTATACAATAATAGTGCTTTGATATAGCTTCATATAATATATATTTTATTGTTTAGATTTGGAAGAATTCGACTTTATAATTGTCGGTGGAGGATCGGCTGGTAGTGTCATTGCCGACAGGCTGTCCGAGTGGCCAGAGTTCAACGTGCTAGTGATAGAAGCAGGAGACGATCCCCCTATTGAGTCTATGGTAAAGTATTCTACATATTACACAGTAAAGTAAGTTAAAATGTTAAATATAAACTGTTTTAAACGAGTCTTTTCGTAAGGATATTATCCAATTATTTTATAATCCTAGCTTTTATTTTACGCCCATCTTAAGCATGTTAGCGCTCTGACAGTAAAATAGAGAGTAGTTATATAAATTTCACATGAATATTTTTGTAAGGCAGACTTTCTTGATACAATAATATTATATTGTATAAGTTACTACTTCTTTCCAGATACCAAGCCTGTTTCCATATTTATATGAATCGAAGTATGACTGGAACTTTACCTCACAATTTGATTCAAATGCAGGAAACGGTCGAACGACTAAAAAATTCATATTTACATGTGCTCATGTCTTAGGTGGAGGCAGTAGTATTAATTATATGTACTATGTGCGCGGATGCCCTGGAGATTATTACACCTGGGCACGACTGATGAATGATCTTACTTGGGATTATAGTAATATTTTGCCATATTTTAAAAAGAGCGAAAGATTAGTAAGTAAGGAAATTTTAAACTCTCGCTACAGATTATATCATGGCACGACGGGTTTCCTAGGTGTCACCAGAGAAAGTAGACCAGGCATACAGAAATATTTAGAGGCTTTCGCAGAATTGGGTAATGACATACTACTCGACATTAATGGAGAACGCAGTCTAGGTTACACGCCGCAGTTGTATACTATAGCTGAAGGAACGAGGCAAACAACTGCATATACGAATTTAGGTGCAAATAAACATAGAAAAAATCTACATGTACTGAAGAGAACTTTGGTCACACAGGTTTTATTTGATGATAATAATAATGCTATTGGCGTTAAAGCTCTTACTGATAATAATAAAATGATAACTATTAAAGCAAAACGTGAAGTTATTGTATCAGCAGGTGCAATCAATACTCCCAAACTACTTATGTTGTCTGGCATCGGTCCGAGAGAGCACTTAGAAAGTCTTAAAATAAATGTAAGAGCTGATTTGCCTGTTGGTCTTAACTTCCGAGACCACTGGTTACTTATGTTATCTTTTAAAATGGATAAAGAGGAATCATCAACAGGACCAAACAATCCACATCAAATACCATTTCCATCTGTAACTGGTTACGTAACACTAAATAAATCACAAACTTGCCCAGACTACCAAGCCGTTAATTTTATTGTGCCAAGAAACTCAAAAGGTCCACTGGGGTTGTGTTCGTTTAACTGGAAATACAAGGAATATTTGTGTCAAAATATGTATGATGCTGGTAAGGGCAGAAACACAATGTTAACTGTATTGACTTTATTACATGCAAAATCAAAAGGGCGTGTTACATTACAGAGTAAGAATCCAATGGATCCACCAAACGTGTTTACTGGTGTATTTTCAGATGAAAGTGATTTAGAGAATTTCGCAAGATACGTTGAAGACTTTGTTCGTGTTGTAAATACAACTTATTTCAAGAGTGTCAATTCAGAAATAATTGATATGAAGATAAAAGAATGCGCCGAATGGAAATTTGGTAGTAGAAGATATTGGAAATGTTTTGTGAAAAATATGGCGACGACATCACTACACTTTATTGGCACTGCGTCATTGGGTTCCGTGGTGGATAGTCATCTTCGTGTTTTTAAAGTTAAGCGATTGCGCGTGGCTGATGCCAGCATTATGCCAACACAAATAAGTGGTAACACCAATGTGGCTGTGATAATGATCGGTGAAAAGCTAGCAGATTTTATAAAATACGAACACCATCGTCATTAACAGTGCCAGTGTGTAATTTTTTCTTTTATAGTTTGTTAATAAGAATGTCTTGGGATGATTGGTGGGTGTGTAGTACGAATGTCTTATTGGGAAATAAAAGTTTACAAACACGAAAGTCAAGAAAAGCACAGAAGGTAAACGAGAAGAGAAACAGTTTGGAAGGAGGAACACTATTTAAAACACAAGAAACTAGAAACGTAGATCGCAATAATAACATAAACAAGATTGTCGCATCGAACGCAAGGCATCGACTGGCGAGTGAGAATATCACGCGGTTTCGGGTAGACGCGGAATAAAAGCGCCGTTCGCTCGATCCGCCGCATACTACGGGTTTCGCCCGAGTATGCTTGTGAATTAATATTTAATTTAATATATTGTAATAAAAATGAATTAGTTATATAAGGTGTAATATTGGCGTGTGTTGTGAATGTATACTATATTGATACATAAATAAATATAAAATATAATAGTATATCGTATATGTATAATTGTGTAGTGTAATAAATAAATATGATAAACTCATTATACATATAATAACAATTCGCCTACAGATTTTAAATTTTGTCATCATTTTGATAAATTATTAATAAAATAATATAGTGGCATATATTATATATCTTATCTATATACTTGTTTATCCATTAACCCTTAAATGCGCACTGTTGTTTTTAAACAACGTAATAACAGTTATAGTATGAAATATACTATTTATCACTTTTGGTTTTTATATTACGTTATCATACTATAGTTATAAAATTAGTAATAATCAAAATAAATTAATTGGCAATGCCGATTTAATTTTTTTTTTCTAGACATATAATTAAATTTTTCAAACGAAAAATAAATCACGATTAAGGGTTAATCAACAGTAACAATATTTATAACTGCTAACTTAAGACTGGCGTCCAGCCAAAGATTTCCTTAGGAAACCCTAACATAATTACTAAAATAATAAGCGAGGGCACAATATAGGCTTCACATACACAGCTATGGATGTCTTCAGTATTAAGTATATAGTCTTCAGGGTTAAGTATATTTTGTTATAGTATCACTGAGGTTCTAGTCTCAAGTCTGTTAGGAATATATCATAAAAGTAAATAATACTGTATTTTGTCTATGGTAGCTCGTTGATCAGTTAAAATTTAAGATCTTTTTTACCCTTTAACCCTTGATTTTTGTGACATTGCAACAGATACTGATTTCTTTAATATTGTTGAACTCAGGGCCGTAAAACAAATTAATTAAAAAAAACCTTTATGCTTTTTCGTGGCCCTACTAATAGTACCAAAGAACGTTTGCACCAAAAAGTTTCACTTAACGTTAAAAAGTTCTCACTTTAACTATACTATTGGTCATGTTAAGGCTGATATAGAACACGTATCGTTTTCTACAATCGTACCTTTTCCTTACTGGCTATTTCTTTTTATCCCCGGTGGGCAATTCTTAAAATTTTTCGAAGAAAAATAAAAAAATGTGTGGTAAACGGTATATTTTTTTATTTTATAGTAAAAAAACACTATGATCGGATATCCAATACTTGTTCATAAAGCAGCGTACCATTTCACACAATCCATTACCAGTTATACGCATGTGCCAAACCGCGACTCTCTGAGCTCACAAGAGTCTTGGTAGACGGAAACTAACTCGACGTCAGTCACTCTACATCCTTACTCTATCGAGGAGCTTGGCTCTGGACGGAGCGACTTCAACCGGTTTGCATCAAGACAACATACCCCATAACATAATAACGAATAAATTCATTTCGATGGATTGTAAAATTTTGTTTCACGCTGCTTTTCTCTTAACAGCATTGGTAGTAGCAGCCGGAGCACGGCGAGCAGTATGAGTAGAAAGGATTGCAAGAGGACTAGCAAGGCATTTTGATGGTTTGGTGGTGATGGGTTGTTGACGGTTTGCAGTTTTTATTTTGTTTGACACTTGATTTTTTATCTATCAAATAAGAAATATTCTAGAATATTTTTAAATTTTTGAAAACTACTTTTTTATCATACCAGTTTTTATATATTCCATAGATACTTATTTTCTTTTGCTCATAGTCTACAGAAGATAGATAGATTATATGCTTACTGTAGTCCAATGCAATGCAATACCAAAGCACGGGACAGAGAAAATAATGTATAACAGATCATTTATGCAGTTCTGTAACCAATATTTAATGATTACCAATTACAATGAGGTTTTAACACTTCAGACTATCACCAAGGAACATAACATAACATTAATTTAAATATTATTCTGTAAAACAGCTGTTAATATTTCATTGTCTTACCCGCCCGATCCTGAAGGATCCTATATTTGTTGTGTTTATATTTTATGAATGTACGTTTCATTCTGACCTCCTGTAGCCTAAACAGTTTAGTCGATTTTAAAATGCAAACCGATGTTATAAGACCACCGGGTATTCAATTTTTTAATTACTTAATTCATTTTGTCTTATACCCTAAAAAAGATAAATCAATACTAACAAGAATTTATCATTTTGTATGAAAATGTATCCAAAATAAAACAGTGCTTAATTTATATAATATTTTATTAACAAAAAAATAATAATATTATAACATCATGAGAGTCGCTTGCGTTTCGTCTTAGTCGCTTCATCATCGCTATCATTTCGCTCATCATCACTCCCAGCGGATGATAAGATTTCCGTCGCCGCATCATTGATATTATCATCCTCTGAAACAATGTATTTTTAATTACAAGATTATAGAGTTGGCCCTCATTAATCCGACGCTTGTTTTTCACGGTGATGGCGGATATCGTTGTCTTAGGTTTTCGAGATTATTATTCATTGAAATAAAAATATTTTAAACGGATTTAAATCGATTTGAATAACGTTATTCAAGATACCATCTAAGAAACCGTTGGCGGTAGGTGTAAATAATATTTTCTAAAACCTCAAATAGACAAATGTCACCTTAGTCTACCCGTGACCACGAACGCTGCAAAGTGCTCGAAACGTCGGGATGATAAAAATAATTAATATACGCGATTTAAATCCGTTTAAAATAGTTTTATTTCAGTGATGGCGGATTATTAAGTCCTGACACAAATCCTTTATACAGTACTCTTGAAAAAGAGTACCAATAAGATATCTGATAAACCATATATATGGCTTGCAAATAAGAGGAGCTTTTGTTCGCGGGACTTTTGCTCGTCACAAAGAAAAACGTTTTTTCGGAAACTTTTGTATAATATTGTGATTCTGGTTAAACGTCGTACAACATTAATTTTCCGACTTTTTAGCAATTTTTGTATAATTTTCTTTAGCGGCTAGGGGAAGAGCCTATTTCTTCGTGAATATACGATTTTTCAAAATTTAAAGATATTTTTAAATATAAATTTAAGTGATTTGAAGTAATAATCGATGGAAAAAATTAATTCTTTTAACAAGTGGCTGAAAATTTATACTGTTGAAGTTTTGTATGGCTAGTTGTGTAATAATACCTTCAACTTCCGGTTCAGCTTCTCCCTTCTTCGTATTGAGTACTTCTTCCAACAAAGGTGCTTTGATTTTAAAATCTCTCGCCGTCCCCAGAGACAAATATTGTTGAAAGTTTAACTGCAAAAAATGTTTAAAGAAATATGGATTTTAATTGATTTCGATTTTTAAAAATTTTGTATACTATATCTTCTTGTATACATGTATAATAGTTGTTACATGTATAATAGTATACTAATGCACACTCGGTTACATAATTATGTAAAATTTATGTGTTTCAAGTCATTAATTAATTTTTTACTAGTTATTTTTTGTGCAATTCATATTAGATGTGTTTCTCCAATAGTTGAAATCATTAATTCATCCAACCATTTAACCAGTGTAAATGTTCAAAATTTGTGATTTTTCGCTCCTAAATATACACTTATTTACCAAATAAGTCAAATAAAGTTACATGATTTATAAATGTCTTATAATGGTTGAGATTATTCAATAAGTTTATAACAATATCATATACATTCAATCTTTTAAATCTTGTACACTCGACTGTACCATTCGCGAGTCCGAACTCGCATTCACGCCAGTGACGAACAAATTGGGGAGTAACAGATTAGCGTGGAATGGGCATGTTATGCCATGTGACAAGAAGAGTGCTAGATATGCTCGTTAATGGATATGTTGGTGGATAGACCAAAGAAGAGATGGATTGATTGTGTCAAAGTTGATACGAGTAAGAAAGATGTAACGAATGAGATGACGGCAGACGAGAGGGGAAGAGAAGGACATGTGCCGCCCCCACGCAAGGGAATAGGGCAGGAAGAAGAAGTTCGGTTCTTCCCATATTAAGCTACCCTGTAGGCGAACTGTAGTCGTTGGCTTAGTCTTGGCTAGGATAGTGCCTAGCTTACCATAGTATTTTATTGTCTACTCACATTCGCCTTAGTTCCGAGCAGTATAACGTGTTTGCTGAACTGTTCCGCCTCCAACACGAGGCGCGGTATCAGCTTAGTGTTTTTCAGCACTTTGCTCGCATTCTTCTGCTGCTGTGACGATTCCAAATACGTGATGAGACTATCCATGACTGCGGAAAGCTTCTTGCCGGTAAACTTTAGGAGTCTTTCGAGTCTGTAATATAGGATTAACTGAGTTATATACTAGACGATGTAATGTATCTATTGCGAATTGTACAAACCAAAAAGTATGATAATGACTTTAACTTAAAATGGTCCGTGATATTTTGAGATATATTTTGGTTTGTCCACGAATTTTACAAATATTATATACCATTTCTTGTACCTCAGTTCAGTTCACGCCTTAAAAGATCATAAAGATTCTATTTCCTATATCAGTTTTATATTTAAATGCAAATTTGCGGTATCAACCCCTGTAGCTCCCTATTTACACACTAATTGCAGCAGAAATTACCTAAATGCAAATAAGGCTAAAGTGAAGCAACAAGACTGTACACATCCCACTGCTGTCCAAAGGCCTTCCATCCTTCAACAACAAAGTTTAGAACTTAATCCATCACGCTGCTCCACTGCTTGGCGAATATATGTACATGTGTCATTATTTCTCCCGGCACATGCAGGTTTCCTTACGATGTCTTCCTTCACCCAAGGAATTTCAACACAAATTTAACATTTGAAAACGCAGCGGTGCCCTTGAACCCGTTCATTGAGAAAGAGTTCTCAAACCATTGTCTTAGATTTTCGCGATTATTATTCATTGAAATGAAACTATTTTAAACGGATTTAAATCGCGTATATTAATTATTTTTATCATTCCGACGTTTCGAGCACTTTGCAGTGTTCGTGGTCACGGGTAGACTAAGGTGACATTTGTCTATTTGAGATTTGAGAAAAATATTATTTACAACTACCGCCAACGGTTTCTTAAATGATATCTTGAATAACGTTCCGGTTGCACGCAGAAGGCACTAACTGTATCTTTTGGTCTGGCAGTCTGTTGGACTTGGGATTTTAAATTTTTAATGAGCGGATCCCAGGTGTTTGAAAGTCTCCAACCATCTTCTCTATTGAAGTTCGGATGTTTTTGAATTTCAATAGCCTCGCGTATCATTCTAGGAATGAATCTGTGTTCTCTAGCGAGGATCTGTGGTTTATCAAATCTGATAAAATGGTTAGGTTTATCCAAGGCATGTTCACAAACTGCAGACTTTGAAGAACGCCTATTCTTGACATCTCCTATGTGTTCCTTGACCCTAGTACCGATGCTTCTTTTTGTTTGGCCTATGTAAGATAAACCACACTCACATTCGAGTTTGTATACTCCCGCAGTCTGTAAAGGAATATTACTCTTGATAGGTCTCAAGAACTGGCTCACTTTCTTATGAGGCTTGTAGATAGTTTTAATCGAAGCTCGCTTCAAGATGTTGCCAATTCTGTCTGTAACTCCCTTCACATATGGTAGAAATGCAGGTTGTCGCTCAACTGTGGGTGGCTTGATACGGCTTCTACGATGCTGGCGAGGCACGGGCAGCTTGTTCTGGTGGAGTGCAAGCTTGACGTGGTGTAGCTCGTCCTCTAGGTGTTCAGCATCGCAGAGATGGTGGGCTCTCTGAAACAAAGATTTGCCAACGGTAGCTAACTGACTAGGGTGGTGGTGTGAGTCACCATTGAGGTATTTATTAGTGTGTGTGGGTTACCACAAGCTACACCACGTCAAGCTTGCACTCCACCAGAACAAGCTGCCCGTGCCTCGCCAGCATCGTAGAAGCCGTATCAAGCCACCCACAGTTGAGCGACAACCTGCATTTCTACCATATGTGAAGGGAGTTACAGACAGAATTGGCAACATCTTGAAGCGAGCTTCGATTAAAACTATCTACAAGCCTCATAAGAAAGTGAGCCAGTTCTTGAGACCTATCAAGAGTAATATTCCTTTACAGACTGCGGGAGTATACAAACTCGAATGTGAGTGTGGTTTATCTTACATAGGCCAAACAAAAAGAAGCATCGGTACTAGGGTCAAGGAACACATAGGAGATGTCAAGAATAGGCGTTCTTCAAAGTCTGCAGTTTGTGAACATGCCTTGGATAAACCTAACCATTTTATCCGATTTGATAAACCACAGATCCTCGCTAGAGAACACAGATTCATTCCTATAATGATACGCGAGGCTATTGAAATTCAAAAACATCCGAACTTCAATAGAGAAGATGGTTGGAGACTTTCAAACACCTGGGATCCGCTCATTAAAAATTTAAAATCCCAAGTCCAACAGACTGCCAGACCAAAAGATACAGTTAGTGCCTTCTGCGTGCAACCGGAACGTTATTCAAGATATCATTTAAGAAACCGTTGGCGGTAGTTGTAAATAATATTTTTCTCAAATCTCAAATAGACAAATGTCACCTTAGTCTACCCGTGACCACGAACACTGCAAAGTGCTCGAAAGGTCGGGATGATAAAAAATAATTAATATACGCGATTTAAATCCGTTTAAAATAGTTTCATTTCAAGTTCTCAAACCATAGATTCCATTTCTCAAACCATCTCGACTCTAATAAGTCTATAAATACAAATATATAAAACGGAACATACCTCAAAAACTGTGCCATAGACGGATCGAGCTGTTTGATGAAAGTCGCCAGCATGGAATAGAGACGCGTACAAATACTCAATACTTTATCGCTTCCCACTCCGATACAACATCTCAACTTGGCGACGTCGGACGTCCATGTAGTCAGCTGACATAATTGGATTACAATGGACTTATACAATTCGTTTAGTTCTAAAAAAAAGAATAAATCACTTTTAGTATTATTTATTGCAAGATTTTTACCGAAAGGGGGCTTTCATCTAGTTTTTTTTATGAGTTTATTGACTAAATCTCTTCTAATTATGAATCGAACTTGATAATACATTTTATGGTACATTAAGAGTGTCAACGTATTACCAAGTCTCCACTGCTCGTCTATCTATCCGTCTATCAGCGGGCTGTATCTCATAAACCGCAATAGATAGAGTTGAAATGTTTAGATTTTGTATTACTATTGCCACTGTAACAGTCAATAATATAAAATATTATATATTGCTACAGCGCCTATATTGTTTCTTTTACATATTATGTAATTGTTTCAAATGATCCTTCATGTACGGAAATTTTCACGTCCGACTCGAATTTGACCGTTTATTTATTTGAATTACGCCTAAGAAATTTTAGCACGAAGAAATCAAGATGATCTTTGGAACTGGAATTTGGAATGCATCAATGGAATTAGGAAAACGAAAGCGATTAATGTACTCGTTTTAAAGACTACATGACAAAAGGTTATTTCAAAATTTACACTCATGCGTATGTATACGTGTATGTATACCTCGTCTAACGTAAGTGTGTCGGTCTGAACTATGCGCATGACGCTGCGCAGAACAATAAATTGGACACCAGGACAGTCGTTTAGACATTTCTTTAATTTTATTTATTAAATACTTCTTATGTAATTATTATATTATATATACCTCGTAAAATCGTAAACGTTAATACTGAACCAGTGTAATTGTTCGAAAAATCGTGTTTTTCGTTACGGGATATGTTAATTTACCAAATAAGTCAATTAAATATATAATAGAATATAAATGTATTTTAACGGCTGGGAATGTTCAATAAGTTTAAAGCAATATAATATAGATTCAATTTTTTAAGTCTTGTTTACTCAGCTGTACCATGCACGACTTTGAACTCGCCTCGTATTCAGACAAACACACTTACGTAAAACGAGGTATACGCAAATACGTTAATTAAGTAAAAAAATATAATAATATAGTTTAAACTTTCGCGACTTATGCTATTCATATTTAATATAACGGGTCTTAAGGCGATAACTTATGGTAGTAATACCTTTTTATTGCTCAACGTTTCTACGAAGATGCATTCGTCGTGGTCACGAACTGTCAGCGATAAGACCCATTATATAAAATATGAATAGTATAAATCGCGAAAGTTTTAAATTTATTTTTCATAGTTCGCTGAAGTTTTACCAGTTCTTTTAAAGTTATAGAACTTTATCACTCGACTAAAATGTAATAAAAATGTTTTAATGTAAAAGTCATATGCATGCATATCCATACGTAATATATTAAATGGATGCCGATAAGCAATAATGTGTCAACCCACAAAAAGTCAAATTTGAAGATATTGATGTATTTTGATACTACGTCACCTACATAACATTATTCAAAAAATTTCAAGTCATCTAAACTAAATAAGTAAGGAAAAAAGTTTATTAACTCAATGTTTCGAATTTCAGGTGCGTTCCTTATTTTGCAATTTATAAAATAATCTCAAATATTTAAAAACTTATTATTAGATAACATATTAAATAAATCTAACTGCTTTTGATTCAATGTACATTTTATCAACATAGAGGAAATCTTTAAACAAATTTATCAAGAATAGGTTTGACATCTTTAGACGCCATTTTCCATGTCATGCCATGCCATGTGTGGCTTGACACAGTATTGCGTATCAGCGTCCAAATGTGAACAGAAGTAATACATCATATAAAGAGGTAAGTCACATAGACGCGTAAGAGTGGTTACCTCGCTCTATGCGCTGCCGGTGCGAGTGGACGGCGTTGCTCAGAGCGGCCGCGAGATCCCGCGCTCTGCTCAGTAAATGCTCAGCGCATTTGAACCGGTTGCTCAGGTGGACGCACACTTGGTTCAGAACCGTGTGACCGGAGCGGGAGTCTATCGTTGGGAAAAACGTTATTTCTTCTTCAACTGTACTCTCTTCTTCCTGTTTACGTATAATATAAATCAAAGCTTAATAATATAATTTTCTTGAGCATGATGACATTAACACACGTGATATTTATGAACGTAATAACAGTCTTTTTAATGGCTCTAATCGCATACATTACACAATTATTAAAGGGCCTAAATAAATATCAAAATATATTAATTTTTACATAAAATTCAGAAAAAACCTTGTCAACCTTGGTTGATATTTGCTAATCCATATAAGCAGATATCAACAACTAGCTCCTCGAGTTACGGTCTGCTTAGCTCCTACGAGTCATAGCGTGATGTAATATAGCCTATAGCCTTCCTCCTTTCTAACACAAAAAGAAATATTCGAATCGGGTCAGTAGTTTAAAAGATTACTTCCTACATACAAACTTATGAACAAATTTTACCTCTTTATAATAAGTATCGATCTAACGGGATCTCCGTTAACGCTAGTTGGCGCTACCGTCGCGCACAAAGCCAATACAAGCGAGCCGAGCACGGGGAGCGCAGACAGCGCAGAGAGCGCAGAGAGCAGACTCACGTCGATGAGGCCGAGCTCGGCGGCGAGCTTGAGCAGCAGGTCGGCGAGCAGGCTGGCCTCGCTGTGCTCGCGCGCCGCGGCGCCCAGCAGCGCCGCCAGCAGCGCCAGCGCCTCCGCCTGCTTGCTGCTGCGCGACAACTCCTCCAGCTTCACCGTCACCTGTTTAATGAACAAATTATAACTTTCAGCCAAAACTTGACTAGAGGGAGGGTCGTTTAAAACAAGCTTCTAAAAGCACTTTTCAGTCATTTAAACAAACAAAAAATATTTAAATTAAAGAAAAGCTTACACTAGTTCGAAATGAAGGTTCCACAGAGAAGAACTGGCAAGGAACTTGATTGTTTGCATCCTTAACATTAATATTATTAATAACTCATCCCTACATATCATGTGACTTTAATAGAGTTCATTAAATGTAAAACATACATTTTATTATTTATTTACAAATATAAACATAAATATTGTCCTTTCTACTAAAAAATATTGTAAACAATATTCTTTTACATAAAAATAAAATAACTGTATCTAATGTCTATATAACGCAAAAAATTAAATACAAGGAAGATTAAACAAAAATTTAACAAAAAGAAAGTTTACTTTTTTTTAATTCTGATATTAGCAATAATAATAGGGCTCAAAACTTTACAGCCATAATATTTTATTATTAAACATACCCTAATAAGCTCATCGCATGCCACAATTGGTGTCTCGAGCAGAGCAGTAGCGATCTGCACAAGCGTTGTTATTAGCTTTCTCCTAACAATGTCTAGATCGTCTTCAGCCGCCTCCCTTTCTAAGTATGCGAGAGCTGAATGAACACTTTCCAGAAGTTCTGCCAAACAAGCTGAAGCTGGTTTTTCTGTGTTGCCACCTGAAATAATGTTAAAGTTAAAATATGTTTAAATATTGTAAAAATCAATTATAGTATATAAACTATATATAGATGCTGATAAGCAATAATGTGTCTGCCCATAAAAAGTCAAATTCTTAGATATTGATGTATTTTGATACTGCATCACCTATTTAACATAATTAAAAAAAAATAATGTCATATAAACTAAAAAAGTACGGAAAGTTTCCTAATTAATTGTTTCGAATTTCAAATGCGTTCCATATTTTGAAAAACTTTTTATTACATAATTACTTCTTCAAACATATTTGTTAAGAATAGGTTTGACATCTTTATTCGCCATTTTCTCGAAATGAAGTCCGTGTGGCTTGGCACAGTATTGGATATCAGCGTCCATATAAGGTATAAGCCTATGGATTTTGGCACACAGAATGCTATTACTTTGAACGACATTATTTATCAATTAGGTAACGACTGAGTATGACAGGAGAGAGTATCTTTAAGCCAAGAAGTCAACTGACGAACTCGTCAAACTCGTCGTCGATGGTTGTGAGTACCGATTTTTAACGTTCATACTGAACGTTAAATATATACATGAAGTTATTAGAGACACCATTTTAGTAAATTTTTGGCAATTTTGGCAAAAAATACTTACTTATACCGGATAGGACAGCGTCTAACTTCAATGAGTAAATCGGTGATAACAACAAACTGAGGCAAGTCTTAAAAAGCTCAAGACAAGCGAGCGTAGTATTGTCATCGAAATCACACATATCTTGAAACCTGTTGATAAATCAAACTTTTAACAAATAAATAAGTATCACGAAAGAATTAAAAATTTTAACACGTAAAAGTATTGTGTATCACTCCGACTATTAAGACGAAGCTAACGAAGGACAAGTTAAAATAAATTGAAGTTTAAAAGGTTAAGTGAACATCTTTAGCAAACAGAGAAGTCATATTTACTTTTCCGGGTTAAAAAGGAACTATAATAGGAATAAAGGGAATATCTTATTCTCTCCTACTCCTCTTCATCATTAAATGTGCGCCTTGAATGACGCCGACATTGCCGATTCAGAATGCGGAGTCAATGTTAGCCACATAACTGATGTTTAGACAGCACAACGAGAGCGGACTGCACGCAGCGCAACGCAAACAGGTGGAACTCCACCTGGCGCGGGTGTGGTCACTGTTCTCACCTGCGCAGGCAGCGCGCGTGCAGCAGCGCAGCGGCGCGCAGCACGTGCGTGCTGACGGCGCGCTTGTCGAGGCGCTCGCCGAGAGCAGACTGCTCGCAGCGCAACGCAAACAGGTGGAACTCCACCTGGCGCGGGTGTGGTCACTGTTCTCACCTGCGCAGGCAGCGCGCGTGCAGCAGCGCAGCGGCGCGCAGCACGTGCGTGCTGACGGCGCGCTTGTCGAGGCGCTCGCCGAGAGCAGACTGCTCGCAACGCAACGCAAACAGGTGGAACTCCACCTGGCGCGGGTGTGGTCACTGTTCTCACCTGCGCAGGCAGCGCGCGTGCAGCAGCGCAGCGGCGCGCAGCACGTGCGTGCTGACGGCGCGCTTGTCGAGGCGCTCGCCGAGAGCAGACTGCTCGCAGCGCAACGCAAACAGGTGGAACTCCACCTGGCGCGGGTGTGGTCACTGTTCTCACCTGCGCAGGCAGCGCGCGTGCAGCAGCGCAGCGGCGCGCAGCACGTGCGTGCTGACGGCGCGCTTGTCGAGGCGCTCGCCGAGAGCAGACTGCTCGCAGCGCAACGCAAACAGGTGGAACTCCACCTGGCGCGGGTGTGGTCACTGTTCTCACCTGCGCAGGCAGCGCGCGTGCAGCAGCGCAGCGGCGCGCAGCACGTGCGTGCTGACGGCGCGCTTGTCGAGGCGCTCGCCGAGAGCAGACTGCTCGCAGCGCAACGCAAACAGGTGGAACTCCACCTGGCGCGGGTGTGGTCACTGTTCTCACCTGCGCAGGCAGCGCGCGTGCAGCAGCGCAGCGGCGCGCAGCACGTGCGTGCTGACGGCGCGCTTGTCGAGGCGCTCGCCGAGAGCAGACTGCTCGCAGCGCAACGCAAACAGGTGGAACTCCACCTGGCGCGGGTGTGGTCACTGTTCTCACCTGCGCAGGCAGCGCGCGTGCAGCAGCGCAGCGGCGCGCAGCACGTGCGTGCTGACGGCGCGCTTGTCGAGGCGCTCGCCGAGAGCAGACTGCTCGCAGCGCAACGCAAACAGGTGGAACTCCACCTGGCGCGGGTGTGGTCACTGTTCTCACCTGCGCAGGCAGCGCGCGTGCAGCAGCGCAGCGGCGCGCAGCACGTGCGTGCTGACGGCGCGCTTGTCGAGGCGCTCGCCGAGAGCAGACTGCTCGCAGCGCAACGCAAACAGGTGGAACTCCACCTGGCGCGGGTGTGGTCACTGTTCTCACCTGCGCAGGCAGCGCGCGTGCAGCAGCGCAGCGGCGCGCAGCACGTGCGTGCTGACGGCGCGCTTGTCGAGGCGCTCGCCGAGAGCAGACTGCTCGCAGCGCAACGCAAACAGGTGGAACTCCACCTGGCGCGGGTGTGGTCACTGTTCTCACCTGCGCAGGCAGCGCGCGTGCAGCAGCGCAGCGGCGCGCAGCACGTGCGTGCTGACGGCGCGCTTGTCGAGGCGCTCGCCGAGAGCAGACTGCTCGCAGCGCAACGCAAACAGGTGGAACTCCACCTGGCGCGGGTGTGGTCACTGTTCTCACCTGCGCAGGCAGCGCGCGTGCAGCAGCGCAGCGGCGCGCAGCACGTGCGTGCTGACGGCGCGCTTGTCGAGGCGCTCGCCGAGAGCGGACTGCACGCAGCGCAGCGCGAACAGGTGGAACTCGCACCTGGCCCGAATGTGGTTTCGCTGCTCCAGCGACGACCACGATACGTTCTCGCTGCATAAATAAAATTCATACAGTATAATTTTTGAGGAAATCTAATCTGAATTCTGAAGTATATCAACAGGTCCAAATTACTAAGTCTGTCAGTAGCGAGTAAGGCATTAAAAAAAAGTTGCTGTGTTTTTTTATCTATTTTAAAATATAGAGAGTAATCATACATTTTACAGTTACAACATTAGAACATACCTGTATAAAAGATCCAAAACTCGCAAACAGAACCGCAAGTCCCACAAACAAGGCAAGGGTTTGAAGGGTGCTGCCCTATCCTTTACCAAGTTGGATATTTTGGTAGCTTTACCCTTTTCTTTCTGAGATTTTGGGGACTTCTGAGACTTTTGAGTTTGCTGGGATTTTTGTAATTGTTGGGATTTCTGAATTTGTTGAGATTTTTGGATTTGTTGGGATTTCTGAATCTGTTGGGATTTTTGTATTTGTTGAGAATTTTGTGATTTCAACGCCTTCTTTTTACCTTTCGGTGATTTTTTTGGGGAACTTTGTGATTTTAATGTTCCTCTACTTTCATTTACTGATTTATTCTTTTTACCTCCTTTCGGTGATCCCTGAAATGTTTTACACAATTTAGTTTTAGAAAGATAATTTTTTAACAAGCTAAAACTAGAACTTAATTCACGACCTCCAAATATTAAAGAGAAAACTATGTAAACTAATACCTTGGTATTCTCCAACAGCTGATTGTAAGCC
This sequence comes from Hypolimnas misippus, assembly GCA_037950945.1. NCBI lineage: Eukaryota > Metazoa > Arthropoda > Insecta > Lepidoptera > Nymphalidae > Hypolimnas > Hypolimnas misippus. The sequence continues at coordinate 3,857,106 of JBBEEQ010000029.1, read as the reverse complement.
TTGTACAATGTATGTACAGAGTTAGCGTTCGTGTTGTCAGGGTTCCACTGCATAATGCGATGTGCTATTAGCGCTTCGTAACATTGCATTATCTGTTGAACTTTTATACTTCTTGCCATAGACTCTGGTGTAAGATCATTTATACCAGGATCTTCCTGAAAATAAAACAAATCAAAAAGTAACAACCTGTTAAGGCTTTAGATGCCCCACAGCTGAAAAAAGCCTATTTTCTGAAGTGGTTTTTCCTTATAAGCCGATGGATACAAAGCAACAAACCTACTGTAGTTTATTTCTCTACGTCCATTTTTCAATGCAAAACATGACATATTATTAAACACATTTACCTCACGAATTCATTAATAGCACATATGGACGCTGATACGCAATATTGTGTCAAGCCACAAGGACATCGTTTTGAGAAAATGGCGTCTAAAGATGTCAAACGTATTCTTAACAAATATGTTTAAAGAAGTATATATCCACCTTTTCTTTTATTTTTTTGATAAAAGGTGTAATGAATTAAAAGCAGATTGATATATTTAATATATTATCTAATAAAAAGTTTTTCAAATATATATGATTATGGTATAAATTGCAAAATATGGAACGCACTTGAAATTCGAAACAATTAATTAGGAATCTTTTTCCGTAGTTTTTTAGTTTATATGACTTTACATTTTCTTTGAATAGTGTTAAATAGGTGATGCAGTATCAAAATACATCAATATCTCAGAATTTGATTTTTTGTGGGTTGACACATTATTACTTATCAGCATTCATATATTTTATGTTGAAATTAAACCCACCACATGTTAATTTCGACGTTGTCAGAAGGAAGTTTAACTAAAGGTAACATTATAAAAAAATGTACGCACCATATCAGTCAAAGCCGAAAAATCGCTCTTGCACAGTTTCTCCATAACATCCGTTAGCTTTTTCTTGAGGTACGTAGCGCCGTTTTCACTCTGACTACCTAGAACGTCTTCAGATTCATCTTCTGCCACTTGTAAAAATTGCGCGATCACATACAACAGCGGTCCTATTGGTTCCTGAAATTATTAATCATTGATAGTAACAATCAATTATCTTCAGATTATATTCTAAATGATTACTGGCAACCCCTGGCAAAGCCAGGCAAAGCAAATTATTGGCAACTGGGTTGGGGAAGTTTGATGACAAATAAAACTAAATCTGGAATATAATAAAAAGAAGACCCTGACAAAAGAATGAATAAATTGTTAGATGAAGAAAGATAAAAAATATCCTATTGCGGAATAAGATTTCAGTTCCCCTTAAGGAAGAAACACGAGTTTTAACCGCCAAGCTGCTTCATTGTGGATTTACTGTGGCAGTTTCCTGGTTATCCATAGGTTCCATCAAGATTTTTTTGCACTGATGAACACAAGGTGAATTCTTAAGTAATGTAGTGGATCGTTAAAAATGTATATCTGCGAATTTTCGAATATTTGGTGTCAAGTAAGTATTTTGACGACAAAGAGGCGTGGATTTGATAAGCGTTGATTTTCTATCCGGATAACATAATTAAAATGTAATAAAAATACATTATGTATAAATGATTTTAAAAGAGTTACTATCGAGTTTCTTGCCGGTTCTTCTCGGTAGAGACTACATTCCGAACCGGTGGTAGCTTTATAAAAATTAAAAATTAAAATATGACATGTAACTTGACGATTCGAAAGTGCTGTTAAAGCCCATTTGAATAAAGTATTTTTTGAGTTTGAGTTTGAGTTTGAGTTCAAGATCCGAGGATACGGATCGCAACTTTCTTACTCAATCGGGTTCAGTGCATGTGATCTTAGATCGATATATAGGATTATCTATAGGACTAATCAGAGCGGAATTAAGTTTTTCATTGCTACCCAATCACCTATAAACAGAGTTCCTCTATTTTGAAAAGTAATACGGTAGATAAATAATTCAGCGGTGATTTGGTTTTCTCTAACGCAAGGTAATAATAATTCTAGGTCAAGTCAGTCTAACTTACAGTTAGTGTAGCACTAATGCCTGTCATCTGCACACACTTGTCTAACATTAACGGCGAACCTTCGTCGTCCTCGGAGAGATACTTATTTAAATGCTCATAGAACAACTCCAATATGGACTCGTGAAGAGCCGGCTTGTCTTTGGTACATTCATACATTTCTGCAATCAAAATTAATAATAGATTTTTTTTTAGAATTCCAAACTATTTTATTTCTAAATCTATGTTCAGACCCATCCGTTTATTTACCTATTTGTACATCTGCCCAACTTTAAATTCAATCTTTAAAGGACTGCTAAGGCTAAATGGTTCAAGTCCATAAATTATATATTTCAGTTTTTCACAGAATATGTTATTATGGAAAATTATCTTACAAATACTAAAAACTGGTAATGACTGAGTACCGGCTCCATACTGACCATCTCAATAGACTAAAATCAAAACTTTACTTGCCAGTATAAAGTAATTGTTTGACAGCAGCATCTTGCACGAGACAGCGGCGCAGTATCGACAATACTTCCAAGCATATAGTTTCGTTGCGAACTCGAGATGTTATCCTGTTTGAAAAGTTACATACAATTTTTTGTACAATTCACATTTAATTATCCTTATGACTCAAGTCTCCTCCCGTATGTCTCCAAAGCCCGTATTATTATTTTTTTTAATAATAATATTTTTTTTTAATTTAAATTTAATATCCGGTTATATTGTCATCATACTTTGTATTAGCATAGTTTAATAATCGAAATAAAAAAGTACAATTCCTTGTTGAAGAATTAATTGTGACTATTCCATGGCTTTTTCACACATTTTTTTAAAAAATTATAAAGATTTACTTATTCTCTCTTCACAAATTACACTTCACATTTTACAAGTTATTCTAATGGCAGTAAAAATGTAATTGTGATAGACTGCTCATAATGGGTATAAAAATACCTGTATTACTCCGCAGGTCCCACTTCGCAGGATTAACGGTATAGAGCTCATTAAATTATTATGTTTATTGTTTTACATTTTTTTCTGTAATATTGAAATTGTCATGTATCATTTCTTGTTGTGTACAATAAAGAGTATATAAATAAATAAATATGTTTCAGGTATTGCTTTATCACACTTATGTGAGTGGCATTACTTTCGTTAGTTTTCTAACTTTTTTTAGTAGAAATAAAAACTTACGCAGTCCCCTGACTCGTAGCATGCATGTCCACGGTTAGCTGAGTGAGGTAGGAATGAGCGCTGAACTGATCACTAGCACTGACTGAGCTTTGGCTCGATTGAAGTTCTTTTGATAGCTTCATATATCTCAGAACTGTCAAGAATCCGGATAACGCCAAGCATCGATAGGCGGAGTCCCTGTTGTAAAAATATTTTATTATAGATAATGACTTAAAAACTTCAAATAAATATGTGTCAATTAGGTATATAGTTGAAGTAAGTTGAATAATACGCGTTAAATAGAAATAGTGATATTCAATTCCGGATATTGAAAATATACCTGAAGTTAAATTCCATATTTCATAGCCCGAATTCGTACGTTTGTGTGCACGTGCATTTGCACGCACATACGCACATAGACTTCTACGCGTACGTGCAAACGCAAGCCTACATGCACGCGCAGACAAATGCACGCACGTATACGTACACGCTCACGCACGTACGCCCACACGTATACATGCACACACACGCACCGAGAGTAGAGCCCCTTCCGGCAGACCATGACGAGCGTGTCGCGCACGCGCGTGCTGAAGGGCAGCAGCGGGCGCACCGCACTGTATATGCCCGAGCCGCCCGCGCCGCAGCCCTCCAGCACGCCCGTCAGCGCCGCGCTGCGCTCCACCGACACCGGCGTCAGCTTGCACAGCACGTGCAGGCAGTCTGCACAGACACGTTTACGTTATTATCAATTATACCCTCCTAATCCTAACATCTAATCCGTAGGCAGCTACTTTTATATATAAAAAAAATAAATAAATAAAAATTATCACATCTAACAATATCAATCTGGTAGAGCCTAGGCTCGCTGCAACCCATCGACTACAGCTCGTACATGTGGTTGACTCAATGGGGGATATGACAATAGTACATACGCGATTGTACAGTAATTGAGAGATGTGAAAGCACACCCTATCCCCACTCTAACCCCTCACATTAATTCTTTTTCCTCTTTATCTTTCATTCCTTTTTAAATAGGCATTAACAGTTCCCAAAAGTAGTCAATACTTATACACCATTGTAGTATAAATATCCACCAATTTCTTAGTTCTTATAAGTAAAAAACTATACCAATATACTGAAGTTGGGTGTAGTCGCCGAACATTTTATCAGAGAGTTGGCTCAGTACGTGACTAGCGGTCTCGGGCTGAGCTTTGCAGAGCCGCACCAATATCAGCTTCCCGTGAGACCAGCAGGCAGATGCAGTGGGCTTAATGCGAGATACGGAGAGCAGCGAAAACGCGAGGTTGATGAGACCAAGAACCGTTAGTTGCCGATGATTAGCACTGAGAAAATATTACATATTATATGATTATATTGTATATGTGTAAATTCGCCATATCAGTGAAAAAAACATATTGAAGTAACATAAAAATGGCAATTGAAAGTAGTTCATAATGTAAAAACCTATCCTCATTGAAACAAAGATTCAGTAATTATAAAACTTCAGTTTCTTTTTGAAAACTTAATAATAAATTATTTAACGTAATAGTAAAAATACTATTTATAAAAATAAATTTTACTATAATGATCCCTCTTTTTTATATAGTAAAAGTGCTAAAATATTCCATACTGTTACATTAAAATTGCTAAATTAATAATTTACCTTTCAGTAGTAAGAACTTTGAGTACGCTAGCAACATCGACATCAGGCGGCAACACAGAGCGAACCCATGCAGACTCTTTTCTCCTTATTTCATCCAATATTCGCAATTCTATTGCTGCCTTTATTACCTTCAAAATAAAAATCGTTTTAAAAAAATCAATTTATTTGCAATTTATTGTTATTTCAGAAGTTTTACTACAAAATGTATATGCCATGAAAATGCGTATCAAGCATGGCTAATTAGAGCATAATTTCAAGAGAATATTTTTAATTCACTTTTAAAAATATAAAACATTTTATGAACACAACATGTTTATTTTATATATTCAACAAACTAATATAATAAAGATATTAATTATTTTTTTCTACATTTAAAAATCTTTGATAAAAACTTATTACACAGTTTAAAAACAAATTTTCTTATTAACCGTCTTCTTTATGAGATTTTATTATTAAATTTATAACTGACATAGTCAGTAGATAAACATCAAATTAAGAAGAGAAACAGAAAGTAAGAGGCAGTAAAGACTTACATCCAAACAGACTGATCTATAATCTGCCCCCTTATCAGAGATAGCTAGAGACAAATCTATCAAGAATGGTGTCCTTAGTAGTTGGGTTTTAGGCCACTGTTTGATGTGCTTGCGAATGAGTTCCGGTTCCGCCGCGCCTTGCGATATGTGATACAGACAAGTAGACAAACATCTGCTCAATTCCGCATGACTATGTTGAACTGAAAATAAGAATTATACAGCAAAATTTCAAGAGATAGTTAATGTCGACGTCAGCAGTGTAGTGGCAAAAGATTTATAAAAAACTAAAACTATTTTGCAAAAAAAAAATTATTACATGTGACTCGAACCCACCCTACCTCAACAATTTAAATGTTTCTCTTACATAAATATTTAAATATTCGTAAGAAGTTCAATTTTCTGATGAAAGATTGCTATTTTAATTCATTAAAAACTTATAACATTTAATTTCGAAAAACTTTTCAGAAACGCAAATATAAATAAGGACTATTAGAGAAACCAATTTAAAACACCTGAAATACACAATTCAATAATAATCTGGTTTCAACTTTTCAAATAACATGACAATTTGGCTTATTAAAATAAGAAATGTAGTTACCAATATCATCTACATCCATCGTTGTGGATTCAGAGTCTTGAGGCGGAGGCTCCAGCTTATTATATAGTCTCAAATTAAAGTAATGACTCAAGTACGATAGAACTACTTCTATATTGTATAACTTGCATAACCTGAAAAAATTTAAGTAAATTGTTTAATAAATTTAAACAAATATTTAATGTAATCAACAAGTCATTTTTGTCTTGCATTAGTTGCAGTATATGTTGCTGAACAATTTTTTTTTTCATTCATGAGAAAATTCAAATAATTGTAGACTATATAAATTATATTATAATTAATTAATATTCACTATTTTTGTAAGCTTATATTTCAGTTCAATAGGCACTTAAACAAAATTTGGAATGTTAAGGCTTTTAATAATAAAAAGGGCACTTTTTTCATTAGTCAGATGGTTAACAGAGTTATAAATGTTATATTACTTAAGCAATTGGTGTACAAGTGGAGGCAAGGCCTCGGGTGATATATCCACTATGTATGAACAGATCTTATTCACAACTTGTCTGTGATCTGCACGAGTCATTTGAATATCTCTGAAAAAGAAGAAAACAAATTAAATGAAACCATATCCTTTTACTAAGGAACTTTGAGCATGTAAAATGTACATTTAGTATCATTTTTTAATTTTTACAGCAAATTTCATTTTATTTTCAGTTATTTTTATGAAACTGGATAATAAAAGTACTTAAAAGGATTTTTCAATTGACCCTAGTTTTGTCAAGAAATTTATTGAATTATAAAGATTTTCATTTAGTCTTTTTAAAACAATATAATTAATCATACATAATAAGATCCTTACTTAAACATAGCAGTTAATTGCACTAACTGCTTCTCAGTCCATCGACATTGACACAATGTATGGACACACTGTACTTTAAAATCAACTCCTGACATCTCTGAACCACAATGTTTGACATTATCTTGCAAAGATATCGCATTAAGGCACTCTGGTAATATATCTCTCCAACTGTAATGAAAAACACATATACAATACTACATATGTTAAATGGATGCTGATAAGCAATAATATGTCAACCCACAAATAGTCCCATTTGGAGATATTGATATATTCTAATAAAGCATCATGTATTTAACATTATTAAAAAAAAAAGTTATCTTAATAAGTACAGAAAAAATTGTCTTAATTCAAAGCTTAGAGTATTGAAGTGTGTTCTATATTTTGCATTTTGTTAATATCAAATATAAAAAAAAAAATTATTCCATATAACTTTTAATAATAATAATAATCTGCTTTTAATACACTATACCTTTTATCAAAATAGAAAAGAAAAGATGGATATATACATCCTCAAACAAATTATTAAAGAATATGTTTGACATGTTCAGACACCATTTTCTCAAAATGAAGTCCGTGTGACCTGACATAGTATTGCTTATCAGCGTCCAAATATACTCAGTAGTAGATCCGAGATTTTAGTTTAAAAACTTTTTTATACTACATTATAATAATCCTTGAGCTGAAGTTAAACATAAAATATTTCTTCAATTCAACCTGAAATTGTACTTATGACTTTATGGTTTAAGATATTTATTGTTTCATAAAGAATATTACATATTCACTTAAATGAAACTTAAAACTAATTTATAAAACTATATATATAAATGTTTACATTTTTGAGCATACGAAACTAGGATCTTAAATTTCCTTAATACATTCAGGCTATGCATTCAATGTACTATAAAAGGAGATGTCTGGAATGTCGGCAGCAGTGAATGTGTTAACCAGTTTATCCACAAATATAGTAACTACTAAAACTTGTTATTTTATTATTTATTTTCAGTCATTTTCTAATACAATATTATTCTCAACTATTAGCATATTTCAAATTTTGATAACAAGTGCATCAAAACATAGACTATAAGCCATGATATGTGAAAATTATTAATGTAGTGAGTAAAAACATTTTTATGATTATATTATTATAGTTAGGTACAAAAGTATATTTTACTTTAAGTTAGTGATTTGATATCAGTAAGAATTCCACTTACATCATGTTAACGTCTTTGTCATCCACTATAGACTGAACACTGTCACTGCTCCATCTTACTAAGTGTTCTAATGGCATTCTCGGCAATTCTAAGCACAACCTGCTAATTATATCCCCACAGTGAGTGAGAGACATTGTTTCTTTTCTTATTGTTTGTAAAACTATATCAATCACCTGAAATAAAGTGATCATTAGAACTAATTTTAATATAGCATAATAATAAAATGATCCCTATTAGTGATTTATTTATTAATAAACTAGATGTAAGAAACATGCATTCAGTTAAACCCATGTTTGATTTCAGTATATAACTGATTGTTTGACTTCTATGGTTACTGCTCCACTTCCAATGGAAGTGGTGTGACATTTTATGGCCTATAACTGTTCTTGATAAACATACACAAGAATTGTGATAAATAAATTTTGAGGTAGATTATAAAGTTGGCTCAGTTCAATAAACTCCATGGCTTTATCAATTAAATAGAATATAGATATAAGTAATAGGCTATATTTACCTTAACTTTTATCTTAGAGTTATTATCTGGTAAACCGTTAAAAATACAATCCAATATATTCGCACCATCGTTGTTTAATATTCTTCGAGGTAAGTGGTCAAACACCTGTTCAATGCGAAAATTATTATTATATATAAACAATTAAAATAAATGAACTTAAATGTTATCTTTAAGTGGTTTCATGAAGCAACCTGTTCAAGTTTCAACTTGCAAAATTTAAACAATTCTTCACGTTCACTAATGTTACTACCGAGTTCTTTTATTTTTGTAAAAATTTTATTCGCCTCCATTTTATTTTTATCTTAATATAAAAGATAATATGACTAAGATGTATTTTAATTTAATAACTCCGCTATGCCGCCAACTTTTTCAAACAAAATATACAATTTGACAGTTGACAGATTACAGATTTGACAGTATACACACACACAGTCTTGTTAAAATATAGACATCTCCTATATACTACTTAAAAAATCGTTTTTTTTTAATGTAAATCAATATTAGATTATTATGACAAACCGTGTTATTCTTATTATCGATATTTAATATCAGATGAATACTAGTTTATTCCATGATAAATATATTTTTTTATAAAACTCTTTAATCAAATGTCTTTAATTTTCCATATTATATTTTGTGTTTAGTTATATTTTAACAATACTTCTAGACAGCGTTTTTCTCTTGCGCAAATATCGACTAAGTCATGATAAATGATCTCGGTGTTAGTAAATATTTGTAATCATCGATAATTACAATTCAATTCTATTCTTTGGTTAATTGCTTTTAGTTATCAATAATTACTTTATACAACCCTAACCGAAACTAACAACAGGTCACATACGCTTTGCAATAATGTGAACGTAGTTATTATGTACTCACATATTGCTTTGCTATATATAATATACTTAATCAGATATACGTAAATAAACTGCGCAGTTAATTTTTACAAAGTACTTTTAAACATGATAAAAACAATTTCAAATAAAAAAAAGGATTCATTTTCGTTCTTAATTTTTTTTTTCATTTTTTAAATACAAATTTGAAAATATTATTATTTATTATTGAACGCTTTCTTATTTAACTTTTGGTATACATAAATGTTTTATCTGTATTAGAATTTATTTAAGGGTAAAACAATTTACATAGTTGGTAACATTTCAGTAACGTCTTTTTGATAGTGACGTCATCACAGTTTATGTTTAGCAAAAGAGACGTTACAAAATTTACATTTTATCATTTTATTAACTTTTTCTTTGTACAAGGCGCAGTACAATAGTTTTAGGCGAACACCCTGCGCTATATTAAAAGTTGAATATTATTACTATTCATTGATTAGGTTATCAGTCAAAGTGAGTGAGACAAGATGTAACGTTACATTTTGGCGGCATTGCTCGAAGCCACAGAAATAGATTTCTTGTGCAATAATCAGCATGTACTAGTCCGTTTTTAATTTACGTTTCGACTGTTGTGCAGAGTGCTGGGTTCAATTAAGTGCTTTAAACATGCGGAAGTGATTGTGTTATAGTTCTTGTAGTGCAAATATATTCTAATAATGGAGAACCCGACGGTTAGCGGATTGAGGTCAAGGTCCCGGTCGAAAACTCCCTTTTTGCGTTCCAGCTGCGACCGTGAGAGCTGCACAGAGGGTGAAGAACATAAGCATCATAAATCTGGAAGGAAAACTCCTGTAAAAAGAAGCACGCCGATCAAGTGAGTCTAACAACTGATCTGTAAACAAACAAACAACGATATATTTTCTTATATTAAATTCCTAATTAAATACATTTTTTACTAAACATGCATAATAAAAGCGAACTTTAGAACTCAATATTATTACTTCTGTGATTAGTTTTTTTAAAGTATATGAATGAAATGTTTAATATAACTGTATAAAAAAGAAATGTTTGTAACATTTGAAACAAATATGATAGAATGATTTTTTTGTTTATCCATTTGCAAGTACAAAGTAAAAATGAATGATAACACAGATAAGATTCTAAAAAGTGCACCCATTACATAGTTTTTGAATCTATGCAAATAATTTTACAAACATACATATTTTAAACAGACATTATTTTGTCAAAAGTGTAATTATTTAAAAAAAGTCAATATCAATGTGTGTAAGTCATATATGTTTAAATAATATTAAATGAATGTTATTAGTAAATCAAAAGGTTGATAATAGTGACCACTTTAAATCCTGAATTAATTATAGAAGTCATTGGATATAATTATGAATTTTAAGGAACAGTAACAATATATAATATGATTATGAATCTCTTTTACATTGAATAAATCATTCATTTACAAGTAAACATATCACAACATAAATCTTAATCTTACTTAATTTGGTAATTTGTTTGCCTAAGGTTTGGAAGCTAAACAGGGCTTACAATACCCAAGGACATGCTTAGTTTGCATTGTGACATCATAAGCTAGTGAGGTCAACCATGGCTTTACGGCTTTGGTGACCTTAACATAAAAAAATCACACAGAAACATGCAACACGACCTTGGTCTATAGTGTTAAGTGACTATGTCATCTTTATATTTAAAACAACTGGCCCTTATCTGCCCATGAAATATGTTTAAAAGATTAATGACGAGTGATAGTGTTATTGATATAAAGACCAAAACAGTTAAATTTTTATCTTGTGTCCAGTATAAATAGATTAGATACATTTCTATAGGTGTGTTTATATTTATGTAATAATATAATCATTTTGTATTATTCAAGTACTTGAACACATAATTTTTTCATTACATTTGACAATATATTTTCACTTTATTTAAGTATTTACACTTTTGGATGCGAAGGGCTAATACGCATCCAAAAATAATTAACCATTGTCCAAATTTTATGTATTATTTTTATGAAATAAAAAACTAAATGATTTTTAATCAATGCAAATAAAAACCAAAGGAAGTCTAAATATATGATAAAAAGTACCAAAATGTTTTTAAATTATTTTTTAAACTATTTATAAATCTTATAATATAAAAAAATTATATATTCATTATTACTATTTCAAATATACATGTGAACAGAGTTTTTTTTACCAGAATTACCTATGATTTAACAAATGAGTGACATGTATATTCATTCCTACACTACTTAATGGTTGGATTATACATGTATCTAGTTAAATTTCTTGTACTTAGATTATCCCTATTGGATACACCACTAAACTATACATGCTTTTATACCCTGTTAAATTCTAATGGGATAGAAATTTCCATAAAAAATTTTTTAGTATTCAACTACATGTTGAATGCTTAATATTAAAGTGACCAAATTCAAAAGCTGTCAGAAAGTGTTAGCTAAATTAATTTACCAAAAGAAGAAATTAAAAAAAAGAAGACAGAACAGAATTATATGAAACTAAATTTTAATCCTTTCGAGTTTCGTATTATTCTCTGGTTCATTATCTATGATTCAAAAAAAATCAAATAACTGTACTATTAACATTTCGTAAGTTTAAAGTCTAAATAAATGGCCTATTTCCCAAGAATAAAATATACAAGACATTTTTTTTTTAATATATCAGATTGTTTATATTACTAACAACCAGAAAACTTACATTAAACTATTTACATCTTAATTAATACAAAAAATAAAAAAAAAGGATTATTTTAAAAATATTATTATTTAAAACAAAAAAAAATATGTATATTTTAAATTATATAGATAGAAATTATTATTATGTTTTGTCTATAATCTAAGTCCTGTCAGTCTATCTCAAAATGCTGAGAAATATATCAAAGAATAAAATGTTTTTGTGTTTTGTGCCCAGAATTCAAAAGATACTAATGCATGTTAAGTAATTTGTAAGGAAATCTGTAGCAAAATTTAATACTTTTTAATGATGGGAGTTATTTTCTGCTACGCTTTGTCTGTCACTCTGACAAGTGTGAATTTAATTACTTATAAATTAATTTAACAAGTAGAATTAGGTGTTATGAATACAAAATGATGAGTCATTTTGATTAAATAACCTGTCTGCATTAGTTGGTTTTAATTATTTGTAATACTTTGATATCTTTCATTTTAAATTAAATAAAAGATAAAATTCTAGCCTTGAAAAATAAATAAATTGAATGCCTTAATATAATACCTTTTAAACACTATGTTCTTTAGTTAATTTGATATCTGTGCCTAAGTAAAAAAGTAGGAAATGTAAACAATTACATCTTAACTTAAAATACTCAAACTAATAAAAATTCTTTAATTAAGAAAAAAAATGTCGAAATTAAATAATGTAATGATACGTCGAAAATAAATTAAGAGCAATCGACATAATTTTGCCTTCAAAACATAGACATTTTCGCCAGAAATCACTTTAAGGCTTCATTCCTAGAGCAAGACAACAAAGATCGTTATAAAGATAAGACTAAACAACTGTTTCCTTTTTCGAATGTTTTTTAATATCCTGTTTCAGTATGTTAGTCACTCATGACTAAGTGTAGAAAAAAGTACTAATTGACATAATTATTTCAGGCAAATTGATACGAAGAACGTTGAAACGGTACAGGAAGTGGAAGAAGATTCACCCCCCGCGCACCGCACACGGCACTCGACCAGACAATCGGAAAAGCTCATCAAAACATCCGACTACTCTTCGGAGGAGAGTCTAGACAGGCTGAGGGGTCATCGAAAAGAAATATACCAGGTAAAATACTATTTATAGTGAATTTATTTGTAACGGACTTTTCAATTTCCGTTTTTGATTTCGTTCTAACAGCCAGAGAATACATATCAATTTTGTTATTGACAATATATTAAATATACGTGTATATAATGTCGGTGAATATGAAAAATCCAACATAAGTTCTTAACGCTTTAATCATTTTTGATGTGTATTTCGTGTGAGTTAATTGTAATATGGCCATAAAAAGTGTACTGTTGAATTATATTATGATAGTATATCAATTATCTAAATAGTAATATCTCAGTAATGAAAGCGTGTTACATTTTTTTATAATGTGTAGGAAACATTAAGAGATACCACTACGCGTTATCTCAGTCACAATCAATTCAAGGTCAAACTCGCACCGCATACTGACAATGTGGTATATGATACGGAATGCGATACACATGCATAAGCAATATGTAGAATATAAGGTCTATCCTACACACCATCGTATATTGTAAAACCCCCCAAATATATGAAAAAAAAATATACGAAATATAACCGATATTAACTGATAAAATAAATTCTGAATATAGACTTCAATTTCGGTTCTCTACTTTTTATCTATAGCTTAGGAAATTTAAATTTTATAAAAAAATGTAAATTTTAGGTGCTATCATAGTCAGTAAAGTGTTTTTTGTTATAAAAAAAGTACGTCAATAGAGAATGTTGCTTATTTTAAACTTACATTCTATATTGGAGTCTTGTGCGTGCTTATTAACTAGTTAAAATAATGACAATACATTTGTTTTTGTGGGAAAACGTATTACAGAGTACAAACAGAACTGTTGTAGTACCTATAAAGGGATAAACATCGCGGGTCATTTGCTGTTAGTTTTTGAAGATTATCTTTTTTATCTCCTATCCTATCCTATATGTTCATAATATCCTAACATCCTTGAATAATATACATTTATACAGCGGAAAGCCCATCCAAATCGGATTAGTCTTTTTGAGACAACCTTGCGAACTTGCAAATGTACATATATACGAAATGCAAAATGTACTTTTTTAGAAGTCGGTTGAAATAGGTCTTTATCGATATGTATAGGTGTGCGATTAAATTGAATTATGGTCTTGATCATTTATTACAATTATTAGATCATTCGAACAGATCGATAATGATCTTCGACTGATTTATTTATTATCTACGCATCTTTACATCACAAATAACCTAATGAAACTATACCCGGAATTTAGTATAAACATTGTTGTAATGTCGAAGATCGTTTTATTTCTTTGCAGTGGAGAAAAGGGCCTTTTATTTAAAGTATTCATCATTCATTACGCCAGATTTATCTAGATTGCTCTATTGCGAAAACTTCACAACATATTTTGCTTTAAATTTATGTAAATTTATTGTAAATAATTTTATTATTATGACAGACGCGTTGGCGCAATGGTCACTGCAACTGACTAAAGCGCTAACGGTCGCGGGTTCGATCCCCGCTCACGGCAAACGTGTGTATTGGCCATCCAGATGTTTGTCGTGGTTTGGGTGTTTGTGTTAGTGTTGTAATTGTTTCCGGACCCCCGACACAAGGTCATAGGATCTTAATGGGGGCCGTTGAGTGTGATGCGTTATTTATTTATTTATATTATTGCCGAAATGCGAATGGAATTCTAAATAAAATATTGCATAAAGCAAACAACAACAGAGCGCGCAATCTTCGCGCACGTGCTTGTAGTATTGTGTTCATATTGACATTGATCATCCTCAGGCCAAAGCCCACGCGAGTATATTGAATATAAGGTTAAGCGTATATTGAGTCACAGCAGAACATATAGTATGTGAACATGTAGTAGCAGGCCGTAATAGCTGACGTAATTACGTTACGAACTCATTCGCGTCATATAGTCTATTTTTCTCTACTTTTCTTATGTAGCAAACAAACAAGTAATTAATGGAAAAAATAAAAACCGACAGCGTAACAAGACAGTTGAGATACGTTACTAAACACCTTTAAATCGTTATAGTTTTAAATGGTAATTCTGATTGAAAAATGATATAAGAAATCTAAAAATGATTTTTATTTATGTACTTTTTCAACGACACCTGACTTATTACAGTTCGTCGACTTTCATTTTTTTTTCACATTATGGCGTCCAAAATCGACCATTTTGAGTTTCCCTAATTATACATACACACATACATAGACTGATAAATACCTTACCCTCCTTTGCGTCGCGCAGTCGGGTAATAAGGCGTACTTCTAACCACCACAAGAAATAGAAATAAGAATTTATTGATCAAATGATTAAACTGATTTTCGTTCCGGGTGTCGTTACCAAATACGTCAAATAAAGAAATATAGACTATACATGCGTATGCGCAAATCTTTACTGGTTCTTACTTTTCAAAATTAGCTTTGCGCTGATGCTTTGGGGTGTTGTCTCTAGCCTATGTCTCAGCATACACTTAGCCTTATTTGTTTTGCATCTACGTATAATGTGTTCGTGTGTAACCGTTCGCCCTTGGGGGTTAGGCGCTTTTCAGGGGGACTGGCACTGTGCCCGGAAAATACTAGCGCGAAGATGTCTACAGAGTATAATATCAAACATGTTTTTGTTGTTTGATCACATCAATCTATGTATACTAATATTATAACGCTGAAGAGTTTGTTTGTTTGCTTGAACGCGCTAATCTCAGAAACTACTACTCCGGTTTGAAAAATACTTTCAGTTTTAGATAGCCCATTTAACGAGGAAAGCTATAGGCTATATATTTTCACGTTAAGACCAAAAGGAGCGGAGCACCAATGAAGAATGTTTCAAAACTGGGGGATATTTTTCTATCGAGAGAGCTTACGCTGTGTACGCTGCGTAAACAGAATTGTTCCCCATTAAAAGTTTTAAAAGAAAGTCTGCGACAGCATATGTCTATCTTTTAAAGTTAGCTCCCTATAACCCTTTTTATGCTAACCAAATTTGTTCTAAAATAATGCATTATTATCCCAAAGTAACTATTCCACGCGGACGAAGTCGCGGGCGGAAGCTAGTGTATCATATAATATCATCGAGATCAGTAACGTTTTACGTACATAATATAACTAGCTCCGAGTAACTCGGTTTGTTAATTTTAAGTTTCGGTGCTTACCAAATTGGCGACGTCTTTGGTCACTGCTTCGTTCCTATGGCTCGTAGCATGATGTAACGTTGTTTATGGCATTCTTTTAGACTGGGCTATCTAACGCAAAAATATTTTTTCAAAACGGCCCGAGCTGGAATATGTTTAGTAGTTGATTGTTTCTGTTGAAAACTAAATAACAGTTTTTCAAGAATGCCGATACGAATTTAATCTACATTTTTGGTGTTTTTTCTTATATTTGACCACAATAGTAATTCGAAATTTAAAATAGACTAATTTAGTCTTAATACTATAATTAAAGTAAAATGAAAAAGTGAGCTTAATGAAATGCAGCAACAGCAGCGTCGTGGTAAAGCAAAAGCAAAATTAAAAAATACTTTGCTATACTAGAAATTAGGCTATGAACATTTAAAGTTTAAAATAACTAAAAATGTATTAAAGTCGTTTTGACAATGTTATCGGCGTTGCCTAGCAACCAGGTAAGGACTAAGTATGACAGATGAAAATTTGGACCAAAATAGTTGACGGACATGTCAAGGTTGGTAATCAGTGCAGATTTTTGTTGTCAAATAGTTATATCACTATAGTTATATAATATCATTTTTCTAGTCACAAAACGGTTCCATATTTGGATGCTGATAAGCAATAATGTCAACCCACAAAAAGTCAAATTTTGAGATATTGATGTATTTTGATACTACGTCACCTATTTAACATTATTCAAAAAAATTTCAAGGCATCTAAACTAAATAAGTATGGAAAAAAGTATCTTAACTCAATGTTTCGAATTTCAGGTGCGTTCCATATTTTGCAATTTATAAAATAATCTCAATTATTTAACAAACTTATTATTAGATAAGATATTAAATAAATCTATCTGCTTTTGATTCAATATACATTTTATCAAAATAGAAAAGAAAAGATGAATATATATGACTTCAAATAAATTTATTGAGTATATGTTTGACATCTTTAGACGCCATTTTCTCAAAACGAAGTTCGTGTGGCTTGACACAGTATTGCTTATCAGCATCAATTTGTATGTAAAGCAAATAAGGGGCGTGTATTTGCTTCATTCAAGTTCGTTAAACTCGGCACTTTTTAACGGAGCGCCTGTCTTAATTGAATAACAATTATAATGTACCATAAATAACAATCATCGGACTTCACAAATGCCCACGCTTAATAAGTGCTTCTCCTTTGCATCGTGTTACAGTTACGAGTCTCGGGTTGCGGTTTCAAACTAGAAGTCTTTGATGATTCTATAAAATATAGAACTATATTTAAAACTTTATATCATAGTGACCAAAATTTTAATTCACAAAAGTTGTTACTAAAAATAATATATTAACAACATAGGTGAAATAAATTGAAAGCTTGAAACGGTTTGTGAAGAATTTACTACTCCGCCATTTTGGATTATTGATGACGTCATAAAGTCTGTTGTCGTTTATCAAAACTGTTTGACATATGTATGATATAGATGCGATTTACCTTCGTTCTTCTCACATATTTGACTAAAATATATATTATTGTTTATTATACTTGTAGTAGGTAAAAAAGTATAATTAATTACTTACCGAGTGGTCATCAGCGAGCCACAACGAATAATATTGTTGTTTTTAGCCAAGCGAATACTTTTTATCTATATTTTAATTTATGGTCATAAATTTAAATTCGGGATTACGTGATTAAATAAAAAACACTTCATTTATTATGATCATCATATGACATATGACATTATCCATACTAACATCCATACAGTAATTCTGTCTGTAACCTTTCACGCATAAACCGTTGAGCCAATTTTGATGAATTATGGTATAGATATAGATTGAATTTATAGAACGATAAATGTTACTTTTTATTGCAAAAATTAAAGTTGAAAGAGGTAAAATATGAAATAAAAGTTTGTAGTCAGTAATTTCTCATATGAATAAGTTGTTGTGTTGTGCGAGACAAACTAGTATTACTATAAAATTAGCTTTCATAATATTTTTACTATTACATAATACATTAATCATATAATTTCGCAATATAATCTATTATTCCCATCTTAATTTATAAACAAATTGCGGACATCCGTCGTTGCGCCCTGATCGCCCGCCTACGCGTTGAACCGATGAAATCGACGAAGTCGGTACAAGGCAACAGTAAATTCTGTCGTTTCGAACTCAAATTATTGTGTCTTCAAAGTTATGGCTTCGCTCTGCTTCTGCCAATAAACTACTACTTATAAATCAGCTTATATTGGGGTAGCTATTAAAAATAAAATAACTATTATTTGTTGTGTTTGCCTAATACGAAAATATTAAGTTATTCTTTTCTCTCGATTATAGCAGTTATCTCTATATAAATACAAAAATTTATTCATTATATGTCATCATTATGATCTTATATCAGTTTATTATTTACAAAGTTGAACACACTTGTCGCTTTCAATTCATTGGTTTTGTCTGGCGCAGTGTGCAGTGCAAAAGTTTTTGACAGACAGTCAAACATTATTATAATCATATTCTTTGATAGAGATGTCAATTGTTTTTTTAATGTATAATTCATTTCAATATAAATATACAAGGGAAAAATTCAAAACATATTTATAAAATTAAATTTTCATAATTTTACACTTTTGTAATAAAGTAGAAACAAATAAAATAAGACCTTTTATGTTTAATTTCGAACGTAATTAATATGAAAGTTGAAAAGGTATTAAATCCAAATATAACAAAAATCGTACCCCCGCGTCGGTTATTTTTAAATTGCCCGCTTCTACACATATGGACATTATTATTCCAGTCCATCTGCGTCCTAACAGTCGTACTAAGCGGTTTGAAATTTCGACTACAAATTACGACGTAGTCTGAATACCTAATTTTAAGTTTCATTTCAATCTTGACCTAGTTTCGGTTATTTTATTTAGACTACCGAGGAATCGACCATGTGAGGTAGGTACGTCTTAATATAAAGTTGCTATGGTGATGAGTGAAAACGCGCAGTCCGCAATCAATACGATGTTCGTTTTCCGAGAAGTACGAAGGGTACTGAGATGAAACGGTCGGACAAGGTCAGTTTTGTTACGATAAGCCTATTAATCGTAATTTATTTACCGTTGGAGGATAGTACACGTTGATTATTCAATGACATGCTATTAAATTTATGTATTAATTAATGATTTTATGTTTAAAAATTGCACAAATAAGCATACCGATACTTATTTTTATCTGTATTTGTAGCATTTGTCTGTTAAAGTATGTAGTTGTTTTTTTACTTAATATTTTCGAAGTGTATTTTTAAATTAAAATTTCTTGATCTCTTTGTATTAACAGTGAATTGTATACATACAAAAATATAATAATAATATTTTGAATTGTTTTAACTTAAATCTTTAAGAAAAGTTTTATTAAGCGTCGTTATCTTAAATTCACTGAAACCGACACCGCAGTGTAGTGTATCGGCAGTTACCAACACGGGTCATTGACACCTTTCTACTTTATATAAAGGAATGTTGTCTAGATATCTACTATAAAGACATTTTCGGAAGTTCCTCAAGGCGCTATATTGCTGCAAAGAGTTTTTGTACTTTTATAAATTTATTTTGTAACTTCTATAAGAATTAAAATAAGAAATTGAGCTGTGACGATTAATCTTTTAAACATCTATGTTACATTTTTTTTTAATATTTACACACAGTTCTATGGCGTTATCACAATCAGTATCAATTTTACTTTAGTGGAATGAAGTTACAAGCAGAAAAGTGTGTAATATATGTGCATATTAAGAAGATAATGGAATTATTTATAGCATAATTACTGCTATACATGCGTCATATTACAAGTTACATATAAAAAAGTGAGTAATAATTAACACAAATATTTGATAAGTATTTAGTACAAGAAGACTACATATTGACTGGTTTAGGTTATATAAAATCCATTCAACTGAACCGTAACAATGTTAGTTTTGAAAACGAACGAAATCATCTCATCGTATAGATGTGAAGAACATTTCTTAAATATAACGCCTGCGCCACATACGACGATTTTCGACAACCACATGAGA
This sequence comes from Hypolimnas misippus, assembly GCA_037950945.1. Taxonomy (NCBI): domain Eukaryota; kingdom Metazoa; phylum Arthropoda; class Insecta; order Lepidoptera; family Nymphalidae; genus Hypolimnas; species Hypolimnas misippus. The sequence continues at coordinate 3,836,776 of JBBEEQ010000029.1, read as the reverse complement.
CAAATAAAACTTCACTAAATGTACTGCTAAAATACCTGCTTTTTAATAACTTGTTGATATATTACATAGAGAGCTGCTTTCTATAAAGTTTTTTTACCAAATAACCAAGATAATGTGGCTATTACTTTTATTTATGATTTATTTGATATGCTTAAATAATTTTTGAATTATCTTATAGGTTTTTCCTTAGCGATTAGATCGCCTTTGTACATGTTCATTTCCATGCTATGATTTTTTATAAGTTAATCTTACAACAAACAGTTTTGTTGTTATTGTTTTTGTCATTCATGACGAATCTCATGGTACTGGAATCTGTGCATTGCAATGGCAACACTAACCTTACCCAGGGCTGTGATAATATTACGAGTTAAATATTAACGGTTTTATATGACTTAACGAACGTTAAAGTAACGATTGGCGTGGTTTGTTTCGAAATTAATATTAATTGATAGTTGCGCCATTATTATATGTAACCTATCTTCTACGTTTTTTAACGCGAGTATTTGCGCAAATGTGTAGCGCCAGCTTTACGACGTGACTGAGTACCAGTAGTTGTGACTCAACAAGTACGTAGTTAGATTGCGTTTCGATTAGCGATGCAAGAAATAACTTCACACAATCTATTGTGGCTGTTAGATGACATCATGGGCGATGGCGGACGTTCCTTTTTTTACGAAATGTAACTTTTTCGCGGTTACTTTGAACGAGCAACTTTTTTTTTATAAACTATTTATAAGTTATACTGCAAAAAATAATATTTTATTTAATAAAATTACTTTTAATTTAATGTGTTTTATAGGTAATTGTATTGATTTTTCCGACTTTTAATATTATGTTTCATACAAAAGTATTATAAATATTTTGTATAATAATTATAATACGGGGTTTAATTATTTTTTTTTTGTTTGTCATTTAGAACGAGATCAACAGCCAGTATGAGCGCGTGTCGACGAGCTCCCAACGGTACAGCACGCTCGCTGACGTCACGCTCAGCCCCATACACACGTCGCATAACGTGACGCAGGACAGGTGCGATATATGTATCTATTTATGTACCAAACAAAATATATAGAGAAAAATATTCATGAAAAAATGTAGATAGGGTGATATCTCTTAACACATTCACTACCACCGACACACCATGTGTGTCTATTTATCATAAATTGAACACTTCCAAAAACATATACTATATAATACATACATATTTATGTGTAACATCTACCCAATTAAAAACATAAATGTGAAATGAGAGCCAAGTTCAATATTATGATAAATGCCTTTTCAACGAAAAAATAAGTGACATCTAAATGGGTGCCAAGTTCAATGGTCAGTCCCGAAATTATTTATAAGTAACAGTATAACATATCATATCTTATAACATAAGATAATGTATTGTAGCCTAAAGTCTGTCTTGGCTAGTTTTTATAAACCTACCAACGAATTATTACGTTCGATCGCTAGTTTCTACCAACAATCCAAATTTTCGGAATTATAAAATAAGAACCGACAAATACTTGTAGGTTTAGAACTTGCGAAGGCTATAATTCATACATAAAACACAACCGCGTGTCTAGATCTTATCTCGTGTAACATAGTTGATATCTAGTAGAAAGTCATGATAAGATTTCACGCTACAAGTAAACGAAAAGGTTGTAAATATTTACATTTTTATAAATATGTAACTATGTAAATATATATAAAAGATAATTATAAATAGCGTTCTCATCAATATTAAATTTGGTGTCATTTCTTCTGTACGTGGTGTTTTTGGCTAATTTTCAAAACATGTAGCTTAATTGGATGCTGATAAGCAATAATGTGTCAACCCACAAAAAGTGAAATTCGGAGATATTGGTGTATTTCGATACGGCTTTACCTATTTAACATTATTCAATAAAAAATAAACTCATATAAACTAAATAAGTACGGAAAAAAGTTTCTTAATTAATTCTTTTGAAATTTCAGGTCGTTCCTTATTTTGTAATTTGTACATTAATCTTATATTTTTAAAAACTTTTTATTTGATAATATATTCAATATATCAACCTGTTTTTAATTAATTAAAGTTTTTATCAAAAAAGAAAAGAAAATATGGATAAATACTTATTCAAACAAACTTATTAAGAATAGGTTTGACATCTTTAGACGCCATTTTCTCAAAATGAAGTTCGTGTGGCTTGACACAGTGTTGCATATCAGCGTCCAATTGATTTCGCGATTCTTTTACACACTATACACATTATACGCATACTATATTCAAAAACTCCTTAATAGATAAAGCATATTATACCAGATTATTTGAACGATAAAGAGGCGTGGATCTAATGTGCGTTGATTTTCTTACAGGATTTAAAAAAAAATTGTAATAAAAATCCATAATGTATGAATGATTTTTAAAAGCGATACTTAGTACCTGACGAGTTTCTTGCCGGTTCTTCTCGGTAGAGACTACTTTCCGAACCGGTGGGATGTAGCCAAAAAAAAGCTATAACCAATGGACCTGTAACTTGACGATTCGAAAGTGCCGTAAAAAGCCTATTTGAAAAAAGTATATTTTGAATTTGACTTACAAAGACTTCGTATAGAGTTAACCTCGATGATATTAAATAAATAAACGCTCCACATTCAATTCATGCTTAACGAAAATAAGGACATTAATTATTATTAGTATTAAAGAAAAATCAAACGGTGAATAATAAAATAAATTTTATACGCTAAAAAATATAACGCGACATTATTGTGAATTTGTAATAAGCAATACTATGTCAAGCCACATGAATTTCATTTTGAGAAAATGGCGTCTAAAGATATTAAACCTATTAACAAATTTGTTTGAAGACGTATATATCTTCTCTATTTTCATAAAAAGTATTATAAATTAAAACTAAGATTGCTATAATAAAAAGTTTTATATTATGATAAGTTTTTGAAATATATTAATTAAAAATCTGAATGAAGAATATTTAAAATATTATATAAAATAACTTTTAATCCGTACTTATTTTGTTTAGATGACATGAAATATTTTGAATTATGTTAAATTCATGACGGATTATCAGAATACATAAATATCTGCGAATTCGATTCATTTTTGTGGGTTGACACATTATTGCTTATAAGCATTCACATCATACCGATGTTTTAAACAAACCGCTTCGTAAGATCGTCGTCTCGTTCAATTCCTTGAATAAAAATTCCATTCAGCAGGTGTTTAATAAACTGTGCAGCTGACTGTTCAAATATTTAAACAAGATCGGTTAAATGCTCGCTACCGTTACAATAATAAAAGTATTGAAGACCAGTTGGATTCTGATTAGCTGTGTCAATCCACACGGACTTCGTTTTGAGAAAACGACGTCTAAAGATGTTAAACATATTCCTTATCAATTTGTTTATAGAATTATATATCTATCTTTTCTTTTTTATTTTGACAAATTAATAGCAGATTGGTATCATGAAAAGATTTATCTAATAATAACTTTTTCGAGTATATCGCATTATCATATAAATTGCAAAATATAGAACACACTGGAAATTCCAAACATTAAATTAATTAACTTTTTTGGTACTTATTTTGTTTAGATGACTTGATTTTTTTTATTAATATGTGATGTATTATCAGAATACAACAATATTTTCGAATTGGACTTTTTGTGGGTTGACACATTATTGCTTATCAGCACCAATTTCTAGCATTCTATAAAACATTATTAATAAATCAGCCTATTTGCTTTGCCATTCACAAATAGAGGTGGTGGTGAGGTGGTATCGACAGACGCGTTGGCGTAATGGTCACTGCAACTGACTGAAGCGCTAACGGTCGCGGGTTCGATCCCCGCTCACGGCAAACATGTGTATTGGCCATACAGATGTTTGTCGTGGTCTGGGTATTTGTGTTAGTGTTGTGAGTGTTTCCGGACACCCGACACAAGGTCATGAGATCTTATAAGGGGCCGTTGAGTGTAATGCGTTATTTATTCTTATTTATTTATTTACTTATTTATTCATAAAACTAGGCAAAAACAGTACTATATATCCGCCAAAACCAATTGTAGTAGTGTGATGGATTAAGCTCTTAATTTTCTCATAAATAAGAAAGGAGGCTTTTGCCCAGCACTGGGACGTATCAATTTATAAGAATATTTTGTCATATAAATTGAAAAATATATATTATGGTATTTATAATTTTAAAAATAATTTTTTGCATTTATTTTTTAGTTGTATATATTATGGATATATTTTTCTGTTACAATGATTGAAAGATATTGCTCTAAAGAGACTATATAAATATTTGTAGGTATGTGAAAAAAACCTCATTATTCAAAAATTTTCTATATTTTAAAACACGGTATAAAAAATAGTGCCTAAAAATGTTACAAAATTCGAAAATATCAAATTCAAATATTCAATTTAACTAAAAAAGAGTTTACGAAGAAAATTAAAATATTAAAGAAAAAAAAAAAGAATTCATTACAGGTTTCAAATTTATACCGTAGAACCCTGAAGTCTAAAAATAGACGTCCTTGACTGATATCAATGACATCGTAACAGGAAAAAAGGACAAACAAATATATAATCCTTCATACGTTTGCATATAATATACATAGCCAATTACGGGCAGGCGTATAGTTCTAATTTCCTTGTATAATCCTACGCGATTGGACCTCCGAGTACAATATTGATTAGTATTTAGTGTACTTAGTGCGTACAATGTGGTGTTCTCTGGCATTGTTCCAAGTTTTATTGCACTTTCTGCTTAGAAAATGTAGGAAGTATCCCACGTGCTAAGTCTTGTCTGCGTTTCATTGTTGTCGTAGGTACAATTTTGTAATTTTCATTTGATATTGTCTTATTTTATTACTTTATTTTAGTGTGAATGTAAAAATATAATGTAGAATGTATGAACGTTTATCTTGATAAAGCGTTCCAACACTAATGTTCCCGCATTATTTTTGGTCTCAAATGTATCCATATTTCTGAGAAAATAACGATTTTATGTTAATACTTATATGTGAATTTTGATGATGTCATCATTTTAAGAATGTCAGTGAGGCCTATTTAAATTTACTTTATTAAAAAGCATGATTGATAAAATATTATTTTTAAGACTAATGTTCTAGTATATTATTTATATTCATATAATATTGATTTTATGAAAATAATGTGTATGCTCTGGCTTTATAATCAGGTGGATTTTTATTATGTAAGATAATATCAAGGCTTTTTATCTACGTTATCATTAATTTTCTTAAAAAAAAGATAAGAGCTCTCCTTCTTTACAATCTGAAGATTATACAATGTGTACATTTGAATGTTAAGTGTACATTTTCAATTATAATTAATATACATATTGGCAAAAATCAAAAATTCCTATTTTTGGGGAATTCGACCGTTTATTTAGACTTTAATGCCATAAGATAGAATTGGTAATTATTGGGTTTTAAATCATAGATTCTGAACCACAGAATTATATGGAACTAAAGTTTAATTACTAATTAAGCGAACTCGTTACACACAGATGTTGATTCGATGGCTTAAAATATTAAGTGTGCAATCTGTCGTGGTCACGGTGTTTTAGTTTGTGGTGTATACTTCCGGACTTACGATTTCGGATCGTAGCATTTTATTAAAATTTTTGAATGCGAAGCGTTTATTAGGCGTTAATAAATTTATTAATAAAGTATGTTTGACAGACACGTTAGCGCAGTGGTCAAGTGCAACTGACTCAAGTGCTAACGGTCGCGGGTTCGATCCCCGCTCACGGCAAACGTCTGTATTGGCCATACGGATGTTTGTCGTGGTCTGGGTGTTTGTGTTAGTGTTGTGAATGTTTCCGGACCCCCGACACAAGGTCACGCGATCTTAATGGGGTCCATTGAGTGTGATGCGTTTATTTATTTATTTATTTAAAGTATTGTTTCCAATAATCGAAATTTGTTAAAACATAAAGCAAGTAACGTCACATTCAACGGCCCCCATTAACCGTTGAATGTGACGCGTTTATTTATTTATTAAAATTAGAAGCGATTATATTACTGAGGCAAATCCTAGAATTAGTCAACTGACTACAGCTCGTATATGAATGCTGATAAGCAACAATGTCAACCCACAAAAAGTCAAATTCGGATATATTGATTTATTCCAAAAATGCATTGCGTATTTAAAAATTTCAAGTCATCTAATCAAAATAAGTCCCAAAAAACGTTTCTTACTTTAATGTTTGGAATTTCAAGTGTGTTCCATATTTTGAAATTTATATAATGTTAAAAATAGGTTTGACATAATTTGTTAAGAGTAGGTTTGACATCTTTAGACGCCATTTTCTCAAAATAAATTCTGTTTGGCTTGACATTGTATTGCTTATCAGCGTCCATATATCGTATGACTGAACCTCACTATCACAGAATATCAGTAAAACAGCTATTCTAGCTGCGTTTCTTGCTAACCAGAAGTCTAATCCCTTCTTCATTCCTTTACTTCTAATTATTTTTAAGCTGGCGATACATTAGTGGCTTCTCTGGTGCTGCAAATGTTCATGGGCACTTAATCACTTAACATCATGTATCCAGCCAGCTACATTAAAAAAAAGAAATCTATAAAAACAGATTTTTTTTTCCTCGTAGGTCGACCCGTTTCAGCAGTCCGGCGTACAGCGCGTGCTCGACGGACAGCTCGTTCGCGGAGCAGGCGCTGGCCGACGCGAGCGTGCTGCTCGACCGCGAGCCCACCACCGACCACCTGCCCTACCGCCTGTACAAGATGGCCGGCGAGTATTGGAAGTGAGTTGGCGATCTTATATTTCTAACCGACTTCTAAGAATGGCTTAGTGGATAGAACACGTCGATCTCAATCGATAATCGTGGGTCTGAACCTCGACAAGCACCGCTAACTTTTCATCGTGAGGAAACTTGCATGTGCCGGCAGGAATTTTGACACATGTATATTCAACCCACAGTGGAGCAGCGTGGTGGATAACGGTCTAAATCTTGTCCTTAAATATGAGATCAGGCCTTTTTAATTTGTCAGTGATTTTTTTTTGTTATATATCTTCACGAATTACTCCATAACGGCTTGAGCGATTTGGTTATTTTTTGTTCGAAAGGTTTGTACTTCTAGATTAGTCCTATACAATTTTTATTAATTCATCAAAATCGGTATATGACTTTGGTTTTAAAATCAAAATATCTGAAATAAGTAACCGAAATTACATATTTATCTTTTGACTTTTTAAAAAAGGGCTTTTTAAAAAGTCTTGTGAATTATGGTCCAGTTGTGGCCTACTGACTTACAACTCGTTTATGTGCTGACCAATGATAATTTGTAACTATAGATAATTTACGTTCATACTATTTGGCGTGAAAATCAATATCCATTTCACTTTGACAGGCTCGTCAAATGTCTCATTAGCGTCTCCTTTTATACTAAGTCGGTTGCTGGTTGCTAGACAACGTCGTCCAAAATAATTGGCGTTCTGGGTGACAGAAGAAGTGGTCACATTATCACAGAAAATCAGCATAGAGTAGCTAATATGGCTACATTTTGTACGAACGAGAGAGCCGGAAACTTGACTACTAGCCTAATTATTGTAATGACGTCCTAGTTGAATAAGACGCCCGAACCGAAATTATTTGAATGACAGATCGATGTGAATTTTTACAGGTATAATTTCATAATCTAGGTGTATATGTTATACCCGTATTTTCTAACCTCGACGTATGATTTATTTTTTATTGTTTTTACCATAGAAGACAATTTTTTAACACACAAAAAAAAGAATGAAAGTGTTCAAAGGAATTACTTATCCCTATAATAGATCTCTGCCAGCAATGCTTTAGATGATGATTGTGAGCGTTTAAATAAAACATTCCTTCATTCCGTCTCTTTTAATTAATAATTTGACCAAACCTTAAGTTCTGCTGTAAGTTCATGCTCCTTATACTACTTTAAAAAGCATCTTAACAAAAACATTAAGTGGATACGTTTTTCTATATAAATACATCTTAAGAATTTCTGATACATCTGTTTAACAAGTTCTGGCAGATGCGAAAGTATTTCTGAATTAAATACCAAGAATTTTAAGATCGCTAAAATTGACATCTAGTTCTTACGTGTAAATTTAAAACAAAATTTTCTATGTTATTAATTTATCATTAACATTAACAAGCCTTTCTCGAATCCCGTCTAATTAATTATTTAAAATTAATTAAAAACAGAAAAGTTTAAAAAAGTGGAGCCCACTTTATAAGCAAATAAACGCAGACAAATATTCATACAATGACAAACTTCCTTTTAAAAGTCTTCTTTTAACCTTCTTTTTAAAAGTCTGTTACAACACATAAGGGCGTAATATAATTATTAACACAGTCGTATAAAATTGTAACAAGAAAGAAATGTATGTTTTTAACATAAAGAAAACAAAATCATAATATTAATGTTCTAAATATTCAAAAGTAACTCTGTCTGCTTGTTACATTTTCACGGCTAAACTGCTAAACCAAACAATATAATATAACTGTTCGAATGTTTAATGAAAAATCCGTTCCATTTTTTCCAAAAAATTCTGAAAGCAATTCCATTTAGCTTTACAAGTTAAGCATTTTTTTTTTCATAAAATAAAACCTGCGTTTGATATTGCAGGCAAAAACTATAACAGAGCATAAGAGCCAGACAAAGTATAAAGCAATCTATTTAATAAAACATCTGTCGTAAAATATTTCGCGATGCTGTCGATGTTTTTGCGCAGAACACCTGACGTTATCTTAATGGCAGTAAAGCGACCTTAAAGTTATTTAATTAATACAGAACATGTCAATGTCGTAAAGACGCGGAATTAATGGAAGTATATATAATATGGTAGAAGACGCGGCTGACTTAAATGCGCTTTATAAGTAACTAGCAGTTGCTCGCGGCTTCGCCCGCGTATATTTTGGAATTTCAGACAAATAAATCTACCAGCGAAATTGTTACCGTTCCAGGATTAAATACCTCCTAGTGTCATATAAGGAATGATTTTGAAATTCTGGTATACATATATTTAGTCATTCTCCCTAAGTAATGTTTTTGCTGAATTTAAGGATAATCGGTAAAAAAAAATACATTTTCTCTATACAAACTTTACAACCCCTTTGCACCCCAGTGTGGAATAATAGTACCCTGTTTTCTATTTTACATTTTATTACTATCACCCAGAAGTATTTGTATTAGGTTTTAAGTTAATGCCACCACAGAATAAGATTTTCCATACAATCGTTTCTACCCCTTTTCACCCTCTAAGGGGTTAATAATCAAAAAACCCTTTCTTAGTGGCTGCCTACAACCTAAAAGCCACCTACTGCCAAAATTTCAAATTCGTAACCCCAGCAGTTTAGGCTCTGCGCTGATGAATCAGTCAGTACAAGTGATTTTATATGTATAGATATAACGAAAATAAATAATAATAAGGCTTCAATCGATTCTAAATTGGGATTTCATCAAAAGCCTTGAAAAAGCAGCTTTATTGCCTAACGCTCAAGTCCTGTTTTTGTGTAATTTTAGAGACTATAGATATAGACTGTCTTTTAAAAATAAATAATCGATTTTATTATCCAATGCGTTAGGTAACAATTTAATATATAATAAATTATAATTATTAACCTAGACTGGACCGTATTATGATAATGTACATATATTTATCCTGTATTTATTTATTAATTTTAATGATCATTAGCAGCACATTGCTACTTAAATCATAAAAAAAAGAAATGTGGCTGGTGCGCGTTTTTCAATAATTACACGATGGAGTTTTGCGTAAAATTTATTATTAACGTTAACTATTGAACGTTTCAAAATTGTCGCTCACACTAACAAAATATAAAAAATCACCAATTACACGCGCTTTTTTTTAATCCACCAATCACTTTCACTCACAAATTTCGTTTCTTCTTTTTGACACGAGATGGTGCTGATTTAACCCTATACAAATCTCTGTTTACTTTACCGCAATCAATTAGTTAGAAAAATTCGCTTTATACACAAAATTTGTTACCGGTAATTTCAAATACCGACGGATCTTTAATTTTTGATGTATCCATTAATGATTTTCTATGAACAAGAAAACAAAATGTAATGTTTTAACAAAATGTATTGCAATATTTATTTGAACAAACATATTTCTACTCGACTACTATACCAAGTTTGACTTTTGAGTTTTGATTATATCTTTGAAGAATTAACTGAGTAGTAAATCGTTAAGGAGTAATTATTATATAAGTTAAATAAATAGCATTTTGTAAGAAATAAATAATTTACTTCAATTTGCCGTATACTATTACTTTCCAGACATTGATCCTTATGAAAAACTCTATCTGATGGTGCAATAATATATGGACGCTGATAAACAATACTGTGTCAAGCCACACGAACTTCATTTTGAGAAAATGGCGTCTTAAGATGTAACCTTTTCTTAATGAATTAGTTTAAAGACGGATATATCCATCTTTTCTATTTCATTTTGATAAAAGATGTAATGAATTAAAAGCAGATTGATATATGATATTTTCAAATATTTGAGATTATTGTATAAATTTGCTAAATATGAAACGCACTTGAAATTCGAAACATTAAATTAAGAAACTTTGTTCCGTATTTATTTAGTTTAAATGACTTCAATTATTTTTTGAATAATGTTAAATAGGTATCGCAGAATCAAAATACATCAATATCTCCGAATTTGACTTATTGTGGGTTGACACATTATTGATTATCATCTATATATAGGTGTTTATTTTTTTTTAAAAACAATAATGATGCAGTTTTAGTGTTCATTAAAATCGACTCTGAAGGTCCATAGTTATGGGCATTAATTAAAATCCGTTCCGCTATTTAGCTGTAAAAACAAATTTGACTCATGGTTTTAATCTTAATTTATAATAATATAAATATGGATTTCAGTTCAATAAACCTAACAGTAAAAAAATAATAATTCTGAGCACGACGTAAAGTGATTAAAATTCTATTTTGTTCATGAGAATTCAATCGCGTACAGAATATAATTCCAGCGCATTTTATGCACTTAATACCTATCACCCTCATGACTTTAAATTAAACTAATAATAAAAGATTTTGTTAATGATAAACAGTTAATTATTGTATAAAAACTCGTAAATTTATGCTAATTGGCAAGTTCACTGTGTTTTCTTTGTTAAAGAATATGTGCGACTTGACTTAATTCATACCTTCCACGGTTAAATTTGCAGAAAATTCTTTGTTTATAAATTTTTCAATATTTTTGGTACTTGTTTATGTACTTTGATATTTATTCCATTTTAAAATATTAGGTAAACAGTAATACGTCGCACCATTAGAAACTTAATTTTGAAAGAAAACATTATTTTCGAGATATTTAAAAACTTTTATCAAACATTAATTTTGATGTATTAAAGCAAATATTTCATAAGTTAAAACAAGTAGGTATGTGAAATCTGTTTCCAATATTAAAATAATAATATAAGAGGTAAAATTGTTTGTAAGTTTGTCTGTAAGGGAAACGTGAACTACTGATTTAAAAAAATCTTTTTGCGTTATAATAGCCCGTTTATAGAGGCAAATAGGCTTTATTTCATCACGCTACGACTCATTAGCGAAGTACTACCCATCCACGCAAGGGAAACTGCAAGGGGCAGCTAATAAAATATATACATGAAAATATAAATATACTTCTAAAGATCATAAAAATATGTATTATGTATGCCATTCATAATATGGACGGTGATAAGCTATACTGTGTCAAGCCACACGGACTTCATTTTGAGAAAATGGCGTCTAAAGATGTCAAGTCTATTCTTAGCAAATATGTTTGAAGCAGTTATATCCATCTTTCCTTTTCTTTTTGATTAAAATGTATAATTAAATAAAAGCTGATTGATATATTTAATATATTATCAAATAAAAAGTTTTTCAAATATTTGAGATTATTGTAAAAATTGCAAAATATGGAAGGCATTTGGACATCGAAACAATTAATTAAGAGACTTTTTTCCCTACCTATTAAGTTTAAATGACTTAAATTTTTAATAATGCTAAATAGGTGATGCAGTATCAAAATACATCCATATCGCTGAATTTGTCGTATTGTGGGTTGACACATTATTGCTTATCAGCATCCATATATTACCTTCCCTAAAAACATTGTTCATTACACAAAGGTATGATATAACGTATTCACTGACTCATTATTTTAACACTAGTTATAAAAGGGTCGGAGGGTACACAAAAAAAACCGTTTTGTGAACGTCAATTCCATGTTAATTGCCGTTTGGCTAAAACAGTTGACAAAAATGCAGCTATTTTAACCAAATCAGTTTTATTTATTACTTATTTTGACTTTTATTTTGTATATTTTATTCATTCTAAATATAAATATGGATAATGTAGTAAAAGTTGTTGACGTTGAAACAGTAGAAGAGGTATTCGTTTTAGGGTAAGTAACCCTAAAAATATTAATCAAAAATAACCTTTAGTTTTTTTTTTACCGACTTCAGAAAAGAGTTTATTCGTTTTATGTCTGTGCAACTGGTAAGCTGATGAATGGAGATCCTTAACGGAACGGAACACTAGCAAATCACTTGCGACTGATGTACTCGTAATAGTAGAGAGTAAAGTAGCTTTACGTTAGCTTTGGCAATGTTATATTCAAGTTAGGCATTACGTTATATGGATGCTGATAAGCAATAATGTGTCAACCCACAAAAAGTCAAATTTGGAGATATTGATGTATTTTGATACTACGTCACCTATTTAACATTATTCAAAAAAAAAAATTCAAGTCATCTTAATTAAATAAGTATGAAAAAAAGTTTCTTAACTCAATGCTTTGAATTTTAGGTGCGTTCCATATTTTGCAATTTAAAAAATAATCTTTAATATTTAAAAACCTATTATTAGATAAGATATTAAATAAATCTATCTGTTTTTGCTTCATTACACATTTTATCAAAATAGAAAAGGCAAGATGAATATACACGTCTTTAAATAAATTTATTAAGAATAGGTTTGACATCTTTAGACGCCATTTTCTCAATACGATGTCCGTATGGCTTGATACAGTATTGCTTATCAGCGTCCATATGTCCAAGGCCGGATTTACACTAAGTGTCGTTCTGAAGCACAGGCAAAAATGTCGCCTTTTTACCAAAATTATTCACAATTAAATTCAAAATATACTTTATTCAAATAGGCTTCTTAAAGCATATTCTAATTCCTATGTTAATTTAGTAGTATAAACGCACTCTTTAAAAATAATTATATTTAGTAGTGTATAATAAATTTTAATTAATAATATTTAAAGAAATCTCTCCCACCCCAAAATTATGCTGCCCTGGCCACTGGCCGCTAGTGCCCCTATAGCAAATCCAGCGCAGTATACATAATTTTGTGTAAATTACTTATAATTGTTACATACATGCCCATAAGTTAAAACCAACATCACGGGTTTATGTGGAGCGTTTGTTGTAAGTTCTAATTGGCTGTGAGAATTAAACAGCAAGAGAACCAAAACCTAGACAGTTTCGTGTATTCAAACGAACAGCGGTTAAAATAAGTTCAGTTCTATATTTGCGCGTGCGCAGCAAATGTCAAACGATTGTTCAGTGTTAGTCTTATTAAACGATACTTCGAATGGTTTTCATAGGATTTACAAAATTGATTACAATTGAGATAAATGTTTGAAATATGTTTTATTATTATATCATTTTCAATCTCTTGATGATCTATTGTGTGTCGTAAGTGTGGTGTCAGCGTTAATTATGAATACAATGGTCAGGTACTTACTTTATTTATCTAGTAGACGTGCATTTTACTAACAACGTTTAACGATTTAGTTGTCAATATATAATTTATTATGTTAGGAAATTAATTATGAAAGTAAGCTTTTTTTGCTTTTTAATAGATATATTATTTAAAAAAAAATATTATCAAATGTTTACAAAGATAAGTGCTATAAGATTTAAGTTGAATCAATATTTAAATCGTTGGAATGTAATTAAAAAGAAATAGGAAGAAAAGGCTTTTTTACCTAGTTATTATTTATTTAAATTCATAAAATTATATTGTACATTCATTTTGAGATTACACTGAATGTGTAATATCATCAGAAAACTCACAAGGCAGTCGCTTTAGTTAATTACAATATTTAATGTAACCTTATAACCACTTACAATTATGAATGATTTACAAAAAATAAATTAATAATAACGTCAAAAATATCACATTTTTCCAGTAAATACCCTAAAACGGACTACACATATTCGCCACTATCCCGCGACCGAGTGGAGCTGGCTCCGGGGCAGGTCGCGGTGCCGAACATGTCGAGACGATCTCTATCACAATTCCGCATACAAGGTCCCAACACCGTTGACGAACCGGACATACCCGTCACTACCGTTTGGAAGACCAGCTCGGTCCGGAAGAGGTTTACTGTGAGTATATATACATAGGCCTAGTGGTTAAAACACGTCGATCTCAACCGATGATCACAAACACAAACACCGTTATTATTTTCAATTGCTAAGTTTAAATTATTCTCGTGCTCGACGTGAAAGACATCGTGAGGAAACCTGCATGTGCCTGAAGAAATTTTGACACGTATATATTCCGCAGTTTAGCAGCGTCGTGGATCAAGCTCCTAAATAGGAGAGGCTGTTACTTTACTTATTCATGCAGTTTGATGTTGCTTTACAAGAATGTTAAGAAAGCTTATGTATTATTACTCAGTAAAATTATAAGCCAAATATTCAAAAGTTACATTGAAAGAAACCTTAAAGTCTTGTACTCTGAAGTGGAACGTGACGAACACAGAAAGCATTAGATTTTATGGAAACTTTAAATTAAGGAAACAATAACGGGAAGAATTACACTTGTTAGTTTTACTCTCATAATTTATATAAGACACCGCTGGTCACTTTTATCTAGGTAACATTACGAAATCTGTGAGTGGCAAAAGGCACTGACATAAAATTCTCTTAGGTATTTGAAATCATATATACAATGTATGTAAATTTTTAGAAAATCTATCAGCAAAACTTACAAGCAGTGTAATCTTCGCTTTATAAAAGATTTTTTATACATTATGTCCATAAAGAAGACTATAATAATAGCGAAAATAAAAAAAAAACGATGCAATAATTTTTTACTTTATTCAACATATACAAAAAATAAATATATACACCAAACTGTGCTAGTTGTATTGTAGTTACTCATAAAACCTTTTTACTAACACATATAATAACTCCTCTTTCAGACGATAGACAGCTCAGACGATGAAACCTACATCCGCAACGGTGCCTACAAGAAGTCAGACGAGCGCTGGTGGATCACTCGACTGCTGGCTGCCATCCTCACCACGATCACCACCACCACCAGCAATGCATATCGCAAAGTGGTCGGACCATCACATAGATACCCATACACTGATAGGAGACCTGCGAATCGTAAGTAACGTTATACATGAGCTATAAGGCGAGAATTAACTTCGTAAGTTACTCTGAAAGCGATATAAAATAACTCTGTTATGACCTAGAAACGTCGTTAGTAGTTACGAAAGCTGTGGATGTCAAACAGACGGGAAATTCTTTCAGGTGTAAAGCAATGAGAAATAACTTATGTAAAACTTAATGGAAATCTGAGAGCAAAACTTATAAGTGTAATTCTCGCTTAATATGTTAATTTCTTACGCAAGGGTTTCATACTTTATAGAATAATATTTATAGTTGATTAAATTTAACAAGCCTTGTTAAGTGCTAAATTCATCTCGAGCTCGGCAGTGAAGGAAAACTTCGTGAGGAAACTTACATGTGCCGAGAGATTCTAACACATGTATGTATATCAGCCAACCCGCTGTGGAGCAGCGTGGTGGATTAAGTTTTAAACCTTCTCCTTAATAGGAGAGGAGGCCTTTGCCCAGTAAGACATTTACAGGATTTTACTTTACTAAATTAAAAAAAAAATGTTTGTAATAACAAATTACTTTAATTATACAAATACAAATTATTTATTGTTATAGGTGGACTCGTTGCGCGAACAGCATCTGTAGCAGCTGCACCGTTTTATTGGATCTACACCATAATAAAGACCGTTGTTACAACAACTGTCACAACAATCACAGAAACTGTAAGTTAACAATTCTACTTCATTTATAATTTCTGATAATGAGCACTAAACTTTACCTCTTCAGTAATTAGTATTTAAGTGACTGAATTCAGAAATTTTAATTTTTGGACACAAAGAGAAAGTTTTACACTTCTTCTGTCTTTGGCCCTTTATTTATATTTTATTGACACAAAATGTTGATCAAATAATTATTTATTATTAGAAAAAAAAAATGAATTACAGAATCATATGAAACTAAATTTTAATTACTTAGCTTGTTTTGCACAGTTTTTAAATTAAGTCATATAATATTTATATTTATTATTGTATGATATATAATATAAAGATATGACCAAAATCTCTTAAATAATGATTGATTGATAACACACCTAGACATTATGCCATTACAAACATTATACAATTATTAAAAAAATCAAATTAAAAAAAATTACCAAAAAGATTGAGCCTCGCCTAGGTTATTAAAAATATATTAAGTCCCTCTTTTCACTTATTAAAATGAGGTTATTATTATTTTTTTTCAGTTAACATCAAGCCAAGCTAATGAAAATGAAAAATTCGCGGGACGGTACAAAGAAAAAGCCGTTGTGAAACGACGCTGGTGGCCCTGGCTGCTGCTACTGTTACTGCCTACATTTGGATATGGATGTGAGTATAGAAAACACATACATAATTACGTGTTTGTCTTACGGTTACTCACATATATGTAAAAGACACACGACTAGATGCGAGTGTAGGTTGTAACATTATAATTTGTAACAAAAATTTCGATCTTAATCTGTTTTTATTTTTTTTTAATAATAATTAAAACATATTGTACATATTTCTGGCTATATCTTAGACGAGAATTACATTTATCAGTACTCTTGTATTTGACATAAAACAACTCAGGATACAGAGTACCTAGTTAACGTAACGAAAACTGTTGCTGTTAAAAATAAGGGAATTGGCAGTAAATTCTTTCAGGTGTAAAGCAATGATAAACAACTTATATAAATGTTTATAAAAGTCTGAGAGCAAAACTTAACTTATAAGTATAGTTCTCGCCTATTATGTGTTACACACTATAGCACATTCTTCAGTGAATAATTTTTTTGTTCCTGAATAGGCTTAGTGGGTTTTAAACAAAAACCTATATCGATTAGACAGTGCCTTCAAAAATGTAAATTTAATTAAAAATATACACAAAATTACACTTGCTGCAATAGCACTGTCATTTTGCTATAAAAATAAAATAAATAATTATATTATTTTAAACTCAAATTCCTTTCAGTGCACTACACGTACGAAAACTACGAACATCTAGCATTACCAAATTTTACCGATTTCCGCGTAGATTTATCAGAGTTCTCAGCTAAAATAACGAACATCACCCTCCCGTCGCTACCGAATATCACATTGCCAGAGATGCCACGTCTGAATATAACGATGCCAGACATAAATATAACATTGCCAGACGTGAGCCAGAAGTTGCCAGTGGTGACGAAGACGTACAGGGAGTACAAAGCTGTCGTGCAAAATAGAATGGCAGATGCTTCGGATTATATCGTTGTAGTGGCTGATAGCTGCTGGGAGGAGATTCGACGTTTTTGGCGCGGAATTATCGGATGATAAATTGTCTTTCTATAGTTAAACGTAACCATGATAATATGGACCTTTTTCATGTATATGACCCGGTATTTCGTCAGGATCAATAGTTAATTTTAACATATTAAGAAAGTTTTAAATAATTTGTACATATTGTGTATAAAACTGGGGTGCGTTATAATAACATTATCTAAACTTTATAGGTATAAAAAGTATATTTTAGTATCCAATTGTACTAGTACTAAGAGTTTTGATAGTTTTCTTTCATACAAAGCCCCAAGCCTCTAGCGAAATCTTTGCCACAGTAAGTAATGTATGCAAAATTAGTCAAAAAATACAGATCGAAAATTATCACAACTCGATATTTCGTCAAACAGAACCCCGCTTAATATTTGATTGGCTTATTATTTACCCTTAGGTTTCTATTACCTGAGGTTATCGCGTAAATACGACTCTTCAGACACTTTGTAGAAAAAGACAGACTATGACACATGACTACATAATTTTGGCGATAATATATTGACTACATAATAAATTACTTCGAACTAGGCTGGAATTGCGCGTGTATACAGTCGACTGTGAATAGCAATGATTGCCGAAAATAAATTAAAGATTATTTTTAAGCAAATAATAAATTAACTTATTTTTCTGGAATACCGTTTGAATCAAATGAGTATCATATAAATTGTCTGTACAAATTTTAATTAAAACTTAAAACATATTTAAATAATATATACATTTTAACTATTTCCGTTGAATTTATTTTAAACGTATTCTATTTTGGACTCTAGATATATAGTGATATCTGTTGAATGTCTGACGTTTTAATAAAATAGTTTTAGAAAAAGCTCAAAAATGGTTTAAACCATAATCATCACACTATATTGAAGTATGTTACAATTTTAACTAAACAAATAGTTTTAAACGCCTATTTATAAAGAAATAGTAAGGTTAGTTGAAGCTTAAGCGTTTGAATTATTTTTATAATAAAACTGCGTTTCTAACAAGTACAATATGTATCACAATTAATTTAAGAAATAGCTCTCTCGCAAATTATTATCATCGCACATTAATCATGAAGGAAGTTATATTAAATACAAATGTTTTCTACTTATGAATAATCCAATTCTAGTTGTATGTGTAAAATTTAGTAGAATAATTACTAAGAAACTTGACAGGTGTTTAAAAAAGTTATCGTGGATCTTAGCTACATATCTAAATTGGTTAAATACATGATTTTTTTCCAAGACGATTTAATTTGCCTTTAAAATATGTAGGTTACCTTATTGGTTTAATTATTGTTGTCATATTATCATGGTTGCAATAAGTACGTTCACGTTTAGAAAATGGAGAAGAAATAGCTGTTTCAGTTATTATTATCACAAAAAAATTGTCAAGAAATAAAATAAAAGAAAAGAAAATCGGATCTCTTTTGGCCAGTATCGAGATTGATAGATATATTTGGAGTCTATACGAAAGTATACTATGAGGAAAGCTTTAATCTAGTCTAGAAATTAAAATTACAAAGTCAAAGTACCTATTTTTTAAACGAGAACCGTTTTTGTTCTAACGCTTTAAGATTTGCGTACTTAAATTAGTTTAAGGTCATTCCTTGTGTTATTCATATTTTTTTCATTTGAAATGATAATTTAAAGTACAAATACATATATTTATTTTTCTATTTAATACTACGATTTTTTTTTTATCATAATAATTATTTTAAGCTAAGCTTAATTTAAAATTTTTTCAAATGTTTTTGTGCTGTATAAAATCAACGAAGTTTGCCGCCTCTAATTACTTTTTTTAATTTTCAAGCGTTCGAAATATGTTGCTAGATAATAAAAAACGAATATTCTTGTCACATTTGAAATTAGCTTTAAATTGTATACTGTACCTAATTTGAAACATTGTGTTGCCATATTTTGGAATTTTGTTGCTTTATTTAATTAAATTTTATATTTAACTTATTTATATAAATGGTATTTTATAACTATAGTAATGTTATGTTCATAGCATTTGACGTTAAAAATCTATACGAAATTACAACTTAGACAATATAGTCAATTTACTTATTGGCTCAAAGATACTTTTGCCTGTTATACTCAGTTGTAACCAACAAGGACAACCGATGCGGTCGGCATTATATAGGTGCCAGGTGAATCCATAACGTTATAACATTTCTATAGTTATACATATCATTGATATATAACTAAAACCTAGTCTTAAAAACCTTTTTAAACTGAGTAATATTAAAAAATGTTATAATGATCAGGTCATTGTGGAGGCTAAATATAAATAGTAACGGAGAATTTAGTTTTGTTTTTAATATATTTTTTCTATAATTTATTTTCAATATTCTATGCTTTAATGAAAAAATGTTTATTTTTTATACATATAAATATGTATTACATGTTCGACGTTAAGAAGTCTATTTTATTTTTATGTCTTGATTGCGAACTTGCAAACAGATCATGCTACAATATTATTATATTTATTAGTAATAAACATAAAAATATAGTAAAAGCAGTAATTGTCCGTCTTTTAATGTACAAGTAAACATTTGATCGTAAAAAAAGCGTTTTTTTTTTCGAATATTACATTTTTCTCAGTCCTTTTAGAAATTTGTTATTTTATAGAATTGCCAGTTCACAGTCGATGCAAAATTCAATTTATATTATCACAATCAATTATAATTCATTCTCTACACATAATTTTAAGAAATTTTATTTAAAATGGTTTGGTAAATTTGTTAATTAACATTATTAATAAGATTAATTAATATATGGTAATTGTAACCAATTACTGAGCTATTTTTGATTAAAATATAATTTTTTTGTATGCACAACATCTTTTCCTTACCTCCATTCCCACACAATTCTTCCCTGCAGATATATAACTAAGATTAAACAGGGAAGGATAGAAATAAACGTCACCTATTGAAAGTGGTCGCATTAGGACGCAACACTTTTAGGTGAGTTTTGTGAATATTATTATTTCTGTAAGACTAATTCTCTGTCCTTCCCTGTTCAATGTTTATTCATCTGTAATCCCCAGTGCCAGTGTGGGAAGGACAGGGAAGCACTTCGTAAATGCTAAAATGTCTTTTTTCTTTCTTCCAGATTACAATTATAAAGAAAATATTCCAAAAATCGATTTCGATATTTTCGCGAAAGAAGACATCGTCGCCAATGCATATAAACCTCCGGAGATAAAAGAAGATACAGACTTGACGAAACGCGTCGCGGCGTTAGAGAACTGGGCGTTGAACGTCGATACGCGGCTGAAATTCTTCGACCAGAAGCTCTCGAAGTTAGACAATTTCGAAGCTCAGATCGAGCAGTATTCGTTCAGACATTTGCAACAGAATCTCATTACCATTTTAAGTAACAACGACAACAGTGACGCCATTGCCGCCAAACTAAAGCAGCATTTTGATAGAAATTACGTCACAAACGAGCAGTTGCACTCGATGAGTCAAGAGATACATGAGCGACTGATTAATTCATGGAAGCCGGAAATTAATGAGGATAGTATACGTCAGATAGTTCAAGAGTATTTGCTGTCTATTGAACGCCGTCAGATGGAGGTGATGGTGGAGAAGGTCAAGGAGTACGTGCGTGAGGTGGAGAGCCGCCCGGTGGAGGTCAAGGCGGAGGTGGATTACGAAGCTGTTAAGAAGATGGTGGTTGGCATGCTTGAAGTTTATGACGCTGATAAGACAGGATTAGTTGACTATGCTTTGGAATCTGCTGGTAAATATGTTTTGTTAAAATATTATATAAGTATTAGTATATATTCTTATTGTACACATCAAGAAATACAAAACAATTTCAACTTATTAGAAAAAAAGTATGTGAGTATGATCTCTACTAGACAGCCTTGTACAAATTATATATAATTAATTTATTATAGATTTTTGGAAAATTTAGAATTGAAATTAGAACGTATATGTAACTATAGATATATACTTCAGTATTGCTATTCTAGCTTGATTTTATAATTATTATGACTGATGTGTTTTTTTCTAAAATAATCATTATTTTCTTTGAAAAATATATAATTTGAATAATGTACAGAATCAAAGTGTCATAGCTTTATGGACTGAACACCTGCACCGATTACTGATTCTCGCATTTTCACAAATTCTGATTATGTTAAAAATGTAAGAGTAGCTAAAATCTAAAAAATCAATATCCCACTATTCCTAATGATATTATATCAAGTTTGTGAGGATGTATTTTCCTTCTCGAAACCATTGAACGGATTTTGATGAAACTACATCAGAATAAAATATTGTGCGAATTGGTCAAATGATAAAACTAAGTGATGAAATTCAGCTCACAATCAAACAGCCCCTAACCGAACCGAATCGTTCCAGGCGGCCAGGTGATCTCCACGAAGTGCACGGAGCTGTACCAGATCAAGACGAAGCAGTACTCGATCCTGGGGCTGCCGGTGTGGTGGGTGTACACGTCGCCGCGCTACGCGCTGTCGCCCGGCGCCATGCCCGCCGAGTGCTGGGCCTTCCAGGGCTTCCCCGGCTACCTGGGTACAGCGCCGCACTCTGTTCTCGAATGACGTTCTATTTCGATTTGCCATTTACGTGTCGGTCTGAACTATGCGCATTTCGCTGCGTAGAATACTCCTTTTAATACTTCTCATGTCAAATGAGTGTATTTAAATGAATATGTATTTGTTTTTAACATTTTTTAGATCGATACATACCGAAAGTGTTTCTCAAATAACACAAGTAAAGACAAACATTATAGATGTCATATAATGGCTAAAAATATTAAGATTATAACAATATAAATTCATATTATATATACTAAATGTTTTAAGTCTTGTTTACTCGACTGTACCATACGCGAGTTCGAACTCGCCTAGTTTTCAGACCAACACACGTGAGGCACACCTCGCTTCGTAACATTACAGTGTAACGAGAGCGAGACTTAAAAGATATTTAAAATTAAGTAATTGACCGTTAGAAATCCATATAGCTTTGTAATACCACTAACTGTCCCTTGCGACTTCACTCGTGTTTATGGTAGGCTATAGCCTTCCTCAATAAATAAACTGTCTAACACAAAAAGAAATTTTCAATTCGAGCCAGTAGTTCCTGATATTAGCGCATTCAAACAAACTCTTCAGCTTCTTAATATTAGTATAGATAAAAGTAATGAAAAATTAAATCTTTACATAAATTAAATAAAAAAGGTTTATTTAATAGTTAAAACCTTAGATCTTTTCATGCGGTTTTTGTCAATAAATCGAGTGATTTAAGAGGAAGGTTTATATATACACATATTACGTGCACTGTAAAGAAAAGGGGAAAATATCGAAGTATTGTAATGTGATATCGTCAAAAACTACATTCAAAATTCTTAGATATATCTATAAAAACATAAAATTGTATGTGTTTAAAATTGAAAAGTGAACTTAACTAATAATTTAATCTTTGTTTTAGTGATACGGACATACGCGATAATTGAAGTGACGGGTTTCTCCCTCGAACACATGTCCCGGTTGCTAGCTGTTGAAGGGAAAATCGAATCGGCACCGAAAAACTTCTCTGTATATGTAAGTTTTTATACACATAATATGCAATAGATAATACAATAAAATAGTCGTTCATTTATTGCATTATATTGTGTTTCAATTTCAAATTTTAAATGTGTATTGTTTCCATACCAGCATGAGCATGATCAGCTTGGCATCCTGAGTTCTTAATATAATTTGATAATCTATAGATTAACATTTTTTTTCTAAAGAAAAACTTAAAATTTTCTGGTAAGTATAATAATAACTAACACTACAACTAAGTTGTATTTCATTGGATTGATATTTATGCATGATGCATGTGTCTTTGTGCTTTAAGTCTCAAAAATAGCTACAACAAAAAATATAACAAATCCATTTTTTATAAGATGAGTATTACACTTATAAGTTTTGCTCTCCGACTTTCAAAAAGATTTACATAAGTTATTTCCCATTGCTTTACATCTAAAAGAATTTACTGTCAATGCCATATTTTTGACATTTCATAGCTTTCGTAACTTCTTATGACGTATCTGTTACTACGTTACAGTTTTGTTTTATATAAATTACGAGAGTAAAACTTACAAATGTAATTTTCGTCTAAGAATAAATTATAGAAAAATATGACTAATATTAAGGCGCACTTTTCAGGGCTTACACGGCGAAATGGATCCAGAGCCTCATCTATTCGGCGAATACATGTACGACGCAAACGGGACGTCAATACAGTACTTCCCCGTGAAATATCCTAAGACGATAAACATAGATGGTGTGGAATACCCCGTCGCGTACGACATCATCGAACTCCGGGTTGAAAGCAACCACGGAAACCCCACTTATACCTGCGTCTACAGGTTCAGGGTCCACGGCAACCCACTCAGTGACATACGGAGAGCCACAGAAGATAGCATAAGAGATAGTGAATCTTAACGAAGACTTATTGACATTCGGTGTGATTGTGTTATGTGTGAGTGAAATATTAAATATGGAAAAATAGTGTCCGATGAAATTTGAAACTGATCCGTAAGTTAACTAAATGTGGCCTTAACTACAGTTAATATTAGAAGTCTAAAGTACAAAACGTGTTGTCGTAGAATGATATATATGTAATAGTAACTAAAGATTCGTGCGATGAAACGACAATATACTAATATAAAATTGTTAAAGCTAATTAAATCAAATCAACTATGTATGTAATATTGAATCAATATTATATATATTACTGATCAAATTATACCTAACTTAGCAAATGTGTGTTGTATTTAATTATATGTCTATTTATGGTCGTTTCAGAAGCACAAATCTTAGAACTTCAGTGTTAGATTATCTCTTTGAATCTGTTGAACACCCGCACAACGTCTGTTAATACGCTTAGTTGTTCTGAGTACTTTATATTGATATTTGTATGTAATTTTGAATATTTTAAGTTTTGATTTAATTAAGTTTTTATTAGTAATATTTTAATGTTTTAACATATGTAACAAGGGTCTATAAGTCTATCATACGAGTTGCATATTCATCACAATCTCACATGCATAATGTCATATCACACACAAATAAAACATTGACACTATGTACATTTTAACTTTAATACATCTTTATAAATAAAAGACGAAGCATTTGTAAAATGATAATATTTAGTTATTATCGTCACTGAAATTTGACCTAAAAATAATTATTACATCGGTAGTATTTTCATGATGGACCTAAGTACATACTTCATTCATAATTTAAAATGGTTCCCTTCGTATTCTAGGCTTGTCGGCCCTTGAGTTATTTAAATTAGGTTTAATGAAGGAGCTAGTCCAGTTAGACGTTAGTAAATTTTATGCCAACTTAATTTTTAACGTTTTTTTTTTCATTCGTCTCAAACTAACATAGTTTTAAAATGAGCCCAACGTCAGAGCTGACTTGAAAATATTGAATATTTGTTTAGATTTAAGTGTTTAGTTGCTTTTGCACAAACATACCGTCATTTCTCGCAACTGTCTCTTACTCACATTCCTTTATCATTTAATATTGATTGTGTGTTTATTTAAACATTTTATCATTCATTGTGTTTTGTTTTCCCCGTACATCTTGGTCACATGCAGACTTAATGTCTCTTAACAGAAAAAAAATCTATCATTTTGGAACTGACGGAAACATTTATATATTTATAGGTATTAAGAAATTCTATTAAACTAACCAGTTACCACTAACGTTTTAATATTTTCAGTAATCTTACATTTTAAACGATTTTAACCTTTTCTTTTAGCGTCTCATAATTAACAATGACAGCTGATAATAAAAATAAGTGTTTTTATTTTTAATTATTTATTTATACTGTGTGGATCTTGTAAGGGATTGATTCCCAATTTGTGACTTGATGTCGACAAGTACATATTATGAAATTATATATAAAGCGGCGGGATTTTAAATTTATAAAATTTTTACTGTAAATTTCTATTCTTGCTTTCTACACGATATTTTTCTAAACATATTTGTCGATGTTAATTTTAAACCTCACTATTTTATACTGATGTCCATGAATTTTTAACTGTAAAACTACTTTTAATTATGTCGAAATATTTGTGATGTTCAAAATAAAATTTAAAAAAAAAATATTTTAATGATTTCATTCAGTCTACCTTCTACAAAAGTTAAATACGCAATAAAAATTCTTATTAGATCTCGAATATAGTAAAAGAAAGTGTAAAGTAAACATTTGTTTGGCTTCTATAGTTAAAAAAAATTGATAGCTCTCTGAATGTAGAGTTCTTATATTGGAGGATAACGTTAAACGAGGCTACTTATTTTTGTGTTACGTAGTAACTTACACTTACTACTGTACCTACAGTTACACTTTCATCGATTTTATATAGTTATCTTTATGTATTAATATTCAGCATTCATATGTCTGTTCTCGTAAAACTTTAAAGTCAATCGATACTTAAAGTTTGTAAAAACTGAAAGTTGCACTTAAGTCAAAAATTTTATAAAAATATTTGGACTGGTGTCATTTAATTTTTTTTGTACGTTTACCGAATGATCAAATTAGTGTTTCACCTTTATACAGTTATAAACAACGTAAATTGGCGATTTACTAATAGAATCATATTGATTCTGTGAGTAAATTGTCAACACTGATAAATGCAGTTATATCCGATATACAATCGCAGTTTATCAGCGTCACATCGCGACCTTACTGGCATTAAATATTATCCTACGAAAATTAAATTTGAAATGGGAAGTTTAATTTCGTAAAACCTATTTGAAAGGTTTGCAATAACTATTAATCCATGACGATATTAAATTGTATTCCTGTTAGAACACACAATAAATAAAATAAGGTCTCAGTATCGTATTAGTATTGTGGTATAAAGACACGATGACGCATTAAAGTGGTCAACGGAAACTGTCCAAAGTAAATCGGAGCTGGAACATCTATGTATGGAACTGATGACTACATAAACAAATCTGTTTTGGATTTGAATTGTTATATCAACATAATAGTTCAACTGGAAATTTTCCAATAATAAAAACGAGTTTGATTTTTAGGTTATGTTCTTTGCCCAAAATATCAACATTGTTATTTATTAATGAATGATATTGTTTAAAGTGTGCTACCTCCAGGGTTTTTCGTTATTGAAAACTTTATATTACCGAAGTTATTACTGCTTCAGCAGTAAGATTGAATTGGGATATTTTACACGATGAAGTTCTTCTACAATCGCATATGAAATTCTATTCGTAAATCCATAAAAAACAAACAAGCTATAAATAATTTAGTACGACGACAATAATTGATTAAAGAGTTTATTGTTGCTCTCATTTCGTCAAGCGAAGTAAAGAATTGATTAATTTATACTTTTCATGACCGTTTCGAGCGGATATATTTTAATTTTTATAGATATAAGTACGCCAGATCGTTATTAAAGGAGTGAAATGATTGTCAACAAACATCGATAATATGCAAAAACGTATGGTTAAAAAAATATGTAACATAAACTTTGATGTTAGATCGAACAAAAATTTTTGCTAATCTCATAACCTTAAACATAAAGGTCCAACATTTTTTCTTAACATTTTTATAACAGAGTCCCTTTAAGCGCGGTGTCTGTAGCATTTGCTAACCCCTGCTAATACTAATATAATAATACGAGGCTGAATCCGGCCCTGCGTCACGTAGGTATTCGCTACTATAATTTATAATTTTATACTATCATTTGAAATTCCGTACGTGGGTATAAGTTATCCACGCTTTAAAATACATTCGCTTAAAAGTGTAATGTGAATAGTTGTATTTTTTTTGTATTTTATTCACATTTCATGAATACGACTACGATCTCGTCATAGTTCAATGTTTGTGTATTGGCGTATATTACGAATTGCCTATTTATAAGATTCGTTCCTATTCAATTACTTATAGTTATGTAGTCCCATTTTATACGATAGACACAATGTTGTTACCCGATTTGTACAAATATCAACAAATTTAAAGATATTAATTGACGTTTACAAAAACAGGACAAATTAAAATTTAATAGTCTAAAGCAATATGCCTCTGCATATTGATTTTCGTAGCTTTGTCTATTTTTAACCGTCGTAGAGCGCTTTATTTTCGACTACGTTTATACCATGCTTGCGGGAGATGTTTCTATTTTCGTACAAAGTCAATGTCGAACATTGCTCTCGACCTGAAGCGCAAGTTTGTTTTGATATAAACTATGTCAAGGGCGGGCGAAAAGAAAGACAGGTTAATTTTTCAGATTTTTTTTGTATTTTTGTTATATTTTATAATTTATAAATGACCTAGTAAGAAAGTAGTCTTATCCGTTTCAGCACATACAATCATCATTCATGAGATTACAAAAGATCCTTTGGCGAGTGCAGTACCGAGGCCGGCGGTCGAGGCGCGCCCGCGGCGCCGCGCTCCGTCCTGCCGTCACTATTACGATTTAATTACATATAATATCTTACGTACAATTAAATTAACGGAGATTATAAGCCTGAGTTGAGCAGCCGGCCGCGGGACCGGCCGGGCCGCGGGCCGCTTCTGGTGGCAGCTTTGCGCTTCGCTTGCGCGCTTAGAAGCACTTCCTGTGGACGATCGAGGGTCCGGACTCGTCGTACTCCTGCTTCGAGATCCACATCTGTTGGAAGGTCGACAGAGACGCGAGGATGGAGCCACCGATCCATACGGAGTACTTCCTCTCCGGGGGAGCGATAATTTTGATTTTCATTGTCGATGGAGCTAGAGCTGTGATTTCCTTTTGCATACGGTCGGCGATACCGGGGTACATGGTGGTACCACCGGACAATACTGTGTTGGCGTACAAGTCCTTACGGATGTCGACATCGCACTTCATGATGGAGTTGTATGTTGTCTCGTGGATGCCGCAAGCTTCCATACCCAAGAACGAGGGTTGGAAGAGAGCCTCTGGGCAACGGAATCTTTCGTTACCGATGGTGATGACTTGACCGTCGGGAAGTTCGTAGGACTTCTCGAGCGAGCTGCTGGAGGCGGCGGTGGCCATCTCCTGCTCGAAGTCGAGCGCGACGTAGCAGAGCTTCTCCTTGATGTCACGCACGATTTCTCTCTCGGCGGTGGTGGTGAATGAGTAACCACGCTCGGTGAGGATCTTCATCAGGTAGTCTGTGAGGTCCCTACCGGCCAAGTCCAGACGCAGGATTGCGTGTGGGAGCGCGTATCCTTCGTAGATGGGCACAGTGTGCGAGACACCGTCGCCGGAGTCCAGCACGATACCGGTGGTACGACCGGACGCGTACAGGGAGAGCACGGCCTGGATGGCGACGTACATGGCGGGCGTGTTGAAGGTCTCGAACATGATCTGTGTCATCTTCTCTCTGTAACAACGGAAGAGCGAGCGTTAGCATGGCGTCGACAGCGACGAGACACTAGATGTCGTCACAATATCAAACAAGAAATTAAAGACGAGAGTCGAGAAGGACCGACACGCACCTGTTAGCCTTGGGGTTGAGGGGCGCTTCGGTGAGCAGCACGGGGTGCTCCTCGGGAGCGACACGGAGCTCGTTGTAGAAGGTGTGGTGCCAGATCTTCTCCATATCGTCCCAGTTGGTAACGATGCCGTGCTCGATGGGGTATTTGAGTGTGAGGATACCTCTCTTGCTCTGGGCCTCGTCACCTACGTACGAGTCCTTCTGTCCCATACCGACCATCACACCCTGGTGACGTGGGCGGCCCACAATTGAGGGAAAGACGGCACGGGGCGCGTCATCTCCCGCGAAACCGGCCTTGCACATACCGGAGCCATTGTCCACTACCAGCGCGGCAACTTCTTCGTCGCACATTGTGAATTAGTCTGAAAAAAACAAGATAAATTGTTAATTAAGGCAGCTGAATAACATTTGTTAAAACCTAAAATAAATTTAATCAGCGTACGGTTGGTAAAAATCAATATTAGCGATTCCATAAAAGGCTCTCCGTTGAAATCACCCACGCCACTGTGGGCGATAAAGTCGAAGACGCCTTATAAGGAATTGTCTAATGAGAAGCTACGTTACGAGGACGTGGCGACTCACGCGGTGAGACACGGAGACGGGCGTTTACCGGTCGGTAAAAGTAGAGCGTTGGTTTTACACTTTTCAATTTCATTTACTGTTATAATTTACTATTATTATTATATTTCAAGTACAATAGAGTACAAAAGCTACGACCACGCCCTACCACAACCGGCATTCCCGGTATCCCGACCGGCGTCACACGACCGGCCCGACTCCGTGTCACTGACCGCACACACTATTAATGCACTAATTTATCACTAAACACTAAAATAATGCACACGAATCACGTTTTGAATGCACATCTGATGAACTTACTTTAATTAAATAGTCCTATTAAATAAATAAATTAATATCGCTATTGCACAGCCTCGGTTATGCTGCACAACGCCTCAACTCGAGCACACTTCGTGGAATGTTGGCGGACGAGGGACCCGCAGTATATAAATGAGGCCGGTTATCGGGGCGCCCCTACCCGCGAGCCCGCGACCGCGGCGAGCTCTCCACCAATCGCAGAAATCCTGAGTTTTCGTTACCATATATGGTATTGCGCTGCAGGGAGCCTGCGCGTCCCCCCTTCCCCTCGGCCCGACGCCGCGGAACCGGCGTTGATAGCGCGCTACTTGATAACGACATCTCACGGTTCTCACACTGGCCTTTGAATTCTTTCATACAAGACGACCCGAGTCTATCTAATTAGATTAGCTACATACATATTCTGCGTACATGCATCAAATGCAGTAGCGAAAGTAAAAAATAATAATCAATATTGGCATCGTTCCAACACGCACAGATGTTGTACTTACACGCTTTCGCGGTGATTCAGGGTTCTATTGAGCTAGTACACACATAATATTATATAAAATAGGGATATTTTATTTATTACATATTTTGTATTGAAGGTATTTATTTATTGAATTATTTGGTAGTAATTATACTGTTGATTCAGCTAGGAAATTTTATATTCATTTTGTGATCAACTTACCGCAATATTAGAGTGGGAGAAATAATATAACAATCGTCGACCTGTGAGAAATACCGGCCGCTTCTGTCGTTCGCTCGACGTTGGCGAAGGTTGATTCGCTTCACTGACAGAAAGCAGTTAATGCGTTTAGCACTAGCCTACGAGAAACCTAAACGGCTGAACAGACACCTAAACGATTATAATATTTTTATATGTAATTTCGACGGTTAACAAAATGACCTACAAAATTCATGCGATGACAGCTTGTCTTACTAATGTCATTCGATTATTCATAAATTAAAAATGGAATTATTCTTTTTCTGCGAACATTTATACACTTGTCGACCTCCTCAGTTCTCGCAGCAAACCGACGGTTTTACCATATATGGGCACGGGATTCTGATTGGTGAACGCTCGCAACGGTCACTGTACGTACACAACGGGCTCATGCACACACATAAACGTCGTTGGAAGTGTTTGTGTCTAGTAACAAAACGATTCATTCAATACGATATTGTCGTTCGTTTTGTGACAAAGTAAACCGACAAAATAACAAAGAACTTATACACGGTATAGGCGATGTTTAAGTTGTATGTTTTATTTGTTTTGGTCGGTTTATCTGTCTCGACGCATGCCTTATCTGTCATTGATTGTAATCACGTCACGTGATTGTTCCCGCATACCTGAGAGCCGATGCTGCACATAATGTTGAGATAGACTGCACGCATGAACAATTCATTTGCAGTCTTTAGAGAGGATGAATTAATGTAATAATTATATTTATATCAACCAGATAGCCAGTCTACGTGTAATTATAATAAGCTCAGCAATTACTTATGTTAATACAATACCAAAACAGGTAGGATAATAACGTTATATTCTGAGAAATTTTTACCGTTATCCATAATTTACGTAGGTGTCTTATCTAATATGTTTTCGCAAAAGAATCTCTATTAAATTTTTGTCTATAATTGCCATAGAGGGTTTCGGTGTTAATCTTTTTTTTTGGCATGACACGGAGAAGACAAAAAAATGTCAACAAAATCCATATTTTAATTTTTTATTTTGTTCAGTGAACAGTGATAACGGGTTTCTATAGAATGCAATATGAACATACTAGGAGTTTATCATTATTGTTTCATTTTCATAATTTCTCTGGAAATAGTTTTATAACTTTCACTATCTGAGAAGTAAACGTGATAAGTAACATTACGTGTTACTGTTATTATTGATTACGAAAAGTTCTGTAACTTAAACGAAAACGATATTTTTGAGAAAGGAGAATTGTTTAATAGCTCGATAATATTATCATTTTTATCAATATTCATTAAGTACTGTAGTAGTAGTAAATAATTTTGATGTAAATCAAAAAATTAAAATAATATCTTATAATACGCAATTTCAATAAATGAGGTTATTTGAATGACGTCACTTGCGGATAGTAACGTCCACGTACCAATGATTACATACGAGTAGTACATAATCTGATGTTATTCATATTTTCTAACCTCTGATCGTAGGTATATTTATCTAAATTATACTATGTCGATGAGTCAGAGTCGAGCTGCTTCGCGCATGCGTACTACAACGCTGAGTCAGCCCTCGTTGCCACCAGAAGTCATTTCCTAAGCTAAGGGTCCTAATTGTACGGTCAAGGCCAGAGATTTTTGCGTTACTTGTTGAATTATTTTTGCATATAAAGACAATACAATTATTGTCAGTAGGTATGTACGAGTATGTTCATATCTGCTTTGTATTTTGTAATATCTTTTCAAAAAAGTACAATAATAAAATTGAATAATTAGGTCTCTAGTTATAATAAAATAAATGAAACAGATTTGATTGGTATTGTAATTTTTGTGATTCAGCATTTACTAAGGAACTTCTCGTCAGTTCCAAGAAGTAACACACGGCTAAGGTAAATATTTTTATATCCGTTTTACGGATCTCACATGACTCAACGAAGGATACGGTATAAGGCAGAAGAATAACAATTTACGAATACTATTGTATTGAAAGTATTTACTATTCGAAGGGAATACATATCACATATCGTGTATGTATTCAATGATTCATTATCATGTGCATAATGTTCGCAAAGCCTTGAGCGAGAGTGACGAATTGCTTCCATTGCTTATAAAATACTTCGACTAAGAAGTCGATGATAACATTTTATACCAATCTTCCTTATCATAGTATAATTCTATTATAGGAATTTAAAATATGACTCGTATGCATTTTGCATTATAAAATCACAACATTTATTAAAAAGATAACCTTTGTTAAAAATATTTAATGAATATTAAAGCTTATATTTCTCGAAATGAATTGTAGCCAATAGAAGTTATGACCATAACCACTTCAAAACAAATTATATTACATGTGGAAGGAGGCAATATTAAAAAATATATTAAAAAATGGATTTTGAGTGTCATTAAATAAATAACTCTCTTACTGATTTTTAAAATTACGATTTTTCGCGAAGCTCAAAAGACAATAGTTGCAGGTTCTAGAGATGATGCTCATAAGGTGTGCATAATATAACTCGTACTGTGTCATTTATCAAAGGAAAGTTAATTTAAGAACAGGGTTATGCATTAAATCGATACAACTCATTTTTTTTTGCATGCACGCTACATATGTTCACGGACACACAAGTTGTCCTTCATTCTATAAATATAACAAACCCTCTCCTCGTACGCGTTGCAATATGCACCACAATTTTAAGTCTTAAAACTATTTCAATAAGAGTGATTATCGACGATCACCGGTAAAATATAAAAAAAGGTTCTTTTCATCGAAAGTCCGAGTTAAAAGATTAGTTTTAAAATTCATAAGAGACTATAAAGGATCCGTCATCCCTCGAAGGACTGAATATACATTTCTATTCACCTGCACAGGATGCGATGCTTAAAGAATACAGTATTTAAGTCGATTCGTCCAGAAATATTTTTTTCTAATATTGATGATAAAAATCTGCTTCGAACAAGTTTTTCGAGATAATTTAATTTCGTCTATGCTTTGTTTGATCATAAGTTTTATAAGCGCTCACTTGGCATAACTAAAAGCCATTAAAACAGAATTAAATTGAAATGGTAAATAATTTAATTTACCGAAAAGTAATTATACAGTAGAAAGGTTTTTTTTTTATTAAATAACTGCAGAAGATTAACTAGCTACCGAATTATATAGTACTTAACTATGAAAAAGTGTAAACGCTTCTTTGCACATTTCTATTGACTCACATAAGTAATGTGATAAATCTGTAAATATGACTTAGCTGTCTTACGATCTATATCCACGACGACATTCACGTCGCGAGGTCGCGCCGTGGCTAGATACGGTGTCGTGGCACGTTTCGTCGTGTCGTCATGAAACGTTAAGATGTTCGTTTTATCGATAGGTCTTGTCTTTGTCTTCGTGTCCTTGGAGGTAGCAATAAATTAAACCCGAATAAACTTTATTTCAATGGTCATTGATTATTATGGTTGATTTTATCCAAAATATAATTTTTGATTTAATCTGGAAGCCTAGACACTGGAACTAGGGTTTTGGTTTGGGGGACTTGACTAAAGTTAAATTTAATATTATGCTTAGTTTGAGGTTTATCATGGGTCAAACGAATGCATTTGAGAAGGAGATTTAAGCCTTTCAGTCTCTGTATCGACTGCCTGGAATTATGCCCCACGTAAAATGGAACTGTTACAAGTTCATCAATTTATAATTTTTAAATTACTTTTGATGTAGTATCTGACCTAATATTGTATTGTCCAATATCCAAGTACCAAGTAAGTATCCAATATACATGTATGTATGTAGTTATGTATCTTCTACGATATCATTAAATGTCCTCTTAATGAGCTACAAGAAATATTTTATTGGCCACGTTAATTGACCTGATTATCCTTATGAGTGTCGATAACAGCTGTTTGTGGAACAATTACTCATAATTATTTTTAAGGCGAAATATATTAATACGCAATGTGTCATGTTATGAAACTAGATAATACTAGTGATATTGATAATGGTCAAAAATATAATTAGGAACTTTATTTGGGCTCTCGTTGAATAAAATTTTAATTATAATATGGATTTCAAGTCAACACGTGACATTTTAGTTGACAAATGGTACCGTATTGCTGAAAAATATTTTATGAAGATGTTAAGTAAAAGCTATTAACCAAAGAATTGAATTACATGAAGGTGTTAAACGTTAGGTAATCTATTTTAATGTACTGCAATTTTACATCTACTTAGTAATAGAACATATTTATTCAGCGAGTACCTACTAAGTACCTCCCTTTCGTCTAGGCTATCAACTTTCGT
Organism: Hypolimnas misippus; assembly: GCA_037950945.1. Taxonomy (NCBI): domain Eukaryota; kingdom Metazoa; phylum Arthropoda; class Insecta; order Lepidoptera; family Nymphalidae; genus Hypolimnas; species Hypolimnas misippus. The sequence goes on along the minus strand of JBBEEQ010000029.1, from coordinate 3,801,696 downwards.
AAACAATTTTTTCGTATTAGATAAAAATTAGTTTTTGAAAAGTAAATTTAATTTTGGTTTCAAAGTTACATTTAGAGAAGTCAAATGGATTTAAGCAATTTAAGTAAATATTATTTTAATGTTACGTATTTTATCAACAGACAGAGCAACTGCGTAGCGTGGTAGGGTTCAATCAATAACACAAATTGAACCATAACACGCGAAGTAATATAAATAATTTAAAAGACTCTTATAACAATTTGTCTAGTATATTAATCGAACGAGTGTCTAGCCTCCGTGGTCGTCTGGCGGAGCAGACGCGCCACTGGGGGCGAATCGATCCGGTGCCCCGCCCTTGACCCCTGCCTGCAGCGGCCGACCGTATGTGCATGTAGAATGCGACTGTCCCATTTGAGTTATTTTAAGAACACTCTTAATTATACTCGGAGCCTAAACATATTGCTTAAGACTCGGAGCCTAAACATGTACCTTTTTACATTTTTTTTTGTCGTTGGACATTTTGGTGCGAGTGTTGCAACCGTATTATTTCAGTTATTATTTTGTTTTAACAATATTTTTACCTTTGTTACAAATAGTTATACATTGCTGTCGTAAATATTTGCTATTTGTTTTATATATAATTTTCTGCGTATAAAACTTATTCTTAATATAAAATAGTTTAATAAATAAATAGTTTAATAAAGTAGTTAAATAAATAAATATTCACACGCAGAAAGATAGTATGATTCTAAATGCCACTCTCAGTTATTTATAAACTATATAAACAATTGTCATTGCCATTCGTCCAATGTAAACAGTTCAAGTAAGTCATATACTTAAGGGGAGGGAGATCCGGACCTCCATAAAGCCCCTCTTATATAATAAAATCGTCGTAATAAAAAAGATATAATAAGTGGAACGATTCTTCTTGGTTATTTGACAACAACAAAAAACAAATAATATCTTGGAAAACAATAACACTCACAGTCACTTGTAACATAACTTCAGTCATAACCTAGACCTTCTCTAATGTACTTTTACCATAAAGAATGGAGGGATTATAGTTCTTATACAGCAGCATCCACAAATAGCGGCAATGCACCCATGACGTCACACCACAGACGAAACGTAGACGGCGTGCGTCGGGATAATTATAGATCACGCCGAGATCTATCGGTCAGTTAAAAATATGCCGCCCAAATTCCGCGAAGGACGATTGATACGAACTAATAAAAAAATAGCAAACACTCATTATTATAAAACAAAACATAATTAATCCTTAATTTCAAAATACCAAAAAAAGAAAATAAGGAGTTTTATATTTAAGGAGTAATAAATACCTATATGTGTTTATTATCCTGGTACACAAACCCTGGAGCTAAAATAAGCCTCGCCGCAAGTTTAATAGGAAAAACAGAAGTATTCCAAACAATCCTAATTAGTTGTTGTTCTATGTATGTACCGCTTTATCCAACCGCAATTCAGGAAAGAACGTTATAATTGTTTATTTTCCTTACCTAAAAATAATACGTTTTGAATTATTCATGTTATGATACAGTTAAATTTATGAAGATAATTAGACAAAGTTACATTTAAAACTTTAATATTTGAGGTAATTGACCACGGCTTTATGAGGTCTTTGCCATTTATAAAAAAAAAGTGCAATTATTTAAAACTATTGTTACACTTTGTCATTTATATATATTAGAGTCGCATAATATCTATTATAATTCCTGTTAATGATGCGTAATTTTACTTTCTTTTTAATTTATAAAGTAATAAAAACCTCTAAATTAATGTTTCATTTAAAGACGAAAATAATTGATAGTTAGACTAGACAACAGCACCGTAACATTTGAATATCTATGTCAGACCGCCATCAACGGTATTTCATCTGAAACCGAGGTGTTAGAAAGAAAACTGCAGTTTTATACCGGTATATAAATTATTCTTTTATTAAAAATGTTAGTGACTTTTATTAAATAAATTAAAAATCTTTGTCAAAAATTACGTAATATGCATATTACGATACCTTACAACCTATTTAAATACTGCACTTAAAATATACATCACAAGCGTAATTTGAGCCTTCCGTTCGGAGTCTCGGTGTAGGGCATCATATTGTATTAGCAATAGTCTTAATTGGCGCTTAGAAGCACTTCCTGTGCACGATAGAGGGGCCGGACTCATCGTACTCCTGCTTGGAGATCCACATCTGTTGGAAGGTCGACAGGGAGGCGAGGATGGATCCTCCGATCCATACGGAGTATTTCCTTTCTGGGGGAGCGATGATCTTAATCTTCATCGTAGATGGGGCAAGAGCGGTAATTTCCTTCTGCATACGGTCAGCGATACCTGGGTACATGGTGGTACCACCGGACAATACTGTGTTGGCGTACAAGTCCTTACGGATATCAACATCGCACTTCATGATGGAGTTGTATGTGGTTTCGTGAATGCCGTTGGCTTCCATACCCAAGAACGAGGGCTGGAAGAGAGCCTCTGGGCAACGGAATCTTTCGTTACCGATGGTGATGACTTGACCGTCGGGAAGTTCGTAGGACTTCTCGAGCGAGCTGCTGGAGGCGGCGGTGGCCATCTCCTGCTCGAAGTCGAGCGCGACGTAGCAGAGCTTCTCCTTGATGTCACGCACGATTTCTCTCTCGGCGGTGGTGGTGAATGAGTAACCACGCTCGGTGAGGATCTTCATCAGGTAGTCTGTGAGGTCCCTACCGGCCAAGTCCAGACGCAGGATGGCGTGTGGGAGCGCGTATCCTTCGTAGATGGGCACAGTGTGCGAGACACCGTCTCCGGAGTCCAGCACGATACCGGTGGTACGACCGGACGCGTACAGGGAGAGCACGGCCTGGATGGCGACGTACATGGCGGGCGTGTTGAAAGTCTCGAACATGATCTGTGTCATCTTCTCTCTGTAACAACGGAAGAGCGAGCGTTAGCATGGCGTCGACAGCGACGAGGCACTAGATGTCGTCACAATATCAAACAAGAAATTAAAGACGAGAGTCGAGAAGGACCGACACGCACCTGTTAGCCTTGGGGTTGAGGGGCGCTTCGGTGAGCAGCACGGGGTGCTCCTCGGGAGCGACACGGAGCTCGTTGTAGAAGGTGTGGTGCCAGATCTTCTCCATATCGTCCCAGTTGGTAACGATGCCGTGCTCGATGGGGTATTTGAGTGTGAGGATACCTCTCTTGCTCTGGGCCTCGTCACCTACGTACGAGTCTTTCTGTCCCATACCGACCATCACACCCTGGTGACGTGGGCGGCCCACAATTGAGGGAAAGACGGCACGGGGCGCGTCATCTCCGGCGAAACCGGCCTTGCACATACCGGAGCCATTGTCCACTACCAGCGCGGCAACTTCTTCGTCGCACATTTTGAGTTAGTCTGGAAGATACATTTAAGTTATATTAAAAAAAAACTATTTGTAGATAGTTAGTTAGTTTTGATCTTATTACCCGACCACGAAAAAAGGAACGAGCAGTTATGGTTTTAATTTAATTTTGAAAAGTTGCCGTTTTATGGCACTATATTATGTCATAAGTGATAAGAGAATTCGATAAATTCTTTATCAAAGTACACGTATAATTTATCTAATAAAACAATCGCGAGATAAAAATTAAATTTATTAAGAATAAAAAAGAAGGTAAAACATTAACTGAGCTTACAAAGTAAGTACAGAAAGTGTTCACAGGTGATCACGATTTATTATCACTTCACTGATTAATTGTGAAATTATGTAACAGAATTATGCAACGACCATAACGACACTTCACAGGTTTTTTTTTCTTATTAACCACATTTAAAATAAACAAAAGAAATACCTAAATATTTTAAGTTTAACAATAATATATTTAATAAAAATTATAATAAAACTTACTTTTTAAATTTAAGTACAGAGGATAGTAAATGCGACAGCCGCTACGTCCAGCTCGCCTCACAAAAATGAGCCAGTTGTTGAGAGCATTAACTATATAAACCGTCTTATCACAGTTCATACGCTATCTGTAGCATAATAACCCACCAATCACAATTTTTGTTACCTTATATGGTAACGTGAATCCACATGTGATAAAGCGCGATAACTGATGGTAATAACACTATCACTGATAAGCTGATAATATTCGCGACTCGCTAGGCCGGCTCCACGTACTCGTACATAACATGTCCGCACTACGATCGTTCAAGCGGCAAAGTGATGTAATGTTTTCAAGAACATTATATTGGCTAGTAAATAGCTTTAAGAAAAATTATAATCTTAAATAATTTTCGTAAATATTTGAACTCGACAAAAGTGAATAACCTGAACATGCGTTGTTTTTTTTTCGTTATTCGTATTCGAACTTTTGAAGCGACAGAAATGTTTCAAATGTTTACTATAACTTCGTATTAAATATGCCATAAGTTGTACTTAGAACTGAAGAAATTAAAATTAAAGAAAGAAATCTTAAGTCGATAATTGATTAATTTATTTTTTAAATCGTCACTTTGGCAACAGTAAAATATGCAAATGCTTTTATCGGTTTTAAAAGAAAATTAATTTATGTAACATTATATTAAATTAAAGTTTAAACAATATTTTCACTGAACTTGATTTTATGTTTAAATATTATAATAGTTGTGTGTAAAATTTTGCTAAAATTTTACAAATATTATTTACGATTGTCATGCTTGTGATTAAAAAGATATTGATAATAGCAATTACAAATTATTTATTACTATCTGATAAAATTTCGTGGATATTCTTAAGTAATTTTGAATTAATCGATATCAAACATTTAATACTAAATTAATATTTTTGTAGTGATATTTATTTTTAATTATTACTTCGATACCTCCCACGTAAGTTGTTGTAACCTCAAAATTACAATTTTACAGTAGAGCACTTTTAATCCGTTTTAGTTTGAAAGTTACAATAAAATACGCCTTTTTTTTAAGCGTATTTTATTGTATCTTTCCTTGAAAAAAAAAAAGATTTTTGGTATTTTTTCACTTTGAATGCATTAAGCAATGCAAATTCGTGTAGTATTCAGTAAAAACGCTAACGGCAATTTTGTGGCTTACAATAACTTACGTGGGAGGTATCGACTTGTTTTCTAATGATTAAGGCTGATTTGCTCTACATTGTCACAAGAACCGTAGTAACAGAATAATAATTTATTCGCCTAAATAATATGTGTTAAATGTCTATTTGATCCTTTTATATTTATTAAGAACATTCCAAAAAACACCGATGACTGGTGTGATATAAATTGGTTTAAACTGTTAAGAATAGGGTTGCCAAATCTAATGCGTCAACTCAATAATTAATATTTTTGTTGATATAATATGTTTAATTTGTCACTTTGTATACCAATATTTTCATTAAATATACGGGTCAAAGCGGTATTCTAATATACGGATATATTTTTATCTTTTTCTATGTTCATATATTATGTAAAAGCGGTTGGATGTATTCTATGAAACAAAAAATTGTGATAAAGTCTTAAACAATAGGGAAAAATAACATTCTGTTTATGCCTCAAAATGGGTGGATTGAAAAAAGTGTTCAATGCTATTATCTAAATAGATATTGTTTTGAATAAGTACATTGTATACTTATTTTCAAATATTTCGATTACTTTTGAATAAATAACGACTTGTTGTCCCTAACATTTAATGTAAATACTAGTCACATACTATTGATATAAGGGTTCAAGATTGTTCAATGTTAAAATATTAACTCATAGAGGCTCTGTAGGTACATGTGTATTTATCGTAACAAATTTTTCGTACATAAACGATTGTTGTTAATTACAAAAAAGATACCGTCTTCAAAATTAAAATAAGAATTATTTAAATACTTCTTCCATTTATTTTGATTTTAAAACCTCAACACTAAAAAAAACAAACACTATGAACTGAGAATCTCCTCCCTTTTTTGAATTCGGCTAAAAATATGTAGAAAGCGTGGCTACCCTGTAGATTAGAAAGACATCGCAGATGATATACAGGTATATTAAAGTGAAATAAACGTTACAAGTACGTTCATAGTTTGGAAAATAATGCAAGTAGTCATCTAAGACCCGCAATAGTGATGTATGACCGTGTTCTTGAGACTAATTGGTGTTTCGAGCATTTCACCGTGATCTCGGAAACTCTGCACTTTCTCTATGACTCGGCGTTTTTATCTAATTACCGACATCGCATATTAACCCATATTTTATTGTAGTTGAATTCGCTATTTGTTATTCGTTCTAGTCTCACTAATTTATGAATTATTTTTATTCTTTTATTAATTTTCTTTTTTCGAAAGTCTTATTTTTCTGTGTTCGTTAAATCAAAATGCAATATTTACATAAAAAAAGTTGATCAACTGGTTTTAGACTGATAAATTACAATTTAATTGAATGCGTACGTTTCTCTGGTTTACTTTAAGTAGGTAAAATTTTTATAACGTTTTTCTTTAATGTTTCTTTTGGCCTCCTCAATCGAAGGTCGACATTCCTCAAGCATTCCATATTTCCATATATTTCCATTTTTAATATTTTAGTCTGTATCAGGGATCTGGAGTTTTGGTTTGAACATTTATTTAAAATTAAATGTTTTGTATTACACTTACTTAAACCTTGAATCTTTTTTTTTAATATAATGAGATAGGAGTCACTTTATTTCAATAATAATTTTAAATATTGTCCGTTGCTTTTTATGTGTTATTAACTTTTATATATATATATATATATATATACATACATACATACATATACAATACAATACATCCTTTCGTTTATACGAAATTAATATTATAATACTCGCGTATAAACGAGAGAAACTTTAACTAATTAATTCCTTAATTTTGCTTTAAATATTTAAAAATATTTTAGGGAAAGGTAATATTCTGCGTAAAAGATAACAATGCAAATATAGAGTTGTCATTAAAATTCTAACGTTTAATTTCTATTTTTAGTTCTCCTAGTTTTCATATTAACTTTTTGTGATCATGAATTATTATTAATTTTAAAGATTTTAGATGATTTCAAATAACGTTTTGTTCACAAACGAATACGAATGCTTTTTTACAATAATGATTTATTAAATATATTAATTATTAATATATAAATATTTTGTGACTTTATAGAAATAACTATATATTATAATATAAACAAATAAGAGAAACTTAAATATGTACAAATCTTAATAATATAATGCTCAATAGTGTGGCGACATATAGTTTTAAAACAAAATCTGAATTCAAATTAAACACATAAATTTTTATTTTAATGTAATGTGATTGGATGATTTGATGAATTATTTTTTGCCTTTCTAAAGACGAAATATACGATGAGTCACAGAACAACAGCTGATACACGCCCAATGTTATTTGTTTTAGTCCATTTGTTTAACGACATTAACAATAGGATAATAGTTACTCATGCTCGAAGTAGGTACGTCAAAATAGTTACCTATTTTATGATAATCTGTTTCATGTTTTTTATGAGTTTTTCAGTGGTATTCAGTATCGATCAAAACTATCAATAACTTGTTTTCTTTATCCTATTAACTATAATGATGATAAAAATAAAAAAAAATATTTAAAAAAACTTGGGAGTTAATATACGTGATTTATTTTATCTATTTAAAAGATAAATAAATACCTACAATAGTCGTTAAAAAATTTATCAACATACAAACAGACGTATTAAGACTTAAAAGTCTATAATCGCGAAGCCATAAAAGCAATTTCACATCGGTGAATTAAATTGATGGCTAAGCTTACAAATTAACCTCCACCTTTTTACCGTCCTATTTAAAGTTATAATTAAATATGTTCTTTTACATTTTTGTTGAATTACCGCAATAAAATCTTTATTAATTAAAATAAACTTGTATACATTTTAAAATAACATACATAAAAATATAGTGAAGTATTTTTAATTAAATTTTAACTGTGGTAGAGCGCGAGAGAGTCTTTCATAAGCCAAAAAATTGGCGTAAAATAGCTGAAATAACAATATCTAACCACGGCGAGTGAGAGATTCGGAAGCCTAACCTCCCCTTACCTTGCTTTGCTCTCTAATCCCCTTCATAACTCAAACCGTTAAGCTGGCAACCCATTTGTGTGGCTTATATTATGCTGCACTGCATCATATCAACGATGATCACTTAGTATAAAACAACTCGTTGCTCGTTTAACTGCTATTTTCATAAAAATACCTAGGTGTTAGAAATATATCATAAAAGTTAATAATACTGTATTTTGTCTATGGTATTAGTATATCAGTACGCATTTTCCCTCTCTCTAGGATAGATCGCTCGTCTTCAGTCTCAAAAATATATTCATAATTGCAAGTAAACTAGTGAGTAGCACCCCAGAGATGACATAACTCTAGGTATAGATACACGTAGACTTTCGAAAATAAACTTTAGATTATTATACAAAAACTATCCTGTATCCATTCTATTTATAAAACTATCATCGAATACGAGCAACACTAAATACAACTTATATTACGAATTCTAACACCAATACCCGACAATGCACCTAAGGTTTTGCAATATCAAGAGACTGCAATCAAAATCAATACAACCACCCCACGATCACTATATAACGTTATAGTTAAGGGATGTTATAATAAGTATATATACATATATTTAGCACTCGTCTGCGACTATCGATCCCGTGCACCCCTGTGCAAGTGTGCAGCGGTGCGGTGCGTCACGCGTTCAGCTGACTCATCCCACTCCCTAACTTTATACAGATTATAAATAGGTATAAATAATTTTATAAATTAAAACAATATAATGACTTTTTGTATGACATTTACACGTAACCCTTAAATGCCTATCGGCATAATATTTTTTAAATCATCAAAAAAAAATTTAACAGACTAAACAGTAGATAAAATAGAAAAAAAATGTAATTACAGATCATATAAAATATAAAAATGCAGCAAAATTAGACGTTTAGTTAAATTGTAAGTTGGCAGTGGACTTAAACGAACGGAAATAAGCGTTTCATTTTTTATAAATCATGCAGTTAAGGGTTAATTCTGTGTAAAAAAATCTATTTTATTCGAACATACGGTTTTTTTTAATAAACACAATTTCCTTAAATTATAGGCATCGTATATTTATGTTTAACCCCTTTGCCTTCGTAAATTCATAGAAACGATAAGACGTATGAAATACAATATATTTATATTAAGAACTGAACTCTCATACAAATTTCAACTAATTGTAATAGATTTTCCTCAAAAATATGTTTATATATTTTGTTTAAACTATGTATAAAATAATTCAAATTGTTAATATCGCTTATAATAACAAATATTTTGAAGCAATAAGCATAATCAAAAATTGACGTGTATGTATACAGAATAAACTGCGAACTTAATAAAAATATTCATAATTAAGCGACAGATAGTCTACCAAAGATATCCAAGCAGACGAATAAATTGTACCTATTACATTCTTAGTTTTGTATGTGTGAGTACAATATTTGGGTAGGTACGCAGGGCCGGATTTAGTGGAGTGGAAGCCCTGGGGGAGCAATGAAGAGAAGGCTCCTAATTATTTTCTAAAGAAAATAAATAATTCTTTCATTGGTAGTAAACGAAAACTTTAAATCAGAGCTTTTCGTTACATTGTTATGATAACGTTTGTACCAGCATTTTAATTTACAATAATTTTAATTTTTTAAAATTCTTTTTAGAGATCTAATCTATTATAGATGCCTCTTCTTTATTGGCTGCTTGATTGCTTATTTTAAATTCGTCCCTGTTGGTATGCAAATAGCAGACTGTTATGGACTAAATTAAGTTTTTATTTTCCGTCGTAGGCAAGATGTGTTACTAATATTTTCCTTTCATATATGCAATATGTACAAAAGGTGTAGTAAATAAATAATAAAAAATATAAAATAAATATTCTTTATTAACATTTAGGATAATTTATACTCAATAATGTATGAAACGTTCGTCCAAAAACGTGACACATACTAACTAACATATTTCATAACGCCTCAATTATATATTTGAAGTCATAAGTTCCAGACTTCCGGATAATAAACAATATATTTTAGTATTTTATATATAAGGTAATCTTTTTGTGGCATACAACATATTTATTAAAAAGAAAAAACAGAGGAACTTAAGGTAACACTTGATATAGGTACAATATTATTTTCTCGGGTCTGAGTCACTTGTGTTCTCGTTAGTGTGAATCATCGCGTCTGGTGACGAAAATCAAATCGATTGAATTCGATTTCAAGTTGTAGCAGTCACGTGACTGATATTTAGCTCAATAATAAAATAATGAGAATCCGTAAAATTGTATCATATTCATAAGATATTTTTTACTTGTATGAATTTATTTGAAATTAAAGATAAATGTATTTACTTATATTATTTTCTTATCACGAAACATAATTATTAACAATAAGTAATTAATCAAAAACTCGAGTCATTGCAATTCAATTGAATTATTAGACAATATTTTCAATAAATTTAATCAAATATAAAATAATGTAAAGTACACAAGGAAAATATAGGTTCTTAGGAACAGCAGTAGCAATGACGGTAAGCTAAGTGTTCTTTTCTGTCTAAGCACAATGTGTGCCAGCATGCCAGGGGCATCTGCCAAGATCTATGACATTGTCAAGTGTTGTCAACCTTGGTCTAAGACGCTACGCCCATATTTGTACATAATAATTTTCAAATGAAATAAACAATTTTTTTAGGGTCGAAATACATATTAAAATAACCCAACATTCTTTTTTATTTTGAAACTCATAATGAGTCACTTTCTGTGTAAGAAAACTCAAAGTTAAATATGATTATTAGTCGGGAGTTTTAATCATGTGATGATCGGTTATAGAAGTGAGTGACTATTTAAATATAAAAAGAAAACCCTGTCGAATTGAAAACCTTCTCTCTTTTTGGAAGTCGGTTGAAGATATACAAAGTCCGACTTCCATAGGAAAGTCATTATTTGTGAATATATCGCTGCTTTTCAGGAACATAGATCCAACTAAAAATGCAGAATTCTAGGGAATGGGGTTTTTAAATTTCTTTATTAATGTGTTGCATCGCAACTCTTTTCATGATAAAACATCAAATATTTATGGTGGAATTTTGAATTACTAGGATATTCTTGCAAACCAGCGATATGTATGTACATGTGTGCCAAGATTTTAATAATCATAACCGATTCGCCATCGTCTGTTAAAAAGGTTAATTCACCGGAACGTGATCAAAATATAGAACCGACATTAAGTATAACTAACGTAAAAAAAACTCACGTGACTTCTTAGCTGTGGAAGTCAATCAAATCTTCTTTCCAAATAATGTAATTCTAGTGAAACAATACAAATCTAAAAAGTTGTTGAAATTTTGATCCTTATTGTTCACATGATGCATGAACCATAGTACTCTTTTTTGCATTAGTTGTACAATAAATTCCAGGCAACATGACGACGAGACGATTAGTTAAAATGTATTTTTTTATTAATAATACTGAAAATTACTTTCTTATCTCAAAACGTAAAACGAGGCCGATGTGCTCTGCCTAAGTGTTTTGCACAGTTAAGACTCTAAGCATATACGTAAATTTAATTATTATCGTCTTATTAAAATATTTAGGAGACGTGATATTAAAAAAACTGGTCAAGTGCGAGTAGGACTCGCGCACCGAGGGTTCCGTACAAACTTATAGAAATCTATATAAGACTAACCCATCTACGCCATTTGTGGTCTTCACCATCAGTTCCAACATAAGTTACTATCAAAAATACCTAAATCGGTATACGCTTGCCTATAATATTTGAGGAGTTCCCTCAATTTCTCCAGGATCCCATCATCTGATCCTGACCTGAAGACAATGGGACCACCTTGGAAGTATACCTTTTCAAACAAAATAAAATTTGAAAATCGGTACCCAAATGGCGGCGTAATCGGTGAACAAACATAAAAAAAAATTAAAAACAAGGTCGAATTGAAAACACTCCTTTTTAGAAGTCGCTTAAATATAATCAAATATTATGTAAATATGGATCACGTCCCAAAAACTATTTTGAAACTACTTAGGAGCACTTTAATTTAAAACACGATCATGGATGCAATCCATGGAAACACAAAATTTTTTTTTAAGTACTAATAGACCTTATACTTTCAAAAAAAAAAAGTTATAGCGCGATTCAGGATACACCTAGCGCCATCTCTTGACAATTTCAATGAACTAACTTGTTGACTTTGACATTAACAACATAATTATATTATATTTTATTCTCGTTTTATTGTTATTTATATTCTACTACACTCCACTACCCCTGCACTACGTTCGCAAAATATTTAGATTTACATTATCAATCAAAATATCGAAATATATATTAGTGTTGCCAAGACGAAAATAATTAGTCCTTAATTCGAACAAAACTAATTGTTTATTTATAAATAACTAATTATATTACTAATAACCAGAAGACTTATATGTGTAGATAAATAAGTAAATTAAATAACTCGATCTGTTTGAATTTAATTTTAAAATTTTCGTACTAAGTCAATACGAGTACTTAAATCAAATCGCGTGAAGCTCTTATATTGAATGTTAATTACGTAATGACGTTATAAATCGACGATAAAACTTTTAAATGAAAAGTTTATTTTATTATTTTTAGCGCGTTTAAATAATAATTAAAATAAAAAAAATATTAATCGAGCAGAATTATATCACACTTAATGTCATAATGTTGTAATAGATGGCATTAGCTGTACGCTGCATCGCGCTATCATTTTGTTAGCTGCGATATATAGATTGCATTGCGTTGTTTATAAAGGTTTGCTGCTTTTTAATGTTTTCGTATTGATATAAATTTCTTCTCAGTGTTTGTAAAATTGTTTTTTTGACCATGGTCAACTTCTATGTTAATTTGTTACAAGTACATATAATTTTAATTCTAAGATTAATATATTTTCCGCTTGATCAATTTACAACTTGATACATTTACGCGTTCCTGAGAAAAAAGTTGAAAGACAGACGTACAGACTGACAGACACACGAACAGAAATTTACAGTTTTCGGATTTTTTCCTTTATGTATACTAAAGGACCTTGCTCCTGGCCAAATTTCATAATGCTAGGTCAATGGGAAGTACCCTATAGGTTTTGATTCCCTTGCGAAAACGTTAAAAACGCTATCATACTTAAAATATGAGATATAAATGACCGTATCTTTTGATTGCGTTAACTTAGAAGTTTGATTTTTTCACAGCTCTTAGTAATTACAACTCTGAGTACTTGACATTGATAAAAATTTGTTACCTTCACGCGTTTCTGAGAAAAAGGTTGAAAGACAAACTTACAAACAGACAAACATATATACAAAAATTTACAGTTTTCAGATTTTTTCCTTTATTTGTACCATAAGATCTTACTTCTTGCCAAATTTCATCGTGCTAGGTCAATGGGAAGTACCCTATAGGTTTTGATTCCCTTGCGAAAACGCTAAAATGGTCAAAATATACGACATATTTTCCATTATCTTTTGATTGCGTTGACTTAGAACTTTAATATTTTCACGGCCGCATGTCATCGTAGACTTGAGTATATGATATTAATTTCAACATGATACGTCTATGCATTTCTGAGAAAAAAGGGTTGACATCCCGACAGACAGACAGACAGACAGACAGACAGACAGACAGACAGACAGACAGACAGACAGACAGACGGACAACAAAGTGATCCTATAAGGGTTCCGTTTTTCCTTTTAAGGTACGGAACCCTAAAAAATATATAATCGTGTTATTAATAACACAAAAATTTAACATCACTCGGTGGTTACTAATCATTTATCTTTCTGTCATAAAATAAACCGGTTTCCTGGATCCTGGGATTTTATTTGTATTAAATTTACCGTTATCCGCTCATGATTCAAAGTAATCATTTCCTTTATTTCTTGGGATTTAATTTTACATTGAATTGTTATTTTTTTATTTTATATTTTGGGAATGATAGCGACGACGCTTAAAGAATTAAAAAACATAGAAAAAAAATAGTTGGTACACCTTATTCGTTTATCTGTATCTATACTGACATATTCAAATGTTTTTTTCTTTGAACCCTAATAATAATCTAAGGAATGATCATTAGACTATAATTTTAGATTTACAAAAATGGCTTTAAAATCGTTTATTGAGAAAAATTTTCAGTAAGTATATTTAAGGTCACGGTCTCATCCATAAATCGAAATAATGACCAGAAATCTCATAGTGGTACAGCACAGGTGCGCATTTAACGCGCGTGAACCCGCGTGACATAGCTTGTTTAGTGTATAAAAGTCATCGATAATACTGGAATGTTATCAGAATGAAGTCGATATATATATTATCAAGGCGTGGCACTTAAGATATCTGCATATTATTCAAACGTTAGGAATATTTTATACTTACAGAAACATACGATCATAAATATAAGAATCGATAAAAAAAAGCATTACTTTTATTACGACTTCCAAAAAATTGGTTCTAAATTCAACAAGTATTTTTATTGTGGCATTATTCGTTGGCTAATTATAACAATTATGTTTTCGGTCTAATTAAGTTCATTTATAGCTATTTGAGCATGCCTTGTTTTTAATTTGTGCATGCATATATGCATATATTTTTTCGCGTTATGAAGATCGTTATTGTTTCGCCTAAAACTGATTCGAAAATATATTTATTAATATGTACTAACAGGAAAAGTATAGACGAAGTAGCCTCGTGACTCATCTAGATTCTGATAAATGTCATTTTGTGATTATTTTTACATTGTTTAGTAAATAATTAAATTGTGATATATTCATTAATCTCAATTAATCATAGCCTAATTTGTGTTAAAAATTAATTAATTAGATGTGACATTAAGACTGAATCTAAATAATTACCTACTAAATGTGTTTAATTATAACATGAAATTAATTAATTATGTAGTAATTTAATTTTTGACATATGAAATATATTTTTCTGTTAATATGTCATGACAAGTTCTAAATAAAATTACCATATAATATTTACACGACAAAAACTACGTATATATTTTAATTATTTGTTAATAGTCAACTCGTACGGTTTACTTGTACATCAATTTGTGACTATTGATCGAACGTCTAATGGCGTAGCGTGACGACAGACGCCATTAGAATCAAATTTTCACGATTAAACTTTTATACCCACAGATACTTAATATTTAATTATTATATTTTATGTTCATTATAGATTTTTTACCGTTACTCGACCTGCCCAAGTGTACATGTTATGTAAAAGAACATGGCGACTTAGCGGGGGAGGGGGGGGGTCCCGAAGACTCGGATTAAGACTCTCCTAGGAGCCCCCATATTCTGTTATATAATTTTCTGAATGGGATATGTTGAAAAAATATGATTAATAGAAATACTAATTTCTGGGCTAATCAAACAAATTACTGGCCAAAACTGTTCTTCACATCGCCATTACGATTACGCAAGCTATTAAAATATTTATTGATAAAGATAAGATTTCTATGAAATACGTGGACTGCTAAGAAATAATTCTGGCCGTGACGTTATTTATTCATATACTGTAAATTAAATTCGAGAATAATTTGTATTACGTACGCATATTGTGATTTTCCTGTACACCAAAAAGGTTCAGTTAGTACCTAATTTAACATTAAATGTTATTAAATATAAGTTAATAAATAACAAAATTCAACGTTTTTCTAATCTACTTTTGTATGCAAAAAAAATCTTGTGAGGACACACGCATCGAGAGCCGTTCGTAATATCAAAAAACAATACTTATATTATCTTCCAATGCCTGAATTAACAATTTCAAACATAGGCGAATATTTATATCTCATTGTGCGATTAACCAAAGGCCCAAAACCCTAGAAAAATCATTTGCGTGAATCGTAACGTGAATATTTTTTAAATGACGTCGATTATTAATTTCCGTAAATAGACGGATTTGTCTATTTCCTTATTACGCATAAAATTTTATTGTTGAAAAAAACATATTTTTTAAGTTACTTACAGATATGTTTTAATTCAAATAGTTTGTTCGCCGTTACATGAATATTTTTCCCTCAGTTCAAAGTAATAGTATTACACCTATATGGCTATTTGAGCTTGATTTCTAGTCTAGACCGCTTCTTTTGACATTGATTTAATTAAGGAGATGCGTTAACATGTCACCTAAGTTCAACAAACTCAATCGGATTCCAGAATGTATTTTATTACTCGACACCCAGTTCATGTGGGTGAGGCCAGCGACCCCCCAGGGTTCTAAATGTCTAACTTATTTTCAACATCTGTCAAAACTTAACGGTCATACTATTTACATTTGTTTTGAATTGTTAGTCTGCTCTCACCTATTTAAAAGCTTTGAAGTCAAATTTTATTTTTCTCTTATTATTATTTTTTTAAATATTGATTGGAATTGGAATCAAAATGCTTTAATTCACAGAATTAGAGTCTGTCTAAAAAGGTAGTCACTAAGACAAGAAAATAAATTATGTCATTAGTCATTTTAATTATATATTTCATTTGTAATTTTATATTTCGGGATCATTAGGAATGTTACAACGTAAGTATTTCAATTTCAATACGTACTACTTACGCAAGGTCGAGGCGAGCTGCTCGCGTTCGACATCGATATCGCGCTAGTACCCGTGCAAGTTCATTGATCATTAGATTGACGCCACACATTATTGCAAACATTTTTAACACATGTTTCCAAATCTCATATATCAATATAGCTACTATTAGATCTTCTATTTGGATATTTCTTACGAGGATAGAAAGATGTATGGCAACAGTAGAGAGCGGAACGACATGATTAGTTTGGTATGTGTCTTGTTAAAGTTGCTATATCTTGTAAAATTGTTAAACTGAAAGAACATTGTGGAAAAACCATGTAAAGAAGAATCATTCATAATCTTTCACTTTTTTGAACACAGTTCAAATTTCCAAAAAATACTCAGCCCCAATATAAGAGACACAGAATAGTGTAATTAGTAATTACAAATCTAACATCTTAGTCATTTGCATCGGTTATATTAGATTAGAAGATAATTAATATTCGTAAATCAATAACAAAGGCATACACATTCGCAAAATTTCGCAAATACCACACATGTGACTTTGTTTTCGCTAAGCTTCGTCGCATGTGTGAGGCTTTGTTTATACACGTCATGTTCTGTTGCACGCACGGTTGTCTAGTAATTATACAATTCTTGTAATATTTGGAACTAATTTCACGCTTTAATTCTTCAGTATATAGGTCAAAATTGTATAATAAAGTAACGTGTTAATTATTTACTTTAATTTTTAACATATAATTTTAAATTTACTTTTAAAATTGGATGTGACTGCCAATAAAGTAAATTTTGAAATAATCCAACGCCCTTTATTCTATATATTTAAAGAAGACCACCTACTCAATAAGTTGTTGTAAATGAAATGATGAATACACAGCCGTAAAACATATTCTCCTTTATTATAGCTTGACCCCTAGCACGAATAACGAAGAAATATTATCATCTCGACATTAAGATATTTTGCATACAAAGAGGATCTCTTCCGCTATATAATTTAATATTCAAATAGTGTTCATTAGCCATTCGTTCTCTCAACTACCATTACAAAGTAAAATGTAAAATGTACCATTCGTCGCCCTATTTCAAGTTTGCCTTCGCCGAGTCGGTTCGTAGCAGCTAGCCCTCTAAAAGGCTCTCGAGAAACCTTAAAAGGCCTACCGACCGCGCATGCGCGTCGAATCGCCACACCGCCATTTTTGGAGACATAACAGAAACCTTGGTCTGCCTGTATCCAGATAGCATGTTAAGCCTTAATAAGACTTTTCTAAGGCGAAATCGTAATAGAACAATTGCGTTGAATGTTCTCAATAACACCATATACGGCGCACCTTGTTAATGGTAACCTACATTCCCACATCGCAATTAAGAGAAATGCCGATAGATAATAATAGAATACGTGTACACATTGATTTCATAACCAGCCGTCTTATAATAGAACTGTCTGAGCTACTGACAATGCTGACAGAGCTATCTCAGTCTATAAACATTTTATTTAAACTTGAAACTTAAAAACAAGTCTCAATTTTACTGCGTCGTATTTCCTAATACGAAAAGTTTTACAGATAATGATGTCCTTTGTAAGGTTAAATCAAGGCAAGCAAAGCTACATTTTTAAGTGCTAAGCTGATCATAATTTATCTTGTAAGTTGGTTAAGGAAAATTTTTGTATATATATATATATATATATATATATATATATATATATATATATATATATATATATATATATATATAAAGAGATGTAAGTCAGGTTTTGTTTTGTCTGTAGATATTTTTTTTTGCGCAAAACGTTATTAATTTTTTTATAAAACCAAAAATTGATTTATTAATAATCATTGTTGTAATTAACCTTTGAACTTTATCAGAATTAAGCTTTTAAAATTTGATATCTAACTCAATAATTTATGACAAGGCTCATAATTACGTGTTTTCTATTTTGTTATTTCTTTATTCATTAAGCATTTGGTCTAGCGATATTTCATGACATATTAAAAAACAACGAAAATTATTTTTCACGAAATACACATTCAATAATAAAAGAAAATGAAAGTATCAAAATTATTCCTATTATTATTAAATAGTTTTTTAATGCATCAAAATCATATATATTAGGATAAATAATCCAAAATTAATTTCATTTTCATTAAACCATCGAAATAATTATAATCCATTATAACTTTATATCATTAAAAAATGTCTAAGGGATATCCTTTCAAGTGTCTTATTATTTTTTGGCTATAAACAAGTGTTCGAGGGTGCGTGCATCTGGCGGAAGGAAGGAAACGCTATCGCTATTAATGTCAAGGCGATACTCGTAAGAGCTGGCGAAAACATCCTTATAAGTGCATGGTTTTATCGTTCGCCTTGAAATGAGGTTATGATAGATATAAATTTATTTTGTAGGCATTTTAATGTAGTAAACAAAAATGATTTTTAATAAATCGTGTTAAACGTACTTTTAGTAGGTTAGGCTGTAGCCTACTGAGATCGTATACAGGCTTGGCTGGGGCAGTACTCTCATAGAAGAATCGGCTCTAAAATAGCTGCGTTTCATACAGGGAATTTGAGAGCTTATTCGCTTTCATCTCATATTCCTTTTTAAGCTGGTATTGTAGCTTCTCTGGTGCTGTAAATGTCCATGGGCGGCGGTGAATACTTAACATCAGGTGTCCCGCCTGCTCGTTTGCCAGCTTTTTTTATACAATAGAAAGCAGTAAGCTATTTTTAGTATATATATACAGGATTATATGCTATGTTTATTTAATCTTCATATTTTTTCAATTGAATATATCCAGAAAGATTTTTTTGATAACTCCGTTTAAAAGGCTTGTTAAAATTATAAACTGTGTACGTTTACACACACGCTTGTGTATAAAAATACTCTTAATGTAAAGGAACAATATGTAATCACCCACGTATATGCCTACTTCACAATTTACAACTAAACATTTATGTAAACAAACTCAGTCACGACTTCATTTGAAGTTTACTTTAATTTGAATATTCGTACCTACATTATTGATTTCAAGGAAAAAACCATGCTTGTATATTTTCTCTAAAATGTAAGAACTTAAATTGAAGTCTGATTAATATAAACCGTTAAGTATATGCATAAAAAATGGCGTACATATAATCGTTTATTAACTTTAGTCCTTGACTTAATTTTAATAATGTTACGAATGTTGTGAATTGTGAATGCTCCCACGCCGTATGAATTCCATAAGCCTTGGATCATCTAATTCAGCAAAAGTTATTACAAAACTGGCTTCGACGATCACTCCAAACTAAAGATGTTCTTTGCAGATGTCCGTCAGCAAGTATCAGCCGTCTCTTTTCTTTTTAACCGACTTCAAAAAAGGACTTTCTGTATTCGAGCCACTGTTCGAAGATAATAAAGGAACTCTTTAAGTAGCAAATGACCTGCAATTACTACGACCTTTTTTCTATATTGACAACAGCCGTTTTGTTTGAAGCCGGTTATGTTTTTCTACGAAAATAATTATTTAAGTAAAGAAAATAACAAAAACAAAAATTCAAAGTTCAAACAATGATAAGACAATGTAACATAAAAGATCGTCACAACGCGACGCCAAACGATTAGCCCGAGGATGTCCGAATGTCTGGTGTTATAAAATGGCGCGGAGTCTTTGGCCTCGAGTTCAGTTCATATCCGTTACGAATTTGAATTCAAGTCACAACGGTTTGATTTGGTTAGCGGATATTGCTACACGTTAGACGTACTCGCGAAGAATTCTCGCGAAAACTAATTAAATTACTATGTTTAATTATTTTTCCATGTGCTATTGGTAGGTTTAACTAAGATTTCTAAAAATGATTACATGTAATAATTCAATACAAAGTACGCTCTCAATCGTGGACTAAAAGAAAATGAAACCAGTATTCATATATGGATGCTGATAAGCAATAATGTGTCAACCCACAAAAAGTCAAATTTGAAGATATTGATGTATTTTGATACTGCATCACCTATTTAACATTATACAAAAAAAATTCAAGTCATATAAACTAAATAAGTATGGAAAAAAGTTCCTTAACACAAAGTTTCTCAGGTGCGTTCCATATTTTGCAATTTATAAAATAATCTCAAATATTTAAAAACTTATTATTAGATAACATATTAAATAAATCTTTCTGCTTTTTTATTAATAATACATTTTATCAAAATAGAAAAGAAAAGATGAATATATACGTCTTCAAGCAAATATATCAAGAATAGGTTTGACATCTTTAGACGCCATTTTCTCAAAACGAAGTCCGTGTGGCTTGACACAGTATTGCTTATCAGCGTCCATATATATACCACCATTGCACCTAACCATTTATAAATATAATTTTATTCCATTTTATTTTTTATAAAAGATTGACTTTTAAATTAATATGACCGTATTATTTTTACGTCAATGTACATAATTTTATATGTGAAGTCATTTAAGTAATATAATAAAAGATGACGTTATGTTCGAGTAAACATATAAATATCACGTCCTAAAATTCCAGAGGCGTCGTCGCGTTGACCTTCGCTGAAAGTCGTTAGGTTTAAATTTTACGCGTTATGTCTGCACGTCAGTCATTACATCATCATAAAGGCAACGTACGTAACACGTGCAAACATTACTTATTCGTTTATAATAAATTATGTTTATACTGGCTGGTCCCCACAGCTCTGTCTACATAGTTAAACCCTTTACATTTTATTTATATATGTATACTATATCCTTCTCCAGCGTAAATATCCTTCTCAATCTCTCTATATCCTTCTCTGTGCTAAAAATCATCAAAATCGTTTAGCGATTTAGACGGGAAAACGTAACAAGCACACAGAGAGACAGGGTTATGTTAGGAATATATCATAAAAGTAAATAATACTGTATTTTGTCTATGGTAGCTCGTTGATCAGTTAGTTATTATAATATATCGGCAGTACGCACCCTCCCTCTCTCTAGGATAGATTGCTCGTCTTTACTCTTAGAAATATATTCATAATTACGAATAAACAAGTAACTAGAACCCCAGAAGTAACTTAACAGGTTACTTTTGCACTTTTAATATTATCAAAAAGTAAAGTAAAGTAAGAGCCTGTAAATGTCCAACTGCTGGGCTAATGCCTCCTCTCCTATTAAGGAAATGGTTTAGAGTTTGAATCCACCACGCTGTCCCATTGCGGGTTGGCGGATACACATGATTCAGATTTTTACCGGCACAGTTTCAGTGGTGCTAGCCGTAGTTTGAATACGCGGTCATCGGTTGAGATCGACGTGTTCTAACCACTAGGCCATTTCGGCTCAATATTAATAAGTATGGTTAAAAAAAACTGAAAATGTATATATAAATAGCAAAACCAAAACAGTTCAATACCTTTTCTCCTCTAATATTTTTTATTTAAAAGCTATTGACGAGCATTAGTGTTATTAATAAACAATGGAACAAGACAAAATACACATTTTTATTATTTATGAGTTCTATTGTATTTAGTAACTATGTTACTTTTTGCATTTGTAATCTTGTAAATTTCTATATAATATAATTATTTTATATATTAATTTTATTATAATATGATTAATTTATGGATAACTTTATTTTGTAAAACTGAACAGTAGGTACTTTAATAACACAAAATATGTGAACTAATGAAATCTCATGGTTGTTTTTAATTTCTAACGATGATATAAGATTTACAACCGTATTAAGAATAAATTAAAGTCTTAGATTTTACTTTGAGTGAAATTTCTATTTCGCTTTCACTATATTCACATTTTACATAGATAAAATAACAAATTTCAACTTGAACTTGGTAAGTTAATTCGATAGAAATCGTTATGTTAATTCAATCGAATTTATGGTTAAAATCTGTGTCAAATATGCACATATCGTATTAAGTAGTATTGGCGAACACTATGTTTGACTCTTTTTAAGACCGACGTATCCTGTTGGGGCTCGCTGAAATGGTCTTAATGAGACTGTCGGAGGTTTTTTTAATATGTTCAATTTTATTAACTATCTTCTAATAATATCATTTAGACTTTTTATACATATAGTTATTTTTTCAATTATAGTCATATAACACATTGAAGTCGCGTGATCTTAATTAAACTAATAAAACGACACCCTAACCGATTTTTGCGATTACTTCTTAGAATTGTTAATGAATTGCGAAGTATACTACAAATATCTTACCAATATATTATCTGTCCTCACTACGTATTATTGTATCCCCTTTAAAAAAAAAACACATATATCTTTAAGGTTATTCTAAATTGTGATTGCAAATTAGGTCTCTCTCTCTTTTGAGTTGCGTTTGATTTTTGTTTTTATTAAAACGAAAATCGCAATGAAACTTGAATCACAGCAACATGGTGAAATAAGCTCCGAAAAGCACTCCTAACTTGTTTTGATAATTTTAAAGATTGACGTATTTGAGATTCTAGGTTTTTAAATATAGCCTGAGGTGCTTATACGTACAAAACAGTACAAAGTATCTCTATATGGCGTTAAAGGCACAAAGATATTTTCTCTCTACAATCTTGTAAACCTAGAATCTATGTCGGCTATTTTCCGACTGCTTTTTATAACAATGTAACGTCAAAATAATTTATCCATATTGTGAACAATCTACGTTCTCAACAGACTCGCACGTGAAAGTAATATGTATGAATAGAGAAAGTATACATTGAGACTGAGAACACGAAAGCAGCTTCCATATTCTAGGGAACTCTTGATGGCTGTCGTGATCATGACGCGGAAACTAAAAAAAAGTTTAGATTTCTAAAATTTGCAATTAAAACTGATTAAGAAGTAAATTAAAATTAAAAGGCGTACTGTTTAATTGTTTTTATTTAAAATATATGTATATACATTTTTTTTTAATTTTTTATAATTTTAATTTTAATAGTACTTGGCCTGTATTGATTGACTATATATATTACCGAGTAGCACAAAAAATATTTATTGCAAAACTGATTTTCAGTACACATGTTATCTGTGAATAATCAATTCTCATCAAGTTTATTTAAATATTTTAATAAACAAAGCTTCGAGTAGTTAAAAAAATACACTGAGATTTGAATGTAGAAAATTTCGTTTATAATTGTTGATAAATTTATTATGTTATCTTATTGGGTTTATTTAACATAAATCACGTTTTTTACACGCACGTTATGATGCTGATATAATTATGTACTTGAGGATTCACTTGCAATTAATTTGCTAACGAGTATTATAAATAAGCAAATTAATAAACTTTTAATCGAACAAAGTATTTTAGTGTATCAAAAAAAAAAATTGCACCTTCAAAATGTTTGACGATACAGAGTGACGTCAAACTGTAATTTTGATTATTTTTTGCAGTCTATAACAGTTTTCTAGTATTATTGCAGAAAACATAACATGCAACGAGACCTGAAAATCGATTCTGATAATTCTTTCGATGGTTTTATTAAAATCACAATCGGCAATGACCTTTTATCTTATCCACATTTGGCTCTTTTCTAAATGAATGTTAAATGTTTTATTACACGTATGTCAGTACTCAAATTTATCAGCACTCGAATGCATAATTCATTAAAGAAACAAACAATATTCAATTATATATAATATACTAATCAATACTCTATATACTAATCAATTCAACTATTTCGAATTATATTGGTATTGTTTATTTTTATTGTTCAATATGGCCACCCTGATTCCTTACTTGAATATTCTAATTAACTTAATGGCATTTACTAAGTAATAATATGTATGTACAACTTTTTTTTAATTTCTAAACGGTAATAAGTATCTACTTTATTTAACGATCTGTTGGACTGTCAAAAATTCATAATAACAACTATAGTCCATTTTTCTTTTATTTGTAGCCACACATAAGAGTTACATAAGAAATGAATGAATGATTGAACTAAATCATGTTTTATAATGCAAAATTATAATGAAAAAAAAAATGTTCGAAAATACGTGATTTCCGTTTAGGGTATTGTTGCCAAATAAAGATAAGTAAAGAAAAATAGACTACCGCCAAATATGTACGACGGACATGGATCACTTGGTACAATGAAGTAAATAAAATATAAATAACCCATTGATGAATCGAGTGATATACGGGTTACGCTTATTCCCATGGCCTTTCAACAATAGTTACCGAGGCATCACACCTTGTTACCAATTTACTAATGCTACCATATTTGGTGCGAATTCCACGCGACAGCCGGCAGAGCGGATAAGCGCAGTAGTTCACGCACTGATGCACTTGGAAGCCGATACCGAGATTCGTATGTAGGGCTGACGTTCATTAATTTAATTACAAATAATCATTTAAGTGATGAACTTTTGCAAGGTGAAGGTTACCGGTACCGGTATTGAAAAAAATAAATAGATCTGTGGTCTTGTTTATTTGTATCACTTTTATGTATATTGATTTATCATCACATTGAATATGTATTGCTCAATACGTTATTTTTATAGAAAAGCAATTTACTTTGCTATAACTCTTACTTTTAAACTAAAAGAAAAGTGTATATCGCGATGCATACTTTAGGTTGTATTAAATGAAACAGCGAAAATTGATAACATCGAAATACAAATTATAAATATATATATTTTTTTATAGAATGTTCATTATTTATTATTATAAACACAGCCCTATTTTCTTAGTTATAGTGAGATGTGATGTAGACCGACTCTAACGGAGTAATGTTAATTTAATAATTTTAATTAATAGCTTACCAACTCTCTCTTTGCATTTTTATAAACGTTGAGTAAGCGTCGGGTAATTTAATTAATCCGTTAGAATGCTTAGAAATTATATTGTAAAGAATATGTCATGTTCATTTTAGCCGAGATTAATAAACTTGCAAATATAGAAGTGTACATAATTATTCTCTATGCATAATGCATATGCATGAAATCTTAATATATGGTAACTTTTTTTGTTCTGAATTTTTTTTACTTCTTTTCGCATATTAGCATACTTATAATCAGATAAAGTAATCGCAAAAAAACAGAGAAAGATTAAATCTCCAGTTATTCATATTTGAATTAAGGTAATACTAATTAGAAGATTACCTAAGAAGATCCATAAGGACCTTCATCTAGCTTTAGCTTCTAATTAATATTTATTGTGATATAAATCTTAGTAATAAAAGTCAGTTAGTTCTAAGACTTGTGCATTATATGTTTAGTTATGTAAATTTTATCGATGACTGTAAAAAATAATCATGAGCTATTGTTAATTTTCGCACAAACCCCAATAAAATTTGTATGAATGTTAGATATCTATTTTACCATCCTAGTTTTAGAATGGTTTTGAAACGCGAAAGTTTGGAAGGAAATTCACATGGATTATAATGTTTACACGGTAGCGTTTCCTTCCGGCCTGCGTTAATTCTCAAAAGTATACAATTTCATAATATTAGTTTGTTAATCGATCAATCTCCGGTATATCTTTTCAATTGCTTTCGTTTTTACTTCTTTTCTATGTTATGGATATAAATAAAGACGTTATAATTATGTAGTTGTTTCCTTAATTATTTTTTAGGAAAGACATAATGAAATTAAAAAAAAAAACACGTAGAAAAATTTTAAACATTTACCTTGCGATAATCAGGATTATAAAATATGTCTGAGAACCTCTCTGAAATTCTGAAGTGAAGGAAATTGAAAGAAACAAACAAACACATTTATACACTAAAAATATTTTAACTGTTTTCTTCGTAAGTGCAATAAGTAATTTATATACAAAAAATGATAACCATTTTCAGTTTTTCCGTTTTTACAAACATATTTTTTTGTGAAAATCATGCAATTTATTTCATATAAGGTAACAAAATGCCAACTTATAATGAGGTACAACGCTGTTCACTATAATTCGCCAAGAAAGTAAATTTTGTTTACAAGTGTTGTTGTTCATATAAGGCGCTGTAAGCTCAGGCCATCTGCCGCCGTGCCTTATGGCTGGTCCCGTTCGCCATAAGCGATCTAGCCATGTTTGGCCAGATATCGCCTCAGTGCACTACATCCATAATCGTTGTGAGTTAATTAACTTACGTGGGTAATAAGAACGCTTGTTTATAAATACTTTAATAACAAAGATTGTATTACAGTTAGGTTAATGCAGTGCTGCTTAAGCGAATTTTTATTTATGTAAAATCAACACGACACTCTAGTATATACTGTGGACTACACAGAGTTTTTAAAGATTAAAATATCGATTTTAAAAGCTGTGTAGAACATCAGCTACTAGTACCATCACATTAAAAATCATAGCCTCGTTTTTTTTTTAATATTTCGATTTTACGCTTTCTTAAAATAATATAAGTACAGTATTCGCTTTGCCCTGTAACAACTTGATAAACTAATTATGAAATTATTATTACGTACATATGAGATTTTCAAGATGGCCGTAACTGGAATAAGTATTTTTGAAGTCGGTTAGTTTTATAATTATTTATTAGTCAGAAAATCTGACACATGTATATCCGCCTATCCACAGTAGAGTAGCGTGGTGGATGAAGTTCTAAAACCTTCTTTTGAATAAGAGAGGCCTTTACCCAGTAAGGGGATATTTACAGGCTGTTACTTTACTAATTTATTGTATAGTAGCTTTTGCCCTCGACTTCATCTACGTAAAAGTCTATATATGTATATAGATAACTCGACATATATGTATGTGGCGCATCGAGATAAAATAGGCACCAGATTTTAGGTTACACTTGTACCAATACAACTATGATAACTATCCAAATTCGTGCAGTAGCTTTTGCGTGATACTAGAATAAAGTCCATACATACATATTTTTATTATGTTTCAGAGGAAACATTGCATCTTGTAGACTTGTATAGTGTATTGTTGTATATATGAATTTTATACAAATCGATAAATTTTAAAAAGGATATAGATTGAAGCTGTTTTAATAAAACCATTTGCCGTTTACTCGTTTCTCGGAGTTTTTATTATAGATACCAATCGATACCCCGCCCGTATCAAGGGGATCATTAGAAAATACACATCTTAATAGGGGTGTATTCAGTGAGCTGCCACACAGCACTTTTGTATATAAAGCTATGGTGCATTAGTCTATAGGAGATTGGACCATTCGTTCAATATTAAAAAAAAAATTAAATATATTCTCATTGCAACGCATACCGGTCATCGTAATCGTAAAATTCATAATTTTTTTTTAAATGTACACGAGGCTCTATAAAATTTTGTACAAATTAGTTTGTAAAATTGGTTGTTATAGCGCTAATAGAAAGACACACTTTTAAATTATCAACGCTCTGTCTATTACGGTTTATGAGATACAGCCCGCTGACTAACAGACGGACATACGGATAGACAGTCAAGACTATGCAATAGGATCCTATTGGCACCTTATGGCTACGAAACCCTAAAACCTGCTTTAGTCTTAAGAAAATATTGATATCTCAAGTCACTCATAAGATACACGAGTGAATTTTTCTTATGTTAATTACATTATTACACTATTTATGTTTATCTAAGTATATAAAATTAGTATATAAGGGTTTATAGATATCACATACTTTGACATGGCTTCCAAAATTTTTATGTCCCGTATCCCTTAAAGTAAGGATTACAAAAAAAACACGATAACACAAAGGTTCAAAATATATATCGATACCTCCCACGTAAGTTGTTGTAACCCCAAAATTACAATTTTACAGTAGAGCACTTTTAATCTGTTTTAGTTTGAAAGTTACAACAAAATACGCCTTTTTTCAGGCGTATTTTGTTGTAACTTTCCTTGAAAAAAAAAAAGATTTTTGGTATTTTTTCACATTGAATGCATTAAGCAATGCAAATTCGTGTATTATTCAGTAAAAACGCTAACGGCAATTTTGTGGCTTACAATAACTTACGTGGGAGGTATCGATATAATAAAAATAGATTTCGTCCCCAATGGTTTTTTATTACTGACATATCATTGCAATTAACATGCAGATTAAAAGCGATTTGTTAATTTTGTTTTGTTTAACAGCAGCCAATAAGAAATACAAATCCAATAAATAATATTCAAGTACCGTACGCATTCATAATAATCAAAATATTATTTTGCGCCCCTTAAAATTCCACCCTTCGTCATCAATGAGGGTTCCATTCTAGATTTATGAAACTAGATTATTGTAGGTAAGTATTTATTTATGTTTAAAGTACTTTTAACCTTTATCCTATGTTGCGTTTTTGCCACAATCCGCTTATAGTTCGAGGTGAGCAGACTGCTGTAATAGTATTTTGTACACAGAGCGACTGCTATCTGATCTTTGCATCTCTTAGCCATTATTTTTAGGGCAAGATTGGGAGATTAGACTAGAATAGAAAAAAAATTATCGAGAGTAATATGTAATATAATATTTGTATGTAAGAATACATATAACAGATTACAAGCAGGAATTGAAACTGCAACTGTGGATGTCAAAGACACTTTGCTTATGACTATACCAGAACGAATGTACCACAGCAACTTCGCAAAAATGATGATGAAAGTATATTAATAATGTGTAAATAGTATATTAGCTATAAACAAGCGATAGGATTTAAAACAATTTAAGTGCTAAATTGATTTTAATAAATTCTTATACTGTATATGTCACGTACGATGGAGAAAGATTTTTAGTATTGTTTATTACTGGCTAATATACTCTTTCATTATCCTATATTTACGGATTAAAATGGTTAGAGAACTATAAAACAATCTTAGTTTTTTCTAAAAAATATTGAAATTGTTACTCGTTCAATATGATTATTATTTATCTATAAACTACAATATCCACTTATAAATTGTTATTAAGTAGTTGATTAATTTTGTGGTGTGATGCTACGATATTGTGTCAAACATTATAACATAGCATATTTTAAAATATTATTATATTATTACATTAGAAATACCGTTATTATTTATACATTCACATGCTTTAGTAAGTAGCTTTTTTGGCTTTAAATATTTATTGTTCGTTTTCTAATTCGTTTTCAATTACTTTTGTTAGTACTAACTTCTATGCCTGCCAATATATTAAAATTTTAATTGTTATATTTATAGTAGTTTAAACATTAAGAATTGTTTGAGATTATTGCTAATAACTACTTTTAATACAACTCGGTTGCAGGTCGGCACTCGCTCTTCCAAAAAATCTCTACCAAACTACAGAGGATCGCCTCTAGGCTAATCTGTAGATTGCCTTAAAGTTTCATCAAAATTAAGATTGAAGTCTTTGAAAATAAAATTATAGATCAGTTAAGCATAAGTGATACATATGACATCTAACGCCATCTATTAGTATATGTGAAAAATAATTTATTAATCCTCATTTTTAATTCTTTTTTAAGTCATATATAGAAACAAAAGCAGCTATTAAACATATCAATTAATAAATATTTTCCCAGTTAACACTTTTTATTTATTATAAAAATCATCACAAAACATTTTATACGGATAAGCGCCATCTAGGTTTAATTTGTAGATGTTGAATTTAGTAAGTATTTACAAAATGATATTTTAGGCAAAAATTCCTTAATTTGCTTTTAGAATTTAAAAGAATCTATTTTGTTGTTACGTTTTATATTTATTTATTAATTCTGTTCTTTTAATTTGCAAATTAATAATAAATAAGATTGCCAGCCTTTTACATTAGAAATAGAATGTTGCAACTAAAAAGTAAAACAGCTGTCTTGTGTCAAAGTTGATGTCATATTTGTTATAATTACTTTGAAATTGGGTTTTTATCTATTGTTTGTTGATTTGCATGGCGTATAGGATATTTTGTGAACAGATGACGTTTAGAAAAGACATTACTTTGAATTGGAATACGTATATTGAAAGCAATGGACATTGTATTTTTAGAAACATGACTGAAAATAGGTACAAAAGGATCAATAAATACTTTTATGTTATTCATTTAAACTACAGAAATAACTTTTACGACTGTCTGTAACTATTTGATGTGTATGAACTGTTTTGATTTCAGAAAAAGATCACGAGAAGAAGACACATGTGAATTCATGCCTCTATCGAAAAGGATAAATAACTTACACATAAACAATAACATGACTAGTTCATCTCTTTCTCAATCTTCAGATTCTAGTCATAGTAATGGAATTACTACAGATAATGTGATTTCATCTCCTAACCCATCATCAGATACAGAAAGAAGCCCTAATTATGATCCAGGAATCAGTTCCTCAGAAAGCAGATATTACTATGAAAATAAATTATTATTCGAGTTACATTTAGAAAGAATACAAAGAACTGGACAGCAGTTTCCTTTTTAATTAGGTATATAATAGTGCATGAGATGAATTGTGTACCTGTTTTGTTATGCCTTCATGTGTGTATTAAACTTTATTTTTAACTTAATAAATAATATTTAAAAATAGTATTTCTTTTACTCTTTGTCCTATATTAATAATTATAGCATGGAAAATAATATTAAACCTATTATAATAATAGAGTTGACCTCATTTTTGATTTTGCAGCTGCATTTTTTCTGACATCTAAACAATTTCATTCACCAATCACGGTACACTATTTGTGCGCCACCTGGCGACAAGTTTATTAAACGCATAAACAGTAATGGCGGATTTCATTTGTTGTAAAGAGAGGGAACGTTGATGTTTATGTCGTTTTATAGAAATGTCAATAATATTTAGCGTTATTTAAAGTCTTAAAATCATATTTTTTGAGTGGCAGTGATTAATTTTAACTTATAAGGTAAGTGGCTTTTAGATATTAATCTTGTAACGTGTGAATATCCATGACCTTATTTCGGAAGCGGTACTTTGTTGTACCGTTAGACGGGGCGCGTGGCCGTCCCTGAGTGTTGATGCGAGAGTGCCGCGCGAGAGGGCCGCACAACCCCTCCTCTCGCGATTTTCCTGGCGGTGGTGGAAGGAGTCGGGAGCGGGAGTGATTTGGTATATGAAAGCATATGGAGGGGATCCCGCTTCTTGGTGGGGATGCGTATCGCCGCGCGTGATGGACACTCAGCTGGGCCAAAGGAACTGGTAGGGGTTAATAACCTTGCATCTTCCGTATGATCCGCCCACCATCATATCAATCTAAACAAAAGTTTTATGAATTAAAACGTATAAAATTCATGACATTGCGTAACTTAACTCGTATAAATCGCCATTTGTGAGAATTTCTTTGTCTCGATCGTATGCTCCATTTGGTCTGACCTTGTATCAAAGTTCAAATTGTTATTTTTATATCTGGTCGGCCTTGTATTAAAATTTGTCTAACAAGTTACAACCGTACAACTGATTACACTACGTAGAGATAAAAAATAAAACACCACATAAAATAGCGATATATTTATTTACAAAATACACTTCACCCACTACTTGCGAACTTAAAACATATAGCTACACGCGGATTAATTATCGAAACTATTCACAAACGTACACACACACGTCGAAAGAGGCAAATAACAAGATGATTACCCAACTAACTGGCTTCCTACAGTTATTGAACCACG
The DNA here is from genome assembly GCA_037950945.1 of Hypolimnas misippus. Classification (NCBI taxonomy): domain Eukaryota; kingdom Metazoa; phylum Arthropoda; class Insecta; order Lepidoptera; family Nymphalidae; genus Hypolimnas; species Hypolimnas misippus. The sequence goes on along the minus strand of JBBEEQ010000029.1, from coordinate 3,769,602 downwards.
ACCGCACCTCGCGCCGTCTTGTGAAAGTACAGCAAAGAGAAAGTGAGGATCACGTTAGAACCGAACATACACTCAAACTGTGTGCGTATAACTAACTCACCAGTCGAGTGCTGGGCCAGCATAAAAAACTTTCTTTAACCTACTTTCCTATAGTCGCGATCATCTTTCGCCTCTCACCGTCGTTGAATTAATTTCAGTGTGCCATGTTTGGTGGTCGGTAGTGGTATGTGCCCTACCATTAAGTTCCCTGTAGTCCCGTACGTTCGCCGCGGTGGTGGGAAGTCGTCGTGGGGATACGGTGGTCGTGAATGACTCAAGTGGGACAGTGGTTTTTTAATTTTTTTCACCCGCTGTAGCGGGAAAGTGGATTATGTGTGACATGCAGAAAATGCCAACGAGAGATGATGCTTCTTGGTAGGGAGATGTTATGTCTTTCCTTATGAAGTAGACCACAACAAACTGTTTTTTATATATGTCATTTACATACATTTGATTAACTATATTGTATTAAAATATGTTGTGTTGCGAGCATTATGCAAAAATTATATGAACTGTCGTTAACAACCATTATTTATTTCTTTTATAGGTTTATGCCTATGCATTTCATCAGTTCTTATTAATGTTTTATTTGTATCTTAGTAATATTTTAAAATATATAAGAAAATTAATTGACCATATACATAATTTATATTTTAATACAGTGCAACTTAAGATTTAAACAATATAGTAGTATTTGAAAACCCTAAATGTTGTCCTCAGCGAGGAAGACTCGGAGATGAATTTTGCTGCATTCTCAGCAGTGGGGAGTGCGGGAACTCACTTTGTGACTACTGGTGGTCAACTGCCTGTCACGAAGTTGCAGCAAAATGTCTCTAATAATGGAACCCTATCTCAGGTAATTGGATTAAATACCTAATATATTTTCTACTTACAGCTAAAAAATTTTTGATATATTTTTACTTTTTTGAAAAATTGTAACAAGATAATTTAAATTTTTTTTTAGTTCTATTTTCAATGTCAATATATATATATACATATATATAACATTTTCTTTGAACCATGAATAAAAAAAAATTGATTACTAACTTAGTCAATAGTCTTAAATAAACAACTCTTATATTACTTGAATTTGTGTTGTTGAAGTTAAGAATTAACTTAAGTTGTTAAATATTTAAAATGCAAAGCGATTAATGTATGTTTAACCACATTTCAGAAGTAACTTTATCAGTAATATAACATCTGGAATAATCCACAGATCAAAAATACAACTTGTTGTAGACCCATAATTATTTATTTATGTCCGATACTAAAAAAAGTTATTTAGAATGTTCTTCATGTTACTATATAAAAATATTTGTAGTATTGTAAAGGAAAATTTATTTTATTTATTATATATATTCAAGTTGTGTGATATAAAAGAATGATACTAAGAAACACAGTTTTTAGTGCTTATCAATGGCTCAGTTCTGCTACATTTAAAAACAAGTTATGCGTACAAATTATTTTAAAATATATTAAATTTTTATCACATCATGTTAAAGCATATATATGTATATGCAATAAATTTCAAGGTTATTTAAATGAATTAATTTAATCAGTTGTTAATTTTTAATTTTTTAGCCTAATAAATCAGCAATGAATACATTATATTAGTGTCAATTGTGAGTTATTATGTAATAATAGTTACAGAAATAGTCATATGACTTGTGTGGCCCAGCTTTCACTTGGCTATGATAAAATCTCGTGTGAAATTTTAACTATCCTGTGGTTATCATATCATTCATCAGGAAGTAACTTATAATTGTACATTTTATTACTGTTACTAAATCAATTTTTTTTTAACCTCCAGTATAATATGAGTGATATGAATTCCTTTTTCTACTTTTTAATCTAGGCTTTGTGAAATTATATTGTATATTAACTTGTTACCGAGTCATGTACTTAAACAATGACATGAGATAACCAGAAGATTGAATTTTATTAATTTTGGTATATATATTTTTATTCTGTGCCACGAAAATAACCGAGATGACCCAGTAGGATAGAGTACATAAATCTTAATGAAAGATACAGATTCAAATGTGGCAAAAGTGTTTAAAAGTTTAAACCTTGTGATGGGATCTACATTCGTTTACAGCACTTTTAAGATATGTATGTATGCTCAGGAAAGGATATAGGTTTCAATTTTTTTTTTAATAAAAATAGCAGACATGTCACTTAGATGTTCAGCGATCACTGCCGTCCATGTACATCTACAGCCCCAGAGGCTACAAATGCGTTGCTAGTTTAAAATGGAATGAGGGATGAACGGGAAAGTAGGAAACCTATATAAGCCACTTTAGGTCAAATTTCTGCGAGAGTAACGGATATTCTCCCTTGAATATCCGCAGATACGGATACGTATATACGGAACAATAATATCAACGTGGTTTTTGTTAGGTGGTGGGCATGGTGGGCGGAGTGAACATGGGCGAGGGCGTGCAGTACGTGCGCACCATCGACGGCAGCGCCGCGCTGCAGGCCACGCCGCAGCTGCTGTCCGTGCCCATCGCGCTGCCAGGTGCCAAGCCGGGTACGACTCTTTTCTTTTTTTTCACAGAAGAAAATCTTCATAGGATATTTGGATGCTGATAAGTAATGATGTGTTAACATAAAGTCAAATTCGGAAATATTGATGTATTCTACTAATGCGTTACGTATTTAACATTATTTAAAAAGTTTTACAAGTCATCTAAACTAAATAAGTACAAAAAAAAAGTTTCTTAATTTATTGTTTCGACTATTGAAGTATGGTATAGACCATACGCAAAGATTTCACATATAAAAAAAAATAATTTTAGCAAACGTCTTAAGAACATGTTTGACATTTTTAGACACCATTTTCTTGAATTGAATTTCGCGCGGCATGACATAGTATATTATTAGCTTATCAGCGTCCATTTGATACTTAAAGTGAGGGCATGTGGGATTTTTATCCAGTAATATGACGATCCTCAACGATAAACGTTATCAACACCGATTTGTAGAGGTTGCTTGCGCATGCGCATCCGCTACTTCTTCCGTCTTGCGCCGTTCGTATTTGAAGGAGCTCGTCTCAGACGGGCAAGATAGTAGTCATGTTTTTATTAATTGACACAACGTGACACAATAATTCATGGATAACAGTACTATATTTTTAAATTATTTACTGGCTGCCCCTCACTGTTTAACTCGCGTTTATGGTTACTGCCTCGCTCCTATGAATCGTAGCGTGGGGTTAATATATAACAATAGCCTATAACATTCTTCAATAAACGGGGTATCTAACGCAAACAGAATTTTCCAAATCGTGATATTAATATAGATTAAAAACAAAATTAATTATTTCTCATAAACATTTAGAATATTTAAACGAAAATTAAATGAAAGTATTTGTAATAATATAAATGTCAACAGGTGACCCACAACCGACGGTCCAGATTCAAGTGTTAAGCCCGAACTTGACACTGCAGCAGCAACAACCCAAGTACCAGATGCAGATACCGATTCAAGGCTTTCAACAAGGTACTTGTCAATGTGCTGAGTCATATGGCCCTTAAATGTTTGTATAATTATTATGTTACGAGTCGAGATGGTTTCGTGGTTAGAACACGTCGATCTCAACCGATGAATGCGGGTTCAAACCCCGGCTAGCAACGCTAAGTTTTCAAGTGATAAATTTATATTTAAATTTATCTCATGCTGGAGAATTCAATCGGTGAAGGAAAACATCGTGAGCATGTGCCGGAAGAAATTCTGATACATGTATATCCGCCAACCCGCAGTGGAGCAGCGTGGTGGATTAAGCTCTAAACCTTAATAAGAGAGGAGGCCTTTGACCAGCAGTGGGACATTTGTAGGCGGTTACTATAATTATTATGTTAAGCTTTACCTAAGTGTCGCACTAAGTATCACTTCAAGCATACTTATACAAACATATTTCCGCAGGTGATGAATGCGGAAGTAATTTGTCTTTTTGTGAACGTTCTCACTCTTAAACCGCTGAACTAATTTTGGTGAATTTTGATATTGAGATAGATTTGATCTTAGAGAAGGACATAAGCTTTATCAAACGAACAAAACATGGAAGTTGTGTAGTACAGAATAAAAGTTTCGATGCAGAGTAACAGGGACTAGTGGAGTATATTTTTACCTTGCCAAAGATTTGAACTTTGCATATTTCAATTGACTAAGTTTTACAGTTGAATGTACAAAATGTACAGGAAAAGAACACAAGCCCACTTCTCAGAATCTAGACCGGGCGAACCAGATTGCGTAAATAAATCGTTGCGTGCGACCGGAACATTTGACAGAGATGTCATGAGTCACGATGGATGGAGGTCGCTGCAACCATCTATTTATGTCACTAGATGACATGAAATATCTTTTCATTTTGATATCGTTCTAATTAAATAAATAATGCTGCGATTTTCTTAGCTAATTTATTTATTTTATGAGTCTCCAACAAACGATATACACTACACATTCACAAATTTGTTATTCTTTATGTATACATTGATTGTGTGCCAATTATAGGAGACCACACCGTGCACTATGTGACAAAGGAGTTATTAAAAACTAATACAAATAAAACAGGTTCAGAAAACGTAATAGAAATAAAACAAATGATATATTGAAAAAAACGAAAACAGAATTAAACATATAAAAAATAATACTATAAAGATAGTAAATTGTGAGTCTATTTAAGAAATATTTAACCAAATTTCGTGAAATGTTGTATAGATGATTATATTGCGTAAATTTTGATTTATAGGTGGAGCGGTACTCACAGTAGCGTATTCTCCAGATGCTAATGAGACTGGTGGAATACAACTCATAGGAAACACGTTACCCGAAGGTAAGTTTCCTATTTTACACAAACAACAGTATAAATAATTATATAATAAAAAAAAATAATGTATTATTCAATATGTTCAGGTACATTCAGGATGAGATCAGGTGATTAAACTTCTAAAAAGCTATCGTGTTCTAACAATGTTTGTTGCACTCATGCATTAATAAATACCGTACTGCACTCAATATTTAACCCCCACGGCTACCGAGTTTTGTTAAAGCAATGTTGGGCCATTATTCACTTTTAGGGCCCTCGCAGAGTATATACTATCTATTGGAGCTTTGTTGAATCCTTAATTATAGTCTATTTTTATTTCACTTGTTTTATTTAGTAACAATACCCGGACCGAAATGTTTTAACTTTATTTTTTCTTTATAAAAATGATTCGGTTCAATCATTCGATTGATAATTTCTCATTTCTAACTCTTACGTATGATCAGAAGTGCCTCTTATTTGACTGCTAAATAAGACAAAGAAAAATATACTATGGTATAAAGTATCACCCAATAATGAACCATTGACTTTATACAGATTAAGAACTTAACTTACCTATCATCTGATAGAAAGTATAGTCTGCAGGGGCTGCTACACAGTCATTGGTATAAAAACATACAAATCGCACAAGACATCAGCAATTACAAATTTCACATGCCATTCACTGTCCCATTGACCCATAGATCGTTGTAACTGTTTTGGCATACTTATCTCCTAGAATGTACTGATAATTGGATGCTGATATGCAATACTATGTCAAGCTACACGGACTTCATTTAGAGAAAATTTCATGTAAAGATGTCAAACCTATTCGCAACAAATGCAGTTTGAAGAAGTATATATCCGTCTTTTCTTTTCGACTTTAATAGAATGTAGAGTGATTGGTACGATGAAAACTTTTATCTAATAATAAGTTTTCAAATATATGAGATTATTGTATAAATTGAAAGTATAGAATGCACTTGAAATTCAAAACATTAAATTAAGAAAATTTTGTCTGAACTTAATTAGTTTAGATGACTTCATTTTTTTAATAATGTTAAATACATAATGCATTATCACAATATATCAATATCATTTTTGTGGGTTGACACATTATTGCTTATCAGCGTCCAATTGTAAACTTCTCTATCTGCCAGGTCTGCAAGTGCTGGCCGCGTTGCCGCAGGAGATGCAGCTCGTACACCCGCAGCAGACGCAGGAGAGCAAGGAGCAAGTGCAGCAGAATATACAACATCAGGTATTATAAATATATATTTAATTTTAATGGATGTTGGATAGTTATATTTTTTATTATTATTTAACTTCCAAGAAACCAGTTCTGTGCTGATTGTATGTGTTTTTGTTTTTTTTATTATTAGTTGAATGCATGAGGTTGATATTTTTTGAAATTCAAATTTTGAGAAAATTTTGTTTAAAGTTTTTCTTAAACATTCAAATTTAAAACAGAGCAAGGGAAACGATTAAAAGTAATACTATATGTTACACCTAGTAAAAAAAATTGAGAAAAATACACTAATGAATGAGATTATAATATTATTGAAATACCAGGTATTCATAACGCCGAACAATCAAATAATCATCAACGGGCCGGACACCAAGCCGCTGAACAACAACACCAGCGCCAACAACAACAACACCGACATCGCCAACATCGTCATCAAGGAGGAGTGCGACGAGAACAACGACGACGTGAGTCGATTGACCTCAAACACTATTGCACGAGAGTCCTGACACCCTATATAATTGCACCATCTGATAGTGTTTCTTTTATGAATCAACTTCGGGGAACTATAAGGAACAGGCTTATTTTGTCACAAACACTATCTCATGGTGTAATTTTTTTTTTTAAATGATCGGGTCCGATTCCTGGCTAGGAAAATATTTTTTTTAAATAATAATGTAATTTTAGTTCTCATCAAAATCGGCCTGAAGAGTTTTTCACTTATGCGCTTGGTGCGAGCGTATTACATTATAACTGCGCTCTTTAAAAAAAATCTAATCCTATCTAGCTTGAACAATAAAGTGGACGTCCTCTATAAAAATAAATTTATAATCGACAAATTACATTTTTGTTACAAGAACTTCAATCCTTCCAAACATTCGATTTATAATAGAAATAAGATGTATTAGGATGCGTTCGAAAAATATAACGTTTATATAGAATTCCGTGCTTCAAATCTGCGTCTAAGCAAAGAGTTGAGTTAAACACACTTTAGACATAGTTTATTATGTATTAAATATACGATTACGTAAGTTTAACGCTTCTCTATAACTTATATTGGCTAACAAATGTAACATATGACATGTTATTGATAAGTTTTTCATGATTTTACTTACAGGAAAATAATTAAGACAAGATTTGTAACAATGTTTCATTTTTAAATACTGTTTAGAACACGCTTTTGAAGTAACGTAGTTGGTTTTTACAGGACTTTCTTTTCGACAATCTAAAATCCACACGTACAAAACTAGTTTTGGCATAGTTCAAAGATCACCATTAATTTCATTTCACTTTATTGGTTAACATAGAGAAAGTCTTCAATAAGTAGTTAATAGCTACTAATTCTGAACTGAACGGCCTATTTTTACTTAAAATAATTAAGTATTTAACACTTCATATATTAAATTGATTAAAAACCAATTGCCTGGTAAATGAGGCTTGTACATAATTTTTAAATACTTTGATAAACAAGCATATTAATTGGTGTAGGCACATATGATAAAGATAATGATTAATTTAAACACAATTGTTATTCACAAAAACTTTACTTGTATCAATGATAAGTTTTATTTTTTAAACGTGTTTTATATTTCATATTCATATTTCTTCATTTTTCACTTTTTCTTTAATATCCAAATGTATCCACCATATGCATGTCTCCACCGTTTCTTTATAGACGAACCAATAATAAAGGATTCTAATATATTTTTTATAATTACAGTCAAAACAGTATTTCCTCCTTTTATAATACATTGGAATATTAATGATACGATTATTTATTTAAAAAATAGCGATTCCCGCATATTACGATATGCATATATTATATTAACACAACATCTAATGATATATTTATGTGATAAATATATTTATGCTTTAAAGGAAAGTTCACAAGGCACAGAAGTGAGTGAGAGTATACCGTGGCAATTGGGAAGCTCATCACAAGACCTCGTTAAATATCTCAACACATTACCACCACAGGTAAAATAACTTATAATATTTTTTACAATAATAAATGTGGTTTACTATAGTTAAACAGTCAAGTCTTTTTTTTAAATATCACTAAAAACAATTAGTTAACTTGCAAGCATTCTTCGTTGTCAACGAAAATAATTGTTACCGAAACTTTAATAAATAGCCTTGAATAAATTCCAACTAAACAATATCTAACTTACATGTATTATTAAATACAGGCAGCTGCATTAAATTGAGCTTAATCTTTGCAGCAAGCTCAAGCATTACCGGTCTCTCTGCAACAGTTTTTACGACTCAACCCTGAGGTTAAGAAGACGGAAGTTCCCGATGTGGAAATGACAAACGCAGATGAAGACAAGAAGGATGTCATCACTGAAGCTGTCTTAGACGAAGGTAAGAGATTAAGGAGCTTCTAACATTAATCACTCCACTTGGTAATTTTATGAATTTAGAAGAAGCCATGTCTTTTAGAAACAAGGTTTATTTTTTTATTATTGTTACTTGTAAAGACATACACGCAGTCTTTTATTATACAGAAGCAGTGATGTAATATTTGAAATAAGCTGGTAAAACCTTTTCATACAGTCAGTTAAAAAAAGAAAAATTCTTTTTTTAGTACTTTTTTTGGATTTATTTTTTTATAAAAAAAGGGGGCAAACAAGCAAATAGTATATTATTTATATCTCTTCAGATGGCACCATCCGTATTCAGAACAAGAAGAAAAAGAAATACAAGAAGAAGCCGCCAAAGCCCGCGAGACCAAAGCCCGGTCAAGTTGTTATAGCCACAGCCGCTGATGGCACTCCCATCTATTGCTGCCCCGAGTGCAACATGGCTTACCCTGACAAAGGACAGCTGGAGATGCATCTATCTGTGCACAAGATTGAGAGGAGATTTATTTGTGGGATCTGTGGAGCTGGGTGAGTTGAAAATTTTCAACCTACTAAGAATTTTACAATGTTTACATAAGGAACTGTGCAGCCAACATGTTACGAAGATCATCCAAAAAAAACAGGTTTGTGATGGTGCAATCTTTAAGTGTATTAAAATTACATGTGACATTAATAGGAAGAATGATGAAAATGTAATATTTGCAATAGATCTTTCATTCTATATATACATTTTATAAGCTTCTAAAAATATTTTTGTATATCATTTCTGCATCGTTCCCAGTCTGAAGCGCAAGGAGCACCTGGAGCGGCACAAGCTGGGCCACAACCCCGAGCGGCCCTACGTGTGCGTCGCGTGCGGCAAGGGCTTCAAGCGCCGCGAGCACCTCAACCTGCACGCCGTCATACACTCCGGCGTCAAGACCGAGCTCTGCGGACAGTGCGGGAAGGGTGCGTACCGAGCTGACACTTAGCTCCCTAGGACGCGGGCACCTCAACCTGCACGCCGTCATACACTCCGGCGTCAAGACCGAGCTCTGCGGACAGTGCGGGAAGGGTGCGTACCGAGCTGACACTTAGCTCCCTAGGGCGCGGGCACCTCAACCTGCACGCCGTCATACACTCCGGCGTCAAGACCGAGCTCTGCGGACAGTGCGGGAAGGGTGCGTACCGAGCTGACACTTAGCTCCCTAGGACGCGGGCACCTCAACCTGCACGCCGTCATACACTCCGGCGTCAAGACCGAGCTCTGCGGACAGTGCGGGAAGGGTGCGTACCGAGCTGACACTTAGCTCCCTAGGGCGCGGGCACCTCAACCTGCACGCCGTCATACACTCCGGCGTCAAGACCGAGCTCTGCGGACAGTGCGGGAAGGGTGCGTACCGAGCTGACACTTAGCTCCCTAGGACGCGGGCACCTCAACCTGCACGCCGTCATACACTCCGGCGTACTACTCAAGGCTGCTATATTAAGAAAACCCAAATAAAAAATATTCTTATCGAATTTTCTGATTATTAATGCACATTTTCTAAAATGTATAATTAGCTACGCTATACTTTGCAATATATCTATGAAATTTAAATTATCTCAAACTTTTTTTTTGTTATTCGTAGGTTTTTACCGCAAAGACCACCTCCGCAAGCACACGCGGTCGCACGAGACCAAGCGCGCGCGGGACGAGGCTAACAACGAGGTGATAGACGTGAAGCCGCAGACGGCGACCGCGCCCACCACCGCCACCATCACGAATAACGCGAACACAATTTTGCCAGAGATTACGATTCATGTGAGTGCATCTTTAAAATAACTACTTAGACATTTAGTAACTTAATTGACATAGATAATTATTTTTTATTTGTAAGGTTTGATGCCCAAGAAATATAATATTTCTGAATTTTATTTATAAATTATAGACGTTACCAATATTATTACTGTGGAAATAGCTCTGTTTTTACATTTTTACACTTGAGCCGCTAAATGCTATGCTAATTTTTGGACAGGCTACTTTTTGTCATGAGTGAAACGTGAAAAAGGTGTAATAGGGAGTGAAAATGATAAATTACTCTATACTATCTATACTAAAGAGAGCGATTTCGTGGCTCCTCTGGCGCTGCGTCTTTGGGCGGCAGTTATCAGCTTAACAGCAAGTGTCCCGCCTGCTCGTTTGTACGAAACAAATCAAAAGCCAGTAATCCCGCAGGTGCCGACGAGCTCGAACATGGCGGTGCCCGTGCAGATCAACATCCCGCAGCACGTGATGTCGTCGCTGGCCGCCGCGCAGGCCGCCGCGCAGCACGCCGAGCACAGCGACGCGCACGCGCAGCTCGACGCGCTGCTGGCGCACCACTCGTGACGCGCCCGCCCGTGAGTGCACGGTACAGGTGACTGGGCGTTACCAAAGATTATTTAATAGTAATAAAACTAAATTCAATTTTTATTATATTTATAATCATTTATGTTTTTTTTGTTAAATAAATACATCCTTAAATAAAATAATCATTTCAATACATTATCATTTTTGATGAAATCGAAATTTTGAATCGAAATTGTTTATTATAATTTTTCATTATAAAAATGATTCAATTCAATCATATTTATTTACTAAGTAAGACACATATAGAATAATATACTATACATGTATATAAATGCCTAGTATCACATTAGTTTGCACGAGAATTACACTTGTAAGTTTTGCTTAGAGACTTATATAGGATTTACACAAATGATTTACTATTGTCTTCTCACCTGAACGAACTTATTGTGAGCGCGTCTTAATTTGTTAAGATCTAACATACTTATTGAAATTCACAGCTTACGTAGGGATATTTAGATTACTGGGTTACAGGGTTGTTGACATTAGTCACTTTTTCCTAAGTAGCTTACATCAAGGATGTAAAACTTACAAATGTAATCTCAGTTTACACTGCATTTCCACCAGACATGTGCTAAACTGCTTTGTTATGGATGTGTTACTTCATGTAATACTATATAATCTTGTTTATTTACTCACATGATTTTTTAAAATAAATTAGAGTTCTCGTCGTAAATTAAAATTCATATTCAAAAAGTGTTTGTAGTATCTTTCATTGAAATATAACATTTTTTTTTCTCTCAACAGATTTCAACGTAATTTCGGCAAAGGCGAGTGGAAACTGCACGGCGACGTCGCACGTATTTTTAATCGAATAAAGAAGGGTATTTTAACCTATTTGAATTACATGTACCTATTGACAATCAGTCATTTTGAGTGTCCAATCAAGTTATTGTCCAAAACTATGTAAATTACTATCGTATTTGTGATAAAGATATATTTGTGTCAGTATAATCTGTGACACTTTTTTTTAATAATAGTGTGTTCTAAATTTAAACATTTTCCCAAAATACACGAAAAATCACGTTTGTATAGCTTGCCCTCAAACCGACTATATTTATTATCATGAATATAAAAATCCTTTTGATATGTAAATATAGTAATGTGCCGATCATGAATAAAAATATACGTGTATGTGTGTCCTTTTTAAAATTTTACTTCATTTTTGTGGCAATAAAATCTTCAATAGCAAATGTTGTTCGAGAAGACAATCGAATGTAAACAAACAGACAGACGATCGTGTAAATTATACATAAGAGAAAGATATGGACTGAAATGTTATATTACATTTATATATAGACTAATCCGCTTGTAAGAATATTGGTACTTTGTTTTGGCTAAAAGCCAGACAATACTTTTTCTATCAGGCAATAGTTCAGTCGGTTATCGGCTTAGTTGGTCTATTAAATAATCCATTTGAATTAACGTAAATATTGAATTGATTTGAACAATATTTGAGTTTAGTATGAATATTGTAGGTCATAAACCTTATTAATTAGCGATACTGAATCGCAATAATGTAGGCACGTGTATTGATTACAAGACGGCGACTGAACTATCGCCTGATACAAAATCTGCAGTTTGCGAGGGTACTCCTAAATATTTTACATACTTGTGGATTGACAGCGGTAAGAGCTTAATGTTGATGGAAAGCGCTACACGTTTTAGTGTAGTCTATGAATAAGGACAATTACGCCGGAAATACTTGTTTTTTTTTTAGCTTGTATCGCGATAAGAATGTGACGTTTGTTATCAGCCAACAGAAATATATTGTCAGATCATTCTTCAAGTACAATATTTGTTTATTTTCCTATAACCTTGGTTTATGAGATGTCCTTTTAAGATTAGTCCGCCTTGGCCTTATTATGTGTTGGCATTAAGTTTTTATTATGTATTTTATGTTTTGTATATAATAAACAAATACTAATAAATAATAACACATGAAAGGCCATTATGTTATATATAAGGGAAATATTGAACAACATAGTTTCGATACTGAACATTTTAATATTCAAATACACTCTTTTTTGTTTGCTTTTTATAGAAACGAAATTTATAATTGCCTAAATAAGAGAGTTATAACCAAATTGCATCGAGTGAACGTTAAAGTAAGCTTAATAATCGATATTTTACAATCTTATAGGGTAAATCTAAAGATATTTTTCTGACAAAGTATTTTTCATTGGCTGAGCATATCATCAAACACATACGTACATATCAAATTTGTGTATAATCGAGAGATTTGTATAATAAAGTAACAGGATTTCTCTTATCGATTTTAATAAAATTATAATTGTATAAAATATTCTTAGCTTCTTAATTACTTCATTTTACAGTGCATATTTATGATATAAGAGCAAGGGAATGTAGATAAAGTTATATAACGATTGATGAATTCATGTATGAGTTAATGTATACGGATATGACTTATCTTTCGATTTGTAATAATTACGATCAATTTAAGTAATTTATTAAATTTTTCAGTAGTTATATAACATTGTCTACAGACCTATATGATTATTGGGAATTCTTCGATGTGTATATTAAAGTTATCCTAACGATTTCTTATGCATGTTTAAAAATGTAACAATAAAAAAATATATAAATTAATAGTATAGCAAAAAGAATTGCAGCTAAACATCTACTTTCATCCTTATGATAATAATATGTAACTCAATTTATATAATACAGTTACATTGTCGTGTTTCCTAATATATTCAAGTTTTTGTATGGACTCTTGTACAAGCGTTTCTAATTGAATGAATGGAGAATTATATTTGCAAATAAATATTTAACATTTGACATTCGATGTTAATATTAAATTTGTATAAACTCATACTCAGGGTATTGGTTATTAAAATATGTAATTAAAATAACCTGGACTTATGCACTTTATAGTGAATTTTATATGTCAAACATCACACGTTCATTCCGTCAATAAGTATATAATCGGAAATGAAAATAGTATTTTCATGATTTGAATTAAAGAACATGAAAATAACTCCCAAGAATATTGAAAAATTACTTTCATTGTGAATTTTTTAAAACCTTATGATTGTTATTTGAATCAGAAAAAATCAAGTTGGTATAATATGACCATTTACACTTGTTAATAAACAAACATATTAGATTTCCTCATCCAAAATAATGACATCGGGTTATATGTTATTGTAAATAATACAATTATTCTAATCACAATGACAAGTTTTATATTAAAAAAAAATCTAAATTTTTTTTTAAGTTCCGTCCAAAAAATAACATAAGTTTTCCCATCGAAATTTAGTATGAACATTGTAATTAAAAGAGGAGGAATATTTCATGTTTTGCTAAAAGTAAATTCACAAGTATTTCTATAAAAATATTTCAATTTCCATAAACTATATAAAAAATTCAATCGAAACGGTAAAGTTAGGATTAGAGTAATTTATTTTTTACATTACTTACAAATTGGTTTGAATTTGAATGTATATAGAAAAATGGCAATTATCATTTCTGTACATATCTAAATAATCTCAGTGTGAAATGTTAGCGAGTTTCAACATTTAAATATCTTAAGACCTAAGTAATAATATCCTTTAAAAGTATACATTCAATATTACAAATGATAATAAAAATATTGAAACAGTTGGTGGTGGTTAGCACCATCTCGCGATTTATATACCATTTAATATAGAGTAACACTGTTTCCCGCTTTTTCATTCAAATACATTAAGCGATAGTTTTTTTTTTAATTTTAGTTGTAGCTCCCGAAATGACAAGAAGTTGTTTACACAGCCAACTTTACATCACAAGATATTAACACGCTTTAATATAGATGTAAATTTGTTTTACGAATTATTTTTGTACTTAGTTATAAGTTTTAGGGCATCTTTCGGTTCAAGATTTTTATTCGAAACAATGATCAAATTGAGGTGCTCCGGATATTTTATTGAAATATATTTTTTTTTATTTCTAAGAAATTTGTAGATAAGTTGTACATTTTACTAGATAAAGTAGATGCTAGTTCCAATACATTCAGTAACCTAATCGTAGATCGAAGAACGTAATTATATTTTTCCATAATCTTTTTTTTTTTACTTAGCGTCGATGTCTTTTATGAATAAAATAAAATTTTCTCCTTTACTTCAATTGGTAAAAGTTAACCAATTTAGATTATTATTTTTATACATACTTTTTATAGTAGCTATTACAAGTATTATAAAGTTAAGGCATAATAAATAGGCAATCAACTTCTTTAATGGAGTTTAGAAGGTAATTTTTGTATGAAAACTTTTATTTATTAATAATAAGATTAAAAAATAAAGTCGCTGATTTCGTATGTTGTGTTTTTCTTTTATCCTGTCTTTTATTGTTATTATTAATTTCCCATTCTTCGAATGTCCTTACTCATTTGCGTTTGTGTATTTTTTTGTGTATCTTTTGTATTAAAATTATGTCTCGCCAGAATAATTTATGTTCTGGTAGTAATTCATATCGAAATTCGTTGATACGTTTAGAATTTATGGTCAAATGACGGAATCCACACATGTACATACACGAATTATGAACAATTGATTTAAAAAACAAAAATCCGATTGCGGACCAAGACCATCTGCAAGTCGTTATAGATTTTAACCGTAATTATGGATTGAAAAACGATATGATTAATTTTAAAATAATTTTTAACTACCTATTTAACGATGTCCTACTTGATATAGTTCGCCGGCTTTATTTTTTTCTTTACCATTATGGCGTCTATAACTGATTATTTTGAATTTACTACATTTTTATACTTACTATGACATTTGCGCCGTCATGACGTCAATGACGTGTTATTTAAAAAAATCGGCCTACGTGTTTGGTCTACGTAGTGCCACAAAGGAACACACCCACATACATACATACACACGCGGATAAACTACCTTCCTTTACTTTCCTTTGGGTCGCGCAGTCGGTAAAAACTACTTTTAGTCAATCTTGTAAAAATATACTTGTTGATTGTGTTGGTCTTTGATTATTTTAAGAGTGAATACTAGATTTTGCTCATGGCTTCAAATGCTTGGTGCGTTTGATTGCGTTCCACGCGAACTTTAATAATCTTAGGGGTGAATTTTGGAAAATCGCTGAACGGATTCATACATCATAATAACTACTCGTGTGGCCCAATTTTAGTGGCTTGAAACGTGTTGATAAATTATTCAATCATTAACGTTGGCTTTTAGTAAATAAGTACTTCGGTACTTATACACTAAAAGCCTAGATTAATTGAGAGAATATTTTGTGACAATACGCTTAACCTAAATTGGTTACAACGCATGAGCGTGCAATATTGCATAATAACTAAAAGAGGTGAGAATAGGCTCCCTAGTAGGAGTCCCTCCCATGAAGGAGAAGGATTTGCAGCGTAATTCGTCACGCTACTACGGCGTGGGTGGGTGGACTTAGATGTCTCCACGCGACGTTCGCTTTCACCTTGCAGAGTATGAAACTAATTGCAAACAATGTTTCTTTTGCCTAATTAAACATTAATTACGCTAACGCTAAGCATTTCTAATCGATGCATTATTTTACTCATAGTTTAGATCTATAGTCGGTATATTGACTGAAGAAATGTATAATATAAAAATAGCTAAAGAGCCCCATCCCCTCGTCGGGAAATACCATTCATGGTGTTTCCGATCCCCATACCCACGGAAGGTTTCAACAAGTCCTGGCACACCCCTGTGCCCACTCCGCGCGTTCGCCGGCCGCGCGCATGCGCGCCGCCGCCGCGCAGCCTGCCCGCGCACCCCGCCATACATGTCCGACCGTATTTCAGCCCCGATCGACTATTAAAAAGTGATGAAAACTCGCTAACGGGACGGAAACGAGGTAATGCTTCTCGTGAAACTCCTCCGCGGCTTCTCCGTCCGTGCTCCTCCGCTCGGTCGCCGGTTTTCCGGTCGATGGTGTGGGAGCGCGGTTAAAAATAAAGCGCTAGAAATGCGAGACTGGGGTGAGGCAGACCGGCGGGGGTTGAGTGAGCGCCCTCCGGGGCCGCACCCTTTCGCTGGCTCTACCCGGTAGCGAGTACACGCAAGCTTGAACATGTCCGCGTTTTCAGATACGAGCCATGAATTTCGCGCCGTTCACGGGTCACATCCCGGCGGCGAACGCGATCCCGACGATCCACCAGTTCGCCGCCAAGTTCGGCTACGAGGGCGGCGGCGGCGGCGTGCTGCAGGAGACGCGCTACCAGGCGTCGGGCAGCGGCGTGCAGTTCGCCGTGGCGCCGGCCGCCGGCGTCAGCGTGGACGGCGTCAAGTTCCGCCAGGCCGAGAGCGTGGTGGTGGTCAGCAACGCGCAGCCGGGGACGGTCACGTTGGCGGGAATCGCGCCCATACATAGCGGTGAGTTTCGATACCCACATTCGATATAAGTACATTTCGCGTTAACCATTGGATGTTAATAATTTAAAAATAAAATGTTATTTTCAATATTATTTTTTATATTTTTAGTTTTTCTTCATGTACTTAGTTAGTGCGCTAAAGTTTAGTTGAGTCTATATTCACTTGTATATTTAGTATGGAATTTTTAGCAATATTATTATTATTTAACGCAGACCATTTGTTGCTAACTTTTTTTCTTTTACATTTGGATATTTTATTAATTGTATAATAAACATAAAAATGAGCTTTTATTTACCTTATTTGTGTTTAAAATCTCTCTCGTGATTGCAGTAAACACAGGAGTGAAATACCAGAGCATCACAGCCACGTCGTCGACTGTGAACGTAGGTAACATCGCCTACGGAGGCAGCGGGCAGGTGGGCTACGTGCAGGAGACGGTGCTGAAGGGAGAGCAGCGAGACAAGCGCGAATACCGAGAAGAGCTGCACCATGACCTGATGGCCTCCATGATGCAACAACACCAGGGTAAACATGATGTCGATAATGCGCTACATAGATATGTTCTGTTGGAGCTTAATAAGATTATTATATCGTATTATCATAGTCTATTTTTTTACTTATCTTTATTTTGGTAACAATGCCTTAACGAAAATGATGAATATTCAAACAATTGTTTTTCATTTTAATTTTTCATTATAAAAACTCAGTTCAATCTGAAATCTGATTCTGATCGATAATTTCTTACCTAACTCTTATGTGTGGCTAGAAATTCGCCATATTTATCTGCTGAATAAGACCAGTAAAGAAAAATAGACTATACATTGTGATTAAAACATTACAAAAGTAATATGGAGATTTTATGAAGATTCAGAGTATATTTTTATTTTAATAATCCTAATGCACATGTTAACATTAAAAACTTAATTTCAAAACTAGATCTGCTCGCGATTTCACTAGTATTCAATTTTGGTAACATGCAATGCAATTTTATGGTTACTGTTATGTTCAACTATACCAAAAAAAAAATTTTTTTTTCAACATTAGTATTGCAAGGTGATGTCGAATTATCGAAATTCGGATTGCAGAGTGCTGCTACAACCACCCTGTAATTCCGAATAAGAAAGAGTGCTTTACAATTCCAAAAATTACATATATGATGATAAGCTTTTTTATGGACTACAAAACAATAAACGTTCGCTATGCATCATAGTCACTAAGGTAATAAGTATGCGTCAGAAGACATTTTTGGCGACGCAAGCTGGGACAACTTTTTCAAACACTCATTAACAAAGACTTGCCGAAATTTTATATGCTTCTTGTATTGCATGCCTGTAACATGTACACTGTACATGTGGGAATGGTAATGTACAATATCTGATTATAACAGGGGCCCCATAACTGGGGCTGGATTACCAGAGTCCACTGTAAACTCGGTGCTATCCATATAAATACAAATATATAAAATGGAATTGTCTGTTTATAATTTCAAATTAACAGCTTTTCACTAAACTCATATCAAAGAACATACTATAAAGTCTAATTGTTCCGGCTAATCTCTGAAACAGCCGGACCGATTTTGACAGAATTTTCACTCGTAGATAGCTAATGTTATACAGAGTAAATTTTTTTACATTTATTTTAGAAATTTGATTTAATTGAATTAATAAAAAAACGCCCATTTTAGGCATGCCAAGAATCGTGTAGTCTAGTCACAGCGTATTAATATAGAGTTTTAATTAAGAGTTATATGAACAGTGTCGCAAGCGCCGCTTCAGCAAGGTACGCAGCAGCTACTAGTAGTGCTGCACGAGCCGAAAGAGGGCGCGGCACTCGCGAGAGCCATCAAGCAGGAGGGCCGCTCCCACAGGGAGACGAGCGCGCCCGCTGAGTATATTAGTAAGTAGTAACACGGATGAAACGACGTTTTCTAAAAATGAAACCTAGCTAGATCGATTTATTGCCCCTTCCATACCTTAATTTATGAAAATCGTTGGAGCCGTTTCCAAGATTCAAATTATATATGTATACAAGAGTTATTCGTTTGAAGGTATTGGATAAAGGTTATTGGGAGTAGATATATGATACTATAAATTGATGTAGGTATAAGTCGCAGGGTTATATAAGCAATTATAATTTGGCCAATTATTGTCAATTGTCCCAATTTTTTACCGACGGATTTAACTAAGTTCTCAGTTAAATTTTCGGTACTTGCACGAGTAAAGTCTGGATAGAAAACGTTTTTACTTCTACATCTTCAACGCAAGACATTATAGCCATTAATAATATATTTAATAGTTTAACAGTTTAAATTCACGTAATATATTGCATAACCGTTATAATATTCCCCACCAATCTTCTATTTTGGCTCATTTTATAAAAAAATTAATAACATAATTTCACTAGGTATAGGC